>JBAMCD010000221.1:7500000-8750000 GCA_037075365.1 Drosophila emarginata
TAGCTGCAACAAATCTGTGTCCTGTCTCAAAAAAAAAAAAGAAGGAAGAGAGAGTTCAGAGAAAAAATTCCCTTCGAATACCATATTACTTACATCCAGCCTGTCTCTGTTGACCCATGGCCCACGGACACGATTTACGAGGCATTTCCGAGCGAGACACATTGCAAAATTTACTTCAGATTTATTTATGGAGTGCGTTGGGGGAGGGGGATAGGGGGTGTTTGTCATTTAATACCCACCGCTCCATACCCATGCGTGCGGCAAACAATGAACTTGGTTATGAAACAGCAGAACAAAAAGTACAGAAATAAAGCGTGACAAAGCTCACAAACAAATGCCCGTCACAATGGACAGTTAGATAGACAGATTCAGATATAGATACGCATAAAGATACAGCTACGTATATATGTATATACATATATAGACCAACGGATATAGTAGTATATGCACACATAAAACAAACAAAATCCTCTCATGCCGTTAGGTCAGTTATAGACACAATGAAAAGAAAGAAACAAAATACAAAAAAAAGTATAGAATATAAAACAAAAAGATTAATGCACAAAAAGAAATAGGAAAAAGGATATGGGAATGAAGGTATTGCGAATACATTTCAAGGTTGAGATCACCATAGTATCTATCCATAGTTGCCATCTATTTATGGCAAAATAAATTTAATGATTGATGTGACTACTATGCAAACAAGATATTCTGCTTCCCATATCAAACCAATATATTTGTTTAGGAAAGCTTCATATATTATGGAATGTTTTCAATTCAACATTAAAATAAGAATTAAATGAAATTTATTTAAATTTTATATCAATTTATAATCAGATGAAAATCGAATATACTCAATGTTTAAATAGAATATGTCAAGTAGAGTAGATAATATAAATAATAGGATTAATTCTGACTATTTAGGAGTTGTGCGAAAGAAGAAAATAAAATGGCAATGTGAAAAAAAACTCATTCTTTAATTGACATTTAAACAAAGATCTTAATTTTCAAGTTTTTACCCAGCATTAAATTCAAGCTCTTTTTTATTTAAACTAACCATTCAATTTAACTAAAAAATACGACATTTTGTGGGAAAAGAACTTAAATGAATTTAAAGTATTTTATTTTTTTGAATTCTTTTATCGTATTTAAATTATTTCATTATTTATTCTCAAGGAAGTAATTTAAGTTTCTTTATTTTCTTGCCATTTTGTACAAAAATCAATTTAGAGAAAAAAAGATTTACATATTACACCATAAATAAGATCATCCTTAAACCAAGTGTTGAAGGGACTGCCATCCTTTTCCGCACCTCGCTATTGCCGACACGTTTGCTTACCGCAATTCTCATTCTTTCATTCTGTCAGCCAACAAGGGTCAAAGCCGAACCGTTGTCACAAACGGATTGTCGATGCGGATGCCACGGAAAAGTCATTGCGGTAAAGAGTTATGGCCAATAAACAAAATCACCGTCAGCCATAGAAGGCATTCGTTCCCTTTTGTCTCCAGAATATGGACAAAACAATCGACTCGCCACGAATTGTCTCCACTCCTCAGTCCATAAAACAATCGGCCAAAAAGTTAAGGCCAGTCTCGAGAGTTAATCTAACGACAACCATCGAAATGTGAATTTAATACGAATTGTTAGATGAAATTTATGGTTTATGAGCTTTTGTGTGAGGGGGATGTTATAAAAAAAATAGAGAGGGAACATTTTTATACATTTAAGTATATATGCAAACTCCTCCCCACTCACCCACGAGACTTCTCTCTTGATATCTTCCGTTCCTGTTGGTTTTTTTAAGTCAATTTTTGGTGACAGTGTTTAATTGCTCATATTGAACACGTGTGGATTTTCCAAGAGAAAGAACTCAGACTGACTCAGAGCTAACCATTATGGCCAGGGGCAACAAATTGCTTTTTCAGCTTTGTCACTTTTTCGTGTCACGTTTTCTTTTCTTATATTTTTTTTTTCTCATCTTTGCTCGCCTCTGTCTATTTTTTTGGTTTTTGTTTCTATTTTGCTTTTCGATGCTGCCTCTCTTAAATCCATTTCAGTCCAGACCAGCTCAGTCCAAGGTAGTTATGTGCACATATTTTTTCCGCCAATTCTGCACGTCACGTGGTCTTTTCTTTCCTTAACTTTTTTTCCTTGTTTTGTCGATGCCTTTTTTGTTGACTCGACAGAATTGCGTGACCAGAGAGAAGACTCAGTCTATCCTTAGGCCACATAAATTTCACGGCCCCCAAACGCTGATTGACTGGGGCACTCGAATTGACACCTATGTACAAACATACAAACGTAGATGTATGTATATATATAGATTTAGAGGCTAGTACTTGATCTATTAGCCAGTTCGCCACTTTCGAACTTGATTGCTTAAACTTATTGCTCCTTTTGCGATTTATAACCTGAAATTCATGTGACTATAAAAACATAACGTTAGTTTTTTATTTTAAATATAAACTTACATATGAATGTATATACATTTATATGATGCACTCAAAAAACTAAAAGCGGAGCATTAAATGCATTTATGACTTTATGTATGTACTTTTTACCTTTGTATATGGGAATTTCGGTATTAAAAGTTTACAGTACTTAAATTTCATTATAACTTTTGATTTTAATTTGGATTTATTTATGGTGAAAATTGACAGAATTTACGTTAATAAAAATGCATTTAAATGTGTGTTTTTTACTGGTATTAGCAAAAATTTCATTTACGTATATTCAGAGGGGTTGTTACCAAAATGAAGGATAAACTAAATCTGTCAAAATCAGGACTGTAACTGTTTCACATTAAAATTGAAAACGCATTAAATTTACTTTCTGATCTCTTTATACATCACTATATATGAACATTAAATTAAAATACATTTTTGATCCAATATTGAGGTTTAATTGCAAAGTTCTAATATTCACAACTTTAAGGATATATTTAACTATAGTATAAAATAAATTATTGAAAAAACAACTTTTTTATTTTAAAAAAATTAAATATGACAAATCACGTCGTAAAATGTTTCTTTAAAAATTACAAAATTATTTGTATTAATGAAATTATTGCCTAGTAGTTTTTTCATTCGCTATAATGCAACTTCTTCAATTTATATATATTAGTATACATTATCATGTTTCAAGTATGGCTTTCCAACAGATTCAATTATCTTTTTGCATTATCTCTTTGTTGTTGTTCTCTTTTATTTCTTTTAATTTTTTTACTTGACGCCATTATCCCTCTGGTTTTTCTCTTTGTCCAGCATGTTCACACCAGAAAGTCGACCCACATCAAAGCTATGAGCACATTATGACACAACATCAACGCTTGCAATGGTGTCATTATTAGTATAACAACCAAACACCCCAACACTACCCCAACTTCTGTAACCAATCTTCTTTCTTACGCCACACTTTTACTCTATTGCTAGAACAAAAAACTGAGGTCAACAACTTCCTAACGCAGTGCAGCGCTTCAATTGTACATTTTTTTCTGTTCGTTACATCTGTTCGTTTTTTTTTCTTTTTGACTGACATTTCTCCCCCAAATTTAATGTCAGCGTTGCCTTTGCTCAAGGGAAATTGTTAGCTTACAAAAACACCGAAATAAGAAAAAAATGGAAAGAATGAAAGCGAATCGCGTATACGCCGCATGGCCACACACAGCGAGACGAGACTCCTCTGACTCTGACTCTATCTCTTTTTATTCTGCTGTTTCTCTTTCTGTCTTTGTATCGTGAGTGTCTCCAGTTGTACATGCAGCACTTTCTGCTCTAATAAATGAAATCAGGGACCGTAACATTATGTGATGGATATATTGTTACGAGTGGCTCTCTCGCCTGTGCCTTTTAATAGTTGATATTGTTTCTTTTGCATTTCCCTTTTCACTTTTGTCGCGTAATTTTCCGCATGTTGCGTTTTTATATATTGAAATGCAAAAAAAAGTAAAACGGAGAAAATAAAAAAAAAGTCAAAAAAAAAAAGAAAAGATAGAGCAAGAACTGAAAGTAAAAGCCAAATATGTAAATGGACAGTTGAATAATTGCTGAAGCTGATGAATTAAAAATAAATTGTACCGTAAAAAATTTCTTTACCGGCTATAAGTGCTGATGTATGAGCATGTCTGGGTCATTGGTAACATTGATTGGCGTCTATAATACTATAAGCCGCCATGAAAAAATACGATATTAATTGTTAATATTAAGTATATGGGATAAAATTTATGTACTCTCTTTTCATCCAGAGAGGGTCGCGTTATAAAATAACAACAACAGATATTTAATAATTAGCTGAAATAGCTATAAGGTTAACATTGTTTAATCATCCAAAAGATATTCCAATTATGTTTGACCAATAGAATAGAATAGAATGAGTACAAGTATTGGCTGGAAGTAACTCAACTGGATAATCATTTCCCACCTTAAGAGGAAGTACACATTAATTCATATAGTAGCGAAGTAAAACAAGTTTTTAGAGAACTGTATGGCAACATTTATGTAATATCCATATTTCCGCTCAGTAATCAAACAGCCTTCGCTTTTATTTTCCTATATTATTCCCATTTTACTAAAGCTTAAAAAAGTCTGCTTTATCTACTCTTTCCTGCTGTAGCTGAATGCATTTTTTGTACACTTCAAAAAAAAAAAAAAAAAATAAGAGGAATCAGTTTTCCATTTACAAACCATTTAAATTGTAAATAAGTTTCAAGCCACTCCCACACACTCGTCCATATATCATGTAAAATTTTCAATTTCCTCAGTATGCATGCGGTGTATTTATGGCATAAAAACATGAAAAAGCCAAAAAAAAAGTAAAGTAAAATCCAAAGCATCAACCAAAAAGAAATTGAAATAATAATGCATATCACAGATATATTTGTGGCCAATACAATTACATAAAATTGTTCTTGTCTCAGGAAGTTTCTAATTTATTTTGGCATTGCCATTCAATTAAGATGCTAATTGGCTTCAGGGATAACCCAATGGCTGAAAGAGAGCAGCAAAGACTAAGGAAATGAACGATTTCCTACCAAAAGCTACAGCCAAGTCAAGTAGCAAAAGTTTTCGTATATTCTTGTGTGTGTGGGCGGCTTATTTAGCATAGAATTTCCATGTCCAGTCGATTGAGTGAGAATTTCTCTAGTCGAACTATGTATGTAGTATGTATATATAGTTAGAAAAAGTCGATGGAGCTGCATGCTTAATGAAGTCATCTCTCGAATTAAATGTGGTTTCAGTTTGTCTGGTCATGTGCGAACGAAGAAATCAATTAACTTAATTTCCGCACAAAACGTGGCCCAAGAAGGAGAGGGAAGGAGGTCAATAAAACTTTTCATCGACCAAAACAAATTGTTGCATAAACCTAGACCGAATCGCAAAAACACAAAGTTTGACCAGAAAAGATTGTCAGCCATGTGACGTGACGAGACGCCTTAACAAATGAAATCGAAAACTTTCATCGTCTTGACAACACTTTGTACCAAATCAATTTGTAATGTCCCTGCTCATTTTCTCTTCTTTAGATTGGTCTGTTACGTGGTGGCAAAATGTTAGCCGAAGAGTCACCCGATTATCTAAGACAACAATATAATGCCGATTCGTTAGAGGATGTTTTCCTCAAACTTTCTGTTATGCAAAATATGGGAAAACGACGACGTTCATCAATTGCCCAGGAAATAGTCGAACAGGTTACAGTGCCAGCCATTTCTAATCCCGGTTTAGATATGTCCGATGAGCAGCATGCCGCTGAGATATCTGGTGAATTTGGTGATAATATATCGATGTCATCGGCTGCCCGAGATCCGATCACTACTACAGCCCCGGTAGCTCCACCATTACCACCAGCCCAAGAGATACCCACATCATTTTGGTATAATTTACATGTAATGCAATCGCATCATTTACATGCACTCATTTGGAAAAACTTTCTCTGGATGATGCGAAATGTGGGGTAAGTTGAAAGGGAGTTTCTATTTATTATTATCTCTAAATACTTACTTACTTTTCTGACTGAACGATTTAGAATAATGCTCTTCATTGTGGGACTGCCTGTGGTGCAAATATTGTTATTCTGTTATGCCATTGGTCATGATCCGACTGGCATTAAATTGGCCGTGGCAAATCACGAGATGTCCGAGGAAATGATTATGCAACAATTCTGTCCAGTGGAGACCGGATGCAATCAGACCATGTTGAGCTGCCGTTATCTCGATATGTTGGTCAAGAACAGGAGCATGGTTGTGGTGAGTAGAGTAAAGTAGAGTAGAGTTCGAATGTAAATTACCTGACCTGACCCAGTGGCTAGTGGCCAACTGAAACCTGCAGCCCAAAATGCACTTGGGAAAAACCAATGCACAGCCAGATCGATGCAAAATGGAAATTGAATGCGAAACCTTTTGCTTTTTACTAAAAAAAAAGAGCCAAAAGTAATTTAAAATAATGATTTCTTGCAATTTATATCAATTCAAAATTTATAGAATTCTTTTTAGATTTGATCTTTACTGAAAATTACACTGGATTGATTACATAGTCAAGTCTTTTTCTTTTTAAAGCAATTTGTTAGTTTCATTTATAAATTGTTGTTAAAGGATTAGTTTTCTTGGTTTTATTTAAAGTATTTTATTTTAAAATATATTACTTTTCTTAGAAATTCATATTCTAGTTGATTATATTATTTGCTGCTTGTTTAAATTTTGCTCGGTGTGTTTAAATTGTGCAGTGCGAACTTTACAATAACCACTCATGTTGCTAGTTGTAAGATATGCAAGGACCTTTTCCCCTCATCTCTGCTGACCATTCCTGTAATTTATTTCAATTTGTGTGGACAGCAAAGATGCTAGAGAAACAAGGCTGGCAGGCGGCAGGCAACGTGTGCCATAGTACCGAGTCTCTGGGTGGTCTGAGTTTACCGAGTCTTCAATCTATTGCACACATCGTTTCGTCCTGCCGCACTACTAAATCAACCCGTCGATGCCTCCTACTTGGCATTGTCTTGCTTTGGCTTGCTGTTGGGCGAACACAAATTACAGCTGCTTATCTTTGGCACAGCCAAAGTAACAACAGCAACAACATCATCAGGCAGGCAGACAGAAACATGGACCAGGGATGGATGGATGAACAGAGGCAGGAGCAGAGAGTAAGAGAGAGAGAGAGAGAGAGAGTCGAGATCATCAATAAATTTACTCGCAGCTGCCGGGCAAAAATACTAGTTGAAAGGCAAGACTAGAAGGAAGAAATCCAGAGGGGAAGAAGAGCCCGTTGGCCCTGGTGGCAATTTATTGCAAATTATGCTTCAAAAACAAAGCCTCTTTGTAGCCTAATTTGAGTTTAAGTTTGAATTGATGCTGCTACTGTTGCTCTTGTTCTTGCTGCTATTAAAATTTTCATGCATTTTGCATTAGAGTTTCGCATAATAATCGTAAAACCAAACAAAGTTGCTGTCAAATACAAACTATGTATATGCAAAATTGATAAACAACTGGTATAGACTTTATTATCATGCTTATAAAAAATGTTATATTCAAGTAAGTTAGTTGTTCTTCATAAATAAGTGAGTGAAAGAAAGTGGTAGATCCTTGCCAATTACCTTACAATTTCTCCGAAGCCATATTGTAATCCAATTTAAATGCAATGGGAAAACAATTCTAAGAAACAATCGGCATGCCTTAACTGGCAATTTGTAAGGGGAAACTTTTCTTTTGCACCTTACCTTCTTTTTCCCCCATTCGAAATTGAGAAGCGGCTTCTGCTTTTGCCCCTTATCATGCTTAATTTGTGCAAATTCTAACTAAGATAAAGATAAAGTAAACGAAATACGCAGCAAGGACCGCAACTCTGACCCTCAAAAAAAAAAAAACCAACAACAAAAACAACAAAAAAGAAAAGAAAAAAAAACAGCTGAAAAGAGCCAAAGTTAATTTTGGTCAATGAACAGACCGTATCAACGTTGCCATCAGCACGTGGCCTGCTGGACACGGGCGGGACACGGGACAGGAGATAAAATGGACAGGAGGTACAGAGGACAAAACCCCACGCAACTGAAGAGGCTAAAGGCAATGGAAAAATTTGAATTCTGTTGCCCGTTTGCCATTTGCCGTGAAACGACGCATCGCTTTTGCTTTTTACATTTTTGCTTTGTGTCTTTCTCTTCATTTCTTTTCGTTTGTGCTTTTTTTTCAATTGCCCCGCTCTTCTTTTAGCCAAATAAGGAAATGGAGTATATTAGGACTATAGTCATTCTAATTTTAACATCAAATAAATATATTTAATGGGTAAAAAAGAATGTTGCAGATACTGACGAACTTCATATACTTATTTTTTTGTACAAGAAATTAGTAGGTTGGATTTGTTTAGGATATATAAGACTATATTTAATAAGGACTACTCCAAAAACAGATGCTATTGTAAGTTTTGAATAGATTTCAGATATAATCTTTAACAGGAATGGTTTATGGCTTAAACTAGGTCAGATTAATTACAATTTTCTTCAAATGAAACGACTGTTAACCTTCTCTTCAACTTGATACGTTAGACCAAAGTTTCTCCTCATATTTCTTTTCAAAATATCTGACAGGGTGCATCATAGTCCTTACGTAGTTTCATCTTTTCATTCCATTCATAGCTGTTGACATCAAAACAAAAGCGGTAACAGTATAAGCTATGCATGTATTTGCCTTACAGGCTAAAAGGAAAAGCTTCACATCTTTCCCATCTCAAAGCAGTTTTTTATCTTCCTCAGGTTTTGGTCTCTTCCTGGTCGAGTTGTGCCTTGTGGTTTCTTTAGATCAAACGAGTTTCGGTTACCCTCATCTTAATGACATAAAAATTGGCCTTTGTTTCCCATTCATTGCCAAGGGGCAACGTTGTCCAAAAATTGCCTTTGGTAATAAATTTAGAAAACTTTTCAAGCATCACCCAAAGTCGTAAGCAACAAAAAAAAGGCTTAGCGTTTTTCCTTTTATTTTATGTGAAAATTGAAAACGCAACTAGAGGAAAAAGGGGAAAACAGGACAGAATAGGAAAACCTCGTATTGTGGTCAGTTTGTTTGGTTGCTTGTCATTGCTTTTAATTAAAAGTTCATTAGGCATGACAACGTTGCCTTAACAAAATGTAAAGGGAAAGGGTTACAGAAGGAAAAGACAGAGATTTTATGCTCAACCGACAAGTTGTTTCTGCTGCACTTGATTAGCCATAAGTTTTAACTTCAAGTGAAGCACTTTTTCTTGTTTTCTTTTTTTGTTTTTTTTTTTTTTTTTAGATTTTATGAGTAAACTTGCGGCTAAGTTGAAACAAAAATTGCCAAGGTAGCCAAAAGGAGAAAAAGTTTTGCATGGAGCGATAAAGAAAAAGAAATAGAAGAGGAAGGAAGAGAGGGGGGGTATAGCGCTTCATTTGCGCATAGTTTGTGTGACTCAAGTTTGTCATAAACAATGTTAAAGTTAAGGTTAAACTATAAGCATAAAAGTTGTTCAAGTTCTGTGGATTTGATTGCCTGTTTGTTGCTTGTGTATGTACATTTGCAACCTGGCCGCAAATTCGCACATTTTGCTATCAAATCTAATGAAGCCCTTAAAGACCGCAAACCTAAAAACCGGAACCAAAACTCAAACCCAAAACCCTTCAAATGGAATCCCTTCATTTGTCTCAACATTAATACGGCAATTGCGTAAATTTCACGCCCTATTGTACTGTCCCAACACCCGAAATCCTGCATTTTTCCCGCCTTCGTTTCTGCCAGCCTGTCTTCTATGGTTTAAATAACTACATATCGAGGCCACAAAATTGCCAAAGCTTAGCCCAAATACAAATGCCAATACATGAATTCAGCACCCCGACTCCGTCAGCTTGATCCTGTGGAATCTCTGTAAGTGGCTGGCGAAAAGTTTAGGCAAAAGTTTTCCCTCTATTGTAGGCAAAACTTCACAAATGTATGACTACCACTAGCTTAGGCCCAAGGACATGGTTGCTTTATATGTATATATATATATATATATGTATGTGTGTACATGTATATGTAGTATATACTGTTCATAAGTGTAAGCATCATATCGCTGGAAAGAGTATGGGGGTGTGAGGCTTTCACTTCATTATTTATTTTCCGTTCTTATTTCAGTTTCCTTTTTATTTTTTTTTATTTTGTGGATGCGTAAGCAACTGCGCAATGAAATTGTAAAAGATAACATAAACATATTGTTGACAATGCCTTTGCCTTTGCCTTTTGTTGCTGCTGCTGCTCATGTTTGCCTTTGCCGGCCTGAATTTATCGTTTGGCGCAAAGTACGCACATTAATTACAGGGAGTTACTTTTATTGTTGCTACATGCAACAAACAATGCGACAGGAAATGAAGCGTAGCACAGTCAACTCACAAAGCGATTCCAAAGGAATGGAAGCGCCCAAGGGTAGAAAAAGTGAGGCGCAAAGAAAGACGAGGGCAGAAAGACAAGCTTCTGACAGACATTGCTCAATAATTCAGCAGATTCTTTTTAATTGTGCACCTACAATGGATGGCCTAACCGAAATTTGCTTACTCTCCAATGCAGTTAAATGAAAGTGCTAAAAATTAAAAAAATATTAAATATTATTCATCACCAGCTGCAGGTCGGTGAATATAATTAAAATTAACGTCTGAATTACTAGTGATTTAAATATATAATTAGGCAACTAAAAGAAATTATTTAATTGTTTAAATTAAAATTTATGCAAATGAATTTGTTGAAGTAATAATCAAAAAAGAATTGTTGCATTGTTATCCTTTTTAAATGAATCATTATTATATATGCAAATGAGAAAACTTTAACTGAAATCAACAAATGTATATATATTTAAGAAGCCCAATGAAAGGGTATTTGATTTGCTACTTAGACGCTGTGATATTGCTGTCCGTCTGGCAAAAGGTGCAATGTCTTTTTAAGCTAATTGAATGAGCATTTGATTGACTGTTGGCCTTTAATGTTGTACATTTCATTTTTCCTATCTTCTCTTATTTTACAGAATTATGTGAATGATGATGAGACCGCCTATGAGCAGGTGCGACGTGGTAAAGCCTGGGCCGCTCTAGTAATCCAACCCAATTATACGACATCATTGTTAGAGCGTGTTGAAGCGGGAAGAAGTGCTGATGATGAAACACTGGAGTCATCTGACTTGGCTGTACGCATGGATTCGTCCAGTGAGTCTCCACTACAAACTTATGGAAATTGTGTGATATTTGATTTATGGTTTCTTTTTTACCTTTCTTAGATCAGCAAATTTCACAAATGCTTTTTGCTCAACTTCAATTGACATTCTTTAGCTTTGTGGAGAATATGTTGATTGATTGCGATGTGAATCCCAAACTTGGTCATGTTCCTGTTGACTTTAATGATCCGATTTATGGTTATCGCAATCCAAACTTTACAGATTTTGCTGCTCCAGGTGTTATATTGACAATTATATTTTTCCTATCGGTGGCTATTACATCGGGTGCCATGCTAATTGAGAGGAATGAAGGAATGCTGGAGCGATGCCTTGTGGCAGGAATTACAGGACCCGAAATTCTGCTGTCCCAGGTTCTCACTCAGTTTACTGTGATGTTAAGTCAGACCACATTTGTGCTCATTGTTAGCTTCTATTTCTTTGAGTTGACTCTGGTGGGTGACATTTGGTTAGTGGTTGCACTTTGCATATTGAACGGCTTGTGCGGCATGACCTTCGGCTTTGTCATCTCCTGTGCTGTGGACACTGAAAGAACAGCCACATATGTGGCTATGGGCTCATTCCTGCCCATTGTGATGTTATGTGGCATTATTTGGCCCATTGAGGGCATGTTCCCATTGCTGCAATTTATTACCGCCTTCCTGCCTCTCACCAAGCCAACGGAATCATTGCGTTCCATACTACAGAGAGGATGGGGCATTGATAATCCAACTGTCTACAATGGATTTATATCTATATCATCATGGGTCCTAGTCTTCCTGGTACTAACCATATTGCTGATTAAGTTCAAGAAGGGCTAAATGTAGTTCCATCTAAAAATACTGATTATGATTTTATTAGGTTCTTAGGGTAGTCCATAGATTGTACAATTAGTATAGCGATGAGTGTATGTCTCTATCTCTCAACCACTTGTTAGTCTTTAGGATAGGTCTTGGATATAATATATATATATACATATGTAATAATAAACATGCATGGAATTTTTGTGCCTTTAGTATAAGATTAAATCTAATATTCATAACATTAATATTTCTCATATACATTTTACATGCAATTGATCAATCGTAATTGGAGTGCAAAAATTTGTATCTCTATCTCATAGACATTTTATCATATGATTTATAAAGTAAAAAAGAAAAAAATGTTAAATAAAAATTTCAAGACTTACATTTTGTGAATTTTTTATCAAAAACTGATTATGACATTGATCTCAGTTGGACTTAACTCTGAATAGAAAATCCTGGAAGCCATATTCATATGTTGTCCAATTCGATTCACATGTATTCTAACATTTTAATCACCAATATGACAGTATCCTATTGATGGACTTGTTCATTTTTTCCACATCCTTAGGTTATGTAATTACAATGAGATATCTGTCAGCAAATCAATGGTATTTCAACGCCAGAATTTGCTATTATTTCATCTATTGACAATTTCATTCTCAGTATGGACTCTCAGTACGGATTCGCTGCCACTGAAGGTGGCAAGGTTGTTGTCTTGGCCCCGTCGTCACCCATCATTGATTACTCGAGAGTGTAGCTGACGGCGCCACTCGGGCACATAAATTGGAAAATTCACCAGCCAAAGAAAAAATCTCATTTTCATTTTCATGTTCATATTCGTGTTGCTAACGTCGTCCTCCTGCACTCCTCCTGCATATTTTCTTCGTCCACTTCCATAACTGCACACGCTTTTCACATAATTGAAAGTTCAAACTTTTTCGACTTGCCGCTGAATTAATTTTTCAACTTCATAATTTCTCAGTGCTCTGTGAAGCCTTAATAACATTCAGAGGCCAACCCAGCAGCCAGCAGTCAGCAGCCAGCAGCTGTCTTCAATGATTCTTTGTTTGCGGCTGCTCCATCAGCTCCTTGCTTGCGAAACCACTCCACTCCATTCCATTCCACACCAGTTCAACTCCCGCCTCATCTCATCTCAACTCAACTCAATGGCGTGTTAATTAATTGCTCAATTAATTTAATGTTCAGCATCTGCCTGGCAAAATACTCAGTTGCTATCCACTCCCAAAAGTCAATTGCTTGTTGTTTTCAATGTTCTTTCGGACAGTTTTACACAAAGTGTCAACCCTTCGTTTTTTGTCCCGTTCTTTGTTTGGGTGTTCTTTTGTTAGGGTCAACATAACCATGTAGATTAATAGCTGCCCATTTGGTAAACTTGTGATGGAATTTGAATAATGTTTGAGGGTTTTCGCTGACTCTTTTCAGGTGGGTAAAAAAAAAAAAGAAAACAAGAAAACCTTCACATCTTTTTCAACAATATTAATTAGACTGGCTTATGAAAAGAAAAAAGAAAAATTACTGTCCATCTTGGTTTCGACTATTTCTTGTATATTTTTTTCTTAAAACGTTTCGTTGAGGCACATTGTAAACCGCATTTAATAAGTATTAACCCAGCAAAGTTGCCTATAAATAAAAGCTTCAGATAAAATATAAGAGAAATTTTGGTGAAAATATAAAAATGTAGCTTAAGTTAAAATAAACTTATTAAAAAAAGCAATCTAACTATTTTGAAAGCAATTCGATGGACGGCTGCCAAGCTAGGATATAAAAAAACATCAAATAATAACTTATTAACAAATAATTATAGCTTGTGGCAAATTATAATCAAGAGTGTATTCATTCCCTTTAGCTGTACTCATAAAAATAAAACTTAAAAACTTGGAATTAAAAGTAAAATTAAATATATTCGAACTGCATTTAATGGAAAAAGTTGATGACTGCTGACAGTTAAAATCACGATGCTTCATTTCCCAATATTTTAAAGCAATTATCTCCTTAATTTCATATTAATATTCGTTTACTTCTTTTCTTCATGGTTTCCATAAGTAAACTATCAGAAGTTTTGGAAATTCTCTGAAGTGCTTATAATACAATTTTTCTGCTCATTTAATCATTATTTATTGAGATGAATGCGTTTTCATTATGTCGTATTCATTCCTTTGGTTAAGTGAAGAAAATCCTTCAATTATTTACCCAGCAGCAATTACAACATACATATGCAAATATTTAATGATACGGACAAACATATACACACACATACACATATAAATGTATAGAGTGAAAGAGGTGGAAATTGCTTACATCAGTTATATGAAGTTTATTATTTTAATGATTGGCATTAATTATTTGCGGCACATTATGCGCAATTTGTTTAACTACAACCACTACAATAACTGCAGCAGCAGCAGTAGCCAGAATATGCATTCTTGCCACGATTCACATACATATTTACACTCACACATTCACACTCATATTCAGCGGCTTGTTTTGCTTTGCCTGGCAAATTGTATAATGAAAATGTCAATCAATTTTCTCACGATTTGCTGCTTATGCTGCTGTTGTTGCTGTTGCTGTTGCTGCTACCGTTGCCGCCTCATCCATTGCCAATTGCAAATTGAGTTCATCTGCTGGCGGCAAATATTGACATGACAGACACACATTTTTATTTTATTTTCATTTTATTTTATTTGCATTTTTATTTCTCTCTTCACTTCACCCGCTGCTTCAAGGTATTTTCGAATTCGATTCGCTTCGTTTCGTTTTTTCTTTTCTCTTCTGTATTTTATTTTCTTCCATCATCATTTCCCATAGCATCATCTTTGGTTTCGGCGGCAAGGGGCCAAACCCCTTAACATTTGCTTGGCATTTGTTGGCGTGTCCTTTCCACACTTTATCTTCTTTCCTTCCTTCCCTTCGTGTGCGTGTGGCTGTGTGTGTGTGTGTGTGTAGGTGGTAAAAATGACATATTAATTTCCAAAGGGGAAACGAAATAATATAAATGGAGTTGTTGCCTCAAGCTTAAGCTTGTAAGTCCTTGTCGTTTCGTCCCCTAACCAACGTTTTATTCCAATTTTGGCATTTCGCATGCAAATAGCTTTGGCGAAATCTAAATAAATATGATCAGGGAAATCAATGCCCTTAATGTTGCTGTTGTTGCATGTTATAATGCTTCAACTGCTGTTGCTGCTGTTATCGGTTAAGTAATTGCTTACCCATTATATTACGCATACGATGCGTATGCCAAAAATTTCCAACGAAATTACAGAGAAGAATTAATGCATATATGTATTGCGATATATTTTCAGTTATTTTGAGCATTTTGATGAAGCCGTCAACCAATCAGCAGAGATAATGCCTGTCAGCATGCCGAGCGTTGCCATCAATCATGCGATGACACGCCCACAAAAGGCAACCCACACAAACACACAACCAAAATACTTACACGTAAAGCCAAGGAAATGTCTTATATCTTATATCTTATTCTTCTTTTTTTTTGTTTTGAAAAGCCAAACAAGACATGACCGTGACTCTATCAGTCCCTTAGTCAGTGAGTCAGTCAGGCGCAGCTTCAGCCTGTCCATACCTCAATTGAAAAGCACTTTAGAAAAGGATAATAACGATAAATATTTTATTGTAATGTGTTTCTGCCAGTGTTTACATGCCGTCTGTATTTTGTAGTCGAAGAGGGTGGCCACCAAAGTTAATGGAAATGAACTGTTGAGAGATTTCTGCTGGCTAGATTGTTTGCATAAATTGACATTAATTGATGACATTAATGATTAGGATTAGTCATTGGGAGTAATATAATAAATAAACAAATATAATAAAACAAATATCCATATTTATATATCATAACGATAATTGTAATATAGACAAGACAAAAGATTTTAACTATGCCTAATAATGTATACAAATTAATTTATATCCATTCCAGAAATTGCTCTATTTCCGCAAGATTACTTAAAAGTTTTCTTTAGATTGTGCCTTTAAAACATAGTCAAATTAAATTTGTATTAAGATATAAAGGCTAGAAATTTATGATATATAATTTAAGAATTTTTTTCTGCATTATTTTTTTTTTTATGAGAATGATTTGTTCAAAGTTGAGTGGAAACTCTTGAAACTCACCCATCTGCTGCCTCCATCCTCCCCATCGTCTTTATATGGCACCAATAGCTGCCAAAACAGCATGTATTGCCATTATTTTAGCGGGGCGTAGGTGAAGATGAAAATGGAGTTGAGTATGATGTTCCTTCTCAATGCAGGACGAGCTCAATTTGCAGGCTACCAAACCGCTTCTTCGTCTTTCATGCTGTTGCGCGCGCTCACAGGCAACACTTAATCGGCTTCCGGGGATATTTGGGATTTAGGGCGGAAACCTATTTGTGTCAAGACGTAGAGAGTGTTCAGCTTCAGTCGCCTCCAGTCTCTTCTACCTCCTTCTTCTTTGTACCGTCATCGCCTTTTCATTTTAGGCATTTTCCGCTGCTGGCAGCATATTTAGTCTTTTGTTTTGGCGACAATTTGCTGCTTTGCTTTTTTTACTTAGCCCATATACATACTTAAAATTTATAACAAAAGGCAGCCATCTCAAAATGAACTACTTAGTTCTTTTTCTACGTTTTACACTGAATCTTCCATTTCTTCTTTTGCTTTTTTTTTGTTTTTCTTTTTCATTCCAGCTTGAGGACCAAAACGAAACAACAATGAAGGCAATTCCGCCAACAGCCGGCGGCATTTTCTATACCAACAACAAAAAATAAAATACGGGGATATAGAAAAAGGGCGGGAGTAGAAGTGTAAGGGAAAAGTACGTGCTAATGGCTGCAAAGCAAATGACACAAGCTTGGGTATAAACATGGCCAAAAGTCAGCTTACTCATAAATACATATTTTTTTGCTGGTATATGTGTGTGTGTGTGTGCCTGTGTATGTGTGGTGTGCCACGCCCCAAACTAATAAAGGCCGCCGGCTGTGGCCATTGAAAAATGCTGACTATTTGGCACACAGATGGAGATGGTATAGAAGAAAGAGTAGAAGGCAAGGGGAAAGATGCCCATTTGAGTTCATATGTGTTAGTCTGTATCTCTGTCAGAGTGTGTGGGTGTGGGTGTGGGTGTGTGTGTGTGTGGGTGTGTGGTGTATCTGTGTGTGTCTACCAATTCGCTGCTAATGGCTCTTTTGTGAGCATTTCCACAGTTGTCTCAATAAAATGCCAGCAGCATTTGTGCACCCACTCCGACTGGTCGCCGCTTCGCTCATTTCCAGTTATTTTCTTTCAAATATTTATGATTTTTGAAATGCCAAAGAACTGGCAAAACCACTCCAATTCCTTTTTTACCGCTACATGGTTGAAGAGTTCTTTTTAATTTGTCCTTATTTTCGTTTCGTAATCTTTTTGATAATCAGTTTATTAACAAGCGCATCGAGGCCAGAGGTCATTAAAATGTATTTATGCCTCTTCACCTTCTTAGCCTTCACCCTGCTGTTGCGAGAATTATTCAACCTAAACCGCAATGACCGCTTAACCAGAGACTCATGCGGTCCGTCGATATCAATATCGTGCAGCCTTAAATACCAATATCTGGCATTAAAGTCCCGCTACCCGATTGCGGGGCGTTAACCGAAAATCGATGGCCGGGCAAATGGAAAGGATGATGTATGCGGACAATGTCTGGGCAAGTGGAAAAGTTGTATACTCCTCTCTGAATCGGTCGCCCTCATGTATCGTATACACATTTGTGGTGACCAAGCTGAGAGGTGTGGAGATCTGTTAGCAGGAGATGTAATTGGAATTTGCGGCATGAGCATGGCGTTCTCAATATAGACCAGACCATTGTTTACTCACTCTCGCGCTCGTCCACAATGATTAACTGCACAACTGCTGCGAGGATACACCTGACGCATGAGGATGAGGACTACCATGCAGGCGGAACTTCCACACCTCAACTTCACTTAACCTGGCACTGGTCTGGTAATGCGAATCGTCAATCACCTCCGGTTCTGCTTAAACGGTGAAATGTGCCAACTACACAAGCTTATGGCGGTTCGGTCAATGCTAATGGATGGCCATAAAACACTCACTGACAAAGTGCTCATAAGGCTTAAAACGACAACTATCCGAATTGGGTTCACTGAGTTTGCACAGTTTTTAAGATGATCTTCCATAGAACTCTTCTTCTCTTTATCTATTGAATTGCCTTGCCTGTCTGTCACTTGAATTCCTAGATAAACCTGTCATCTTATGATTCCCCACACATCTTTTTCTGTGTGCATTTTCAAAAGATTATTGTACTGTCAAATGCAACAAATTTTCAATTTTGGTGTTTCTTGAAAAATAAATAATAACCACGAATAAAATATTTATTTAGCAAAATGTAAATATCAGCAAGATAATAAAAATGTCATGTCAAAAAAATGTCAAACGCTACTACCTTAAATTTAAAATTCTATGCTTTAAAGGAAACTAAACTTAAATCAATTATGAAGGAAACGAAATTTCAAATTACATATTTGTAATGTTTGCACAACTATATAATTATTTAATCAAGATAAATAATAACTAAGAGTTAAAGTGCTTAAGAAGTTTAAGGGAGATAATCGGTAAGATGACTAAGTGTTAATTTTTTCAAATAGTAGTATATTAAACATTCAACTTTAACTTTAAACTAATGGCTCTGTTAAATAACTCTCAGCAGAATAATTAAGTAAAACCGGATCCTTGTGGTTTCCTTGTTTCATAAAATTTTCCTATAATAATGCTTTAAGGCATTTGCCTTTGATCTGCCAAGCCCATATGATATTGGTTTTGTTTTTTTGCCCATTTCTAGACCTCATTTAGGTTGGCAAGAAATGAGATTGGCTAACCGCCTACAGGCATCAACCTACTACCTGACCCGCTAATGTTGTGCCCAGTGGAAGTATCATCGACATAAAATAAACATGCATAATGGAGCATCTTAAATGCAACTTATTTTGCATAGTTAAGCATTTGAGTGGCATCATCTCCTATGTGCTATGTGCCCTTTCCCTGGCGTCTTTCGTTTAGTTTGTGCTACTTCACTAACTTTGATACTTCCACTCGACTCGTCTGAAGGGAGGTAAACAGGAAACTAAATGAAAATATCTAACGTTGGCAGAGCCGGGCAAAACGGGCAGCCGGGAAGACAGTAGAACCGCAAACCACAGCTATGTCTATGTCTGAAAGTATGCCTTTCTCTGTCTGGCATCAACAACTCCTTCTTGTTTTGCCTTTGCCCTTCTATCGTTTTTCTTTTCCTTCATCTGTGTTTCTTTTACCCCTACAGCTACTTGCCATATTTACACCAATTCCCTTGTCTGTTTTGCCAGCCATTTTTGCTTTTTCTTTGCTTTGCTGCGCCCACAACAGCAACAAACAACAACAACAACAACAACAATGAGCCGCCTTTTGCTGCTGTTTAAGTAAAAAATTTAATGTTCTTGTTCTGACTCTGGCCAACAGTATCATCATCATCTTTAACATCATCATCATTTCCATAAGCAGAGTAAAAGGGAGCCAACTAGAATCTTGGCCAAGTCTGTCTTCCATTTTCCTTTTCATTTATTTTGGCTTGTAAGGTACCCACACTTTGTGTTGAAGCTTGAAACAAAATCCGCCAGTATATAAGCTGAAATGAAAGGGTATTTGATAGTTTCTATATAAACTATTTTCTTGGCAGCAAATTGCACTCGCCACTCTCTTTTGGACTTGCTGCAGTTCCGCTCTTCATTTTGGCTTGTCGGCACTTAGTCGGTTGTCTGCGTTGCGTCTTCAAAAGGCATTATATTCAATCATGGGGTTAATCAGTAGACAAAAAAGAGCGACAGAAAGAAAAGAAGTTAGAGAAAAAAAAAAATGAATATTCACCCGTTAGTTCGTCAGTTATTCAATCTGTGATTTAAAATTTTGCATAATAAATGCTAAGGAAAATTGAGTGCACAATGTGGCGTATGATTGATATTTGTTTTCTACAGTTTCCTGTCTAATGATCATCAATTAAAGCAGAGCTTATCAAAGAAACAATAAGCTTGAACATTTCTATTTGAATCCTAAAAGTAAACCTGTTCCTAACCTCTCCTATTTCAATCTACTTTTATCTATTAGGCTAATCATACTCAA
This sequence comes from Drosophila emarginata, assembly GCA_037075365.1. Lineage (NCBI taxonomy): Eukaryota > Metazoa > Arthropoda > Insecta > Diptera > Drosophilidae > Drosophila > Drosophila emarginata. Next base: position 7,520,139 of record JBAMCD010000221.1, read on the forward strand.
CACCAAAAGAAAAACAAAAAATCATCCGCCATGCTCATTAAAAATGTTGCCTTTTGGCTAATTATTTTGTTCACTGAATACGCCAAGCAATCAAGGCTTTTTGATCGCAAGCGAGACACCTGTTATCCTTTTTTTTTCTCGCATTTTCTCTTTATTTTTTTGCTGTTCTTTTGCCCTCAATTAGTGCTGAGTGTTTGTGTGCCAGTTTGTCTTTCTCACATGATGTGTGAACATCATAAATAATCAAAATGTAGGCAACTAAAACAAAATACACATTTTTCTACATCATCATTATAGCTGACAATGCTTTGGGAGGAGGTCTTCACACAGCAAGTGGTCAACAAATAAAAAAGAAAAAAGCTCATTGGCCCATGAAATTTTGGACGCCTACATAATAATCGATATGGTCGTCTGTACATATACATTTAGATGATGATGTTGATATAAAGATCTAACTTTAAATGCCAGCATAATGATTTAAATTTGCTAAACTAAATTCATTAATAATTCTCTTGATGTGTATATATATAATTTGTTGATTTCATTTTAGTTATATAATATTCCAGAGTTTATTTTTCTCCATTTTATTTTCCTCTAAAAGGAAGGCTATCTCCCCTTTGTCATTGTCAGTTGACGTTGGCATACGAAACAATTCCAACCTATGCCATTTTTATTCATTTAATTAAAGGCTTCTATGACAATGAACCCATAACTAACCGGGCATATATGTATAAACAAAGGATGAAGGGTGGTTGAAATGCTGCGACTAACTCACAGCTAGATACCTTAGATGGCTTAAACAAGATGAAGCTTATAGACTTCATTGAGTTCCCTGTAAGAAAATAAATAAACTTACGAACTCATTTGTTTAAATATAATACAAAAAATGAAGAATTGAATATAAATAGAAAGTAAATATTGTATTTGAATAGGATGATAATAAAATTACGGAATGAATCCCTTTATAAAGTAAAAATACCATAAATAGTTTTTATACTGATGGTTCTATATAAAGAAAAATTTCTTCAATTAATATACATTCTTGAATCTAGTTAATAACTTAATTGTATAATATCGTTCTTAACTAGTAGATGAGGTATGCAAGCATTCGAGTTTTTGTATATTTATCTACATATTATTGTTTTATCATTTTTGTGGTTTTTTGCACAAACAAACCTAACCAAACCCAAAATATAGCGCAAAACAATACACCAAAAAAAAGGGAGAAAAAAGAAAGGAATGTGGCACAAGGACTGACTACCAAAGGATGCAACCCATTGCCATTTTCGCTTGGCATTTTATTTAAGCGGATTATTTGGCACATTTGCGCTTATTTGTTGTTGTTGTTATATATTCTTTTTACTTCAGTGTTTTATTATTTTTTTTCTTTTTTGGCATTGGAATGCCTAATGAAAGCATTTTTGTGGATCTTGGGAACCTGCATGTACGTAAATTTTGCAAAAATGATGTGCTCACACATATATATCATGCTCTGGGTATGAAGCTTATTTGGCTATGTGACAAAAGTTATTTAATTATGATTATGCCACTGACTCAGACCCACAGTAAATGCTTAGTTAAGAGCCCTTCAGGCTGCTCATTTGCACTAAAATTTACTTAGTTTTGCACTAAAGCGGCCCAGAGCCATGGCCCAGGCTTAGACTCGACAGCAAATGTAGACATAAAACTTAAATACACATACATATACACACACACACACAATTCCACATAATAGTAAGGCGCTTTCTCTCTCTCTTTCTCTTTCTCTGACCAAATGTCAGCCAAAGTAGAAGTCTTTGTTGGATATCAGCAATTGGGTTGAGTTGAATGTGGCCAAGGGTCTCCCTTCTAGTTTCATGTTAACTTTGGCGCTAATGTCAAAATGCTGTGCACATGTCGCACGCACAGTAACCGTACCACATAACCCTATACTCCCCGCTGTTGTACATTCCCCGGTAAGTCTATCAGCTTTGTAGAGACAGTGGGAGCTAAGCTAGTGTACAACTAAGTGCCATAATAATTCACGTAATTCAACAACAACTAGAAATGTTCATACTAGTATGTGAATATTCATTTTGGGAATTGGTGTCAGTAATTTTTAGAAAAGAAAATCTACGCGTTTTACATTATCAACCATATGAAATTAGTCTTAACCCTAAAGAAATATTTATACGCCTAATATCATTTTTAGAACATTTCTTCGCATATTTAATTTCAAAAATTAGTAGAATATCAACAAAGGAAATATATTCCTTCTGAATAATTTATTGCATTATTTTATATGTGCAAGAGCTTAGAATAATATCAATCTGATTTCACTTAAATGCGTTTTTGATTACAAGTTAGAACTTTTAAGTGGTGTTATTTTAACATTTTGGTCAAATTCCCAGTACACTATCAATTAAGTAAAGGTTCATTTACCATTAGAATTACTATTGAAAGTCAGACAAACAATTAAAATTGATTGATACTTAATTTAAGTGATTTTCTGAATTTTAATCCTCATTTCGGAATATATACCAATCGATAAGCTAAAGTTCTGCATTTTTTCCGTTCAGTGTACATATTTGAACCAAGATTGTTGTTGTTGGCTTAAATTGGAAATATACTCCAAGCATTCCTCGACTAAGGCATTTAGTTAGACCGAAACTTAATCAAGGCAAGAGTTGTGTAACTAAATTTAGTTCTGCTTGCATAGAGAAACAAGAGCCAATTGTAGTCAAATCCTGATTTTCCTTCTACCCTTCTCTTTTGGCCTGCATTTTGCCATCTTGATGCCAAGTGTAAGTGTCCATTTCAATTAAATAACATTTCTGGCTAGAGAAAATTCATTCATTTCATTTGCATTGCTTTACATTTAATTTCTGGAATACACAATAAGTGGAGATGCCTGAGGGATTTTTCTGGGTAATTTTCTGACTAGTTCCCTTTGCAAATATATGTATATAAAATTTGTATGTATATGCACACAATTGAGGTTGAAATGGCCCCTGGCCATGGTTAGCATTTGATCATTCATTCATTCATTCGTTCATTCATATTCATTTATAATTCAGTTGGACATTTATTAAGCCCACAGGCTATATTCTTGGAACATTTCAATGACTTTGCTCTGACATATTTCGTTTGATAGACATCCTATTTGTGCATATATCGATTCTATTTGTGTGTTTGTATGTAAATATATATATATATCTATGTGTATGTTGATGCCTGTCTAACTAATGAAAATTAATGTTTGACCTAACCCCACCTCCACTTCTATACCTTCTGATTGCCTTTGTTTCGATTAGTTTGAATTTGACTTGCATTGTCTGTAGATCCATTTGATTAATTTTTTTTTTCTAAAGCCAAAAAGCAAGTTAATTAAGCTTGTTAGAAGTCAATGCAACTGACTTTGCCAGTCTTCTCAATGTATTCAATTTACAAAGTGAGTGTTGAGTAAGCGTTTAAGCCCCTTCAAGCAGCCAATTATTAATTAACTGGAGAATGGTTATAAAATTTCATCGAAGGGTGCCAGTCCTTCGAGCAGAATCGCTTAAGTGTCATTTCATATGATCTTTTGGGGAAATGGGAAACTGTTAATGCATTTATAGGATTAAAATAAAATAAGTGCAAATTTAAAAGCCACTTATGATTTGATTTTGAATAGAATCAGAAAATAATAAGAATGAGCGGAATGGACAAACATTAACCAGAGCGAAAATTACATACCCTTATCATTCTTTTTTTTTAATTTTTTTAAACTATTTAATGTGGAAAATTGTTGTTAAACGGAAGATGTAAAAGTAGATAAAAGATGAGACATACAAGCAGAGGAAAAGATTTCAAAGGTATGAGAGTCATAAGAAGTATAGTAGAGAGAATCATAAGAAATAGAATATACTATCACAAATCTGTCGTAGAATAATAATATTATTAGATCGATTATTAAATCATCTTTCCTTTATTATAACATTTTTTAAAAAGCATTGCTTTAAAATATTTTCTTAAACGTTTTTATCTGTCCATCGTCGTGCTCATTTTTATGGCATTTTTGGGCGTTTTCACTTCTGGTTTCCAGTTCAATTATAACTAAAGGCAACGGGCCAAAACGTACTATAAACAAATTAAATTGCAAACTTAACTCAACTCAACTGAACTCAGTGAGTAGCAATGGCAGCAATTGCACTTTGACTTGCCATGGCAAGTTTTCATGGCGGAAAAGGGAATGAGAATAGAGCGAAAAGAGCAAAAGTGCAACCCAAATGTATTTGGCGGTGTCCCAGGCGACCAGAAAGACCAAATGGAGAGAAGAGAAAGCAACAAGACAAGAGATGGATGAGTTTTGGTAGCCATTTTATATATGCAATTGTTGTTGTTGCTGTAGTTGAAGAAAGGATGGAAGGATGGAGAGAAAAAAGAAGACTAAGGCAGTGGATAGAAATGAATTTCAAGTAAACGAAATGAAATGAAACAAGGGAAATTACAAAGTTTTAATTCAAACATTCGCATTCGTTGAAAATACTTAAGCTGCAGACATCTAAGGGTTCCTCTCAGATGGTAGGAAGGAGCCTTTTTCTTCAACTAAACGAAAATGTTTCACTTTTAGCTGCTGCACATACATACATACACACCTGCCCCAGCTCAGCCCCCCAGTCCACCCTAAACCAAGCGAGCCGAGTTTGGCATTTTGATGCAAAGCTGCTTGTGGGTTGCATTTAATTGCAAATTAAAATTCTGCTCTTAAGACTTTGTATGCAAAAAGACTGACAGACGCAAAGGAGCCGCCCGAGTCCTTGGGGGCTCCTGAAAGCGGCAGCAGCAAAATAAATAAATGTTGCCTCTCACTATGTATGTACGTATGTATCTGTGTGTGTGTGTGTGCACTTTTCGCTTTTGTTTTTCTTTTGCAGCAGGAAAAAAACTTAACACAACTTTACTCTTAACTCGTTTGCCCGAATTAAATGTTCTGGGTAAAAATTTGCCAAACAACAAAAATTTGTATACCGAAACGACAAAAAAGGGAAACAGAAAGAAACATGTCAGCTGCGCCAGTAACAGCCGCAGGACGCTGAATGCTGAACGCCGCTGAATGGTACAAAGGACGCGGTCCAGGGTCCAGGACGAGACGCAGTTGCACATGAGCAAATTAAATGGTTTCCGACTTCCGCCTGACAACAAAAACGGCTGTTTTCCCACTTTCGGTATATATATATATATGTATATATATGCAACTTTATGTTTTTTTCTGTTTTTTCCACTTTGTTTTTTTTTTGTGGGTGAATGTGGCAGCTGTTGAAAATTTCGCTGAATATGGATTTATAGCCGAGTAGAGAACAGGACAGGCAATACCCAAAAGTAACATAGAAACTGTCACCAAGTTATAAATTAGAAAGACGAAAATTGCCCAAAGAATTTGCTTATTAGAAAAGAAAATATGCTCAAAGCGAAAAATGATCAATCAAAAAATGACTCAAATAAAACAACTTGCTAAACGAATAGCCTAGATTTCTATTTATATTAGACTAGAAATTTAATATGATATATATTTAGTTTCCTTTATTAGACAGCAATTGCCTGTTTAGGGCTGTATTCGATGTCCTGAATTGCCAAAGATTTAGTTCCAAGTAATAAATTTTTTACTTGATTAATTACTTTATAAAATTACATTTCGACGAAAATTTTATTAAAACTGAGGCATATTTCTACACTTCTGAACATATTAGTGCACCTTTTTTATGTATTTACTTTATTTACTTCTAAAATAAAACAATAAATAAATACAAAAAATAAAACCTTTATCGTAAAGCTTTAGCAAACAAATTTGCATACAATATATAACTGCCTTTTGATGGACAAAAAAATTGAATTAATCTTTTGCTTTTTCGATGCTATTGTAGATATTCCATTAAAATCCTGTGGCGAATTGTTACCAAAAAAAGTGACTAAAATTCAGAATAAAAAAATGAATGCAAAAATCAACCAGGAGTGGCAAAACATCGAGAGTGAAGCCACGTTTGCATATTGAAAAAAAAAGAGAAAAGCGGAAAAAGGTGGAAAAATTGTTGAACTGGGTGAAACTAGCTTAGAACTGCATTTATTCGCTGACAAACTGACCAAAAATTCAACTGCAACTGCATGATGGGAGAAAAAAAAATTTGCTGTCACAACACAAAAATGCCCATCCAGGCAGTCACCTGCTGAGTGAAAATCTGTGTGAAAAAAAAGGCAAACGGAGGGCGTGGCATAAAACCGCTTAAGTTTTCACTCAACGAACTGTAAAACTGCATTTGAATGACGTGTACGAGAAGTGGTGAAAAAAAAACAAGTGGAAAAAAAATGTACTAAACTTAAACAGCGGTTACAGAAAAGCAAAGGACTGTACTAGATGACTTTCTTGTTTAAAATAAAACTTGACGAATTGTTACAAATTTCAAAATATTGGAAATATTTCTAATTTTGTCTAAAATATATAGCAATCTTACTATTGATAGATATCTAATGCTGAAAGAGATAGTCTTGAAAAGATAAATGATTAACACATTTCGTTTAACTTTTAGTTGAACAATAATGTAGAAGGAAATTAAAGAAAATTTGTAAAGTGTATGGAATTATATATTCAGTTGATAGGAATTCCAGTTTTCTACTTTTGGATTGTTTGGCTTTTCTAGATTATGTTTTGACCAAAAAAAAAAGGAATTTTAGGTGGCTGTTGGAAAAAAGAATTTCAGAAATCGTCAACCTTGGTTGAATGTTCGCTGTAACGAAAACAAACCAAAACCAAACCTACCATCAACGAAAACCAAATAAAATGCAGGTGAAACCACCGCTCGGTTAGTTAGTTTGTATGGCGGTAAGGGGGAAAGGAAGAAGAGGCAAGAAATGTAAATCAAAATTCCAGGCAAGATGGATCCCTTTGCCCACTCTTGCCAATGTTTCTAGCTCGTTCACCCTTCCCCGTTCTCTTGGTGGCTGGGCATTCAGTTCGTAAACCGCGAGCGCGTATAAATAAATATTTACAACTCGTTTGCCGCAGCCAAAGGCAAACTCAGGCTCTCAGTACCAGCAACAGCAATAGCAGCAGCAGCAGCATCAGCAACAAGGAGTTGAAGCGTTCAAGGACCTTAGGTAAGCTGTGAGTCGGCAATGCCGCTTGAACACCTTGGACTATAACGGTTGCTACTGCTGCTGTAGCCACGTTAACAATGCAAACTCATTGTCAGTTCACCGTCAGCCATGCCCAAAAGCAAAGCACTATGATGGTTGGTGCAGGGAGACCTGAACGGAGAGGAGTTGCGGCAAGGATAACGGGTAAATGGGTTTCTTTGGCAGTAGCTCGAATGAATTTGCTGCTGGCTTGTTTACGCCTGATGGCCAACTAATTCATTGCGCAACTTAAATTCAAGTAGTGATTAAATTATTGAGTGAGAAATTGGCTTGACAGTTAAAAAGTTGCTGGAATTCTAACTTGTAACATTCTAAACTATTCATTATTTTTAGAATTAGAATAACTAATTATGTTTGTTTTTCTTGTGAGAGATTAAGTTCGTTAAATTTGTTGGCAGGTATTTTCATGAAAAATCACATTTTGACAATATTTCATCATATATTAAATGTAACACATTCAAAAATATTGAATATAAATTTTAGATTCTAAATATTTGAAGAAAATATAACGAAGAAAAATGGATTAGTGAGATCTAAATGTTTTGAAAATCAAAGATTTGTACACTTAAATTTTTCCGTGTAGGAATACACATAATTTGAAAATAGTGTTAGTCTTAGATGGAATGATGACTATGAATCCTATATGCTGTATTTAGTTTGAGGTTGCACAAAAAGAAAATATATACTGAGGAGAAAATGCATGCCACGAAAAATTAAGTAAAGAAAAAACCGGAAACTTTGGACTCATGAATTAAAGATGATTGCTCAACGCGTTTGCTGCTGCTGCTACTGCTATTCCGGCTCTAGAGTTGCCAAGCCGTGACAGTGGGCGTGTCCAACCAGGACCATAACAACAAGGATGAGAAAGTGGATAAGGACTAAAATGCGAGGTGTAAGTGCAGAGAAGGAGCAGCAGCAAGTACTTCAAAGCAAAAAGAGTCAAGTGGAAAGCTGACACGGTTGACAGAGGGTAGGGGTTGGCAGACCAGCGGGAAAAGAGGGAAGAGAATGGAGATATGTGAGGGACAGGAGTGTGGTAATGTTACCTAGCCACCCAAGCGTGGCCACCAAAACGCGCCCGCCCAGACGCTGTTTAATGTAAGGAAAAACGCAATCAAAATGCGACACTTTTTCAAACACTTGGGGCGCAAAAACAATGAAAATTTCATTTCTTCATTTCAACGCGTGTTGTGTGAGAAGAGATACGGAGAGAGGGATAGAAAAGAAGAGAAGGATACAAAACGACAGAGGAAACTGGCTTCCTTTCTTGTTGCCTCATTCGTCAGAAAAAGAACAATCCTTAAATAAACTATTTATTGTCCTTGATGTGCAAAGACAACGCAATTAGATTTCGCTGTGTTTGCAATGTTATAAATAAATTTGAAATTGAAAAGAGAATTTAAGTATTTGAAATTTAAGAAAAATATTTTACTGTCATAGAAATGTGAAGAATTTGTTGAAAATTTTAAAGAGTTCAAAAGAATGCTTTAAAATTCTATCTGGCCTATTGCTGAGTTAATGACCTAATTTATAATATGTACTAGTAAACTGTTTATTTAAACAATTTAATGAACCAATTAACATATATTCTGCATTTTTACTTATCTCATATTTAGGCCATAAGACTTTTGAGTTATATATATTTATAAATTTATATAGCTTGAACTTCTGAGACTCTGAAATTTTGTATTTTTCCTTTTGTAAAGACTTGTAAAGCCTTGCTAGGTAAGGAGAAACCAAAAGGTTCACCTTGTTAAAAAATCTTTAAATTTTTATATATGACAGCAATTAACTTCTATATTTTTCTGGCAGCTAAGTCAATTAGAGTTTCACTTACTTTTTTTTGTTACAATCGGTTTCTCTTTCTGTTACTAGTAAATCGCTTTTTTTCATTTATTTATTAATTTTAAATATTGAATTGACCTGTTTCACTTTCAGGGTAAGCATTTAAGCGGATTTTTGTTACTATTTCCACCATTTGACAATTTAAATAAATAAATATATCGTTTTCATTTTTCTTTTATTTTCATCACTTTTTATATATTTTGAACTATAAATATTGTATATTATTTGTGTGCTAGATTTAAATAAATTTTCCAAGCAAAATATTTAAATAGTTTATAGGCAGTATTTGTGCAGTTACATATTTAGGTGAATTGCATAAATTTCATTTTTCATTGCACAAAACAAAAGCAAAAAGGGGAGTGGAAAAATGCAAAAGCAAAGCCAACGTACTAAATAAGCAAAAAATAAAAAAAAAAAAACAAAGAACCAACATAAGTCCGGGCCATATGTAAATGTGACAGCCCGCATGGGCGATACAATATATGCATATTGGTGGGAGTGTATATAGTTAAAAGACAGAGGGAATGGAAAGAAGAGGGGGTATGTGGAGTGTGAAATCAGTGCGTGTTGAGGGGAGGCTTGGGGATTGTGAATTGTAGTTAAGGCCAAAGTAGGCGACGCTTGCTTGGTTTACGAGCCCATAAACAAGAGCCATGGAGAGAGAGTACGAGCATGAAGATATTCACTGGGGAGTTCTGTCATAGGATGTTGAGGATGTTCTTCAATTAAATTTCGACATAAATTCAACATGGCAAGCGTTATGCATTGCAGAAATTCATACTAAACTAGGTTGATTTCAGGAGAAATTCAATTCTGGAACTAGAATTAAATTTATTAACTTTCTAGTCAAATGAAAGTCAAGGCAAAAAGCAGGGAACTGAGGCTCAAAATGCATGCATAAGTCAAGAGGTTGCACTAATCAAAAACATAAATTCACATAAAAATATCAAGAAGGAACAACTACATGGACATACACATGCACATATCTAAACAAATGTCCTTGCCGAAAGCTGAAGTTGAAGGTTTATGAGCTGCAGTACAAAAATGGAAATTGTCTTTCAGGTAGATACTGCTCTTGCTATGTTTCTTGTTATTGTTGTTAGTTGTTATGAACGCAGACAGCTTGCCACTTAGGCCTAGGACTAGGACTGCCACTCCTCAGTCTCTGTGTGTGGCTATGTGTTCACATATAATAAGGATAACAACACTAAATGGCTGCTTATGCATGCAAGAGCTAGGCAGACACCCACCCACTTGCCATGACAAAAATTGAGTGCATACTTCGTTCCATAAACCCGCCAACACTCCTCTCTCTACCATCTGGCAGCCAATTTTACTGCACCAGGACACTTTAGCCAAGCGCAGCGCCACTTTATGGCTCATTTCCTAAGTGGCATGCACTAGTCGCCGTTACTTGGCCTAGGCTTTAGATGGAGGAGGCCTAGGCCAAGGATAAATAGTTATTGTACCACCTCACAACAAACCTAACGAGTAAACCAAGTGGCACTAAAATGAAATAGAAAACAGGATATTAGTATACTTCTGGGTGAAATCTTTCGAATCGATATATATGGCCTGCTAAGCAGTTAGTCCCTTCCATATATTTTCATTGCTTTATCTTGTATATATGTATAATTTATGTCTGAGATGATCCTGAAAGCACTTCCAAGTCATATTTTATACAGTTTCGTATAACTATTTTATCTTTTTCAGTTAATTTGGTGTCTTGCATTTCAATCTCTGTGCTGAAAACAAACTAATGTCATTTCTTTTCATTTTATCTTGCACTTTAAACTGCCTGACAGACCAATTATAGCCATTCCCATGCCCATGTTCATCTCTTTGCCACATGTATCGCTTTTTAGCATCTCCAACTGGTTTTTTGGCAACATTTTGGCTGCATTGGCCATGAAAATGAGGCAAAGTACGGGCCGTTTAGTTCGGTCATTGCGTGTAATTCCAACCCATTGCCTGCGGTCTGACATCTGGGGGCAGCTGGCACTCGGTTTCTTACTCTTTTCCTCTCTCTCTCTCTATTCGTCTCTATCTGTCCCATTCTTTTCATGTATGTGGCTGGCGCGTGTCATATGAAACCATTGCGCAATTGACAGTCAAACGGTCGTTGGGTCGATGTTTCGTAGCGGCTAATAGCCAAACTGGCATAGCAATTGGACTCCACTACCAAATGCCGTTCCAAACATTTGCTATAAATTGGCCATTCTTGTTTCAAATGCAAGTTGCACATTGCAGATTTCAATTTCATTTCCGAATCGGCTGACAATGCCGAGTGATAGCAGTCAAATAAGACAGAGCACCAATTGCTAGTATGGAATGATTGCCATGCTTTGTCCTCAGTATATGACAATCCTTTTGGTCAACATGCTTGACATATTTCATACATATTTTACACAGACCACAACAGAAAGGAAATCGAAACCATAAAAGTTCAGGAGAACAATAGCTAATGTTTAGCGTTATATAACTATTTGAATAGTTAATTTTATTTAAAATACAATTTACATAGGTAAAATGTTATAGACAGAATGAGAAACGATGTTTTTTTTAAGTATAACAAAGACTCTTAAATTTTATTTTTATTATATTCACATATGTTTAACTTTAACGACATTTTGCAAAGTGAAGAAGTTTCTTTTGTTAGTCTGTGTATTCTTTTAGTTTGCACAGGAGTGGAGTTTAGTTATATATGAAATTTTATAAGACTATCGGAACGGAAATCGATAAAAATCGCTGGATTTAAAAACCCACAAGGAGATAAATGTTTCGAAATTGAAAGCACTATATTTAATTCTATTATATATAAATTTTTATCCACCAAGGATGTACAAACGATTTGGATTTGAAAAGATATTCTTAAAAATTGAATTGAAATAATATTATTCTATTATGTTCCCAATAATCTAAAACTTGATAAGAATTTCTTTTATTGAATTCCCTTAAACTTTTTAGCTTCAATAGAAGGTTTCGAAATTTTTTTATCGACAGTTTGTATTTATTTGTACATGTTCAGATTAACTAATTTAAATTATTTAAAATTTTTGTGATTATGTATCGATGATCCGGGCCTGGTTTTGCTTTGCTGCTGAACCATAAAGTACCTGAAGATTTACTATTAAACCAAACCACCACCGCAACGATATTCATCACTATTTCATTATGGCCTTGAGGGTTTTCAACCATTTTCTCCTTTACTATTCACCATGTTGCCATACCCACGAATCCCACCCATTCCCCTCAAGCCATTGAATATCCATTCCACAAGCGAGTGAACCATGGACTGAATTGGACATTGTTTAAATTGCTGCGGTTCGCGTACGTTGAATATTTTCGTCTCTTTGTTTATTTTGTGCTTTATTTCGATTTCTTTTTATTATTTTGTTGCTGTTGTTGTTATTGGTTTTATTGCTTAACGTTCTGCATGCTTTTGGGTCGATTTTTGATACCCCTTCTCTTACGCAGAGAGAAAAGACAGGAGAAAGGATAGTCAGAGGTCAGTAGAGAAGAGTAAAACTTAATGTAATTGAATTCATTTATGGTTTTGTTTGTCGTTTTTTTCCGCATTCTCGTTGTTTCTGTTTATCTCTCTCTCTCTCTATATATATATATCTCTTTCATTCGAATATTTTTTTACACATAAAACTGCCAAGAATGTCGGCTGGCTGTTAATAAATATTTCATTCATTTGCCAAGCTCATACCAAAAAAGGATTCCTTATAGTGGACCGCCTTTTGTTTTTTTTTTTCCTTTTGTGCTTTAATTAAAAATATGCACAAGCAAGGGCAAATTGTCTACCCCAGGCTATGGCCCAACAACAACAACAATACAATATAAAAGCACTCAACTAAATACAAAACTAACATCGATGGGAAGCCCTTGCTCTGCCTTTTCTTCCTTTTTAGCACCACAAATTCGACTTAGCTAGTCCTTTTTTTTGGTAGGACAGGCAAAAAGGATATTGGGTTATTAGTAAATATGCTTTTATATACATGAAAGATTTATGCAGGGGACACCAACACACACATAGGCAAAGGCCGTCCTGCCTGCAAATATGCAACATATTTCATAATAATCGCCTCCAGGCAACAATGAGTGCCACTGCCACACTTTGTTTACCTGAACGCAAAGCGGGAAAGGGATAACCACGTTGGCAAAGTTATCCCTTTTTAGGAGCTCAAAAGAAAACCCTAAACCTTGGTCCGCTCATGTGGCTAATAAAATAATTGAAATTCTCTAAGCATGAAAAGCCAGTTTACTAGCGCTTCCTTCCACTATCCATTCCGCCCCACTTCTCTATTGCTCCCTTTCTTTTGCTGTTTCTCTATCTATACAAATTGGTACGCTTGAAATTCAAATTCTTCTTCTGCTTGTGTCAATTTTCGGCCAATTTCCTTAAATCTGTATTTCTCCTAGCATTTCGTTTAAAATCAATTTTAGCTTATAAATTTCTGATGAAACTCAAGTGAAGTGAATTTCTTTTCGAAAACTTTTACTTATATTTTTTTTATGTTAGTGGAGCACAGAAAACTTTCTTAGATTTTCAATTTCAATAATCAAATTTGTTTTTACAATTTTATGCCAAGTTGAACAGCAGCCTCACTCTCATACATTTGCATTGGCATAAGTAAGGGCAAGTCCAGATACAGGATACACTTACACAGACACATACATATACATATACGAAAATGCAAAATAAATTGCTCGTTTTACTTATAAGAAAATAGTGAAAATTCGATTTCTGCTAAAGCAATATTTTATTCTCTTGAGACTTGGTTTATTTAGATAAAAAAATCTCATTGAATAATTAAGTTAAGTTTCTTGATTAATATTTGAATTTACAATTGACAATAATTAAACTGAACTTTCATTGAGAAATCCGCAGAGTATGCCAAATAATTAAATATATTTATAAAGGGGCCAAAAAGAGATTTCATTGGTCATACTCGTAATTAAAATTATTTTATCGTAGTTTTTTTTACAGAGTTATTGTAATTTAATAGTATAGAAATATTATACGAATTTAACTTTCGTTGACAGGGGGAAAACTTTCCTTTTACATGAAATATATATTTTAATTAGCCTGATTGACATAAATGACAAATGTAATGCAGCTAAACCCTATGATTAGATAGGAAAAATAAATGAAACTCTATTCATTATATAGCATATATGATTAGCCATATATGTATGTAAATATATAAGTGGATCAGCTATATATACATGTGTATATATAACATATGCCAACAGCAGGTTATAAAGCACATTCCCTTGTTCCCTTGAACCTTATTCTAACTCATCGTAACTCATGTTGGCAGCACTTATCACAGACTCGAGTCGGCTGGCGGCACTTGCAAGGTAAATAGAGCGTCATTAATTTAACTAAAATAGTCACGGCATGGCAGTTGCTGTTGTCTTGGCATCCGCTTCTGGTCGTTGCCATTACAGCAGCAGAAAGAGCTCCTAAATGCAATCATTTTAACCTGCACCTTTTATACAGCTATATAAGGGCTTGGCGGGGGGAGTTTTCCAGCTGGTTATAAATGTGCAACAACTATACGGCGACAAGTAAAGACCATGAAAAATTATGCATCAAGTGACAACGACGACGACGACGAATGCCATTTTACTTTTCTCTTTCTTTTTAAAGTGGAAAAGAAAATGAGAGAAAAAGGTCAAATGTTCTTAAATGTCTTAGCCCAGCATCAATAAATAAATATGGCGCAACGGAAATGTATTTAGTTTTGAAGCGGAAATGCCTATGCCTGAGTGGATTTTGTTCTTCTTATGCTTCAATGTATTTGTATATTATATAAGTTTCTTAAAGAATTTCTATATATGATAAAATCATAGAAAATAAATCGAGTTGCAATATTTTGTATCACGATATGTTGCAAGATTTTTTTTTCCTTCAGAACTCAAGACGGAAATGTATACAATGAATCAATTTCAGTTAGATAAGTCGTATGTAGAAATTTATTCAAACGTATTTTATTTAATATTATAGATAATCAATGTATTACTTCAAGCTCTTTGTTTGTTCGAATTTTCTTTTAGCTTTTTTCTTCTTTTCCACAGAAACTCAACCTCAATTTGGTAAATCTCATCAAACTGTTGCCCAAAAAATTCAAATTGCAATTTGCCTCTAGCCCATAAAAGTATGGTACATTTAATTTGAACGCCGACTTTTATATGCATGGACGAACAAGCGACCGTGCGCTTAACCCACAACCACATACGTACACATTTATATGTATGTATGTATACATACACACATCACCCACATCACACTCTGACTCTCACAAATCGTTAGCTAATTTTGTTCGCATTTAAATGGAAAGAAAATAAAAGCAGCATGAGAAGCAAACATATGAAATAAAATTGAATTTATCAACTGCTGACAGAAGGAAATATATATACATATATATAGAAAAAAAAAGGTTTCTGTATAAAAACCATAATACTTTTGGCATTATCATAACAATTATGAATATTGTCGGAAATTAATTTCAATTTTCTTCAGAATTTGTCATGAAAAACATTTCTGTGCGAATATTGTAATAATAATAAAAATAATAATAATGATAATAATAATAATAATTGTCATAATACAAAAAAAAAGGCCAGACATAGTTAAATATTTTTTCTTTGGTCATACATAATTTGGCAAGCTGTTTGCGTACTTGCATTATATAACAAATATATATAGATAGACACACACCCACTTCTGATATCGAACAAAATAAACAATAAAATTCAGCCACAAATAAATTATGCCCTTGAGCTGGATGACAACGACGAAGGCCCAAAAATTGTGACCAAATGACTGAATCTATGCATGTATGTGTGAGTGTATGTGTTTGAGTGTGTGCGTGTATTAAACTGATGACAATCAGATACACAAACACAATTACAAATGCTCACACATACATACATACAAAAGGACATACATACACAAATAAGCTGGGCAAATAGTGAACAAGAGCCAAAGGCAGACATAGAGAGAGAGAGAGGACCAGAGACAGGACAGACAACAAGACTGTGCAAATATTTTAGCAGCGACTGAAACAAAGACATATTACTATCACACACACACACAGGACACCAATGTCCTGAGTGTGCATATAGATATACATATATATATACTTATCAATGTATGTGTGAGTGTGTCCAAATTGAATTTGATTTATTGAAATTTGATATTTTCCGTGATACGAGTGCTGCAAATCAAGCAAACATGAACGAGACATACATACACACACACACATACACACACATGGACGTACACATACAGAAACAATCAACATTGGCAGGCGCAACCGAGGGAGCTGCAAGAGAAACCAAAGGAGAAGCCGAAGGAGGATTGACAAAGTTGGAGCCAACTGATGGGAATGTAGCATGAGAGGGAACTTGGCACACATTTACCAATTGTCTTTGCTTATTCCCTCGCTCTCTTTCTATCCCTCTCTCTGTGAGTGTATATGTGTTTGTAAAGAGCTAAGTATATACATATCTTTTTGTGTGTGTATTTGTTTGTTGAGAAAATAGTTTGTCTAAACAAAATGCCGGAACAAATTCCCAAACAAAAACAAACAGAAAATATTGGGAATTGATGAAAGTTTGTTAGCAAATTTAGAGCATCTAAAATAAAAGAATAATAAAATTTGATAACCAATTTTTTTCGATTTTAAAATAATATGTTTAATTTTATTCGAAAAAGTCGTTTCTATAACATTTTCAAAAATGATTTAACCAAGAAATAAACCAAATTGTCTCCAGGTCAGTGAAAAATACTTGAATAAACGACAAATTCAACTCGGACAATTTATAAGGCGTTTCGCACGTACCAGGTAAAGAGAGAGAGAGAGAGAGCCAAAGACAAAAGGTTGATGGCCAAATCAAATCAAATAAATTTCTAACACAGAGCTGGAGGATAAAGTGTGAGAAAGAAAGAAAGGTGGGAAAGAGTGAGGTGAGGAGTTGGGGAAGGGGGTGACGAAAACATGTGACGCCATGCTGTTCAGATTGCACTCAAGCACAGCAGCTACAATATTTATTACTTTTGATTATGTTGAGAGTCAACTTTATCAATTTTACAGCAGTTAGCCAATAAACCACAACCGACAACAGGAAGTTGTTGTTGTTGTTGCTAATGGTGTGTTGCTGAGAGGAGGAAAAGTGGGTGATAATACTTATTGATAGTGTGAGTTATATAATTTGTTGTTGTTGCAGCATATAAATTCTAAATGGACAATGAATGTCAAATAAAATAAATTAGAAATGACAATAAATGAGCAAGCGCCAGGGGACAGAGAATGGGATTTTAAGTTTGATTTTAGTTTAAGTACGATGATAGATAGTTAGACAGAGACGGTCACTTTAATTGGCTGTGCAAAACTATTTTTTGTTGCCTTAAAGAGAAAGGGAGAAGAAGAAATCGAGGATGAGTGAGACAGTTGCTACACGGCAATTGGACAACAAACACAACTGCTGCAACTTTTGCATATTTGTTGCAACGAGTGTCGTAATTTATGCAATGATTTTTTGCTGTTGTTGCCCCAGGAGTTAAAACAACACAAAGCACATGAGGCAGGCAGGCAACATGCCGTAAAATCTAGACACAATGGTAACAAAATGTAAAATATACACTGAGAAAAAAAAACAAATTGTTTACATATATGGTACAAAAAATAAGCTAGTTAGATATTGATTTAAGTATTAGAATCACATAATCTGAAAGTTTGAAAATAATTGAATTAAAATGAGGAATGGTTTGTTTTAGATATATAAAAATATATATAACAATATATTTAATAATCGGATATTTGTAAAACAAATAATATATATATAATATAATAGATTTATATTTTATTTCTTTTTTTATTTTGTTAGCTTTTCAATCATTTTTATACCATAGTCCCTGCAATCAAAATGCATTCAAAATGTTCTGGACAAAAACTTTTGTTTTTGCTAGTTCAAAAATTGCGTAGCAAGCAAACATGCATATCCACACCCACATCCACACATACTCAACCATTCGTCCAATACCACACACACACACATACTCAGAAGGAATAACTGAACTGAACAGCACGTGCAATTCCTGGTGGCTTTTGTCGTTGCAGTTACCAATTTGCTTTCGATAGGTTGACCAGTCTACTGCTTAGGCTGCTTATTAGACATCACATCTCTGGGACAAATGCGGCCTGGCAATATGCAAAACGCAATATGCAATTGTAGTCCAGCTACGGGGAATGGGGTGCGGTCACCATCTCTCTTACCAATATCCTCTGTCCACTGCTCTCAACCATGTCAATGACAATATCAGGCTACTATTTCAGGTCACGCCCACGGCCATCTAGCGATTTGTCTGTTCGTTAACCAATTCATTTGTCAGAGCATCTGGTGGTAGGTGTAGGAAAAGAAAGAGGGCTGGGGGAACACAGGGGAATTGTTTGGGCTGTCGAGCTTATGACACAATTGAAACTGTGTAACAGTTGCAATTGATCAACTCAACTCGATTTTTCCCATTTTTCGTAAATATTGCAAATTCAAATGAAATGGTTAATGGTCGGTTGCATACTCTTTCCAGAAAACGGTTAATCATAAAAAATACTCACACTCATATATTAACAAATCAATTATTTATTTTAAGGGATTTTAATATATAAGAAATTATTTGTAAAATTTATGGCTTGCAAGTTTAAAGTTTTATTTTTTAGTCAAAAGAATATTCTTTATTAAAATCAATGAAATTTTTTTTTATTCTGCATTCTGCAAGTCTTGCCAAGTTGCTGGCGTAAGCTGAAACTCAAGTCACGCCCTATTTCAGCCTTCTTTTAGCCTTGATAGTACGTTGGTAGCCCATATGCAATCGTGCGATATTTGGTGGCTTCTCGTTGGTCACTTTATGACTGCATGGGGAGCCATAATTTATGAATGAATTCATGAATGTCGAAGTTTCCTCTTACATAAAACTCGAATCAGCTTAGAGTGAAGGAACATAAGGAGAAGGAGAAGATTCGGTCACTTGAACCAAGCCACCCCAAGGACTTGGTAAATTTAGTTTTTGATTATTTCGATGTCCATTAATGGACAGTAGCAGCTTTCCCTTGAGTGTGCTGAGGTGTTGATGGGCATCCTTGCGGTAGGTTTTACCCATGTTCATTTTGCATAGTTTCATTGCGTGAGCAATCAACTTGAAGAGGTGTGAAATGTGGTAAATTAGTAAAATAAATTACACACCCAAATACACACACACACACATGCACACCTAGTCATGGATATAAGTAGATACACTAACATACATACTAACTATGTGTATATATGTATATATAGATTGGGGTCCAATGCAGCAGCTACTTAGTTTAGGGACCGACTATCTAATTATGTAGCTTATGTTATTATTAGTTTTGAAATTTGTCCATGTGTGCTTGGAATATTGAGCTATGAATTTTAATGAATAACTGAAATGAATTTCAACAACCTCCACCCCCACAATACCACCTCTCTCTCTTTGCACGTACAATTAGTTAGGGGTGTGCTAAGCCATAATTCAAATGTTTATTCACACATTTTGATAACATTAATGCGCATAATTAGTTTCTTCTGGTATTTGAAATAGAAATAGAGAAAGAGAGAGAAGGAGAAGGAGAGCCAAAATATATATTTAGTAATATCGGTAAATTTGTTGAACTAATGGCAAACCAGAGAAATTTCATTGAAACCAAATGAATTCTGCATACCAAAAAAAATATAAATAAATCGAAAAATCGCAACGGTTTCATTCAATTTTGAATTCAATGAGTGTCAAACCACGCTTGAACCGAGGCATAAAGGAAACCATATTGAACATGTGTGCATATGTATATACAACACATACAACTTACAAATATTCGCATATGTACACACATGTAGATATGTATATGCTTCACTGAGCATACGAATCGACATTATAACGTTACGTATACGCAATGTGCAACGGTATCTCATTGCAATCCGTTAAAGTAAATCGCACGGCAAAAGCGCGCAACACAATAATTTTGCGCATAGAAATGCAGAAGCAAGAGCAGAAACCGAACCCATTCCTAGGGAAACAACTGGCTGCTACTCGCACAAACTGGCAGTCAGCTGCACATCCACATCATCATTTCTGTGTGGCCCTTTTGTTTGTTTGCCTTGCCGACTTCTTCGACGAATGTGCACCAATATTTTTGCCAGTAGCAACAGCAAATGTATTTATTTAAATTGCTCGGCACGCAAATGCCTTGCAATTGCTATCCACATGGCAAACAGACACATGTTGGCTGCACGTGTATATGCCACCAAGTCGAAGCTAGTTCAATCATATTGCCCGGGAATACACACACTCAACACACACACACACACTCACGACATATACATACATTTGATATGTACAGAGACAGGAAAATAGCAGACAGCCCAAAATGCAAATAATTTCTATCCAAGCCAAGCAGTCAACTAGAAAAAAAAAAGGAATAAGAAAAGAAAAAGCGCATAAAAAAGGCTTAACAACGAAGTGAATAGACTCTGAACGAATGCAACAAAAATTTATATTCAAAAAGGCACTCAAAACATTTAAAAAGGAAACATTGTTTCTCTTAAAATTGAATGTAAGATAAGTAATTAAAAGTACTTAAAGCAACAGCAGTAAGCATTTTTAAAACCAAATAAACCATTGCTTTTATTCTGCTTATATGGAAAAAGAAATATATCGAAAGGCAATCTATAATATTATATTATATAGCTGACTACATAAAAGATGGAGAACTTCAGTGTTTTATAGCTATCCGATTCAGATATGTATTACCATTTGATTAGAGTAAAATGGATTAAATAAAAAACAGGAATATATAATATTTCTAAGCTAATATAAAGTGAAATTTAATATAAGACAGCAAAGAAAGTTCAAGTACCGAAATCTATATAACTACATTATTACATTTTGATATAGTTAATGGACTTGTTGAAAATGTATATAAAATATCAGACAGCAGTAAGCGTTATTGCAAACATCATCGATAACAAAATCGATTATTTTACCCACAGTTTGAGCGGCATTGTATAGTGTATGGGTGAGCCCTCGGGCCAAGTTCTGACATGAATTTTTTTTTTTTCTTTTCTGTTTTTTTGTTCTGTAATATTTGCAAGACTACGAATTGAATCGAACTTCTGATAGACAAACAGGCGATATGCTGACAAAGGACAATGGACGATGAGTCTGCAAAAGACACTGTACGAGCAGCGGGTTGGGGGGTATATATGTAGACATGGACATCGACATGGACGTGAACGTGGACGTGTGTAGAACAACTCGTTACTGTCAGCAGCTGCCAATGTAAACACAAGTGGCCAGCCGCAAAATGGAAAATGCCTGGGCAAGAAGAAGTTTTTCAAAGTAAAGTGAAAAGCGCAGCACATCAAAGACAGTGATACAAGGAAAGGGATGGTAAGGGAAAGATGATGGAAAAATAGCAGCTCTTCAAAGTCCTTGGCCGGCGATTGGCGATTGGCGCGGAAATCAATTGCTGTTTTGACAGCAACACGGAAATTGGTTTAATGAAGCAAAAATATCTAAAGCCCCAGCTGACAAAGCTAACAAGCCAAAGGATAAAGCTAGCCTCCAGCTAATTAGAGTCCTGCACAGATTCGCTCTGATCAAAAGACTGTTTGATTTATGATGGCAGACTAAGAAATTAGCAGGCAACGAGGCCAAAGAGGATACAAAAAAAAAGAAAAAAAATAAATAAAAAAAAATAAAGAATAAAGTTATGGCAAATGGGATAAAACTTTGTAGTAAATGTGAAAATTATGCGCGGCGAACTAAGAAACTAATTTAAAATGCACGAGGAAAAATTCTATAAAATACCTACTTTAGGTAATCGTGAGGCTGTTCCAGAAAATTGTTACAGTGAAAAGAGCGGTAGGAAAATTATAATCAAAGCCAAAGAAATTATAAACGAATGACGGCAATTAAGCAAAGATTTTGAATATAAGATGGAATTGGTTTCACTTACTTTCAAGTAACCACATTTTCAGAATGGCCTGTAAATGAGAGTGACCAATAAAAATGTGAAGGAAAACGTTCAAAGAAAAAGGTGTTCTATCTTCAAGTGGCCATGAACAGAGAGAGAGAGAGAGAGAGAGAAAAGGAGAGAAAGTGTGAGAGAGAGAAAGAGATGGAAAGCGGCACCGCCCCAAAAAAAAAGTATGTTCATTACTTAAACTAATTACATTTTAAATTAACATTACCGAGCCGGATGAACTGACTGAGGCAGTAAAAGGCTCATAAAGGCAAAAAGATTGTGAATAACAGTAGAGGGGAGAGGCCGAAGCAGGGTTAGAAGAGTCGTTAGAGTTGGTGTTGCCGTTGGAGGAACTCCAATTGTCGTATGTATGCACGGCACGCAGAGCAGAAATGGCCAACGGACGTCAGTCAGGCGGCGACAGTCGAAATGTATTGAAGTCATTACGAATATGGCCACAAGACGTGGGTTAAGAATACCCTACAATGGCCACCCACTTTACCAAGCACCAGCCAGAGGGTAATGACAGAAATTATGTAATAAAAAGTTACAATTTACGATTGCAATTGAGAGAAAGCGAGGGTAAAGGGCGGCCACGTGACCCAGACAAAAGCATAACGGAAGGAGTTGGTAGAAAAATAAATGCGGAGCAATGGAAATGGTGGCCAATTCTACAGGTGCAGGTCTCGAAGGAAACGAGTAGGTGCCACAGCCAGACAACGTACAATGAACCGTCATAGATAAAAGACATAACAATGATGCCAGAGCAGACGTGCAGAAAAAAGCGAGAAGACCAGCTCACCAGGACGACCGCCAGGACGAGGTACATTTGCACCTGCCCGGGCAAAATAAGTTATAAAACCTAAGACAATGGCAAATGGCAAGGAAAAAAGCACCACAAAAGGAAAAAAAAAGACAAGAAAATTACAAACTGGCAATAAATTCAAAACTAAAACAAGGCTCCAAGCCAGACAGACGGCGCTTGAGCCAGAGAATGGAGCTAACCAAGCATATAAGTGGCAGTGGTTTGGGCATATGATAAACATACTTGGACCAGACTTGGAGAAGTTCACACTGGTGTTGGCGTTGGCGTTGGCAGACACTAATAAAGGTGTCATTCCATAGCAAGTGAGGCGCACAGACAATGGAGAAGGGAAGACAAGCAAAAACCGGGAGAGAAACTTTCAATGGGAATGGTTGGTGGTGGGGGGAGGGTGAAACGTGATTGCAAATTGTAACCGCCAATGGGCCGTAAATTGAAACGTGACTAAGGCAGATAATAAAATGCATAAAATCAGAATACTGACGGCAATGGCAATGCCATCGCCATAGCCATAGCTGGTAGCAATGGGCCCAAATACGAGTGCAGACACGTGAAATGAGGGCTCCGTATGAGGGTTTGCCTGGTTGCTTTCAGTAGTTTTGGTCTCTATTTTCTACCCAGTACCTATTGGATGAATGGGTATATTTGATATAACTCAACGATATAAATATTACCGGGACCAACAGGGGCAACTATTCTGGCATACAAATCCGCTTCATTAATATATATACGTCAATTAATTTTATATCATAATTTTGTTGATATTGGGTAAACCAAATTCGATGCCGCGAATTGTTTGTACTATTTTATTTGTCATTAAACGTTGGTCGATTCCACAAAATGGTAGCAAATGAGAAACTAAACTCAAAGGAAATAGCTAAATTTTTATTTGTATTTCTTTCCTTTGATACTCTTTCCATTAAACCCCACCAATCATCTGTTTTAGATACGCTTCTTATTTACAACATATTTCTATAAATCCTAACATTTTTTGAATAAATGAGACGAAAAATTTAGAGACTTTTTAAGTTCATTATTATAATATTTTAAAATTTAAGTTCAGTATTCAAGAACAGTTTACCAAAATTGATCCCACATTAACCGCCGCAATTTTACCATTTTTTGTTCAGCATTATAAATAAATTAAAAGAATTTTTACTTAAAATCAAGTGGAATAAAAGATATTAAAATTCGAAATTGGCTTTGTGTTCCCTTGCCTGTTTTATTTGTGTTGTAAAGCTTGTTAAATGATTATATTATTTTGGTTGTACTGCTTTGTTCTGCCACAAATGAGCACAGCGAAGTTTTAATTAATTCCATACCAAAAAACAAGCAAAAGCCGCAGGCAAACAACGGAACATATACAAGGCTCAAAGCACAGAAAAAAGAGCAAGAACCAAATGGGAAGAGAAAAGAGAATGGCCTAAGATACATATAAAAGCAACTGAATTATTGGCAGTCAGACAAACACACAAAAGCCTGTGGAACCTGGACGAGGTCCTGGCCTGAGTTGTCATTGTCATTGTAATTTTGTTGTCATGCTAAATACAGCATATTTAACCAGCAACGAAGCCCTGGAAAAAGTTCGAATGAAAGTAGAAGGAAAACTTTGGAATAAGAAGAAAAAAATAACAAAAACAAGGGGTCATTGCCTGAAAATGAGAATGGTTAGAACACGTGGAAGTAGATAGTAAAGATAAAAGACCAAGAAAATATATTTCAATCAAACCCCAAATCATAAAAAACTATTTTCATTACTTTAAATGAATTTTTTTTCAAAAGTTACAGAAAAATGCATTTTAGAAATATCTCGCCGGAAACGCAAATTTCTTTTACCAAGAATAAGACGTAAAAAAATTGAAGTGCAGAAATGGAGGAAACAAATAAAGTAAATAAAAATTGAAAAACGGAAAAGAAAAAAGAAACTTTATAAACATTTTAAGTGCAGCCTGAAAGACGCGAACAAAAGAGATGCCACAATGGTGATGGAAAGAAAGGTGGGTGGAAAACCAAAGCGAAACAAACCCAACCGAACCACAGCAATGGGTGCAATGAAACTGAAATCTCACACAAATAAATGCAATCAAAGGCAAGAAGTGTAACAGGAAGCGGGACTAACAAAGCAAAACGGATGCGGAAATGGCAACTGGATGCCTCAAGTAGTTTTATGTCTCGAGAGGAAAGCTCTGAAAGTGAAAGCCACTGACTGAAAGTCGAATACGGGGCACAAAGAAATGGAAGTGGAAAAGAGTTCGAAATTATATAAAATAAAGGTAGATTTTGGCTAATTGAAAATGCCAAAAGTAATTTCTTGGCAAATATCAAAAACTGCTTCCCACCTTTTCATTAGATTGTTTTACAAACATTTGCATAATTTCTCAATTTGTTTTTGCTTTTCTGTCTGTTTCATTTATTTGCACTTTTATACTTTTAATTGCTCAAACAGAATCTCAGTATACCAAACTAGTGATGGAATAATATCCCCATCACATGTTTTTATACATATACAAACACACTTCACTTGACATTACGCATACGCCCTGTCGGTATGTTAGAAAATTTCTCTTCATGCATTTTGCTCTCATGTCACAGTCACTTAACCTTTAAGCAAATCAAATGACGACAGAGTAATTTACTCGAAACCCGGACAAATGTAAGGCGGATGGTTGAAATTTGTTTCAACAGCTTCCAGGCATAACAGTGACAAATATTTTTGCGCATGTGTTGGGCTTCAGGGTGTCTCATTCTCTTCTCTTCATTGAGTCTCCCTCTGGCAAAAGTTGAAAATTAAAATTAAATGTTCAAATATTTGCTTTTACGCCACTTTGACTCTGAGCTTAAAGAATCTCCCCCACCTTATCGGGCAAGGGGGTATTTGGTACAGGTTGAAAAGTGTTAAATTGCCGCTTTCAGCAAAATGTCGATTGATACAAACGCGCCAAAGGTCGCCAGCGATGATTCAGCGTATGTATGGTTGTGTTTGTGTGCGTACTGGCACTACTAATGAAAGCCATGAGTGCTCCTTCTTTTCCCATTGATGGTGATATTTTTTGCCCTTCAACCACTTTACTCGCCATTTAACCGATGATTGGATCACAGCAGGCCCCCAGTCCATAGGGAACAAGCCGGGGGAGAATTGATGGACAGGAAACTGGCTTCAGGCTCTACCCCTCTGGACGATATGGAATTCATGTGAAATCGCACAGCGGGCAGGCAAAATATCAACAACAGAAAAAAAAATAAGGGAATTGTACTAGTCCTTTATGAAATTTGAAATGCTCTGTAAATTGAAGACTCTATGGAGATATAAAATATACGTACTTTCTTTTTAAAATAAGTAGTTATTAAGTACTCTTACCCTCAATGGTGAAATAGAATAAAGGAGATTCTAATTATATTAGATATTATTTATATAGTCCCTTTTTTTTTAATAAAGCTGATATTAAATTATATTATTTTTTGCAATTTGTAGAAATTTTTTAAAGTAATTTTAACCTTTATTGGAGCAAAAAGCAGGTAAATTGTCATAGTTACCATTCAATTGATTGTAGAGAAAAAATGGTATTGGCAAATGAGTGTAAAAAATGGCCATTAAAGTATTCAGAGTTGATGTATCTGAGGCCTATTCAGAGGGTAACATATTCAATAGCTTTTCAAAAGTATGCTTAACTACGGTTGCAATAATAACAACAACAACAACACCAACAGCTCTAGTACCAGCAGCAAAGAGCACAAAAAAAAAAGTAGGCGTCAAAAATGAGAAGGGGCAAAAAGAAAACCAGAAAACCAGTAAAGAAATAATATGAAAAAAATAACAGAGTCAGGAAAATTATTCGAGAACCCATCACCCACAAACACAAACACACAAACACACTCACTCAACACTCAAACATTTGCATGTCAAGACCTCCTTTTCCATCTTCCTGACTCCTATATGCCTCACATTCAGCTTGAATTAAAAACGACCATGAATAAATTTTAACAGCGCTTGTGTGTTAAAGTATTTAATGCTTAAAGGCTCAGCGAATCGTCCGGCCGTGAGCCTTAAGCCATGCCACATGTTGAAGGCACATGTGCCTGAGATCTTTACCACTGCCTGCCTACCCGCCTGTCTTTTGCCCGAATCTGAATCTGAGTTTGAGTTGAGTTTGAGAAGTGGATGAAGATGAGTGAGTGAATGAGTGTGGGCACTTGTCACTTTGACAACGCATCGCCAAGGCGTTGTCAACGACCGTTTTCTTTCTTGTCGCCTTTCTCTGGGTCTTGTTTCTGTTTGCCTTAGTTCTTAGTGATTAAGCACATAATTGGATTTATTTCAGACCCCTTAACATATGTAACGCTCTTTGTGGCAAAAACTTTGTTATGGGTATTAGAAAATATACTTTTATATATATGCATAGATACAATGCGAGGGCTGTCTAACAAGTGTTTGGTAAAGGTTGTAGACAGCGTTTATTAAAAGTTTATTCTCTTCTTTTGTATTCCCAAAATATCAATATTTTAAAAACTATTTTGAGAACAAACAAGCTTTTGCTGTTCAATATTTTATTAATATAACTTCTGAAACATTTTAAACCCACCATGCATATATATTATTACAGAAGTAAATAGGTTTTAGGATCCTACAGTAAGGATTTGTGGTATTTAAGCATTAATTGCCTTGCGGTTGTCGCAATCCAAAAGCGGATCTCTACTAAATTAAAAGATGAGGGGTAATGAAAGTGTTTTATATATAAAACATTTCAATTCATCAATTATCCATAAATTTGCCTAGATAAATGTAACTAACTGCTATCATTTAACCCTTTTTACTCGCAAAAAAAAACACACAAAAATTATTGAAATGCCGATGGACATTTGTAAGCTCTTTAAAGGCATTGTCATTGTGGGCGTGTCGATGAGTGTGCGCATGTATGAATGTATGTTAATGCCTCTTATCCAGTGGTCAGACCAAAAAAAAAATAAAAAAAAAAATAGGAGGAGGCTCTGACAGCTGTGAGGCTTAGTCGAGGCTTAAACAAAATGCCTGATTGACTCAATTTTGTGTGTGTTTTGGCTCGCACAGATGCTGCCATTGCCTGACGCTAAATGATATAAACATTTTATAATTCTTCATGTCAGGGTGCATTATAAATTATTCAATTTAGTTAATACAAAATCAATTCGCATAAACTCAAGTATAAAAAATCATCCTATTATTATCGTTATAATAAACTCTGCCTGGCTGCCAGACTTCTTTTTGATCAGTGTGTGGCATTCTGTGTATTATACAATAAACATCATCATTAAATATAATTGCATGCTACAGTTACACAGTTCCGTTAAAAGCGTACGCTGCCATTGTGGTTGCGGTGATTGGGTGGCCATTCAGTGGGTGGTGCGAAAAAAAAAACTCTAACCGCGTTTGTTATGCAAACGCTCATTAAAATGTTTTGCCGCGTTACGTATACGCATTGTTGGTACCAAAAATGAAATCTACTTTGTACGTTATCTCCACCGCCACACCCCCCTATTCCCGCTTGCAGCCATCCATATGCATGTGTTCCCCTTTGGTCACTCGATATCCTATAAAATAGGCTTCCTAGGGGCTTTTCGTTTTAAAATTTCCATTATGCGTAACAATGGTGAAATCGATAAATTGAGTGAAACCAGCAAAACCATCATCATTTTCAAACAAAGTTGTGACCATTATTTACAAAGCTTAGTCCAATACGTCTACCCAACCATAATTCACCACCTGTACTGTTAATAGAACAAAGGGTAAATCATATAAGTTGAATTTAGGTTTAGGTTTATTTTAGCAGTTTTTTTTTTATATTTATCCTACAATTTAGAATTTTTGTATTTTTGTGCCTTTTCTCATATCCTTTTGGCAATGGTTGAAGTTATTATTGCATTTAGCAATAATGAATTTCCAATGGGGAAAATATAAAAATCGATTTCGGATAACTTATTAAATCAACCAATTTCATGTTATGAATAGCAAAGTTTATTTAAGTCGGAAATATGACAACTTGTTATATGAAATCTTTATTAATAATAAAATTAACGTTGTGTACCATATTTTTACTGTACTATTTTTTATCTTTCATCTAACTATAAACATTTTTATTGGTATATTTTTCAACGTGACTAAGTGCAGACCAAATCCCTAAATTCATATAAAATTAAACTAAATTATTACTGACGTTAGCCAAATTTAGCACAAAGATATAAATTTTGAACCCTTATTGAACCAAAACCAAATACTCTGTGTTTTTGTCTGCAGTAGTAGTTATTCATTATCGTTTGCTATAAAATAAAATATAATTGCTTCTTTATCAGCAAATAATTAAAAACTGTAAGGTAAGGTCATACATTTGGCAACAAAATTGAGGTAATTTCAAGCAGGCAATTTAATGGCTTATTGTTTTATTGTTATTTAATAACATTTTTCCTTATAACATTTGTCAGGTCAGGGCCAATATAACCGAGTTAAGTATTTTTGTTATTTCAGTGTTCCGCAAAATATTTCAGAAATTTCTTAATTGTTAAGAACAAGAAGTGAAAGGACAAAGATATCCATAGACATTGTTGTAGGTCGCCAATTAATAATTCAACTTACTGTTATCCCTCACCCCTGTCTAAATCTTTATATATATAAATATTATTTAAAAAAACAATTTTCCAACAAACGACAGTCAAGTTTCGTCCAAGTTGCCTAGGACAACAAGGCACATACACACATACACACGCACATACACAGCATGTGGCAGAAAGTATACCAAAGCAAAAACAAAAAACCTTTCGACAAAAAAGCGAAACAGTAGATGAAGCATAAGCAACAGAACGCAACGCGAAAAGCGAAAAAAACGAGAGAAATAATAAAAAGAAATTGGACAATAAAATACAACAATTTATGGCGTACAGCAATCCTTTTTGGTGGCACTCTTTACGGTTCCTGTTGGGCCACAGAGAGAAGGCGAGAGAGAGAGAGAAAGAGAGAGAGAGAGAGAGAGAGAGGTATTGAGGCGCCAAAAGTCGTGGACATGCCATGGGCCAAGGCGTAGCACATTGTTTGTGGCGGTTCCAATGGGCGTGGCAATGCTATGGCATATAAAAACCTGGACCGTCATTGGAAACTAAACGAAAATGTTTAGTATGATTTCGATTTACCCCTTTTTCTTTTTCTTTTTCTTTATATGTATATATTTATTTATTATTGCCGAGGTTTCGCCACTCCAGATAGAGGACGCAACTAGCCGGTTCTCTTATGCTCTTTGGTGAGAAGGACTTCAAGTGGAATGCGATTTTCATTGATATCAAAAAAAGAGAAAATGTCAAGTGAATGTTTGACAGTCGTGATAAGGAAACAAAATATTTTTATAATTTATATGTACATATATGTATTTATATCTATATATTATTGATCGCATTAAAGTCTTTGCTTTCGATTTTCAATCAATTTCTACACACTCTGTATCCAGTTTCTGCCCTTTGCTGTCTTTCAGTCTCTCCTGTTCCTTAAGTCTTTTATTTTAGCTTCGATTTTTCCTTTTTTTTTCCTTTTTATGGCTTTTATTAGTTGACGTTGGTAAGTGATGGCTGGTTGGTTGGCTGGTAACAAATGTTGAACAAAAGTTGTTGCCGCTGCCAGTTTCATTTCAACTGCCACCAGAAATGATTTAAGTGTGCCGCACGTTTTTAGTATCCCCTCCCAAACCACCCAACCACGATTCTGCCAATCCCTGGGGCGCTTGGTTTGGTCCAAGGACATTTTCTAGGAACGAGAAAAAAAAAACGAATAGAAACTTTATTTCATTTAATTGAAATTTTATGTAAAACATATATTTCGTTTGATGCATAGTTTTTTCTGTGTTTCCTTTTTGGATAAAAATAAATGAAAAAAGTGAAATATTTGCAAATTTTTACGAGCATTTATGTTATATGGTTCTTTTAGCTAACTGCTTGACCTTCGCTTCAAAATTAAATAAATTTCATGATTTTTCAATGTTTGAACTTTTAGCCTCAGAGCAGAGTGAACATAAATTACATGACTTTTATCTCTATCTCCCTTTCTCCCTCTACCCTCATATATCTATCTCTTACTGGCTCCCTAGTGGGGAGGAGTATAAAATGCATTGGAGATAAACAAAATGGAAATACCTTTTATTTTAACAAATTGACAGACAAAATCCAAACGAAAAAACAGGAAAATAAAAACAGAATGTGCAGAAGAATACATATACATTATATATATATTCCAGTATCTACATGTATATGTACCTGTGTGTGTGTTTGTGTGTGTGTGTGGCATGTAACAGGGTTGAAGTGTATGTTGTTGAGTGAGTGAGTGGCTGTGTCTGTCATGTGCAACGAAACAAACCCAATGGCAACCGACTGGATTCAACAAAATCTTTTAATGAAAGACTGAAATTAGGATATTCTTTATTTATACAAATAATTACATCGTATTGCCAAGGAAACAGATAAAGGAGAAGAATATAATGAAGAATCCAGTTACATTTGCATATGAATATCTTTCTCATATGTAAGTCAAATTATATGACATCAATTAATTTTAATTGAAAATGTAAGAATATTAATAAAGTTTTATATGTTCTTTTTAAATAAGGGACCAAAAAATCTTAATGGAAGAAGTCACTGGTTTCCCTTTCCTCTCGAAAATACTAAAATATTTTATTTGAAAAATATTCCAGCATTTGCAGTTTTGTCAGCTCATTAATTAAAAAAATAATACATAATAAATACAATATATGCGATACTTACATATTTGATCCGATACAACCTGTTATAAATTTTTCCAAAAATGTTAATAATATTTCTCCAAAAATAAACATTAGTTCAATAAAAAGAAACAGTTGAAGATTGTTCACTGGAAACAGCTTTTCTTAATCTTCTTAATCTCAAAAAAAG
The DNA here is from genome assembly GCA_037075365.1 of Drosophila emarginata. Lineage (NCBI taxonomy): Eukaryota > Metazoa > Arthropoda > Insecta > Diptera > Drosophilidae > Drosophila > Drosophila emarginata. The sequence continues at coordinate 7,551,930 of JBAMCD010000221.1, forward strand.
AATTATATTACCATTTAAATGAGTTAGCAGGATTTCTCTGACTTTGCATGTGAATGACCAAAAACATTTTGATGACCAATGTGCTGTTCTAATCCCGCCTTTAATAAATTAAAATTTTTGAAATGCTCTTTTTTCAATTTATTTATATGTAATTTGTTTGGTATTTTTTTGCTGGCATTTATTTGTATCTTTTACTCATTTTTCATTTACACATATGAATTAAACTGTTTCCCATTTACGTTTTATTTACGTTTGATGCACAATACACTTAATTGAATTTAGGAATTTGCATTTCTATATTCATGTTTTATATTTTCCATTCACATTTTCCTTACAAATATTTACATGGTATGAATACTTGAATAATTCAAGTTCCATATTTGATTATTTTCTATATACGATCCATTGAGATTTATGGGTAACTTGTAATTCGCTTTTACAGTTTTTAACCTTTCGGTTTATTTATTTTTTGCAGAAAATTTTACAATTTGTTAATCATTTTCCCATTCATGTTTTTTCTTGGTTTACCAATCCCTTTCAACTATTAAATTAGTTTAGTATAGTAATCGTAGTAAATATAAGAGTTACAATAATAATAATAATAATATACATATAGTTATTTATAATTTTTAATTTAAGTTTTGATCACATGTGTTGTTGTTTTTTTTCTGTTTTTATGTTTTTCTTTTGTTGTTTCGCCTTTTTGCCTTTTTTTGTGTGTGTTTCAAACAAAAAGAGTTTATTATTTATTTAGTTACCTTTCCGTTTTGTTTGCCATTTCATCAACTCCATTAATCAGGATTAAATTAAAAAATATATTCACTATATATATTGTATATATAGAAATATGTTTAGTATGTATGTGTAGTTAACTATTTTATATGTATGCATATATGTATATGTATGTCTCAATAATTTATCCATTTAATTTTTTATGTTTTTTAAATTGTTTTCATCGTATTTATTTTAATTTCTTTATTTCTTTTGTTGTGAACTTATGCGCAATTTTGGCGGGTTTGACTTTTCTTTGTGTTTACTATATATTATATATATGTTTTTGTAATTTCACAATAATCATACTTTCATTTGAATTATTGAAGTCAAAAGAAATAAACCAGTAGGGTAAAACTGTGGCCAGGCATTGAATTAATGTTATTTGAAACTTTGCCTAATTAAATGTTTAATGTTAATTAACTAATTAAATGAACAATTCGTTTTCATTATTTTTTTTTCGATTATGGTTTATTTAATAACCAAATTAAAAAATGCATTAACTGCTTTAGCTATATGATAATAAAACTTCATTTTTTTCCCATCGTTTAATGGGTTGAATGGCCAAAGCAGAGTGTGCATTACGGTTGAATGTGAAGGTAATGTGTGAAAGCAAGTTAAGTGGATAATATTTTAATGAGATTATGAAGGTAAGTACAAAATATGCAACACCCTGCACCATAATTATCATCACAATTTAAAAAAAAATGCAGTTCTCAGGAATTTAAATCTTTTGTGCGAAAGAGAACCAAAACTGTAGTTACTGTAGAAAATAAGAATAGTTCCATAACTGTTATGTTAGTTGATCCTGACCGATTTCAATTGTAAATGTAACTAAAAGCGAATAGACTGAAAAATCTTATTAGTTTTTCACAACAACTGTAACATTTCTATATCATATTAAACTTTACTAACTTTTTCATAGAAAAAATAAATATATAATGCAATATTTGTAGATTTCTATTTAAGGTTTTGTGTTGTGAAAGTTTTAATTTTCTATCCTTAAATTGGTTTTTGGTATTCTAATTAATTTTCACTTTCCTTTGCTTTTTTGTGCGCTGGTTTTTTTTTTTTTTTTGTTTTCTTGCCTTTGTTGTTTTGAAGTGTCCTTACTTAAATCTAAGGATAAAAATAAACATGACAATGATATTTATACAATGTGGACTGAGCTATGGTTACAAAATGTATCTGCATGTGTGAGTGTCTGAGGATTTTGATTTTGAAAAGTGAGATGGGTGGAATGGTAGGATGGTTGAATGCTACTTTGTGTTTGTTTATGGCCAATGTTGCAGTTGCTCACAAAGTTGCCCCTGGCAGCTGCTATGTAAAAACTAAGTCTGAGGCAACAGACAAACAAATACACCAACAAAGGAACAAGAAAAAGTTGCGAAAAAAATTGCAAAATAGTTGTAACTTTGTCAATTAACCTACAAAGAGTACACTTTTACTTTACAACTTTTAAGCTTGACCTACTCAAATATACATATATGTATATATATATATATTTATATACATACATACATATTTTTTGATGTTTTGGATGAGTTTTGATGAACTTTACATATGAGGAATTTATCACGTTCTTGGTCCTTGATACCGACAATAGGATCTGCCCATAATGTCCTCGGCTGAAATTGACTGGTCAATGGGTTGAACACGTAACAGTTCCAATTGATCGCGCACCTGCAACAATAAATATAAGAAGAAAACCAACGAAATGAAAAACAATTCATGCATAGCATTTTCTTAGAAAATTGCTGAAAATTGATTGCTTTGAGTGAAGTATGAAAATTGCCATATAAGCAAAACTTATGAAATTCGTAAATTGCCAAAGTTTACATTTAGCTTGTGGGGGGAAAATTGCTTCAAAATGATTTTAATGAAAGTTTTGTGTTTTTAGTTTTCGTTTGATGAGATTTATGTGCAAATATTAATTATACATTCAAGTTGAAAGTTTTCGCGATTCATTTTGATTTTGCTGCTTGGTAAAAGTTTGCTCTAAATGATTGCTAGAAGGCTGAAAGTTATAACCCAAATGAAAATCAATGATTATTATTCTTTATAGAGTAATAAAAGGAAAAAAAACGCCATAAAAGTCGATTTAGTTTACTATAGAAAATGTCCTGATTATGACTTGGGAAATGACTTTCCTTCATTCATCAAAGAATACGACAAATTTAAGAATAAAGAGTTTTCTTTATTTAAAAAAAAATGGTATAAATCAATTTTCTTCTTTACAAGGCAAGGTGCCTTATTTAAAGCCATTTAATAATGTTTTCATCACATTTTACTATCTTTGCATGAGCTTAATATTTTCCAATATACCAAAAAGGCTTCTCTCCCTCACTTAAGTAAGAATTTAAACTCACAGTATATTTTAATAAAAGAATCCAATAAAGTTCTAGCCAACCTCTATATCTATATATATTGTATTTCTATTCTCCAGATTAAACAAAGGAAAAAAAAAGCGAATCCCATGACTACCTTCTTCTGCTTCTATGTATTCATAAAAGAATTCGGTTAATACTAAAACTTAAGCTGATGGATACAACTAATATAAAACAAGGTATTAGTTTTCCCTTATTACCCTAGCAATATATAAACAAATATTTCACTCTGCCTACATATTATTTGTGGATTAGTATAATAAAATATTCATTTGGAATTAAGGCATAACAAAAATCCTCTCCCAACTCAAAGTAAAGTTTGCAGCTTATTTTTAGAAGGGAAAGAGGAAAAAAGAAATGTTGTTTTGCTTTGAGCGCCAAACACCTTTTAAGCGAAACCCCAAAGGGGAAACGTTGAGGAAGGAGATGAGGGGAAGTATTTCCTGGTTCTGCCTTTGCACATATAACAATTGGAATGACGACTTTTTTATGGCACCCTCGCCCTCTGCGCCAAGAATACAATAGAACGTCAGCTTTTTGGGTTCAGTCATTGCACTTTTGTTTTGTTCCTCCTTTCCGCATGCTTTCTCCTTTGCTCTCTGTGTTGCCGCCTTCACTCTGCTTGGGCTTTGTGATATTTGCCTTTTGGCTAGACTCATTCCGGCCTTTACTCAAAGGCAAAGTTTAGCTTCATGGTTACAATTCAGTGAGTGAAATAGTTCAAAGTTAAAATGGAATGTTAAAGAGCTACGATAGTTTTTCATGCACAAGCTAAACACAAAGGCAAATCAATTGTAAAGAAGGTCAGTCAACACCCACACAGATGTAAATACACACACACACACAGGCAAACTAACACGCATATGGGGTTGTGGCAAAAAGATATTTAAATGAATTTGTCTCGCACAAATTGCTGCCATTTGTCCATCGTCGATGCCAATGCCGCCACTTGGGCTATGTGTCGTGCCAAATGCCGTTCTTTGCTCGCATTAGATATAAAGGGCTAAAATAAAAGATACATTTACACAAACACAAAAAAGCCAAAAGATGGGGAACGATGGTGATACTGATGTAAAGGGAGAGGTTTGGGGAGAAGAGTCGAATGCTCTGCTTTTGTGTAGATAAAAACTGGCGTCAAGAAAATTATCATGTTCATGGGCCATGGGCTGCTGTTGCTTTTGCCTTTGCCTTTGCCTATACCATTGTTGTTGTTGTTGTTATATGTTAGTGAAGCTTAAGCTGATGCTATCCCCCACAACTGGCCCCACCCACCAATTTGTGGTTGTTGCTGTTGTTGTTACTGCTACCCGAAACGCTTTCAAAAAGGCCGGCGCCTTGCTGAATTCTGTGGACAAAATGTGGCCTGGGCTGTTCTGAGAATCATTTTCATCTCAATATTAGGAATTTAAATGGCAAATTATTGAAAGCCATTGACAAAACTGACCCCAAATCGAAACCATAGTTAAAGTAAGTAGTAACAACAAAGTGCTTTCTAGATAATATTTTGCAATTTGTCTGAGTCAGATTGTTTGGTTATAGCTCTGACTGGGTTTATGTTCTCCTAACAAAGAGATATATATTATAGTTTTTTTACTGAAATATTAAATTTGGCGTATAAGTTTTAAATTGATTGTTAAGGAATATAAAAATAATTATATTTTATATAAAATATGCATTTTCTTTTCTCTTTTTGTGAAACCGTTTCAAGGTGTTGACAAAAGTAAGCAACAAACTTTAGATGAAATTGTTTTTGAGAACAGTTTCGTGTCTTAGCCTTCTGTTCGTGTCCAGCTTAAAAGGGTATTATATATACATATATATATATACATATATATATATACAAATATATATATATATGTGTGTGTACAACTGAGTGTGCGAGTGTACAAGATGGCAATCATTAAAATGGCCTTTTGCCTAATTTCTATGACTGGCTTAATTATCACAGTCACACACACTCACACACACACAACCCTAAAACATAAGTCCCTTGGGGTATGCTTTCGTTGCTGTATTAGGTAAACCAAAAAATAAGGACATTTGAGTGTCTAATAATTGAACATTTGACCCTGGCTATGTTGTTATTATTTAATTACATTACGAGCTCTAGATGTAATATATTTGATTTGGAATATTACAAGTTGAACGACCCCCGGCTTTCCTTGCTACAGGATCAGTGGAAACAAAAGCCAACATTTTTAATTACGTTTCGTTTTTTTCTTTTTGCTTTCAAACAAAAGTATTACAATAAAATGCTTAATGAGCATTATGGTTCAGTAAAGAAAAAATACAGTGTAATATAAGTATATATACATACTTATATATATACATATATATATATATCGTATATTATCTGTTTGTTGAGTGCAAAACGCAATAAAAATGCGCACTGTTTTAATCAGACGCCGCCCCACAAAGTAGAAAACTCTTTTTTTTTGTTACTTTTTATGTGAAAATACTCATTGTAATCGCATAGTATCTTTCCTTCCTCAGTTTATATATATATATATATTACTATATAAAGTATAAAGTGAGCTAAAACTAATTACAGCACTAGAGAGAAATGGAGAATATGATTAAAGTTTCTTTTTCTCTCTCCCTTCCCTCTCTTTCTCAGCGAGCGGCAAGCGTTAAATTAAAACAAAAAAAAAAAAGGAAACCGAAAAATAGAAAATTATACCGAGTCCTCTCGCTCTCTGGTTTTTTAACTCATGGAGGTTTTTATAATGAGAAAAAGCCATAAAATGTATGCCACAAGCCGGGAACTTGGGCATTTGATTTATATTTGTTATGAAATGGTTTTCAAACTGCTGCCGAGCAATTTAGGTTTTATGTATTCAATATGGAATGGCCATATTACGATTATGCTACACCGAATTCACTTGAGTTTTGTAAAGATATATATATACATACATATATGAGAGATATAAATTAGAGTATGAACATTTTGACTAGCTTTAGATCGAGATAAGGTCAATTCAGTAAACGTTAACTGAGAAAATTGTGTAAAACTTTTTGACTAGTTTGATTATTGTTTTAGGGAATGAGTTATAATCATAGCCTTAGCGCTTAAAAAGGACACACAGTTTATTCTAAAAGCTGAACCCTTCATTAAAGATCTTGTTGTTGAAAATTTATTTTAGAGAACCAAAATAGAACTGGAGGCGTTTGCTAGTAAGTATTCAAAATAAATATCAATTCCCAATTTATGAGATATTTTATTTTACAGGATTAGTGTTTGAAAACTTTTCTCACGAAAAGGCTTTTAAATTGCTAAACTTTATTTTCCCTCACCATTCTTTGTTTTATCGACATTATGTGGCTGTGTTTCTCATGTGTATGGACATAATTTAAACGAATTCAAATTAAATATTGAATTTGGACAAATTTTTCTGATTCTTTGATTGTTCTAACCAATGCTGCGGCTGATTGGTTGAAACACAACAGGAAATGTTTATATCCTAGTTTAATTTAATTTTTATTTTAAATTTATTAATACGAGTAGTAGACAGTTGATGCTTACTGTTTTATAATTGGCATGACAATCATTTTATTTATTATTGAATTGCTGGTTTTTGTGATATTTGTACCAGTTAAAATACAGAATAAAATTATTTTTACGAGTAGTAAATATGAGGATATTCAATATATCAACTGGCTTGAAGACTCTCAACGTATTGTTAACGAGGATTTAGGATTCTTTGATAGCAAAATCAAGAGTTAGTAGTCAATAAATGCAGATTCTTTAGGGTAAATGAAAACTCTCAATTTCAGTTTGTTGATATCTAAAGTGCTATTCAGCTCTTTAGTTACTATCTGGCATCGTTAACTCAACTGCAAAACAAATCCACTTGGAAGCCATCTATAGCTCCAATAGTCGTTCAAGTGGCATTCAATGGAATAGAGACTATAGAAAGTAGCTTCAGCTATATACCCGTTCTGTATTGATTTAAATTGAATGCAGCTTCAGATTGAGAAGAGTGAAGGAAAACAGAAACAGAAAACAGTTGGAGTTTGAGTTGGTCATGTGGCAAGTATTAGCCAAACCTCGAGTTCAAGTCCAGATCCAAGCAGGAAGACCAGCAAACGGACAGCAAACAAACTGACCACATCCGCAAACAAACTGATGTTTGGTCATGCTCTCTGTTCATGTTCATGTATAAATATCGGTATAACCATTTGAAAATCCTTTTAAAATTATTTCACAACTTGCGTCTTTTCAACGCAGAAGCCAAGGCGACTGGCAGTGTCCTGGCAAAGTATGTGCAAATTCCATTGCAAAGCCACATTATTCCTTTTATCCTTTGTATGGAATTTTCTGCAACTGCAATAACAAGCGAGAAAAAGTGAGAGAGAAATAGAATGCAAGCTGCAGCCAGATGGTAAACGCGGGGTGCTTGAAGGGGTTTTTAGGGGGGTTAAATATTTTGAGAACTGAACTGGGACTGGACTCATTTCTAATCCTCAATCCTCGCCAGGTATGCGCCTAAACTCACAGGATACAATGCCAAAAATTTGTGCCAGAAAAAGCTGTTTAGTTTTTCCTTCTCTTTTAGCTTATTCTCTTGTTTTTTTTTTGCTTTTTGTACATTTTGTTTGTTTGTTGGCTCACTCACCGCTTCGACTTCCTTGAACACACGTATTAGATTCTTGCCAGCCAACTTGGCAATATCCTCCTCCGACCATTTATCAGACTCAAGCAGTGTTGCAAAAAGATGAGGATATTTCGATACATCCTCCAGTCCCTTGGGTACTCTAAAGTTTCAAAAAAAAAACAACAAAAGGAGAAGAGGACGAAAATTAAATTCCATTAAATTGGACAAATATTAAAGGATAAAATTTGAAGTAACTTTAAATACGTACAAGTTAACACCGTCATAACCAGCACCGATGCCAACATGATCAATGCCGGCCACTTCGCGTATATGGTTGATATGAGCTGTAAATCAAGTTTCAAGGATTAATTGCGTTTCCAAAAGAAACTTGGTCGTTTGGTATCCATGATTACCTACCTACAACATCGCGCAATGTGGCCTGGCCAGAGCAGCTGACAAAATGTGGATAAAATGCCACCATTACCAGTCCACCATTTATGGCCTGCAATAGCGAAAAAGCGAAAAGGAATGATAATGATTAATCGTCTGCAGTTGCCACTAATAGACTCTCCAGTAGTTTCGAGTACTTACTATACGCTGCAGGACATGATCGGGCACATTGCGTGAACTATTACAAATAGCATGAGCCGAAGAATGTGAAAATATAAGAGGTGCTCTGGATGCAGCCAGAGCATCCAGCATGGTAGGCACCGAAACATGAGATAGATCAACAATCATGCCCAGACGATTCATTTCCTTAACTACCAGCTAAAGAGAGAAACAGATTAATATATCAAGAAAATTGTTATAAATTTATAATAAATATGATAAACTGAATATATAATCATTGTACATGGTAAATTTGATAACCATTTCCATTACTTACCTTGCCAAATGTAGAAAGACCGCCTATATGTGGATATTTGCCTGGTTCGTCAACTTTGCAACAATCCGCCCTGTTGGCAGGAAAAAAGGAAATCAGTTTTATGACTATATCATCGTGCTTCCATTTTCAGTTACTTACCAGGGTGTATTGCAGGTGTGTGTTAGTGTTAGATATCTGGCCCCCAACTGATAAAACATTCGTAGAACGCTTAGACTTGTCCCAATGGCATGACCACCCTCTACTCCAATCAGGCTGGCTATTTTGCCCGTCCGATGTGTTTGCTCTATGCCCGTCGCTGTCGTGACCAGAGCCATGTGATGCGGATAGAGTTGTACCAGGCGACGTATTAAATCGATTTGTTCCAAAGTCAGTTGCACTGCATCCAAATGCTGGGACGAACATGGGGCATATGCTGACCAAAATTGTGCCGACACCATGCCCTCCTTCAGACGACGTAGATCTGTGTGACTCCAGGCACTTGTTGACCAGGGAGCCATTTCCCTTAGATCTCCACCAAAATGAAAATCTTTCAATTGATTTTTCAGAAATTTGCGTATATTCCATGGTAGATCGTTGTGGCCATCGATAAGGGGCACCTCTTTCAGTACATTTCTCACCCGTTGCATGCGAAAATCGAAATCGTCGCCGCTGTTGCCGCTGGCCGAGCATTTCAATATGGGTAAGACCAGTGGAAAGTAAATGAAAGTTAAACAATTTAGGCCACAAAGCACGAAGCCCTTTGGCAGCTTCCGCGATTTCATTGCCCCCAAGAGCTAAAAGCAAAGCACAAATGGCGGCGCAGCTTTCACATTGATATAGTTCCGTTTCGTTCGGGCTAAAACAAAAAGGTATAGAATAAAAACGGATAGTGAAACAATGACTAGAAAGGGGTGGGGAGGGTAAAAAGTAAGAGTTTTAAAAACAAATATATCTATCTATGTGTGTTAGACTAGAGTCTATTGCATGTGAGAGTATTGGCGTGATTGAGCCATTGAAAGTTGTTGGGCAAACAAATGCCATAAATATAAACCACCACTTCCCTGTACCCCAAATGCCCCGGGCCACCAACCATCCCTCTCCACTACACGGCAAACATGAATAAAACTTTTCATATTTATTTCAGAGCCAACTTCAAATCGAAATCGTACACAAAATGCATAAAATGCACAATAAAAATGCAAAATTATTTATTGCAAACTTTTTTCTTTCTAGTTCTCTTGGCGGATCACAGAACCCAAAATACGATAAGAAAAATAAAAGTCATCGACTTTCCCCATAGAGTTCAAAATGAAATGCTATAAGAGAGAAAGAGATAGAGAAGGAAAAGGTTCTTCCTTCTCTTATTCTGGGGCGACATAAAGTTTTCATCTTTTTTTTTTCTTTTTACCCTTGCAAACTGCAGGTGGACTCTAGAGACAAGGATGAGAAAAGGCAATGCTAAATGTTCCAAAACAGAAATTGAAGTGAAAGTATATATGAGTTAGCCACAGTTACGCTAAGTATATGTTTGTGTGTGTGTGTGTGTGTGTTGGGTTGGTGTCACAAAAGTCAAATTAAAGTTTTGTCCAACTTCAAAATGAAAGCAAAGGAAAAAAGAACTAAGACTGAAACTAAACAAAACTACTTTAATAGTTTTCAATGCATAACTCAGACTCAAAGTAAAAGTAATGCCCAAAACTGAGGCAAAAGAAAATGGAAATTATGGTTAAATTCGAATGGAGCATTAAAATGGAAATCTAACTGCCAAATTGGAATAAATTTTTCAAACCCCTCTGTAGCAGCAAAGGAAATTAATAAAAAAGTTATAATAAAAAGTAATCAATTTGCAAAGCCAAATAAAATAAGAGTTCAATCAAACTACTTATATCTTTTTAATGAATGAAAAAATCGTAAATATTAGTTTCAATGGAAACCATTTGCTTCCTTTTATTTTTATTTTATAACCAGCAACAATTTGAAATATTAATAAACAAAAAGATCAGAAGTTATATATCTATAGACTAAAATTTCATTACCATTTCTCTTGCGGTTTATCGAGCTTGTATTGAAAAAAAATAACCAACTTTATATAATATATACTTAAATTTTAAACTTTATTTTACGAAATTCAGCCAGTTTTAGTAAAACTTCATATGCCAACTGTTGTTAGCTTTGACTGTATACGCCACTGTTGAATGAAAATGTGGGTATGGAAGAGGATGAGGATAAAGATAAGGATGCGGATGAGGATAAGAGCAGGGGAAAGTGGCATGAGGTTGACTTTCATGCTCTGATGCTTGCGAACAAAATGAAAGTATTCTTCCACATTGGTTGTACAAGTTGGACGATATCTTATCTGCTCTGTTTGCTACTGTATTTCTGTTTCTGTTTCTGTTTTACGCAATTTCATACTATACATTTTATTTTTTTTTTTATTCTTTGGTTTTTTTGGGTGCTTGCGTTTTGTGTCCTCAATTCGTTTTGTGTCGAAGGCTTTTCTTTTTCTCTTTTTCCTTTTCTTCTTTTGCATAATCTTTAAGTTTCTGTGCAAACAAGAAATTATGCAAAAATCAACAAGGACGAGCTGGAAGGAAATGACAACATTGACAAGGGCAACGCGCTACGAATTTGTGACATGCAAAACGTGACACAAACGCAACGCACGAATTATTAATACAAAAGAGAGAACAACAGTAGCAGCAACAACAAAAACAGAAACAACAGAAACGGCTAAATGAGACCCTGTTGGGTTAACAACAACAAAGCAGCAACCGCAATAACAACAACAAGAACAACCAAATGGGCCAAAAGGATGGCAAACAACAAGAGCCTGTAAAATCGAAAACGTTTGGCGCTTCATTTAACATTTATGGGTAAAAGAAACCTCTCAAAGTGACGACAAAACACAAAAATTAAAGAGACCAGAGGCAAACATTGGTTTTTTAATTAATTTAACACAAAAATAAAACCCCCCAAAACGGTGACCAGGCGCTTTACTAACAACCAAAAAAATAAGATTAAATGGCTATATCCGACTGTTAGACCGTGTGTAACAACAGGTAGCCTATGAGTAAAGTTTATATATATTATCTATTTTACTGAAAAATGTTAGCATTTACTAAAATGCTAAATTATTTATTTATAAACTTAATTTTTCAGTTTGCCCCTTAAAATTATGTACAACTTAATAAATAAAGTGTTGCATACTTTTAGGGTTAAAATGTTTACTTGTCTTTTTAGTTATTGCGAAATAGAAAAAGTAAGAACCAAGGTGATAAAGAGAAAGATTAATTCATTGAAAGATTGAAAAAAGAAAATACAAAGGATTCAGAAGAATCTCCAGCGTGAAAGTCCGCGTGACTAGGTTAAGTGCGATCAGTTTTAAGCAAAAACGTATTTTTGTTCCCAAAAATGTTTCTTAATCTACTTTAGTGTTTGCTATTTTCTGTTATGCAGTTTAAGGAAAGAATTCTACATAGACTCAAATTAGAAAATTGTTAATACCTTTGTCTTACATTAGTTTACTTTAGATTCAATTTTAATTGCAAAAGTCATTATTATATGACCAGGCTTATAATACCAACTTTGGCGTAAGAGTAAAGGGCTTAAAAAAAATACATCAATATTCGATAAGTGATATAAATTCTCTTATCAAGTCGACAAATATTATTCAAGAATTTTCTCAAATATGTCATTAAAATGTAAGAGGAAGATTAAATTTTGCCCAAAAACACATGAGAACAAGTTAATAAATTTTCTTGCTTGCCAACTGGCAAAAGAACGGCAGCAACTCGCACACACATACTCACACACATCCGCGGAATAAGAGACAAAAAAACAGAAAAATATAAAAAAAAGAAGGAAAAGAGAACCAAAATGGGCGCAAGGATAACTGCGTAACAGCGCGTTGCCCCGTTTGAGTGGCATATATGGGCGGTAGCGGACGCGAAAGGAGACAAAGAATGGGAATACGTACATTTATTGCAACATGAAACATTATTTTGCATGGCCTCAAAAATAAAAGACCAAACCGAAAGTGGGTTGCCCGAAGAGGGGGTGAGAGGATTGTGGATGGCACAGAGGGAAAATGAAAACCGGATCGCGCGTTGGAAAATTGCAGTATGAAGGAAATGCGACGACGTTCTCGCTGCAGTTGCAACATTCCCATGCAAAGTAGCTTGGAGACGAGGCAAATAAATAAAAATGCTTTTCTTTTTCTACATTAGTGCACCATTTAAGGAAGTCTACCCCTAGGCCCCCAACAATTCCATGCTATGCAGTACACCCTGCTGGTTATTTCTGTTGAGTTTGTCGTCTTTCATTTCCATTTTACCCAACTTCAAAAAAATAAAAAAAAAAAATAGAAGAAATATATAAGAAGAGGAAACGTGCCGTAAACTACAGCCAGACAATCAAAATGCATTCATGTGCGCTTACTTTACGTTATTTATAATCAACTCAGACCACCCCCGCAGCCCAGCACCACCGCACAGACCCAAAACCCAACCGCTCTATTCATGTTGCCAGTGAAACATTCATTCAGCACTAAATTCCATTCAATAGCAAATTGTAGCCAAACAGACACTGAAATTGCCACGCGTAGAGTAAGGAGCTTCTGGTTCTGGCTCAGGATCTTTGAGCAATAATAGAGAAAGAGACAGACAATATAGAAAAGGGAAGAAAGAAACAAACAGACTTAAATTATGCCATTCGTTAAATTTACAGAATTTTTTTCCCCTCATTATCAGGATTATGGCATATACAACAAGAAGGATTGTTGATTTACATGTATGATAAATAAATGATACGTAAACATAGTTAATTATTATTGTTTCATTATTATTGTATATAAAACCAATTATTAGAACCAAGTATTAGAAAATCTGTATATAAAAAACTGCATTTCAAATTGTTAACTAACAATCTGATCTATTGGAAAGAACTTATATCCATTACAAGCTTTTTATAAAATATTTAGAGCGATTTTTGCTATTCTATAGTCAATTTAATTGGAATTACTTTTTGAATATTTCCAATGACAGGATGAGTTTAAACTTTTTATTTTAATACATTTCTCCTGTCTCTCACACAACTTATTTTCTCTTTTTTTCTTTATGAAAAGAAAACAATAAATAAAACGAAATATCTACATGTGCAGTATAAATGTTGATGTCTCCCTTAATATTTTTATGAAATATTCACCAACATACATAAAATCTAATCAATTTGTCCCTGTACCTTTATATTTATACAAGTTCCATTTGTTCGATTCCAATTTGGAGACCTATGCAAAAAGTATTCGTTTTTTTCCCCTCCCATCTCAATAAAAAAAAAGGAAAATCATAATGGAAAAAATTTGAAAGTTTTCATATGGCATAAATTAATTGAATGGAAACCTAACCAAATACACACAAACATAAAAAAAAGGAACACACACATGGTATATAAAATATTCCTTAAAATTTCATTTTTTTTCTTGTATTCTTTTTGCGAAACAAACTCAAACAAAATACATAGATTTATGTTTTTGTTGTCGTTGTTGTTTTGTTGCCCATAAACAAGAGGAAAACCTGAAATACAAAAGTGTAACAAATATATACATATATATAGAAACAAATGCATAAATATATATATGTACATACATATATATATATATATATATATTTATAGAGTAGAAAAGGACAAAGGCAAGGACTTGGCTGAGGCCTACAGGCATGCGTGTGTATGTAAGCATGGGGCAAAGGGTCATAAGAATGAATTGAAATTATTTTACAACAGAAACATTTTCATTTTTCCGCCGTTTGTTGTTTGATTTGCTTTAGGTTCTTCTTTTTTTTTTTTTTTTTTTTTCTTTTTTGGTCCTTTGGTTTTTCATCTTTTTCTTTTGGCATCCATAATTTATACTTGAAATCAAAAGAGCTAAAACATTCAAATTATTGTGGGAAGACGATGTAATTTTTGGCTACCCACACACAGCAAATAAAAAATATTAAACAATAATTGAAATCATATATACATTTATGAAAATTAGAATGGGATATAACCTGGGGATATATCAGCGGTCAACGAGGCTAATTAATTTATCAAAAAGTAAGTGGGAGACAGGAAACAGATCTAGAAGCAATTCTGTACATTCAGTTAAAATCATATAATATTCAGCATCTTTTCCCCAAGGAACCACAAAACTATTCAAAACAACAAACTTAAACATTTAATTTCTTAAACAATTCGTAGAAAGACATAAATCAAGTAGAATTGGATGATTCCTTAACCTTTTTCATAGTCAGCTTAACCATTGACCAAGGAATTGACCGACAAACTCATAAACACTTGGTTCTGGCTACAAAAACAAAAACAAGGTAAAAAGCATTTCCAAAAATTTCTTTAAACAAAAGGAAGCTTGTAGAATGCAAAGGGAGGACCAAGTCTGGATGTGTGGCCAAAATGACAGGGGAAAGTTCAAAGCAAATTGTTGCGGAAGGCAAAAATCAACATTATCATCAAGAGTCAGGATCAGGATACGTAAGCTCATTCTCATTTTTGGGGGCAAGTGCAGACAAAGACACACACACAAAATGGCATTGTGGTATGGCATGTATATATGTGTGTGTCTGTGTGTGTATACATCTGCCGTTAAAAGGGAGACAGTAACTGGAGTCAGAGGAGTACAATGTCGCCCGACGCATATTAATGAAGTGGGAAACCAGAAAACAAAGGACCAAAAACCAGAAATACTCATCAATTTTTCAATATTACGACTTTGACTGTCGAACACACAGATAAGACAAAAAGTAAAAAAAAAAACCCACAAGACAAACAAAAGAAACAAAAATCTGCATATAAACCATTGCAAGTTGTACTTTATTTCACATATTTTTATTTATTTTTATATATGTATCTATGTCTATGCTTACCAGAATCGGTTAGAGTATTTAACATTCTCTAGTTCACTAATTAAAATTTCTTAATAGTGCCCACAATTTCAAAGCATTTTCATACACTTTTGATTCCATGCTCTAATTCTTTTCACTTCACCATTTAATATTCACATAACTATGTATTTTCCGTGTATATTTTCCATTATTTATTTTTTTCCTTATTTCACACTCAAGCCGCTTACGTATACGTAACGAAATCTTAGTGTGCGTGACAATTGTGACTGTGGCTCGATTTCTCTCAAATTGTTCGAATGGCGAAAAAAACTTTAACGCAACACGTGTGAGAAAATAATTTAGGCCTTCATCTATTTTGGCACACACAACCTAACCGGCCGACGCACGAAATCAAACTGAAACTGAAAAAGTCACTGGGCCAAACGAGTAACACAAATTCCGAGGACGATGCAGCACGAAGACCAACATTAAACGAACAAGCATTAAACGAACGAACGACTAACTAAGAGTAAATTGTCCTAGGGCAGCTGCGTTAGATAAGCATTTGAATTAAACCAACTTTTGAAATTTAATTATAGGTAAAAAAACTGAATAAGAGATATACTTGGAAACAGAAAAAGTAAGAAAAATTAATGCTGTTTAAAAAAAAAAATACTTTACAATTAGTTAAAATAAACATTTGTTAAAACTTACTCTTAAGAGAAACGAGTTTCTCTTATTATTTGAAATATTGGGAAATTTTTGTTATTTCTAATCAGCTGTTTGGGTTCGTGTGCGTGTTTGTGTGTGTGATAGGGTTGAGTCCTTTAACATTGCAGGAGGTCAGGCATGCTGTGAAGTCTTTTAGGACCACGTGTTGTAGTATTTGTTGTAGTTTCATTGACCGCTCAAAAAAAAAAAAAGCGGGTCGCTAGCACTTAACCATTAAAGAATTTTGGTTCCTAGAAATTAACCAAACGAAATCAAAATTGCTACGGAAAGGTAAATTGTATGAATTATTATAAATAAAAAAATAGTTAAATATAAATATGTGAAACTATTGCTAACATTTACATTAATCTTGATACAAATTTTATAAAGGAAATTTAATAGATGGTAGTTATTTAAGTGTGACTACAATATATGTATTATATCCAATATAAGAAAGTAGATGGAAGATGTCCTTCGAAGAAACCTCAATATCAATTCAGTATAATTTTTACCGATTTAAAAAAACCATGGCACTAAAATCTGGGAAATTAATTTTCGAATCAATTTTTTAAATTTTAAAACTGTAAAAATGTTCAAAAGTCTAGTCAACATTTTTAGTTTTAAGTTTTAAAGTAAACTTTTATTACGCAAATTAGCAATAATATTCATGAAAAAATGTTTGAAATCATGCAAAAAATAACTGACTTAGAGGATAAACTAATTATGCGTGTATGAAAAAAACAACAAAAAAACACCCTTTTTAAACTGAAAGCGATTTAATATACATACATATATTGTACCTGTGATAGAATCGAGAAGTTAAAAGCTTCGGCATTTCATTATCTGCTTTACGCCGGCATTTTAGCTTCTTATTTAAAACAGTTTTTTTTTTTAATTTTCCAGATTACCACTTTCTAGTTAATTTCATTATGTTAAAGTCTTCCGTCCACCTGTTTATTTATCCGTTTACTCATCCAACCGTTTATTTATTTCAAATTTAATGAAAGCTTTGTACTCCAACAAAAGCTGTAGGTGGTTTCTTTCTAGATTCACAAAATCTTTTGGGGTTCCAACAGCAACTAAAAGCTTTTACATGGCAAACTTTAAGATACCGTACAGGCATTTTGGCATTCTGTATTTTAACTTAGGCCCTTTTGTGCAACAAGTTTATCAACACCGAACAGCGGTACCACAAACGACCTCTAAACAACCTTTTGACGTTTGGTTTGCCCACTTTCGGCTATCTTGGAATTTCACGTCGACGCCAACGCTTCTGAAAAAATAAAAGCGTTCTGTGTATTTTACTCCAGTGCAGCAGCAGCAGCAGAGCCAGCCAGTAGCAAAGCAGCTAAAGAAAATTTATAAAAACTAAATTATCTATATTCAGTTTCCAGTTCGGTGAGTTGGTGGCCAAAATAAGTGATAAAAACTAAATTGCAATCTCGTAATTGCTGTAATCGCAGTGTCAAATGTATTTTTCTTCATAATCTTGTGTTTCGTAATCGCAAAACGAAGAAAAAAAAAAGAAATGTATTACAAAATAGAAATCTTCAATGGATGAGTGTGTGTGTGTGTGCGTGTGACTTTCATTAAACCACTGGAAATTTTTCCATATATATATATCTGTATAGTATATATACACATTTATTTTGTGCGTTATAAATAAAACAACAATTTATGACTTTTTCTAGAAGTTCTAATGCTCCCCTTTAGGAATTATCGCCAAAATGTTGTTGACCTCTGCCCCAAATGCTGGGCACGCTGTTTTGCTGCATTCACTGATAAGGAGAACCTAAGGCTATCGTATAACAACATGGGCACTTGAAAGTAGTTTTTACTACCGGCTCAACCGGCTGGTTACCCTCCTCTCACTTGTCCCTCTGCCACATTCCGCAGGCCTCGCCCGTCTTGCCACTTTTCATCTTGTCTCGTTCTTTTGCTTATTGGCAAAGTTTCAACTGCAATTTGTGGTTTTTTTCTTTTTTAAAAATAGTTGAAGAAAATGCTAAATATCTCCTACAAAGTAAACACATATACGAACATATATGTACATATATACAATAGAAAGTTTATATGTATTAGTTTGAGTTTTTTCCTCTTTTTATTTCACACTTTCGTTTAGTTTTCAATAAGTTTGTCGTCATAGTTTTCTAAGTTTGTTGACGTTTCTCTTTATCGTTCTCTCACTACCTCTCATTGTATTTGCTTTACCTGTATTTTAACTTTACCTTTAGGGGTTGATTCTCATCTCATATGTATATGTCATAATCCAGTTTTGGGTTCTTTGAAGGTCAATTTATCTGATTTGTTAAATAAAAGACTCATATTTAATAAGATATTGCTGACTAGTATTCTGTTCAATTTGAGAGACATTTAATTTAATCAAAATTTCAATTTTCCTATATTATAAAGAAGTCATAATTATTCAATGGGGTCAACTGAAGAAGGGCAAATATGTGAGGAATACTCCACCCAAAAATTTTTTCATAATTTCAAAACGTAAACAATAAATTACATACCTTTCAGTTTAGTTAGTCATCGTTACATCACAAAATGCGCTTTAGAGGTTTCAAAGTAAACTATGAAATACTTTGTAGAAACCTCAATTCCAAATTAAACGATAATTTTCTTTTAATCGTTTTTTATTAATATATATTAAAAATACTATCTATTAGCTTTTCGTTTTGAAAACATCAGCTGTTTCCAAGCAGAGCTCACCCTACTTGTATTTCCTTCTCAATCCAAAAAATATTAATTCTAGAACTTGCTCAAATTCACGCCTTTGACGTCAAGAATATAGAAAAAAAAAAACAATAAGCCAGTTGGAATAAAATTTACATCAGCAAAGCATGAAATTATCAATACATATTTATTTGACCTGTGAGGAGGCGGGACCTAAAACTGGACTTTGATACGCAATTATATGAAATCAAAAATAATATTCGATTGGGGGGCTCGTTGTCTAGTTGTTATAGGTTGTCTGGTTTTTAATAAAGGTTAAATTTGGAAATGAAAATGTCACCCCGCCTAACTTGTTTGTGTTTTTCTATTTCTTTTGGTGCGGTTTTATCAGCTTGTATACATAAATATCAGTTCTACATATATATGTATGTATATATGTACACATATAGTATATAGAAACACGACATGTGTCTATTTTATTTTTATATTTGTCTTTCATGATAGCAACGCATTTGTTTTTTCCTATATACGTCGCATATTTTCGGGCAACATTTCAGTCTTCAATTGGTTGCCGGCCCGTTTAGGTGTGTGTTTGTGTGTGTGAATCAACTACACAGTCAAATAGTTATATATAAATGATAGATACTATATAGTCATATATCTTGAGTGAAAATGAAACTAATTAATGAAATTAATTATGATAAAAGTGAACAAATTCTGTCTATTCTGTGTTTTCATTTAAGATGTTGCAGGCGTTATCAATTTCCAGAAATTTGTAAATACTTTTCAATGTCAAACAAGTCAAAAGAGAAGACCCCCCACCAACGTCAGCATTAGTTTTGTATCCATGTATATATACAATTTTATCTATTTCTTTCCCTTTCTTTCGTTCATCACACGCGCCGCACGATTTTTGGTTGTTTCGCAACATTTTTAATAGCAACAATTCTTGGCAACAATGTTGCATGACCTTGTTCAATGTCACAGCCAATGATGAAAGCTTCGGCACATGCGCCTATCATCCGCCTACAACATAAAAGTGAAAGTGGCGACGTCACTATTAGGCAGGCAGGGTTAGATACCTACGTGACACACTGCCCCCTCCATGCAACCATTCCATGATGTGGGCTCTGATTACATCAGCTCAGACTCAGGCATAGTCATAATCTTGGGTAGGCATTCGTGACTTTGGTTCAGTTGTTAAAAATTACCCATCGAGGTTAGTTGGTCATCGGCAGATTCTTTACATTTTGTGATTAGCTGATATAAGTGAAACTGGTGAAATAATTATAAAATATTACAATAAATTAAATAAAATATTCAGATTTTCGTTGTTAATTGTAATTGACAAACAATTGTTTCGAACGTTGCTTTCAAATTGTTTAATGATTAAAATTGTTGGAAACATTTTCTCGTATGTATGCCCAATGTTGCGAGAGAACACGCTCTCAGTGCGTGAACTTTGGGCCTCTCCCGCTCTCTCCCGGCATGAATGAACACTCTCCAAATAGCTTTATCTCTATATCTTTCTCACTCTCTCATCAGCTGTTTGGTACACTAGACCACTTGATTTGGATTTTAGGGTTGATTTTCAAAAGATAAGAATGAATTGTTCAAGGCTTTCATTTTTACTTCATACATAATGAATAAAAGTTTGTTTTTCTAATCAGTTTATACAAATTAGTTTCTTTTTCTACAAAAATTAATGCATATTAGGAAGCTCCAGTTTGGCTAATTATTAACCGCAACGGTTTACAAAATTCTTTGTTTTAACACAATGATTTTCATTAGATTATTTCCAAATTCTCAAAGATGTTTAATAACATGCAATTATCATTCTGGTTTCTCTTTTCAAAAACAAAACACACAACAAACGAAACAATTTCTTGCGGCAAAATGGTTGCGTCCGATGCAGAACTACACTCGAATCTCAAATATGACTACCTACTTCAACTACCCCAGCAAGGAGCTGCAGGATGAGCTTAGAGGCATTGCCCAGGCTATTGTCGCCCCCGGCAAGGGTATTCTCGCCGCCGATGAGTCCGTCTCGACCATGGGCAAGCGTCTCCAGGACATTGGTGTGGAGAACACCGAGGATAACCGTCGCGCCTACCGTCAGTTGTTGTTCAGCACTGATCCTAAGATCTCCGAGAACATCTCTGGTGTGATTCTGTTCCACGAGACTCTGTACCAAAAGGCCGATGATGGTACCCCCTTCGTTGATATCCTCAAGAAGAAGGGCATCATTCCCGGTATCAAGGTCGATAAGGGTGTTGTCCCATTGTTCGGCTCCGAGGATGAGGTTACCACCCAGGGTCTGGATGATTTGGCTGCTCGTTGCGCCCAGTACAAGAAGGACGGTTGCGATTTCGCCAAGTGGCGTTGCGTCCTGAAGATCGGCAAGAACACCCCATCTTACCAGTCGATCCTGGAGAATGCCAATGTTTTGGCTCGCTATGCTTCCATCTGCCAGTCGCAGCGTATTGTCCCAATTGTTGAGCCTGAGGTCTTGCCCGATGGTGATCACGATTTGGACCGTGCCCAGAAGGTCACCGAGACGGTGCTGGCTGCCGTCTACAAGGCCCTCAATGACCACCATGTCTACTTGGAGGGTACTCTGCTGAAGCCAAACATGGTCACCGCCGGTCAGTCGGCCAAGAAGAACACCCCCGAGGAGATCGCTTTGGCCACCGTTCAGGCTTTGCGTCGCACTGTCCCAGCTGCCGTGACTGGTAAAAATTCATCTTAACAAATGAAGATTTTTAGTAATTGTTACTTACACAAATTTTCTTTTATTTTGTATTGCAGGTGTCACTTTCCTGTCTGGCGGTCAGTCCGAGGAGGAGGCCACCGTTAACTTGAGCGCCATCAACAATGTTCCTTTGCTCAGACCATGGGCTTTGACCTTCTCGTACGGTCGTGCTCTGCAGGCTTCCGTGCTCCGTGCCTGGGGCGGCAAGAAGGAGAACATTGGCGCTGGCCAGAACGAGCTTCTTAAGCGCGCTAAGGTAAGTTAATAACATAGACTTAAATTGGTTTTAATGGTAGAGATAATTAAAATAAGTTTTGGGTGCAAACGTTCGGTGGTGTTTAAGTAATAAGTAGCAAAACTTTCCATTTTCCCATTGCCTATTCCCCATAACTATATTCCCAATATTTCATATATACCTAACTCATTACCCCTCATCCCAGGCTAATGGAGAGGCCACCTGTGGCTATTACGAAGCTGGTTCTGTTGAAGGTAGCGCTGGCGATGACAATTTGCATGTTGACGATCATAAATATTAAACAATTGCCAAAATGTCCTAACAATCAAGAGTGAAAGCGATGTTATATATATTCATACTTGTCCATACTTTAGTAAAAAAGAACATAACAACTATTAGCAAAAAAAAAATACATTTCCATATACCATAATACTATATATTTTAGTATATTTTTGATAAAACCATTTCGCTATAGCTTTGAGTACAATTGGCATGTCTTATATTAACTATACTTTACTAATCAATAATATTTTAACTAATTGGTCATAGTATAGTTTTTGTTTCATATATTTCGGATCTTAACATTATTTTTTTTTTTTCATTTTCCTTCTTATGGTGTAATCTTAAAACTTTAATTCATTTTGCAACATATTTCAATATGATTTAATCTGCTTTGATTATACATATAATTCAGTTTGCATTAACTTAATCACAATTTTTAATTTATCATGATTTGAGACTTCATTTCTGCTAACTCATTAAATTCATGTTTGCTTTGGATTTGAAAACTTATATTCCTTTTGTTAATTAAGCACGCCTGTTTTAATTTATTTAATCCCAAATCACAATTCCTGCTTCCTTTTCTATTTCCCTCCTCTATCAACCACAAATCAATCCAATCACAGGCCAACAGTCAAGCTTGCCAAGGCAAATATGTTGCCGGTTCGATACCCTCGTTTGCAGCCAATGCCAGCCTTTTTATTGCCCAGCACAAATACTAAACGCAAAAACACACCAATGGAGAGCCAGCGCAGAGCACTTTGCACCTTTTTTAATTTATATATATTAGTTTATATCTATACATTCAATTTATATATTTTTTATTATATCATGATATGACATTCCGGAAAGAAAAAATGAAAGAGAAACCCAAGACAACAATCCGTACTCAAAATTAAAAAAGAATTTCCTTAATAGGAGAAATAAATTAATGTATCTTATGAGTTATTTAAGTTTTTATTTGTGAAACTAAGTCACTTTCCAACTGTAGAACTTACAGTTTGAAAGCCAAGTGGCAGTGCTTTAAATCTTTAATTTAATCTGGACACAGAAGCATACACCCAGACTCACACATGCAGTCGACCATCAATTAGGGTCCAACTCTGGAAGCTCCTTTGATGCCTGTTTCAGTGCAATTACATGTAATCGAATAAACTTTACCCTCAAAGAACTTGTAAAATTTAATTTTACGCAAAAACTTTTACCAGCCTCCTCTCACTCCCCATTGTCCCTTTTTCACTGAACGCGTGTGTGGGCACATAAAAGTTTTTTATTTTGGGAAAATTGCCGCAGGTAATGTCAGAAAAACGTGTGGGCAAAAACTCGGAGAGTCGGTGAATGAGTTTATGGTTCAGCAATTTATGCAACAAAAAATAAATCAGAGAAAATAAAAAGTTACAAAAGAATGCCTAACAAGTTTGGCAAGAGTTGAATAACGCACAGTTTTCCGGCTAACAATAAAAATCGCGTAAAAACATAAAATTATATTTTAAATTCATTGAAAGAAAAATAATAAAATTAAATATATTAAATATGAAAGTTAAACGTTAAGCTTAAAGTCAAAGTCCATCGAGTTATAAATTCCTATGGGAATTCTTTTTATTCAATACTTTGACTAAGCGACGACCTAAGATTTAGATTAAGTATTTAAGAGTATTTAAGTCGTTTGTTATGGAAATATTGAAAGCTATACTTACATATATACAATATATTCTTTCTTTAGGCTAACGGCGATGCTTCCGTGGGCAAATATGTTGCCGGCAGCGCTGGTGCCGGTTCCGGTTCCTTGTTCGTGGCCAACCACGCCTACTAAGCAGTCAACTAGCAGCAACAACAGCAACGGCTAATTATAAATAAAGCAAAATTGTTTTTTGGCAAATTTCCTTGATTTATACTTCTTAGTTACAAAAGCAAACATATAAAAATTACCCAAAAAAAAAAAAAAGAAAAAAGATACAATGAAAGAACAATTATGAAAATTATGTTTATTGAGACGCAAATTTACTTTTAGTTCTAAGCACAAACATAAAACAAAAAATCAAATGTTGAAGTTATGCAATTTCTATATATTATGATTATTATTATTATGATTATGTAAAGTTTCAATGTTTTTTCAAGCACAGTCGTAAATCGTTGAAGTCAACATCAAACCAAAAAAAAGAAAACAACAAGAACAACATCAAATGTCTTGAACATTGAAAGTGCATATGAATTTTCTTACAAACGTTTGTAAAAAAAAATTAAAATGAGAAACGTTTTCTTCTTTTTTTTATAATTATTATTATTACAAATTTATATTTATGATTATAAGTATAAGTGAAAAACAAATGACGCAAATAAACAAACACAATACCGAAACAAATATTTAGAAACTTACTAAACCTGATATACATAAAAATACATTAATAATGTTGTTATTGCTAAATTAAAAAAAAAAAAAAAATATTAGAAAAAAAAACAAAAATGAAAAAAGAAACGCGAACGAGCGTTGTGACTCCACAACTGCGCAGCGTTCACAAAACTGTGCAGCAGTCTACAGTTTGTTATATTCAATGCAACTAACTAACACCCCCCATATATAAACTGGATATATATATACCTAACCATTAATACTATTAATTTATGTGTTACTCGGCAAACAAAGCAAATTATTTATACATTTCTGCATATCGTTGTTAATTGAAATGAAACATTTAGAGGCAAAAACAATTAGATATTTATTTATAAGCGAGTTTTATGATTTTATCAATCAACAAATCAAATCAATGACAAACCAATGTAAGCGGAGACATGACCTACTCAATTATATTTATTTTCTAAACACCAAACAATATATATATCTTAATGTATGTATATATACTGATAACAACAATAACAACATCAACCAAATAAAAACAACACGAGCATGTTTTTCCCAAAATATATACAAGAAATGAAACAACAACACGAACATCAACAACAACAAGAACAACTATAATACGGGTGTTGAAGGAACATCATTCAATAAATCCAAAAAAAAAAGAACCTTAAGAGCAAACATGTGAAAACTGTTTTTTTATTTTACTATATTTATTTTGAAATATATTTTAAGAGTTCAAGTTGCACATAAATGTGTTGCATACCGGCAGGCGTCAATTACAGTTTTGCAATCATACTTTTGTGAACCGTCCTACCAGGTGAGAAAGAATAAAAAATTGAGCCGCAGGATAAACAGGTAAATGACTACACAATTGTGCCCTTTATAGTCTGGCTAGTCACAATTGTCATTTGAAATATTATTGGAATTATGTACAAACTACAATAAGAATTTTTATTTACCTAACTCAAAGTAAATGGTTAAATTACTTGCAGACTTCAATTTAAACCAATTTCAATTAGGAGAGAAATTTCATGTATGTAAAATATATATACTTTTTCAGATTCTTTCCAACAATTATTGTAAAGTATATTTAATGTTTAAATGTCGGTTAAATAATTAGTTACTGTGTGTGATATAATATTTGATTTTTTTCCGTTTCCACTTTTCTACATTTCCCTAATCGAAAGTTATTTCAGCAAAAGTAAATATAGACATTTGATAATAATTCTTGACACATGTGTTCATTTCATACGGTATTTCATAATTTTTACTTAGAATTTTTTACCATGACATTGCGCGCTTCCTCATCAATTTGAAATTTCATTTTAATGAAATGTTTGCACTTTACTTCATTGCTTTGCTCACTGTCTGTCATCGCCATATCACATATATTTAAACATACAGATAAGTGAGATTCAGACTGGGGACCTGGGGACCTGAGTATCTTGGTAATGGGAGGTTGGCCATGCCCCTGCCCCAACCATTACCTCTGCCGCCCAATGTCGATATTTGTTTTTGTATTGTATTTCGCCGCGTGCGCTGACTTTTCAGCCAGGCAAGTTCAAGTCCAGACAATAACCAAGTAAAAAAGCCCTCAACTCCAAGCAGAGGGACAAACAAATGAAGCGGACAAACAAACAAACAAGAATATAAAAAAGGTACGAATAAGAAAAGCAAGAAAAGTATCATTGATTGCATTTTTTGGCGCATTTCATGCATTTTTAATTTACAATTTCCTTCAGTGAAAATGCAAATGTAAACAGGGATAAGCTACATGTATATACACCAATATACATATATACATATTTATGTATATACATATATTGGCATATTTGTAATCTGTGCAATGATCTTTCAGTTTCCTTATTGGTTCTGAACCAAAAATGCAGAGCAAGACCACAGCGAGACAAAGAAAAAATATTCAATTGAAAAAGAATTTTAATTTCACTACACAGAAAAAAATGTATATAAATGTCATCTTAAATTATGCAAATTCTTTAAAACTTATCATAGGTTCAAATTTACAGGTATAGTTTTTTTCAACTTGCAAATATAATTAATGTTGTGACATCAATTAAAATTTACAATTATTTGCTTTAAGTTTTACTTTTCAGATTGCAAAATACATAAAAATTTTTGTAATTCTAGGCAAGCATAGAAAACTAGATAGTAAACTCACTTATTTAAAAAAGGAGCACTGTCTAAAGGCTAACAGATTAAAAAGAAAATTCCACTTAAATTGATTAAACAAGTGGATAATTTCTACATTTTTTTTCTGTGCATCATGATTTACAACATTTAGCCTTTTTTGTTGCTAAAATTGAAATGAATTTTTAAGTCATTGTTATATAATTTGGTTGTTAAAATAATTTGTTGGGCCAATGAACGTTAAATAATATTTACAATCAGCATAAAATGTAAATATGAATAAATTAAATGTTGAATAATTTATAAACTCAAGTTGTGGTTTCATTTGGCCATCTGGGGTAAAAATTTATCTACAAGAATTTTCCATTATAAAAACAGAGTATATTAGTATTGAGAAAACGTATTTTCATTTAAAGCCCACAATGAAAATTCTCTTTCATGTAATGTACTTTAAGAAATGGTAAGCTTAAGACATAATGTTTAAATTATGGAACAACACTAACAAAAGATTTACCACAAAAGTGTTAATCCATACCTGCTGGTAATAGGTAACAGTTTTTGTGTCGATAACATTTGGTCAGCTGACAACAAAGAAGAATATACATATATGTACGTATGTGTGTCTGTGTGTGTGATTTTCCTTACTATCTATCACCTTTTCACATATGTATGTATGTATATATAGTATGTATGGGGTATTCGTGTCCTTTGGTATGTCAACATTTCCGTTGCCGTTGCCATTGCCGTTGCTCTTCCTATCTGGTTCTTGCCCTCATCATCATTGTTAGCTCTCTGTGATGGTGGCTGTTGGTGCCTGGGACAAAGATTGTCCACAAAAGTGGAATTAATTGTATTTGCATAGCATGTAAACACCATCACGTTGCCGGCAGGATCTCTGGTTGCCATTTGCAAACGTTTCTAAGCTCGCTCGCTCGCTGGCTGGCTGCACCCTTCGATGTCATTGTATCCTTAGGCTTCCTGCTGGGCGATTGTATTGTGCAGGCGTATACGTTTTACACTGGCACGTTGCTGATTACGCTTAGAATGACGACGACTACAACGACGACATAAATATCAACTGCATGTCATGCGGCGTCGTCAAAGAAGAGGAAGTGGAAGTCGACACACACACACAAAATGTTGCGCCATCAACGTGTTGAGGCGGAAATTGACTCGCCGTGAGTTGGAAGATGATTGCTAGGGGAATGGGGTACCATTTCACTGGTGGGAATCAAGGTGTGGGAATCTCCTACTATGTATGTATATATAGTGCAGTTGATTGAGCTTTGCATAATTTAAGCCACATCGCATCGACTTTGGCTTCCAGCCGATTTCAAGTCATCAATTAAATGCCTTGCCAAGCGAATCGATAGAAAATCATTTCAGCCATTTAAGCACATACTATCCAGCTAGTTTCTTCCCTTAAACAGTCCCTCTGACTTTGTTTCTCCATCAAGCATATTCTCGGCAGTCAGTTTGGCAATAATTTACAACACGTCTGTGAAATTATAGGAAGTACAGTAATAAGTAAATAAAAAAAATATTTAAATCGTTAATTTACAAATTTGGAAATCTTACCAGAATTTGCCAAGTTCAGGAATATTGCCAACAAGTTCTATTAATTCTTCGAAATATACCATTAAAAAATAATATTCATTTTAACTCACCTGATAATAACTCAGTAAAAAATCATTGCTTCAATATTTTGGCAGAGTCTATCCATCTAGAATTTATACGATTAAAAAGTGTTCAATTATTTATTTTCTGGTCACCTGACTCTGCGCTGACTTTATATGTACATATATTTATGAAAAAGAACAAATATTATAGCGTATGATATAATATAAATATGAAATATAATTAAACAACATTTCATCAATTGAACTTATTGGATTGCAAATATAATAACAAGGAAAATTATTTGTTACTCAGGGTCTAAGTCCAGGAACGATGTGACCAAGTTCCATCAGATCTGAAAAAAATAACAATCAAATATTAGATATAAAATATAATAACCCAAAAAAATATTTATTTTACTTACCGGATGATGACTCATCAAAAACTCCAGATCCGCTCGGTCCGCCGCCCGCGCACCAACTAAATTTTCGCCCCTAAATGACGGTCTTTATATAGGCGCGAGCATGGCTCAAGCCTCTGTTAAATTAACTGTCAGTTAAGTTAAAATTCAAATTTAACAGAACCGCGTAATGTTAATTCAAATTGATGCTGTTAATTTAACAGCGGCTTAAACTTACTAGGCGGGAAAACTTTGAAATTTGAAATTTTCGCTCCAATTTAATTTAATTTTTCAAATTTGAAAAAAAATAGTCGTTGGTTTTAACTGCGACTTCAACCAAACATCGTCTTTAACTTACCATATCAGAATTCTATATAAAGAGCGGAGTATTAGTTTTTTTTCTAGTCCATCCTGAAATCAATAAAAATTCATTATCAACGGATATTAACTTTATTTAATAAAGATAAGTAAAATAAACTAAAATTAGCAAATCGCAAGCAATATCAACTAACATTTCTTCTCTTACAAAATGGTAAGAATATAAGAAAATTAACTAAAAATGTCATTTAATATATTATTCCTTATTTTCCATTTCACAGATCTGATGATATGTCAGCCCAATCTAACTAGACTCAATTTAATCCATGGATATCATCTGAAATTACGTTTTCAAGGCAATGTTACGTGACATGGCTTTATCATTAGGACAATTGCATTCTAGCAGCAATGCATTGCCAACTGTAATTGCAAATTGCTTTCAGTCCTTATCCATCCCCCTTTCATTTTGTCCACCCCTCTATCTGCCTGTCTATCTCTGCTAACTCTCCGTCTCATATATGTACGTTTGCGTGTGTATGAGCAGTTTCTAATTAGCAACAAACGCCACTCGGGGGCCCAATAACCAACCAAAATGCGTGACACCGCCAACGCAGCAAAAATAGCAAAATGAGAATCTTGTTGTTTGACAGCAACAGAACAGGATGGACAAACTGGGTGGATCCCATCACAGTAAAGCACATATGTGCAAAATGCATTAGTCTTGACCCCTAAGCTATACAGTGGTTTAAATTTGATTTCATTTAAAAGAAAAACTAAACTTAAGATTTTAAATAAACAGCATTTGACTACTAAATATATTAAGTTCAACGATCGCATAAATTATATTTATATAGTTTTGCATAGTTTTAAATATTAAAATTTGAAATGTCGATAAATTGAATTAAATTTTTCGTATAAAAACTACACATTTTTAATTATTGAATTTGCTATTTTATTTTGTAGGAAATGCTTATTTTAATTTCCATTAAGATTATTTTTAACTTTTGGACACACAACGCCATATCCTGGCCCCTCCTTTCCCATGTGTGTGTTTGTGTGTGTGTGCATTTTTTTGGGGGGAGCCATGTGCGTTGTTGGTCGTTAGTAGATGAAGTTCCCTTGTGTCGTCGCTATGGCGGCCAATGTGAAGGTCGATCGATCCGTTTTTCCTCATTCAACTCTCTTGTTGCTGGTTTTTCTGCTTCTGTTTTTGTTTCTACTAGAACATTTCTCCTTCTCATTGCTGCTTGCTGTGCCTGAACAATTTATGTTCATTGAGTTGATGTTGATTTGTGCGCCGCGGCATGATTTTTTAATGGAATGTAATTTGATTTTTGGGGAGGAAACAGAGAGAGAAGAAAGCAGCGAGAGAGAGAGAGAGGGCGAAAAGAGTTCGATAAGAATTGCAGACTGGCAGAAAAGCGTGCACTCAATTGCATTGGCTATATGCCAAATAGCAACAACAATAGTAACAACAATAGCAACAATAATAGCTCCAACAACAAAACGCCACAAATTATTGGCATGCATTCGCATCAATTACACTTGCGTTGCTTCTGTCTGGCGCGGGGCGTATGCGTAATATGGCCCAATACATTTCAAACTGCGACAATTTGAAATTCAAATTATGAGGACAAATAATTCAACAATGTTAACACTAAAACATTTCTATCAAAATCCGTATATTTGAACAAATTGAGGTTCATTGAACACTGATGACATTGCGTGTGAGGGGATTAGCCAGTGTCAACAAAATGAAACCGTTTCGTTTTACAGTTTTCACAGATTCATTTATCTTTTATCTTCTTTTTTTTCGTTTATTTTTTTTTTTGTTTCCTTTTTTTTTTGCTCTCATTTCAGTTTCCATAATTGACAGAGAGCAAGTAAATCGGTTGTATTATTATTATAGTAGTTCTCGTGGGAGACCGGTCCCAATTCCCATTGTATTTGATATTATGCGATACTCGTGCTGGCACGTAAATGGAGCCGCAAAGGCCGTCCAACTGCAGCACCACCAGCAGCTGATTGAGATTGGAATGGAAATTGAATTGCAAAACCAAAAATGGTGAAACGAAGTGTCGGGGGGTGAATGAACCAGCAGTGTGTAAGGGTGAGTGTGTGAGTGTGCTTGTGTGTGTGTGTATGTGTGTATGTTTGCTCTCTTTTTTTTTTACTTTAACGCTAAACTGTTGACGACTTTCACTATGCAATTTTCCCTAGAACTTTCTCAACGCCTTGACATTTACTTGCTTCTGCAATTAAGATGCCTTTGAATTGCAATCTGCGTGCGAATTCCAACTTGTGAATTGCTAAATTGTGAATCTGAATCTGAGTATCGCGTGAGTTTTTGCAGCTGTCATGATTGCATAATGCACGAGTGTCGGCAGAGTTGTTGTTTTTTTTTTTTACTACTGTTGCTGATGTTTTACTTTCGAAATTGCGCTCACGTAATTATATGCACAAATATTTTCTAATGAGCAATGCAATGAATACCCATTTAATTGAAATCGGGGCGTGTCTTTAGGAAATGGATAAATGTGAGAAAGGAGAAGGCGGAGCTGTTAGTGAAATTAAAACCCCCTTTGCAATCTCATGAAAACTTAATGAGATTTTAGCTTTTCCTGCAATTGCAGCATATAGAAAAAAGCAAATGGAGATAGAGAGGGAAGGGAAAGAATTTTAGCCGTGAACGGATTATTTAGAAATACTCTGCAGTAACTTCAATTACTTTTTACCTAACAGATAAATAATATTTGAAGTTTAGTTGATTTTCAATTACATTTTATCTAATAGATAAATATTACTTTAAGTTATCCAATAGCTGTTTTGCAATTACATTTTACCTAATAGATAAATAATATTTAAAGTTATATATATAATAGCTGTTTTCATTTTCTTACCTAATTTTCCATTTAGGCTATGGACTATCAAGGTCAAAATCTACTTCTTCTAGTATACAGTCCGACAAAGAAAAAAAAATCATATGAATTATTCAGATGTGCGACCTATTTCATTATAGATTATTCACGAGTGACGGTATAAAATTCTCTTAAAGTAATAAAACATTTGACAAGCCATCGATTAAAACATTCTTTCTTTTATCAGATATATACTTACATATTTCAGTTAGTAATATATTCCATCAATTGGAAAACTTTTGACCTTTGAAACTTTTTGTTGTGCTGTTGCAAAGTGCTCCGATTTATTGTCCTATCCATTAGTGATATAATAAAGTTAATATTTTAAACTGTGCTGTGAGCTAAAAACACAATTATTAAGCAATTTGTGTAACGCACTTGGAAATTGTTATAACACATTGAATATATATTTATATAAATGTGCGATCTCAATATTTTCCAATTGAGAGAGAGAGAGAGATAGGAATAGCTGTTATCTACGTTAAATACGTCATTAAGTAAATAAATAGTATTCAATAAATATTTTGTTATTAACACTTTAAAAATAGAAAACTTACGATGATGACAAAAACAGTTTGTACATATATATATGTACGTATAAGTACAGTAAAACATTTTTCATTGACCCACATGGCGCAAAATCATAATATTCAGGGCATTACGTATATGTCAACAACAATAACAGAATCAGCGGATATGTAAAGACAAATGGGATTTGGGATCAAGGCAACTAAGCTGCAGTCAAAAAGGAAGCTATAGCATGTCCTTTGTCAGGCGCAAATCCTGAAACTGACAATTTATATACGTAACTTTTTGTCATAATTATTTTGATTATTTTTTAGCTTAGACGAGGCGAAGGGATAGGAGAAGAGAGCAGATTAAATCCAATGCGAATTGTCGCTTACTTTCACAATTAAAGTTTTACAAATGCAGGGCAGACAAAAGCATTTCCTCCATTTAGATTTTCCATTTTAGATAGACAAAGAAGAAGATAGAGGAGGTGTGCGGGAAAAGTATTGTATTTCCCTTGCACATTTTTTGAGACACTCACCATCTCTCTCTCGCTCTCTCTTTTACTCTCTCCCTGTCTACAGTGGCTATAGGGATTATGCTTCCAGGGCACTTGAAATGTGTCTCGCGCTCAGTTGATTTTTGAAATTAATTGAAATTGTTTGTTGTTGGGATAAAGCAGACTGAAGCCGGATAAGGCCGTTCAATCTGCAGTCTGACGTCAATTAAATGCGTAGTTTGAAAAGCACTGATGAACATTGTTTATTTCTTTTTTTTTATAAAATGGCAGCTTAAATTCTTTTGATGATGAGTTTCTTATTCTCTTTTTGGGCGACTGAATACCTAAAAAGAAGATGATGGCCCCAACATAGAAAAAAGTTGGCAAAAAACAAAAAACAAAAGTTGTACAATTTCACGGATAGTTAGTTGTCTTTTGAATTTGCTTGAGCGGGCAGAATGAAGAAAAAAAATCATGGAAGAGGCGTTTGATTGAGATTAGGTAAATTGGAAAATGAAATAGATTAAATGAAAAAATAATAATTATATATAATAATACATAAAGTAATAAATATTGCCTTGAAGTACTCTGGACACTGAAAAGAAATAAAGTAAAATTAATAAAAAATTTCTTATACCAAAGCATTTGAGCTGCTTTTGTGGAACTTTGAGTAATCAATGTGGATAACCCAGTTCTCAAGGTAATGCAATCCAATATTTTTTTTGCAGCAAACGTTTTTTAAAAGGATGTAACCTAAACCAACTTGCTTTATTTGATTATATATATAAATATATATATATTTATATGTCTGTTTAGTCGATTTGTGTTACCCTCAATATTGTTGCCCAGACCTCAAGTATCACCATTTGCATTTACTATTGTATCTGTTGCTGTTTCTCATGCTTTTAGCGTCGACATTTCAATTGAAATAAATGCACAGACATTTGCGTAAACATGAAAAGAACTATAAGCATATACATAGACTGCCAGACGGATTCAGTTGTACTTTGCCACGATGCACTTTATACTTTTCCCTCTTTAAAAACGTCACCCAGTGTTCCGACCTTCGTTCAAATAATACTTAACTCGCCTGTCGTCGCTTCTTCTAGCTAGCCATGTGTTATGTATGCGTATGCTAAACACAATTAAATTAAAAAAAAAAAAAAACAAAAAAATTCACACTCATACAACACGTGAAAATCACCAAGAACTAAAAGGCGAGGCATTTCCGACCGTAAACGTAAAATTTTTCATTTTAGTGTTCATTGCCATTGTCAATAGATAGTTTTCAGTTATTGTTAGCGCTGCCTTCAAGCCATACATTGAACTTTTGACTGACTAACTTACTAACTCACTGGCCAGTTGCCAATGTAATTTATATACAACTTTTATTTTTGATGGATATGCTTTGAATTCATTTCATTACGTTTCATTTATATTGTTTTCCACTGCATTTTTCACAAAATGAGTAGAAAAAAGCAAGTCAAATTGCAAGCGCGTTAAATCAATCAGATGAATAAATTTCATTACGAGAAAAGAATTCCAATCTGTCGACTTTTAAAATATTCAAGAAAAATTCTCAAGCATTTGACACAATCGCATAATATTGCAGAAATGATAGAAAAGTAAAATGGCGGGGGGCAATGGGGGTGGTATCGGCGTTGCGGGGTTAGATGTTGCCATTCACTGGCATAGAATTCTCATTTTTCAATCCACTGTTACTGGCATTATTACTCAGCATCTATTGTATTAACTGGAATGCATTTCCATTTCAATAGAGACTTATAAATAGATTTGAGCTTTGTGTTAGTGGCTCTCAATTCGCAATGTCTATTCAATAAAGAACAAACACCTATTATATTCTTTATCTAGCGCAATTCACCTGCCAACTATCAATATGAGTTGGCTTTCACAGCTGACTTGGTATGCAGAGACATGATTTTTATCTCTAGGCGAGGCACTCAGTCATATTGAATTACTAAAATATAAGGACTTCACTGTGTCCTCTTTTCCATTAGGAAATCAAAAGGGGTACAAAAAGAAATACATACTAAGAGATAATCGAAATATTTCACCAGTTCCCCAATACATACATATACATACATATATGCCGGGCAGTCATCAGAATATAATGGATTTCCATTAGGCTAAACAATTGGGGATTTCCTTTCACCTTTGCAATTACCATGAAAGCTTCTTGTTAAGCTGAAAGAATCAATTTACATAAAATGGAAAATAAATTATCATCTTCATTTTTCTTCATATTACTTGTTTCATAATTTTTTAGTATTTTTTTTTTTTTTGGAAAATTCAGTGGAAAACTAAAGTTTTATATCTTAGAATTATCAGTTAATAAGGTTTTATTTTTTTCACCTTCTAATATACCTACAACTCCTATTGGTCATGCGGAAATTGTTTTTGGGTTGGAAATAAATTACATTATGTTGCCCCAACGGAAAAAAGTTTCTTATTCAAGTCAAAGATTATATATGAGAGGAAAATTAAGGCAATGCAGGAAGGAAAAGACAAAAGGAAGTGAAAAGTTTGCCAAGCAAAAAAAAAAAAGGGCAACCCTAATAACATTTAGAATTCACTTAGCGGCTAAAAGCGATGTGGAACGTTGAAAGTAGAGTAAGAAACTCATTTTTTAATTATATATCTGTACATATAAATACTTACTTTAACAGTTACAGTGAATAAATATGTATATAATATGTTGGCATTCTCTTATGTGCCTCTTTAAATCTGAAATAAGTTTATTTCACTCTAAATTGATCTCTTAAATTCTCTTATACGCTAAGGCCACCACTCTTCTTTTGTCTTTCGCTCTTCCTTAGTCTCTTTGAATATTATGCAATTTCCAATTACTTAGCCAAACCTTTTTGCTTTGGTGACTTGCAAATGAAATTTTTTTCATTGACGTGACAATTTTGCATTCTTAATATTAATTGCCATTGTCACTATAGCCAACTCATGGGTAAAAGTTAAATCAATTTATAGTTTTTTTTAATAACCAAATGGTAAAGTAGGCGTGTACCCGCCCTACCAAGGACACACTGTCAAGGTCAGTCGGAAATTACTTTGCTTACTTTTACTTTTTATTCTCTTTTCCATAAGGTTTCCCTCTGTACTTTATTATAATCGTAAAATAAGTTGGCTGACTCAACTCATTATTACTTACTGTCCCACTGACTGATTGACTACAAACTTGTACATTGATTGACAAATGCTATAATCAGCAAATAAACATTGCAAAGTAAATAAATACAAGTATAATAATTAATAACGCTATACAAAGAAACTGTTTGTTGGTCTTCTTCATCATCAATTTCTTGGAAAATACAGTTCGCGTCACCATTTGGGTAATATTGTTTCATACAATGCAAATTTCGCACGTGCTGCACTTATGTAACTTCTTTAAAACACACTACCAAAAAATAAAATGCAACTTGTAGGGGAAGTCCATTATTGCGTTCAAGTGAACTTAGTGACTCTCAAACTGTCAACCAGTACGAATACCAAATTTGGCTGCCGCCCGCAGCTGGTTTTTGTTTTTTTTTTTCTGCCATTGGGCAAGAGCAGAAAAGCATGACATCAGCTATGTCAGAGACCAGAGACCGAACAGAGTATGTCAGCGGAGTCTGTTGGGTGTAGCCAACAGAGAAAGAAATCAGTTTTGTCCATATAATTCACCATTGCGCCCTACACAAGCCAAGTATACATTCAGTTGGGTTTATTTGTTTCTATTAGCCAAACAAAAGTGGCAAACTTATGCCAAATGAAATGTGAAATGTATCAAGTGAAACTTTGTAAATGAAAATTTATTATGGTAGCCATTGCGCAAATGATGGTGGCACATTCAAGCAGCAAATCTGGCAGGAAATATTTATATTTATAGTAAAATTAAAAAGATAAATTTTTGGAAATAAAGGATAAGCACTGTACTTAAAAACATTAATAAAAATATTTGTATATGTTTGTTTGTTGGTGAAATCGGTAAAAAATTAACATTAATTAATTAAATTGAATACTACAAAAAGAAAAACAAACATAAATAAAAAGTAAATTTATAACCCATTGAATCAATCAGATAATTATACAGGAATTATTGAAACACATTTATGCTTTTTTAGTAATATAAAGAAAAAAATTTAAATGAAATGCTGTAGAAATGGTGTGTGGTTAAAAAGTAGAGATCAAATATTCGTATATGTTTGGTCTTGTCAGCTGAATATAAGACGAATTCTAAATGACAAATTTTTGTGATTTTTATTTTCACTAGCCGCCAGTTTGGCTAATAACCGAAATAAAATCCCATAGCATGGCAAATTTGTCGTGCGGAAACTTACACAAATAAACAAACAAACAAGAAAATGGGCTAAACAAGAAAACTAGACAGAGTGAGAGAGAGAGAGAGTGTGGAAAATAGGAATAAAAACAAACAAAAAATGGTTAAGAAATCAATAAAATTGTAGTGCCATTTGTTGGCAATGCCAAAAGTCAAAAGAACTATAAATGTCATAAATAAACAAATGGAAAGCAGTATGTGCAAGAGAGAGATAAAAAATTAAAACGTTAGGGAATAAAATTGTGTGTAGAATTTAGTCCACGTGCGGCAAAATGAGTATTTTATTTTTTGGCAAGTGCTAAAAATTGAAATGCTTGTGAATGAAATAAATGGCAAATGCTGTAGAGAATTTCAGCCAAGTTCAAGCTCAAGGCGAGTATTGTGACGGTCAGTTTGACAACAATTGTACTGACTAACCGCAGTCACATACACAGATAGAAAGAGAGAGAGAGAGGGAGAGATTGAGAGAGAGAGAGAGAGAGAGAGATATTGAGAGAGAGGGACAGCGAGAGACCTGTCCTACCGATTGACACATTGCAAATCACTTGCAGGTGTAGGTGTTGTAAAATGTAGCAAAACAAAAAAGAAAGCAAATATCAATTAGCAGCTTATTTTCAATTCATCGCATTTTAATGTAGATATCAGACTTTGCTATACTCATTAATAATACAATTTCACGCAAGCGCACATTTATATATCCATTAGGTAATACCAAGTCGTATTGGCACCATTTTTCCTTTTGTCTTTATTTATATTGCATCTGTGAGCCTTATAACACACACTGCGTATGCGCAATAAATAAAAGCCATGCTAAAAGTAGTGACACTGTCAGTTATCAAGATTTAGGGGCTCCACCCAATTTCAGGCCCCTCAGACACAGACGCAGAACCACTCTCTGTCCTGTGTGTGTGAATTTGTTTGTTTACTTCATTTCTTAATATTACGCATACGCCGTGTTATTTGATCTTCATATGTAGATGTTAGTGTTGATGATCATAATGATTGGTGGAGTAATTAAGCAATTTGTAAACCTTTAATGTGAATTAACTTGTCAGAGCGTTAGTAATAATGCTTAGTCATGAGCTAACCTTCTTTTCGATTAAATTTTCGATATTTTTAGCGGTTACATTAACTGTGAAAATGGATATACATTGTCCACTTATCTTAAAAAGTGCCTAGTCACGTCCATTAAATTATTCACATTAAAGTAAAAACGACAAATTTAACTTGTTTTTCCCAAAAAGAAATCCCACTCAAACTAAATGAATTTATTTTAGCCTTTGGTTTATTTCTATTTTAATAGTTTTTCATACAAAAATTAATATATTTAATATAATATATAAAATATGTATAATACTAAATAAATTAAGAAAATTCTGACATACTTTGTAATGCAAAAATAAACTAAGGAATATGCTAAATACTATGATTGAAGAGCATTGCGGTGAAAACCAAAAATTTTAAGGAATAAAAAATCAAAGTCTATAAATTTTAAATTATCTGATTAGCAAAACAATAAAATGGAATCTTCTCACATATCATAAAGCCTTCAAAAATATTTCAAAAATCTATATTTTAAAATCAATTTATATATTTTTGAAGCTTTTAATTCGAATTCGAAGATACTTTGAAATATTTGATTGGTACTAATAATTAATTATTTTTAATATTCTTTTGTGTTTGGGATTCTTTTCAACACATCTTATACAATGTTTTATGTATCAATAACTTATAATATTTAAGAATTAATCGAAAATAAAAAGCTATTTAAATAAAGCATAATGGTTGATTTTGGATTGGGGCCATTCTCACGAATTTTCAACGCACTTTTAAATTTCTCTTAGATATTCAAGAGAAGATAAATCTAATCAATCACGCTTTAGTTAAAGTTACTTCAAGTTCAATAGGATTTGACTATAAATGTCGGAATTTTTTTCTTTGAGTGGCTGGCCAAATAGAGAAATTGCACGCCTCTGTTAATGTTTTAATTAGATATTTTGATTCTCTGAATTTGAACAACAAGATCATGTCATGTTGAATGGGTAAATTTAGTTGACAAATTGGTTGAATGAGATGGCGATATGGTATAAATTGTATTTTACTTGTTACCGTTTCGCACGGTTGCCCATGAATCTTTCGGTTATTCGGCAATTTTAAAAATAACATATGTACGAACTTTTGTCGGTTTTATATTGTAAAATTGTTTTTTTCTTTCATTTTATTTTTTGGTGATTCTCGTTTTCGTTTTTACTGCTTGGCTGCTCGCTTAGCTTTGCATTGTTTAATTTAATTTTCTTTTTTTTTTTGTTGTGTTTGTTCTATTTTGTGGGTCTGGCCGAATTTTTGTTTTTTTTTTTTGTTTCTTTTTTCCAATCTTTGCAGTTTGTCACTTTTTGTTCTTTTATTTTAGGGTAAAATTCACAATGTTCAGTGAATGGAATAAAATCGCCACGCCCAGATAACAAAAATTAATTGTGACAGCAAGTATAACTTTCCATTGGCAATTATGATCAAGAGTTCAAAGTTCTTGGTTCAAAGCAAATTATCGTTTAGTTTTTTTTGCTCTTCAACTCTTTCACAGACGCCGCCAATTTGTCTGGCTTCAAACTGAATATTAAACTTTAACTGGTTATCAGAAACATTTAGCTTGAAGCAAAATGTCCATTCGATGGGTTTATTTTTAGTAACCACAAAAGCAACTATGCAAAACCGATGAATGGCATTATATGTATGTATGTACATATATTTAAATATAAATATTTATGCTTTTCTGGGCAATTTATTTTATTCATAGACATTAACACATACACAGACATACATACATACACATGGCTACAGACACACTCACTCTCACATGTGCCAATGTATAGAGGGATGGGCATATTTCACTAGAAAAATAGGTAAATGGAAGATTTGAAACACCTGGAATATTTTTTGCATACCCTCGATAAAAAATGGCTTCTCAATTATTATAGTTAATAGTTGGATCTAACGTATGTTATTATTTAACGTTCATTGATTAAATGAAATCTTTTCTAATTATAAATAATATTTTTTACCCATGTACATAAATATTTTCTAAAAGTTAAAAAAGACCAATTAGGTTTAGAATCTTTAAGGAAATTGTTATTTGCCTAGTTTTAATTCAAGTTGTTCAGTGAACTAATTTCTAAAGTAACTGATGTTATTGCTTTTCTTGAACTTTAGTATTTACCTATGCTAGAATTTATAAGGGTATACAAAAGTTAAGCTTTACCTTATCTTTCTTATCTTGCTTTTGTTTAATATCACTTAAGTTGAATTCTTTTTGTAAAGCGGATCAATTTTATTTTCAAGTATCGATAGTCGGCATTACTTTATAGACTTATGCAGCCTTTTAATTGGCCCTGTTAACTGTCAGTTGATGGTGTTATAAGAGTCGTATGTTTCCACTTTGCGGTGGTTTTCAACGTCAAAAATAATATCTAACTAAAATAAATTAAAATCAATTTGTAGGTTTATTATTAAACTAAATTTACATATTTAATGTATGCAAAATCGTGTTTTTAATTACCAAAAAACAAAAAGCAAGGCTCTTTGGCCAATACTATCATCAGCTTTGCCATAATCTTGATCATTGAATATGAAAATGCAAATTAAAATTAAAAAAGAAAAAACTAAATAAAACCCAAAACCGGATCAAATAAGTAACTAAAAAAAAAGTAAAAAAAGGCATAGACATAAACTGGGCACGTAAATGTATAGAAACATTCATTAGCTGGTGGTTTTATATTGTAGGGCCAGGCGGAACCTATTCAATAGATTATTTATATCACCCCCAAATGGCACATGTGAAATAAAATAATTTTGGCATTTATTGTGCCCTAGCTGCCGTGAGGGCTCCGCACGCGTCCACGTCCGCATTCGCCTCACTTTTTACACCACCCCGCCCCTTCACCATTCCCCTATCACCCATCGTTTTCTTTCCTCTTTTTTTTTTTGGACTTTGTTGCGGCTCATTTGGCATGCCAATCAGCTGCCTCTGTCAGTCCCGCATTTATTGGCAGCTCAATTCCCAGCTCATAACAGACTTAAACTCTGGGAAAGGGGGAAGTCAAATGGTAAACAGAAGCAGAGCATTTGATGGAAGCGGAAGTTGGCTGTTCGCCCCTTTTTGGGGGAGGCTTTTCAGGGAGCTCACGCTTTTTGGCATTCTGCACGGCATCAGTGTAGCATATGAGATGCGACTCTCTATTGTTCAAATGTACATATATATACATAAATATATATATTTTTTTTTTGCTGCAGCATTGCATGGCTCGTGTTGAGGTTTGATACCTTTTTTGCATTTGTAATGCGATTGTCAGAGAAAAAATGAAGATGAGAGAAGAAAAAAAGAGATATGTAAGTGGGGTATATATGTATGTGTGTGTGTTTTGTGAGTGTGCTTGTGGGGGAGACATAATAAGTGAGGAAGTTGTTTGTAAGCGGCCTGAATACCATGACACATCAAAAATGCAATAAATAACAATAATTACCAGAAATGAATATTAAATTGGCTAGGGAATTGGTAAATTATGAGAAATAACTTGATTTGAACTCAACCAATATTATAGCGACTCTAATGATATAAGGATAATTTAATTAATTGAAATTAAAAATAGATGAACTGATATAGACCAAATCGATTAGATCAAGTAGTATGTGAGTTAAAGGCTTGTAATTCTTATTGACTTACAGCTTTGTAGTTAAACTCTTTTAATTATATATTTTTCAGCTTAAGTTTCGGTATCTAGAATATATAAGTTTCTATATCTTTCAGTTCTACATAATGTTATTTTTTATATCCTGTTTTATGTAACATTTTACTAAAAAGTTTTTATTTTCTTTTAATATGATATATTAAATATATTTTTTTACAGATTGCTTATTTAAATTTCAGTCATATCGTTTATATAAATTGATATAAATTTGGTTTATATTTAGATTTATTATGACAAAATGATAGCTTTAAAGCTATTTACGTCAAATGTTTCACATCAAAAAACGTTAACTTTATTTGCGTGTTGCCCTTTACCCAGTTTTTCACGTTGCCGTTTTGCTAAATGGAGAATTTTAGTATTTCGAGATTTTTTATGTAAGCCAAAAGCAGATGAGATAAAAATAGTTATAAACTGAAAACCGCTATGACCAATTAAATGGCTCTCACTCCAAAGCTACCAGAGTCCAATGTGGTCAAGACCGCTTGCCGCCAGCCCAGACCCTCTAGCCAAAGCTGAACGATAATGGTAATGCTATGGGCAAAAGCGCACAGTCATTAACCGAATGGTACAAAGTCCTACTAAATGTTGACGTATGTAGATGTAGTTAGCCAGGTAGCTAAGTTAGATATTTTCTGCTTAAGTCATCGTTGTTGCATTTCCAGGTTTTAGTACAATGAACTTTCAACTGCTATGAAATCATCCCATAAATCTTTAAACTATTCTATAGCCACCGGATGTACAATAATCCAAACTCTAGAAGGTAATTAAAACCTGAAACATTTGTTTAAATTGAAATTTATGTTCTGCTCGCAATTAAATGCTATTTTTGAAATCTGACCAAAAATAAAATACAAATCTTTGTCTAACGCCCACTAGACATTACCAGCATTAAAGACAACAAAATAAATATAAAGATAAAAAAAAAGAAATACAGACCAAATACAAAAAATATGTCACTCAACTCTTTCGACCAGGTCAAAGTTCTTGCACTTGGTCTTTGTGGCTTCTTGGCACAAATTGACCCTCATCGGGGCATTGTCGCCGGAAGTTGAAGTCTGCATTTGGAGAAAGAGACGCCAGCATTTTTTATTCCCAAATTCTTGCCAATTGTATAAACTTTCATGCGAAAAACAAATACGCAAAATTAAACAGCACTAACGTTGAGAGATTTAAAAGTGTTGCCATAATATATATAATTTTCTCCCACACAAATGTACACTGAACAAAACCAAAATGCTTTGTCACTTT
Source organism: Drosophila emarginata (assembly GCA_037075365.1). NCBI lineage: Eukaryota > Metazoa > Arthropoda > Insecta > Diptera > Drosophilidae > Drosophila > Drosophila emarginata. Next base: position 7,595,186 of record JBAMCD010000221.1, read on the forward strand.
AATGAGACGATGGCTATCGTTCAGCCTAATAAAATATTTAAACTAATTTGGAACACTCCAAAAACTCAGCCCACCCCGATGAGAGGTCTCCGAATTGCTCGTGCAGATGCAATCGCGCCGCTGTTTGGAAAACCCACAGCCAACGAACAAAATATGGAAAAATTTTAAAAATAAATAACACAACAGCAGCAACAAATTTAAGTTCGCTATGAACACGCGTTTTTTTTTTCATTCACATATTAGTTCAACAAAATTTTATTGTTATTATTATTTTTTTTTGATTTGGGTTTTTCTTTTGGCTCGCTGACCTAGAGGTTAAAATACAGTGGGCCAGAAACTAGTTAAACATGAATATTCACTGAATTTTGGAAAATAAATTTATATCTAAGCAACAAAGTTGCAAAATTGGTCTCATAAAAAATATTAATTAAACACTAAAGTAAATCTACTTTAAAGTGTTTTAAATGAGATCTTTTGACATAAACTGAATGCTTTTACGGATTCAATATGGAGGCCATAGTTAACCCTAAAACTCATATGGTCAGCAGTATTATTAACTTTTGTTTACCAAGTTTAATTCAATGTTTATTTAACAACTTTATGACATGATAAACCAACGTTATAACAAATGTATATACACAATCAATCGAGACAAACATGGGTCAATAGCTTACTCTGATTTCCCAATTGATTATGAACTTATCTAAACAAACAAACAATCCAACTAAATGTTTTGATTTGCTACTATTATTTCCTTACACCGCAACCACTGTGCTACCGTATCATTTGATTACCCAAGTGGTCATGGGTCATTTCAAATGGTTGTCCATACAGCGCACAATCATTTTTCTTTTTCATTATTTTTTTTCTTTTTTTTTGTTATAAGTATTTTTTTTGTGTTTGCGTTTTTCACGTTTTGTTTGGTTTTAGCTTTGGTAAACAACAACTCAGCGTCAATTGAAACCAACCAAAACCAGAAAAAAATTCCAAAATTTTTACCGCTTAACATAAATAAATGAAATAGACAGCAAAGTGGAAAAACTCCAACGAGGCGTGGCAGACTTGGGCAAATTAGAAAAATAATTCATAATTATTTCAGAAAAAAGAAACGATTTTAAAAGATCAACTTTTTCAGACATTTTGACAGCAATATTCAAAATGAGGCATAAATCAAATTGGCGGAAATATCCATCAGTGAGAATAATATGGTAGAAAGAGCACATTGTTACTCATACGCCCCGTTGGTAGAATTTGCCACAGACAGTTCTGTAGTGGCACTGAGAGTGAATGTTTTGCCAGTGAAGAAGAGTGGAGTGGAGCAACTGTGTGGTAATGTGGCACGTGTCGTGTGCTTAACCGCAAAATGTTGCATGTTTTTACCAAGCCACTGCAGCAGTAAATTCAATTGCAGCCACATGACAATGCAATAAAACAACGGCCTCCCGAGTCAAATATGTAACCACACGCAAACAGCTGACTGACTGAATTGTGTGTGGGATGGGTTGGGTTGGGTTTTGGGTTTAACCTTGACTTTGCTCCTCTTCTAAAGGAGGAAAAAAAATGGCCGAGACCGCATCGATTCAATTGCCATCGCTGTGGCTTGTTTGCTTGAGATTGGCATTTCAATTTGGTATATGCCATATGTTCATTTGTTCATATCTTCATGTCATGTATGTGTGTTTGTGTGTGTGTGTTGGCGTCACTTTCCACATCGTTCCGCAGAGCTTCTGTGACCAGAGTTTGATTGGCAATAGTCAGAGTGAGCAGGAGAAGGATAAAGAGAGAGAAAGCTCTGTATGCATAATTGCCGTCAGTTTGCATTTCCGCATGCCATCTTCAACAATCTTCATTATGAAGACCATCACCATCAGCAATTACCACTTCCATGGGTGAGAAAATACTAAGAACTGTAGGGCAACGATTGATAGTTACCCTGTAATAAACAATATAAAAATAAAATAGAAATATATGCGATTATCTTAAATATATATAAATTAAATTACTGACTCTAAATAGAATAGCATTTTGGATATTTGAAATTTTGGAAATAAAGAAAGTAAATGAGAATGAATTTTTAATTTTCCATTTTCCATTGATGAAATAAATAATTTCGCAACACTTTTCCTTACAAAATCTCTATAATAAATCACAGATTCAACTAGAGAACTTAGCTCATGTATTTGTCTATTGTTTTTGGCCTGCTTTAGTTTTGGTTTATGGCTTGGTTGAAAAGAGTTTAAGGAAGCAGTAGCTGCTGCTGTTGATGCTGACGTTGACGACGCCTGGCAGGCGAAAAAGGCGAAAAATGCCATGAAGCATGAAGCAAAAACCGGCAAAGGCAAAGCCTCAGTTCCATTTTCATTGTGTGAAAGCACGAAATGGAACAAGGAGAAGAATGGAGGGTAAGGCATCTGGTGACCCTGCGGCTGGCGGTTAACCCTAAGTGTTGTCCTCTTTCCTCCCATTTGCAGTTTTCCATGTTCTCTTCATCTCTGTAACTTTTCACAGAGCAGAAACTCTGTAATTTTCAACAGCAGAGAGTGACTTGTTTAGTCTTTTGCCATGCCACATGTGTGTGCAACCGACCCAGCTGCATTTGCAGCAACATCATGCTTAAATGGTAAAACTTTAATTTTATTCACAATAGTTGCAGTAAAGAAAATAAAGATTTCTTTAAACATGAGAGAGAATTTTGCTATTTAAACTGATCAAAGAATTAACCCATATATTTTTCTACAGTTCAGTTAACATTTACTACTACTACTATATTTGTTATTAAAAGTTGAATAAAAAAACAACCTAATTTATTATTTTCAAATTATATAATTTTCAATACCTAACAATTGTACCAAAAACTTATTTTAGTTATACAAATTTGTTTTCTACAGTTTATATATTTTTTAATTTATGCAAATACATTTTTTGTTTAATATAGATAAACATTGGATTAGTTGCTTTTCTATGATAAGTTTGATCAAATGTATTTATATATTTAATATAAAAAAGATATTGATCTCATATATATAGATACATTTATAATGTTTTCTTTTAGGACAAAAATATGTTGTTCTATCTGGTTTTGTTTTTTGGATTCGTCTGGTGCTTTTCTACGTAGCTTTGAGCTCGACTAATATTAGCTTAGCTGTGTTCAAGTTTTGGATCTGCTCACTTTTGTGCAAACAACCAAATCAAACAACAGTTTGAGAGGCACAACAGATTGTTAAACCTCTCATGCCATCAGTACACCTCTCCCCCACGTATATACACAATACCAATCGACGTTTTCTGTTTTTTTTTTCTTGTTGGCCCAGGGCCAAAAAGTGCAGGAAAAGCGCAGTCAACTGTAGGCAATAACCTCAAGTGTCAACAGGGGAAAAGGAGAAAGCAGGCAAGCGAGAAAAAGAGAAAAAGTAACACAGAGAGAGAGAGAGAGGAAGAGAGAAAGGAAGGGAGCTAAGTTTCACCCTAGCGGCTAAACTGTCATAAATTCAATATTATTTCAAAAGCAACCAAGATTTTGTTTATGAACCCTTTTCCTCTGACCCATTTTCAACCTCCTCTAACTCTCCCTTTTTGCTAGCTGCCTGCTCTTGTTAATAAATATTTGAACGTATGAGAAACTGTATAACCATGCGGAAACAAATTGTTATTTGTGGTTTGCTTTTAAAAGCAGAAATGGTTGACGACACAAGTTGATAGCTAAATTTAACTGAATTCTTCTGAACTAATGCAATAGCAATATTCGCCAGATGGCAAATGCAGAAAGGTTGACAGCAACAAATTAAATTCATTTTCAATTTGGTACATGGCTAAAACAAAGAAAAAAAAAGAGCGAATTTAAATGGACAACGTATTCTAATATTTTTGTTTGACCTTAGACAAAATTTCCACAAGTTCAGGTGTGCCAGACCAGAAATAGGAAGTCTTATTAAATTAAATTTTTTTAAATTGCTTTTAATTATTAATACTTAATAATTTTGTTGAGCTGTTATAAATTTCAAATAAAGTTAATGTTCTTTTTATTAGAAAATTTTTAAATGAAGTTTAATTTAATATCTATATAAAAAGAATAGCTGAAAAGTCTTTTTTTATAGTTTCATTTAAAATGAAAAACAAAAAGTCTTTCCTTAACAAGCACACTTTTTCAAATTGATTTGGCATCTGAATTAGAATGAAAATAAAATTACACTTAAAATTGCCTTCAAATAGCTTTATAATAACATTTAAATTCGATGGAAAACATTTTGTTAAAATCAGTTTTTCTTGACTTTTTATTTGTAAGAAATGTATTAACTTATTTATTGACTACAGATGATTTTCCAAACCTAAAACTTATTTATTTATTTTTCAATAGTTCGAAAAATCCCCATATAAATCTTTACATTAACTTTAATTTTTCCCCGAATTTAGTTGGTCCTTTTCAACACAAATGAATGATTATACAGTTGAAAGATTTCCATGAAATCTGTTAGATACTTTTTTTTTTATTAAATTGTGATTTGGGCAAAGTGTTGAAAAATGATTTCAATTTTTAGATGACTTTGTGCTCTGAAAATCAAATAAAAAAATCATTATTTTATCTAGTCTGAGAGCAGACAGCAATTGATAAACAGCTTGGATGAAAAACTTACAAAGTTCTAACAACAAAAACAACTACAGAAGACAACTTTTTAACTTGTTGTTGCTGTTGGGTGATATTGTTTTTTTGCTGTTTTTTTTTATTTATTTATTTTTTTTTTTGCTTGCTCTGCAACAATATTTTGAAACGTGTCATGGAATATTCCGTGAGCGAAATGAAACAAACTCCTGTCTCCAATCTTTAGTGAAGAGGATGAGGTAAAAGCTGACAAGCAACTAACAAACCACTTCATGCCTCTTGCCTTGGCCTCTGTCTGCACGAGTTCAAATATTGTCAGCCTGATTGGCCCCAACTTTTGCATATAATGTATATAGGATGTACATATGTACATCTCTATGTGTATATGTGTGTGTGTGTATGTTGATGTGTTTTGGTTCTATTTCAGCTGTGACGTCAGTTAAACAAACAGCAGTCAGTTGAACGAAAGAGCTTGAGAGCACCGCGGGTTAACAACAACTGTCAACGCGATAAGTAGGTACCAGGCAGCAGGCAGGCAGCAGGCAGGCTGGCTGGCGGCATATTTATGAGGCTATTTGTACGAGAAATCTCTGCCATATTACATACATACGAAACATATAAAATGGCAAATCCCTAAGCTGCGTGAGAATGCTAATGCTGTTGGCCCAGTTAAGGCAGAATAAAGAAGGCAATAACAAAGCGGAAAAGATATTTTTAAAACTTTGAAAAATATTTTATACTTTTATTTAATTTGGTGAAAAATTCGAAAATATCAACATTGAGTAGGCCAGTAGTCGGATAATTGTCATTTGTTTAAGGGCAAATATACTAAATCATGTTGATGGTCTCCTGATAAGCCCTAGCCCAGGAGCTAAGATTGTTATCAGTTGTTCAGTTGGCTATATATTTGCATATATATATATGTATATTTAATATATATGTTAAACATGGCCTGACTGACTGAGTTGTCCCCATCTGCATCCCCATCCCTAGCGCTATCTGTATCTGATTTGATTCGTGTTTTTTGTGTGAATAACAACAAAACACTTAACATGAAAACACATATGTATATGGATCTATCTATAAATATATATCAGGTAGATTTATATATTATACAGACATATGCGATATTGTGGGTTGTCTTCACTCAAGGGTGCAGCAGTGTCAATGCACTCTTTTGCTTAACTCAAGTTCACTTGCAAATTGATCATTTAGATTTATAATAGATTGTTGATCTGAGTCTTAACTTCCGTGAGGTTCATTGACATGTTTGTTTTTCGAAAGATTATTGATTTTGTTGTTTTGGAAAATTAGGTGGATGTGTCATGATTTTGGTTTTGAAAATTGATTTCCTCTTGTCTAATCGACCAATTTGTTTTAAATGACAGACAGCAAGTAGGCGATGGCTTGTCCACCCACATTCAGACTTTTAGATTCTTCTTTATTCTTTTCACATACTACATATATAATATATGTTTGTATATATATTTATATATAACACATACCTGTCTAACCAACCGTCTTACTGACAAAATTTGTTTTCAGTTTTTAAATTCAATTTTATTTGAAAATCTGTGCCAACACTCAAATGTTATTCTAATGACATTTGCCTGCCCTCTTTTGGGCCCTCTTTCTTTCATTTGTCTCTCTGTTTCTGTTTTAATATTCTTTAAATTTGTATTTAATTATGCAGATATTCGAAATTAATGTCGTCGTATTTGACACCACGGAAGCAACTTGACATTTAAGGTAACTGCAAAAAAAAAAAAAAAACAGCAAAAGTCAAATACCACTGGAAACAAATATGAATAAAGCATTAATTGTGTTAACTTAGAGCGGGTTTATTTTTAGCCATTTAAATGAATGGCAATTTTTTATTTTATTTATTCATTATCAACTAGAATTTTAAGTATTAAAATAGTCATCGATTGGACTATTAAACTTAAGGGGCGATAGTTCCAGTTCTTTTCAGTTGTTAAACCAATAATTTTAAAATATTATTCCACATCTAAACTTGCTAATAATTCATTAATTGACTAACCTGATCCCAATAAGACTTTATAAAGATGGAATTAAGTATCTTTACTGGGTTTTTACTATTTATTTATGTAAATTTTCTACCTTTAGATATAAATAAGAAACATTATTCGTTGCCATTAATTTTTTTGTAAAAGATTTACAACTCATAAAATATAAGAGATATTTTTTAATGACTTTATTGTTGTTGTACATTGAATATCGGAAAATCGATTGCAAACTAACATCGGACAGCGAAAAAATTGTATGTAAGTTCAAGTTTCTAAAAGTAATTCCCTGATTATTGCAAATAGCTTTGGATATTTACTGACCTACTATAAGTAAATATTTCTCCAGACCTGTTCTAACGAGAAAAGTCTTAATTCTATCACGTTTATTTTTGTACTTAAAAAATTAGTAAATTTTTTAATGCTCCGCTTATGAGGGTAGATTACTTTTGTTTCTTTATGATTTGTATGTTTAGAAATAAAATATATTAGTATACTGCTCTTACTGTAATAAACGTAATATTATTATTAGTATTAATTTAATCATTTTTTATAAGAACGCCTAAAATTCTAAATAAATTATTAAATTATGTTTTTTTTTCAATTTTTAGCAGGACTTTGGTGAAAAATTATACTTCAATCCGATTATTTAAGTCTGCAATTTAAATTTGCAATATAATAATCAATTTCCGTCATTTTCACTTTCTTCAGGTCCGGATGAATGCGCACTGCTGACCTGATGTCAAAGATCAAACGGCCCACCTGTGCACCTGAAGTGGCATAACTTCAAGGAGTTTGCTACTAATTTAGTTTATGGTACGCACAAATTTTCTTAAAACTTTTTCCCACCTATCAAAAAATATAAAAAGTCGACTTTATAAAATATACAGAGCTCAATCAGCCAGTATGCCAGTGGTGTGTGTTTGAGTTTTCATGTTCAACCAAAAAACAGAAAAGAAGCAAAAAAAAAAAAAAAGAACATATAACAAGAGTCTCATAAAAATGCAAATTTAATCTCTGATTTTATTTCACATTTTTCTTTTTAAAAATATATACGTACGGGTATTTTATATATAAACAAAAAGAAGAAAAACCAGCAACTTGATATACCCTACACTTGCATGTGCTTTTTCTGGCAATTTTGCGCCACAATTGGCAAATAAACGAAGAATTCTGTGTTTTTTTTTCTTTTCGCTCTCTCGCGCGCTCGCAAAATGTCAGGGGCCTTGCATTAAAAAAATTTACTAAAAAAAGAAGATTAAATAAAAAGCAAACGCTTTGGGTATATAAAAACCAGATGCCGGACTCGAACCCAGTCTTCGGGTGAATCATAAAATAAATAAATAAGTGCGACAGTGCATCCGCTAGATACTTTTTACTTGGTCTAGAGTTTTCACTTTGTTTGCCCACATTTTTCTGCAGAAATATGTGGCAAACAGTCGGAAAGAACGAAACGACAACAACGATTCCGCAGTGCAAAAAAACTGAAATAAAATATTAGCATGCCTAAAAATATGATCGGTCGGTCAGTCGGTCGGTTGGTCGGTTGGTCGGTTGGCCGGTCTATCGGGTCCCCAGCCAGATAGCCAAGTTGACTTAACGCCTTTTCTAAGGTGACAGGCGATAAGTGAGTCACTTGAGGTAAATTCTGAGGGTGCCAAACGATTAGTCACGCCTCGGAGTGGTCTTACTTTGTTAGTGGTGGAGCAACCCTCCAAATATGTTTGGCTTACTTCTACTTAAGTAGCCAAACCCGTTGCCAATCTTTGCGTGTATGGAGATCTTGGCACCAATCACCACCAACTCATCAAGTTTCGGCAGCCATATTTGTCCTAACTCCCTTTCCCCCCCCCAACTACTATCTCTCACTCATCGGTTCCACTGTCAAAGTGACAATCATATCTATTATACAATTGAGTACAAGTCATAGCCATTCTTTTAAATTTGAAGCGAAACACGCGCTTGCCACAAAGAAATATTCATCTTATTTTTTTTGTTTTTTGTTTTTATGGTAAATGAATCAATTAAGGGAAATGAATGAAATGTTCAATTTTGTGCTAGCCATTAAATGAAATAAAGTGGAGTAGAATGATAGAGTGTGTGTGCTCATATTTTGAAGTGTTTCATGCAAAGGAAAAGGCGTCAGAGAAGTGTCTGAAAAGTTTAGTTTATATTTAACGTTTATGTATGTATATAGTTTACACATAATTGAAAATCCAATTTATTTATTTATTTGTGTTAGCTTTGCCAGCCATCTGAAAGATTGTTTAAATTATTGCAGTATAGACAAACAGTAAGTTGAGCTTTCCATCGCCATGTACCTTTTATTACTTTTTGATCACATCTCGCCATCTCTGCAAAAGTCTATTAAGTTTTAGCTCAATGTGTGGGTAACTACAAAAACCAGATTTATAGAATACATATACATATATGTATATAGATCTTTAAATTTCATTAAAATTCAACTCTCCCCCAGGGAACCAATATGAGAAGTCATTAGAATTGAAATGTTTTTTTAAGACACATATTCTTTTATTTTTAATAGTTTTTTTTGTGTTTTTTCTTTTTGCAATTTTAGTTTTTTGGTTTGTTTCTCTTTTTTGTGTTTCCAGTTAGAAGTTTTTGTATTTCTGTGTTTTGTAATTTGTTTTTTTTTCTTTCATTAGGCTAATTTGTCACATAGAATTTTTTTTGTAACATTTAGATGTAATAGTAAAGCGAATGACACGTTAAATTAATTGAAAAAATATCACTATATATACATACATATATATATATATTATATATATATAACAGGTAGATATATAAACTATTAATACATGCTCAAGTTATACATTTATGCTTAATGCAATACGATATAACAAATACATTTTCTTTCGTTTGTTCTTTTATACCTTTTCATTCATTTTCTTTTCGTTTTGCTGAACATCACAATTTTCTTTTTCAAAATTTCTTTAGCACACACAATGCACATAGACATATGTAATATATATATATATATATACATATATATATATAGATTTGGTTTCCAGGTATATACATATACATATATAATAGTATATAAAATATAAATTTATTTAGAAATATTTTGTATAAATTCGAGGTTTGTTTGTGTGTCTGTTTATTGTATGTGTGTGTGTGTGTGTGTTGTGTCAGATAGAAAAATGATTAGTGAAAAAAAGGTCGTGGTTAAGGGGGTTGGAGGGGGTTTCGCAACTTAAGTATGAACTATAAAGCTTTTCTGGCCATTGATATATCTTTATAAAATACATCACAAAATCAAATGCCAGGGCCATTAAAGAGACCAACAATTTATAAATTATACATGAGGTTTGACCTATAGCTGCTCTATTACCCTCTCTCTCTCTCTTTATTTCTTTTGTGTTTCCTTTCTCTTTCTTTTAAATTAAAACTAATGAGGTATTTAACTGCACGCAATGTTTGAAATTCTAAATACAAAAGAAAATGGATAAATGAACAAAATGAGAATGGAAAAGAAAAGAAAGAGCAAATTGACTTTAATGGTCGATTGAAAGAGAGAAACAGAAGTTTGCTTCGCTCACTGAATCTTACTGACAGCAAATTATCTAATGGCAATTGCAATTGCATAGACCAAAACAGAAGTTTTCAATATGAAAACTAAGGGCTTGCAAAATAGTATAGTTTAAGAAGCACTAGGTGCCGAAATAGAAACTATACTCTATTGTTTTTTTTTTTAACTACTGCTACAACTATTATTACTACTTCTACTAACAGATACATATGTGCATCTGTATTTGTATTGTATTTATATGCTTTGCACATTTACTTAAATAACTTATGAATGTTTAGCATTTGTTTGTTTTTCATTTTGTTTAGCCAGAATGTTTCGTGTGTGTTTTGTTGTATTTGTTTTTGTTTTTTTTTTTTTTGGAGTTAAAGCTTTTCGTGTTTAAAATTAGGAATAAATTAGTTATTAATTAATTTTAGTGTGTAAGCTGTCTTTAAAATTTATATGTTCCATATGCTTTTTTCATTGTAATTAGGTACTCAAATTGGCTTGGTTGGTTCCAGTTGGTTTCAAGTTTACAGTTTGATATTTGTTACATTTGTAATTTGACTTGTACACTGTTTTTGCAATTTATATCTTTGTATTTGTGTGTGTTTTAATATTAATTTTAATGTGTATATAGGTACTTTTTTGTTGAGTGAGTGTCAAACTTGTAGTTTGACAAGCACTTGCTTTTTGTGTGTGTTTCTTTTTATCTTGTTTTGTTTTCTTTTTTTTGTTTTTTGTTTTTGGCATGAGAAGCTTCTAGGACAGCAATAAGAACTTACTTAATTTAATACAATACTGTTTTTCTATATAGAATTCTTCAGCAAGCTGTTTCGAATTTAGCATAATTTTTATATGCTTATATACTTAGACCTCTGTGGGCAGACCCTGGGCGCAGCTGGACTGCAATTTCTTTGAACCGCGAAAGAACATATCAAAGAGTCCGAGACCGCGTTTTGTTTGAAACTTGGGCATGCTGCTGGTATCGATGGGTATATGCTCGACAATGGTAATGCCACGTTGTAGTTTTGGACGTGGCGATTTTACTGGCGGCGGTGATGGTGGTGGCTCATCCGCTTCACCCGATGATGATTTGGCTGTGGCACCAAAATTAATGATGGTACTGCAACTACTATTGGGCCTTAGGGTAAGCATAGTATGCACCGGTGCTGGCTGACATTGGCTTACCAGTGAGCTCTGTGGCGTTAGATAGCGACAACTGTTGCTGCTGTACTGCGATAATTTGCTGCTATTCCTTTGCAATTGAGATGCTGTTGTTCCACCACCACTATTCCCATTTGTCTTGACACTGCTGCTACAATGGCGCTGTAGACTTCCGGATGATTCTAGGCCAAAAAGACGCTTAACGCCACGACGGACACGTTTATTGCGATAGGCAAAAATGAAGGGGGAACTGAGATTGGCCAGCAGGATCATAAATATGGCCAATTCAGTAGAGCCACCAAAATTTGCGGCCATTAAACGGGATTGCAGCAAAACCAGGAGACCAAATGGCAGGTAAGAGACAACAAACATCACCACCACCAAAATGCTAATGCGGGCTGCACGTGACTCCTCGCGATATTTGAACAATGAACTTGCATTGCTCAGACGATGACGCAGTGAGCTCATATAGCTGAGAGCCTTGGGTGAGGCATGAATCGCGGGTATTTGAAGTTGCTGTTGACGTGGTGAACTAAAATGAGGATGCTGCTGACGTTGGCTCTGCTGATGGTTGTGTTGTTGTTGCTGCTGTTGCTGCTGCTGTTGCTGCTGCTGTTGCTGATGCTGTTCATGTCCCAATAAATGTGGCGAACCGCATTCCTCGTTCAAAGAATCCGTACGCATCTCAGTAAACTTATGCAGATTTGGTGAGCTATGCACTTGCCTTATGCCCTGCAGCCGATTCGTTTCACGTAAATCCTGTGATGAAGTCCCCAACAGTGGTAATTGTCGAGCGGAATAATTACGCTTTATCTCACCGCTGGCCGTTTGCAGTGTAAGCAAAATATTTTGATTACGGTCTGATAGAGATTGCTCATGCTCTAACACCGGCGGCATTAGTTGAATGGCATCGGCTGATCCCTCTGAGCCCCCATCATCGGAAATTGTTGGCAGCAAAACTTTAGCGGCCGAATCACGACGCAGACAACTGGGCGAATTACGTTGAGTGTTACGCTGATCGATTTGCATTTGTAAGCCACCTCCACCCCCACCATGCGAACTGGCCGAGGATATGGAATGACGATGGACACAAAGACTATTTGAATATTGGTTGCTATGTGTCCCGGCCTGTTGACTGCCGCCACTACCGCCGCCAGTTAAATTCAAAGCACTCTGCAGCAAGGGGGAGGAGCCATTCTGACGCATACGCAAACCATTGCCACGAGCCTCGCTAAATATGCGCCAATACATGCCGCAAACAAAACCAAAGGGCAGCAATATGATCACTATAAAATATACACTGGCATAGATGACACCAAATATGCTATTCGTGCTGGTGATATTGAAGTAGGTAGCCGCCAAACGTCGCTGTTTGCTCAGCAAAGAATCTGCCTCAAAGTCCAGAACACGAAATGCCGATAGGGCGCCAAAGAGTATACCCACAGCCCATGTTAAAGCAATGAATATCCAGGTTTTCACACCAGAAATACGAGTGTGATAACGCAAAGGATCGGTCACAGCACACCAAGTATCGCCGACAACTAGTAACACTGCCAAAGCACCCAATGCTGCAGTCATATCTATTGACCAGCAACGTAGTTGTACTGGCGGCATTATAATCTCTGGTTCTGCTCTCTCGCTTAGATTATTAACCTCCTCTTGGGTTTCCATTTCTGTGATGACAATGCCGCCATCTCCATGCTCATCGATGGTCAGCTTCCGGCAAGAGCTGCCTTTGCATTTAAATAATGTCTCAATGGTTTCATTAGCACTATTGTTCTTTTGCACAAGAATGCCATCTTGTTCAATAATCTGACCATGTCGACGTACGGTAACCTGATGATTGCCCGGCTTTGAATAAATTTCAATCGTCTCCGTATCGAGTTCGACACCAGATTCAGCATTTAGACTTTTAACGCCACTCAGAAATAGAGTTGGCGCTAATATGCAGCAACCAATTAAATTGATGGCAAGCAAATTGATGGTAAAACGATTTGCTGTGGTGCGTAGACCCGGTGTGATCCAGAAGGCACAGAGGGCCAGCAAATTGATGATAAACGAAATGAGCAGCAGGGCCAATATAAGAAAATCTATGGCCATTTCTTTATAATATTTCTTTCGATAACACGCACATCACTATACAGTTTGAGAGTCTCACAATGGGACACATACAGATTTCACTTCTTCTCTTACAACATTTAAGTCCAATATATTTATTTTGTATGTTTCTTTATTTTTCTTTTTTGTTTCTTTTTTTTGGTTTGTTTCTTGCGAACGCTTGCTAATTTACACGTGAAGTTCGTCGTCGTTTTTGGGGATTTGTACAAAATTTCTCGAAAAAAAATAAGCAGTTTCTTTTTTTCCTCCGAATGTTTATTTTGGTTTTTTGTATTATTTGTTTGAATTTATTTTTTCTTCTTTTTTTTTGTTTAAGAGTAGGGTTTTTTTTTTGTTTCTCGTGGGACGCGCTAACAATTCAACGAGCACGATCTTCACAACGAAGCGTTCCAAGCACAACTGTCGTATTCGCTGGCCGAGGCTCGCCCTCAAATATAAGCAAGAGCAACCAGTTGCTGATGTTGCTGTTGCTGTTGTCGTTGTCGCGGTTTCTGTTGTTGCTATTGCGAGAGTGCGAGCAATCTGAGCATTGTGAGAGCGCTGAGAGCATTCGAGAGTGTATTAATAAATGTATCTGAGATTTGTAGTTCCCACGCTCCGACTTTGAATTTTTGTTTTTAGTTGTTGTTGCTAGTATTTATTTTTTTTTAATGCTTTGTGGCAAGCAACTTTATGCCGCTTGATTATCAGAGTTGCTGGTGTTGCTGCAGTTGCTGCTCTTGCTTCTGTTGTCCTAGTTCAGTGCAAAAAAAAAAAACAAATTATACAATATTTTTGCTTCACTCTTGCTCCGATTTGATTACATCACAATGTTGCTACTGCTGTTCCAATTTTTTCTTTCGTCTGGTTCTCTACAATGCATTGGCCACGCTCTATTTTTCTTATGGCCATACAAATTGCATTTTTATTCCTCGTCCATATAAAATAAACAATTTTCTGTCTTCGTCCAGCTGATGAAATTCACACTGTGTGGAAAAAAAAAGAAAGAGATAAGATTTGTTATTTTATTGTGTTCTATTGTTGTTCGATGGTGAAATTAAAAATATACATGAATGAAAAATTCAATCTTCTGAGTGGACCACCAGCATGATTCACAAAGTGAATTGCCGGCACGCTTTTCTTTTTGTTTATCCGTTAACATACACTCTTATCGCAGAATTGCAGAAGATAAGTTTAATTAGCTAATGGCTGGCCTGTCATAACTATTGTAGCTATACATAGATTATTGGCTTATTCCAATCTGCACGCAAAGTTCACATGTAACTCGTTACGCATTTTAAGCACGCCCCTTTAAAATCAGACAGAAAAGATATACAGCGGACAACAGCTGATCAGGCGCTTACAACATGATATTATATGAGCTCATCGTTATACGGAATAGTTAGCAAAATAATATAAATATGACTTTTGACTCTTAACAAGATCAACGAGCGGCAGCATCATCGCCATCATCATGATCATTATTATCCCAATGATCAAGAGAGCATTGAACACGCAAGCGATGTCTGGAGAAATAAAAAAATTATAATAAATAAATCAACAAAAAGTTGTTTTGACTCTTCTGTACTCTTACAATAAAGAGTATACTCATTATGAAAAACATAGATGATAGTACTTCCTATTACAAAAAAAGTTCTAATAAATATAACCAATTAAAAAACTGGTTTTGACAAAATCGAAAATTGTATATCATCGAAGTTTCATGAACTTCATTTTAATTATATTCTCATTGATTTAGGCTAATTAATAATTCAATTTAAGTCGTATTCAAAAGTATTGAAATTTCATAGGCGAATTATATTTATACTAAGTTCTATTGTTTTTTGATTTGTTAAAGATTTGATTTGTTTGATTTGATAAATTAAAATGAATCCAATTTAATAAATACAGTTAATAAAATATTCTATAATATTCATAAAAACACTTTTTTAAATCTTAACCTGCAATATAATTCTAAGACTAAACGAATTTAAAATATCAAACGGAGTATTATATATAGAGTACATTTTTTAATTAATCCAAAATCAAAACTCACTTGTCCTAAATTTGTCATTAAGTAAGGGTATAGACAGTTCGGTCTAATTCGAATTGACCTGCATTTACATTGTGTCTGCCTGCAGCGCAGTTTGCATGCCCTAGTTAAATGTCTATTAATAGCAATCAGGTCTATAAATGAGGTACATAAAAAAGACGGAATGTGAAAGATCACTTTCATATAATTTTTGCCAAAATATTTATAAGTATCCCTTTAAGAGGAAAATATATAAATATTTATAGATTCCGATATTCGCCGACTTAGCAACATATTTCTCATAGTCAGGCATGTGTCAATATTTAAGCCAAAACTAAGTATTTTATTTGCTTTTAGAGTATTTGATAAAAGATTTTTGTCTGGCCATTATCTACAGTATGACGAGTTATTATGTACATACATTTAGCGTCGAATTTAAGGGGTGTGACTTTCACTGGTTTAACGCCAGTTTGCCTACTTTAATATGCAAAAAAATATTCTGAAGGCAAGCAATCGGATGACAACAAACTTATCTCTACGATTGCCTTAAAAATCTAAATCTAAATTGTATTTTTCACACCTTATCAGTTAGTCAGGGTCTAACACAATACATATATATAAGTCTATTGATAGTTGCACTTGATTAAATATTGTTGGAAATTATTTACTTATTTCCATGGTGAACTATAAGGAAATAAAAAGATTTCTTACATTAACTTTTCTGCGTATAAGATTATTCCCTTAAATTAAATTTTGCTGGCAGCGGATATATGTATGTATGTATTTAACAGGTAGAGCATGATTTTGTTTTGGTTTTACCGATTGTTCTAACCTTTACACTACAGACTATTTGCTCATTTGCATGAGTTGGCAAAAAAAAATCAGTTCCAGTTGAAGCGAACGCATTCAGATAAACATTCATATGGCATGAGCATGAGTAAACGGAATCTTTTGAAATAAGAGAGAGGAAAAATACCCGACAGAACAAAGTTCAATATAAAAAACATAAATATAAAAATAAAACAAATGTAAGACAATGTTGTTTGTGTGATTGTTGTTATTTTTAGTAATTGACCATCTAGCAAGAGGCTCGTCTGCTGGGAGTCACCAAGCACGTGATCTGGTTTTTGAACCATCAACGTGAACATCATTATGAAAAGTGATTCCCAAAATCAAGTTGAGGACAAAGAAATGTCACAACAATAAGAATAACACCACAAGCAACTAGATTACTAACCAGCCGGTTTTTTACAGTGTGACGTCATTTAGCTTTAGCATATGATCACAAAAATAAAGTCTTTGTTGCACCCTGAACTAAGTTCACTAACTTATTGTTCATATTTATCAGGTGAATTGAAGCACTTAAATACTCAAAAGTCCATAAATAAAATTCATTTAAATAATGTTTAACCCATATTTGTTATGGAAGCCAAAAACGGGCGTAAAAATTCTCAACGAATCCGCCCCCCCCCAAATATGGTCAGGCCCTGACAGTGCCCAGAGTGCCAATAATATACAAAATATATATAAATAATTGCATATGTGTGTATGGTAGACGGCTTGATATGGTTGAACTGGCACACCGATAACAACTTGTTAACGATGATTTTGGACATTTTACATATACCCTTCATTTTGGTAAGGAATTTACTTTTCTGACCATATGAGGTATAATGAACGTAAATATGTCTGTTAACCACTTTTTATCTGTTCCAAAGCAAACTAACTTTTCAATCTTAAGACAAGAAAGAAGAAATACCCGTTTTAAAGTTCGTAAATTGGATTTTCAATTGACAGTTTAAATTAGATTTAATTCTGTAAGTCGCCAGAGTATCAGTAATTATTAAAATTAATATTATTACTTCTTGTATATCTGGTGTAAAATTAATTTCATAGTTTATTCTTCTATTTTTTTCCACATATATTTCATTTTTGATAGGCATATGCATACGAATGTAAAATATTGTTTATAAATTAGCTTAAATAAATTGAATATTTAGGGCTTAAGCAATAAATTGTAAATGAACAACTTTTTCTAAATGATGACACTCATAAAATGTTCAAGATATTGTCACCAAAAGCTACTTGGGTTTATTAAATGAGTAAATTTATATGGTCTGGCCGAAATTCAAACTTTATAACGACCGTACTAGGAAGTCCCACTTTTTTTATTATAATATATTTTTTGGTTGTATTAAAGAACTAGTAAAATGATTTTTAAATGTTAATGCCAATAAAAGGTGATCAAAATTTGTTCATTAGAAAAAGACTTTTTATAAAAAGGTAGGATAAATGTTAATATCAACATTTATAAAAAAAGTCAAGCTTAACATATAAATTGATATAATATTAAATGATAAATATAAGTCTATTAAACCTTTAAGGGTTTAGAAACGATGGAATGACTGTCAGCAATAACCCTATCGCTAGTCTGGTCAAAATGTATTTTGATTGTCTTATAACAAAACTTATCAATGCAATTCTTATTTAAACGAAATTGTTTAATTGATTTTTCGTTTATTGACATTTCTCACCATTGTCTAAGCGCACATAAATATTTGAACAACCTATTGATATCTATATAGAGCACATTTTCTTTTATATATACACACATACATACACACACACACACACACTTTGTACTTTGAAGTTTTAATTGAATTCTGAACATTTTCCTCTTCTGTATGTCACTTTACCCCTGTTAGTGCTTCTACGTTCTTATTCCTACTTCTTTGTTCTTCAATGTTCTTTGATTTAGTCAATTCATCTTATACTGGTTTCAGTTAGATTGAAATTTACTTTACATCTGCATGCAAGTCGAGGTTGAACATTATTCAAGAATTTAATGGTTGAGTGTCTCCGTTACGTTACGGTGTTTAGTTAACTAGTTTTTAAATTCTCAGACTAACTAATGCATCATCATACTCCCCCGCTTCGAAATGGTCGGATCGAATTAACCACACGCGACAATTTGTTGATTTGATTGTTAAGCATTTCCATATTTAATTTTATGTAGCTTCTGCTGTATATGTTTTTTTTTTTTGTTTTGCAATATTTTTCCACTGTTCAATAGAGAGGAAAAATGTAAGAAAAAAAAAGCAGTGTAAAAAACAACGTCACCAGACAGAGAATTCATGACAGCCAGACGATGATGTCGATGATGATGATTTGTTATTGTGCTAGGGTATTGTTGTACTAGAAAGTTAACGAGTTAATGGAAAAGTTTATACTAGAACTAATAAACTCAGAAATAAAATGAATGTAGATACATGTACACTGAAAGAACTAAAGTTACAAACTTTATGCGGTAAAAAAACAATTTGTGAAAAACTCATGCCAACAATTAGAACAAACTTTCTATTGTTGTTTCAACATATTTTAGAGGCCAAGCAAAAACTTTGTAAAATTTTACTAAATTAACAATTTAATTTTACTAACTTTAACTTTTAATAAATATTCTCTCCATAAGTATAAACATTTCTCTTTGATACAAAATTAATGGAATTTCCTTGCTTAAAGTTTTTATTATTAATTGTCGAGAATCGGAGACGTATGTAGCTCGACAAAAATATTTGGTAAGCAAATCGTTGATAGTTTAATTTTCTCTGAGTGTAGGGCAAGTGCAGGTGTAAGTTTCCACACTTTGAAACAATAAATTCAATTGCATTCACTCAACCGCAAGAATGGAAAAAACAATCATAAATAAATAAATGTAAAAGCAAAGCATTTCCATTAATTTAAAAATGTGTATCAATATGTTCTGTTTAAAGGAAAAAAAAATTATATGAAATACGAACTTCTGGTCAAAGTCGACCACAAAGTGGAACCACTCGTGTCCCCCTCCCACATTTCTATAATAAGTTGTGGCAATATTTGCTTTATTTTTTGCTTTTCTTTTCCTATGGCCCATGGAAAATATTGACCAAGTGATGGCATTTTTATTCAATTATAAGCGGATAAAAAAGGGGAAGTACCGCATAAATAAGTATGTCTATAACTACACACAAACATACCAGCATATCAATATAATGGCCAAAAGAAAAAAGTTTTTCCGTTTCTTTTGCCTAGAACTAATTAAATTGGATTTATGTTAATGGAGAGAATGAGAGAGAGAGAGCAAAGCCCAGCTTAGTTTGCGATTGCCAATCTAGAAATGTTTCAATATTATTACAGACAAGTATACTGTAATATATTGTGGTAATCTAATCAATACAACAAAAAGTGTTACATGTAAGCCCTTCTACACACTTATATTTGGTTGATTCGTCATACCATAGACAGCACGTCCGATTTAATAGGGTAAAGTGAGAAGTGGTGGTTTACGGGTTTTGACAGGGGTGTGTCTCGAGCTTGAATCTCTAGGGCTGTCAATTAGCAAATGCTTTGGGCCTTAGAATATTATAAAACCGTCTATTTACTGGTTAGACATACTCAAGTGTGAAATCAATTAACGCCTATTGTAGAGGAAGTTAAATCGTGTGTCTGTTTTTTTTTCTCGAAATGTGTTAAGAAAATATGCCTAATGGCATTTTCTGTTATTGATACCCTTCATAGAAAGACGCCAGGGTCGATTGTGCATTTAAGAAGCAAATATGATTTATTTTTAAATTGGTATTAAATGCAACTAAATTATATATTAATTTTAACTGTACTCCAATCTGTCTCTACAGGGTATTAAAATTGTCGCTTCCACAATTTTCCTATTCATTTTTCTTTGTTCATTGTCAGAAAAAATTTATATAAACAGTCATTTAAAATAAAAATTAAGGGCGTTAATAAATAATCTAGAAAAACAATAATAGAGAATTAATCAATATACATAGTATAGCTTAGAGTAAAGAAAAAAAACTTTAGTAGATTTAACTTTGAAGGTTAGTTCAGGGTAACTTTGGCATTTAATCAAGGTCCGATTATGACCCACATAAATTCGATACATCTTAGCATTAATTAATTAAGTGATTCCAGTTTACAAACTATGCAGGCAAGGCAACCTAATTAGCTGCTAAACTTAGTTGGAACTTGAAACTCTAAACTGAGTAACTATGGGGGAATTTTTGCAGTACCACCCTTTTCTCCCTCTCCCTTGTCTAATTCTATCATTTGTCAGCATTAATAACATCTTGATGATGGGGTTAAAATATTAGTTAAGGAAGCACCACCATCAATCGATTAGTTGTTAATGCAATTGATGATAGATGAGGAAAATGGGATTTAAGCACTCCATAATTGCATTATATTGTATTACTATATGCTCTAATATGCTCAGGCTCTTACTCTGATTTTATATTGTAATATTTGGGACTCAAATTAATGCATAGCCCATGAGTTTTATATATTGGTTACGAGTTCAATGCACTTGCCTCAGATTTCAGCGCCAAAAACCAAATAAAACGAAAATCAAGTTACAAAAGTATTTCTCGAAATCAAATCCCACAAGAGGCCAGCACCACAACAAAAGGGAAAAAAGGAAAGAAAAAAAAGAAAAATTGTGGAGAAGGGAGAGGGAGGAAAAATAACAGAGACATATGTCCTGTTTCTCAGGGGGAACTAAATTTAATTGCTAAAACTTGAATTGAGACCAAGAGCAAACTTATTGTCAAATTTGTTTGTCTTATCATGACCCAAATTTTCATTTGCCAAGGCAAGGTCAATAAACAAAATAAACGAAAAAAAACTACTATGCCTAATTTTCCAATTTTCGGTTTTTTTCTTGGCTTTTCTTGCTATTGACTAGGCCTCGTTTCATTTCCCCAGTAACACAGAACGGAACAGAAAAGTGCATTTATTTTTAGCTGGACAACATGCAAACTGACCTACATCTGTGTTGTCATAATTTATCGAAATTTGTGTGTGTGTTGTAGAAAAATTCTATGCCTATGAGTTTTTTCTTTAAATATTTGTTTGACCTTAGCCTTAGGACCGAAAACAGTGATCATCATAATCGTTCTGCCTGTCAAAAATTGACAACATTTACACTAAATATAAACAAAATTTCATAATGCAGAAATTAAGCAAAAGCAAAGTTATTGAATGTTAATTATAAATTCCAATACCATTGATATATATGAGAGGAACTACAATACATTAAACTGTCAAAGATTCAATGGACAACGTCCTTGCCTTATGCCAAATAGCGAGAATTCACCTTTTCCCGCTTCAGATAAGACCCAGAATGTTCACGTGGCTATAGCCGTTCGTTTAATCATATTCACAAAATATATTATAGATAAGAAAATGGTTTACTCTGATTGATGGTTTGTGGAATGGGGAAAAGATAAATGCTTTTATGGGCAGGCTTAAGAAAATTTCATAAAATTTGAAAATATTAATATGAAACGACAGAAAAAAAATTGATTGAACCGATCAAACCTTGAACCATACAACTCATAATATATATTGTATATTGACTTCTCCTCCCATCAGATACAGTAAAATAATGCTTTTGAAATATATTGCATTAAAATGTATTCATAGTAATGAAATAAGATAAATACATATAAAGTAAAAACATAAAACTTAGAAATCATAGTCAAGTAGTTTTTTATATAGACTTCAGCTAACTCATTCACATAATTCATATCTCTTTCTTTATTCATATTTATTCCATACTCGTACGCTATCAACAAATTTCCATAACTTTACGTATCTAGCTAAAATTTTGTCATTTCAGTTTATATATATGACAACTTACGATTTCATTGTTTATCTTTACTGTTACTCTACGTTATCTTTTCCATTTTATTTGTTTAGACATTACTGACAATGAACACCAAATGAATTCAGTGTGTGAATGAGGAGTCTGTAGAAATTATTTGAATTTTGTTTTAATCTTTTTGGCATAGGACTGTAGGCCGATTTCACCATTTATTGCAAAGTCTTTATTATATCACTAAATAGATATAAATCTATACTGACTTTCAGGTGATTTTCCACTACAAAACACAAAACAACACAAGGTAATTAAAAGCATGTGTTCATAAACCACAATTGAACCCACAAACCCACTAAATTTGAGAGTCACCCAGGTTTTGGGGGGGAAAATTGCAACACGCATTCTTTGACTGATATCTGATAAGCCCCCTTCCCCAAACCCACATTGTAGGCGCCATAAGTTGACAGTCAAATTACTTTCGAATAGCATTATATGTCTATATTTTGTAGATATTTACGATAAACATCGACTTATCAGTCAAAGCGATAAGACTGCCAGACAAATAATAATGCAGGATTATTTCGTTGTAATGGAGTTACATTTTGAACTCTAAACAAATATTTTAAAATGTTTACTAACTACTCAACATATGTAGTTATTATCTATCTCAGTAGTAGGCGCTTACATAACAGGAAAATGCGGGAATTCTTTTTTTGGTTGTCTTAATTCTGGTGGGGGAACCTATGCCCTTCAGACCGACATAGGCACTTTAGCTGCTGTCAACCAAATGACCTAGTTGTCGAGACATAATCTCTTTGTCGTTATCTTTTGCTTATCAACACTGAGTTAACTGTGAAATGGTAGGTGGTGGAGGTGTGAGTTAGGGCGTGCCACTTATTAATTAAAATTCATAATTGCTGCAATTGAGTAAATCGTTCGAACCGAAAATTTCCATTAATTAAAAGCCATTAACATTTACATTTACATTTATGTTAAGTTAACCGTGTCGCTTCGTTTTATTGGCCTAAATACAATTGTTAAAGTTAACGCACATGCGGCACGCCACCACACAACAGCCCCACTCACACCCCACCCCGTACAACCCACCATACTTTAAATGGTGGGTCACAGCTGTTGCCTGTTGTAGTATTTGACCACAATGGAGGCCTTTTGTGGCAACTTAAAATTCGCCTTGTAAAACAGTTTAACAAAAAGTATCTTGTTTTTTTTTTATTATATTGTTATTAACTTGCTTGTTGTGTGAGTGTCTGTGTGCGTGATTGTGTGTGTAAATTGCAGTTGGTTCAGGCTATTTATAGACGAACAAGAAATACAACAAAAAATACAACAAATTCAAACCAAAACCAAGGTCATCGAGTGGCATAAATCTTTAATGGCATCAAGAAAATGTTTACAAAAAACTTATTTAATTTAATTTATGTTTTTAAACACTTACTTAACAACTTAGATTATGTTTATATTTATATGCATATATATTTCTGTTATAGTTACTTAAATTGCATTTAAAATATATGAAAAAATTGTTGTGTTTTTTAAATCTCAATTAAGTCTGAGTTAGCAAGAAAGAAAAAAAAACTGCAAATAAACTGCAGATATGTATATATGACTTGCATTTAATAATAATTTGTAATTTGAAGTGGATCACAAAGCTTGGAAAGGTGATTCCCAGAACAACATTGGAAAATCAACTCAACATTGTAATTGGAGTATTAGAAGTAAACTTGCCTAGACAAAGTTGTTTTAAGTATTAACTATCCAGTAATTTTAATGTGACTAAAAAGCAAATTAATTTGTCACTTCTTTATTGCTTTATAGTGATTTTTTATCATCATATTATTAATCAAAAAGCCTCGCACTCTATGGCCAAGTTCATTGCACTGAATTCTAGTGGTCAATTTTGGCTTCGGATTGCTGGCTAAAATAATTGCTGCGGTCATAAAATGCAATCGTGTAGAAAATTGCAAGGTTGCAACAAGCCACAACCAACAATAATAAAAACAAAATGGAAAAATCATAGACGCTTTTGGTCATGAGCAATAACCCACCGTTTATACTATACATAAAGATAGTATCTATTAGATACTTAGACGACGTTTCATAACAAAAAAGTGTGCGCAAGTGTGTCTGGGGTGCAAAACGTTGACCCTTGACGCAGACTGCTGCTTAACTAGAATTTTCTAAGTATCCAATTAGTATCGATCAAAACTCTACGTTCAGTTAGTTTATTATCGAGCCAATAAATAAATATGTTTATATTGCAAATAATTCTCTACCGGAACTTCATTCTGTTCACCAACTAACCGGTTAGCTACTGCATTAAAATTAGTACACAAAACAAAGTAAGAGGTCAATTAGATTGAAAAATGCAATAAACTAAGCAAAAAGTTACAGTTTATTAAGGGAGCTGAATTTTTAATTTTATTAAAATCCATTTGAAAGTATTGTAAAAAATACTGCCCTAGAATCACGTTTTATTTGTATAATGAAACCTGTAAAATGATTCAACAAGAAACTTTATAATTTAATCAACTAAATAAGCAAACACTGCTAAAATCATGAAATTTTCCAATGTTCTTTAATCCATTAATATTAATATTGGAATAAACCGATAAAAATAATAATAAAAACCATTGAAAAACCGAACAAACCGAGCAAACATTTCTAGTTGCGGCCACGATTCTAAATATTCTTCTAAGATTTCCTTGAACTTACAATTATACAATTATGTCTGAACATATTTCACTTATAATTAACTAAAATGATCAATGTCAAATCAATTTCAAAAGATTGAAATGTTAAACAAAACAAAGAGAGAACATGAAATTTATTGTATTTTCTTGATGCCCTTCAATTAGGAGGCTAAAATTATGTTAATTCGTAATAGTTATGGGTTGTAATAATTAAACATTTTGATCTAAACAAAATTCGTCATTATGTGGCCTTATATTCTTAGATTTTTTCTCAATCACCCTTAAAAGAGTCTCTCTCTCTCTCTCTATCTCTATTACACTCCAATCTATAAAATAATTCATAAAATAAGAAAAAAGGAATACAGGAAAGTGAAATTTATAAATTAGTTAAATATTTAAAGAGAATATATCATGCTCCCGTAGTCTTTAGTTTTTTAAAAGTACATACTTCCAATGGATAATGACCATTCAGAAGCTAGCTTTTTGTATTTTTTATTATTCTTATCAAAACCACCACAAATTTAACTTATTTATAACTTATATCCAAATCGTAATCGTGTAATTTGAAATCTTCTGAAACAAAATACTACTATAAATGTATTTTTTTATGGCTATTTACATAGAACTTTGTGCAGTTTTTTGGAACGTGCCAAACAATCATACAAAGGAATTTATATTTTTAATGAAAATGTAAAAATGACAAAATTACATAAAGTTGTGCAATGCAAATGGACAAAATTGAATATCAAATGACTTTTTTATTCCCCGAAATTATGACAAAAGAAAAGAATGAAAAAACAGACAATATAAATGTAAAAAGAACAAGTGTTTGCCTTATGAAAAACAAATTGAAAACAATTCTGCGATAAAGTTAACACCTTTTCAAGCCACAGACAACACCAACAACAATAATTGTTATGCTTTTTTTTTTGCAAAACTCATGTTTTTTTTTTGCTTGAATTTACCGCCCTTCTCCTGTATCAGCCTTACTCCTCAGTTTGGAGGGGTCTCTGTCAACTGACACTGTTTCGTGTCCAAAATGCGAGCAAGCGACCAAAGTAATTTGAAAATCGATATGACATGAAGGGGAAAAACAGGGCCAAATACAAGACTCTCATCCCAATACCATAGATATACGCATTGAGAGAATTTAGTCATCAATGTGATAGATGAGGGCAACTTTTGACTTTTTTTTTCTAACCTCTCTTGGGCAGCGGACAAAAGGTAAGTAATTGCCACACATTTGGCAAACGCCCATAAAGCAAATGATTAGAAAGTGGCCCGACCTAGGCCCGATAACGTCAGGAAATGCTTGGCTGATAGCAAACTTACAAACGCTCACTCACACAAACACATATGTAGCAACAAAAATGCCTTAAAACGTGAGTAAACTTTTCTTGGCCTCTTTTTTATTATTTCTTTTCTGTTGGCAAGAGGCCAAAAATGTGTGGCAAAGCGAATTGTATTTGCTCAGAATGAATGAATGAATGAATGAGCGAAAATTTGTGTATGTGAATGTGAATGGGGAATGTAGAAGCAGGAAATCGGTGGATATAGCCAACGCACAGCTTGAGTTAATAATCAGATACCACGCGGCGTATGCGTAATGTTTTTCTTGGTGTTCCAAAGATTTATGCTTACAGTAAGAAAACTTTTGTGTGTCTACCGATTTATTTATTTGAATTAAATTGTAAAAAAAGTCAATGCTAAAATAAGACACAAAAAACAACATTAGTTGTAATATAATCAAACTTGAAACTAAAATTTAATATTTATACATATGCTCTAGTTGGGGAGTGACCTATTTCTAAAGAAAATGGTGAGGGAATAATCTACATATATATGTTTGGCTATTCTATGTTGTATAAATATATTCGTCATATTTTACATATATATTGCTAATATAGGGACATATCTTGTTTGTTTATTTAGCAAACATATAGCGTCATTTGCCACCCGCTTTATTGAATGAAAGGGGATAGAATGGGATGAGGATGGCATTAAATAGACATGGACATATGGGTACGATTAGCAATTTCATAAAAGATGACACTTAGCTGACGCATGACATTTTTTTTTTGTTGAATCCATAGTACATATAGTGTTCATATATACAGTCTTAACCAACTGTCCCTTCCCCCCCATTCTGTATATACAAAGATTCCCCAATCTACTCTCTTTATATTTACATTCTATTTTCCTTTCCTTCTTTTTTTTTGACTCAAAACATGTGCCTGCATTTGACTGCATTGGAGGAGTGCCTTCAGAGCTCTAAGCTGAATGAAATTTTATATGTATATTCTCTCAGTTTGTACATTTTTCCAAAGCTGGGGCAAAGATTTATGACTGCAACCATTGCCATCAAAATTTATTGGCATAAAAATAAACAATTTTCGCTCTCAAGTAAAAATAATAACAAGAGCTGCAAGAAAGCAAAGAGCGAAGTGTTAAGTAGCTATAACTAAAGCTATATGCGGATATGATGGTTTAATGCTGTTTTTGATGTTGTTGGTAGAGCAGAGACCCACCCAACCAATGGGCTCCTTCCTTCCCATGCTCCCGTCCTCTGCATCTAAGTATTTCAAGTGGCTTCATTTTTATAGTACCTTATGACGAACATTTGGCTAGGGCATTAATATATCATCATAAACAGTCCAGCTAGAAATATGAGCTATTAGCAAGTTTGGTATACACATAAAATGTGCAAACTGAGCGCAAAATGTAAAAAAATAAGAAACAAAACAAAACAAAAGAAAACCCTGTACTCCGATATTTATTATTTAGTAGCCAAGATAGAGATAAAGGCAATGTTACTCACCCAAGTCGAATAAAACTTTGATTTAGACTATCATAAACAATAAAAATATATAAGACACTACAATTACTTGTTTGATTTGATTTAACAAAGTCCAACAATGACCTCTACACTGCAGCAAATCGGGTAATTTTTTTTTTAGACAACTCTTAATTTATTTGTAATCAATAAATCGATACTGAAAGTATGTTATCTACCAATATTTAATAATATTTAACATCATTAGATTGTGCCAATTTATAACTAGGGAAATTTTATGATGAATTTAAACATTTTCAGATCTTTTGTAATATTATTCGATTGTAGACCGGCGTCTGATTTTATCAATATTCCTGATAGCTTCAGCTTAAAAAAATAAATAATTTATGAATTAATTGATTTATGATACAGACTAAACATTGGTATTCCCCAATCAAATTGGTTTAGATTTGATAATCTTTCGTGCTGAAGAAAATATTTATCAATATTGATTCTAAAAAGGCAGAAATGAAAACACTGTCTGTTTAATTTTGTATCATCTAAATAAAAATATTATCTTAATCAAGCAGAATACAAATTTTATTATTAAAATTATTGTACAGTGTCACCGATCAGCGAACTTTAGATCTTTTATTAATTTCTTGCAGTCTTGTGTTCAGTCAATCAGGTTTTTAGCTTAGTCAGATAAAAAATTACATTTTTTGACAGATTTCAACACGTTTAACTTGAAAACAATGCGTTTAATTAACGCCTACTTAATAATTAAAAGAATTTGTAAAGGTCCTCGAACGAATAATAGACTATTGATAATGAGCCGTATTACACATAAACTTAAAGTCAAGTTGACTAGATGTTCAAAGTAATTGAGCCACTTCATCTTAGGTAGTTCCACATGGCAACATCAACCTAAAGGAAATAAACTATGCCGGCACATAAAAATCTTGAGACAAAATATATACATATATATATATACAGATACTTATATATTAACTGAATAGCCAAAGCAGCCGACACTTTAACTAGAAACTCAACTTAATTTAACTCAACCTAACTCAAGTGAAGCATCTGGCTACAGATTGGGTACGGGGACAATAAATAAGCTCAAGTGCTTTGTGCCATCTCAAGGGGCTCGACTAGAGAGCAAAATAATAATAGGGAAACAAAAATATGTGTATATGTGACCATAAATTGAGGAACCCATCAATCAGCCGAATATTTATGAGGATCAAGGACCAACCAACTTGATTATTACATAAGAGTCCTAATCAAAAGTTGCAATTTTGATTGCCTAACAACAATGAACAAAAATGGCTTTATATAACGTTGTCAATTTCCAGCTGAATATGCTGTCATGAGAATTTCATAAATTTTGACAGCTATAGCAGCAAAAATATGTTGGTCGAAATTCCCCATGAATTTGTGTGGGCGTGTGCATCAAATTGTGCACGTGTCGGAAAAAATAACTATTATTTCCGGTGCTCACAGAGAGAGAGAAAAAAAATTAATAAGAGAAAAAAGAAAGGGTAGAAATTTAAAAATTGAAATTCTGAAAAAAAAACATTGCCATAAAAATCATTGTTCTTTAAAGGAATAGAAATAAAATAGGTATATATATATACAAAAGGAATCAAAACAGTACGTGGAAAAATGTAACTAATATGTTTGAACATGAAGAAAAAGTTAGTTTAGGAAATGGAAAATAAAGAATCATAGTAGTGAACTAGAAATATGTTATAGAAAAGTATATCATAAATTACCTTATAAAAGTTTAAATTTTTTATTAACAGGAATATTCATTTCGCTTTATTTAAAAGCTTCTAAGGAAAAATATATAGAATTAGAGAAAAAGTTGTATATAAATTGTAAAATGAACAACCTGATAAACAATTTACCTCAACTACAAAAAAAGCCTATATATGGCTGATTTTTGCTGTATCTTTGGAAAGAAATTGATTGCAATTGTTGGAATTGGAGAATAATATGTATAAAATAAAGCAAAGAAAACAACCTTTTATAATAGACAAACCGCTTTAACGATGATAGGAAAATGGTAATTTTTTTATTTCCCTGCAAAATGGTTATGTCAATAAGGTAAGAAAAATGAGAAAAAAAATTTCCATAAACAGCAATAAATTTAAGTTGGCAAAATCAGCAGAATAGACTCTTAGCTAATATACACATTTTGTCATCGACAGGTCAAAAGATGCCCCACAAAAAAGGCTCCAAAGAAAATAAGTTTATAACAATAAAGTCATGGTCAGGGGTCTTGGGAAATAAATCAATGAAAATGGGTTTCTTCTACATTTTCTTTTCTTCTTTTTCTCCTATATGTACTCCAAAGGGATTTTGTTATCAAGCAGATGGGGTTCCTTTTTTTTTTGGGATGGTCAAGAGCTTCTTGTGTGGTTTCTTTTAGAGTTTTTGCGGTATGCCAAGATGAAGGGAAATGATTTCTTTTACAGTTTTTAGGGTTCGACTAGTAATTTAAATTGTAAAGAAAAAATATATGTATTTTATCACTAATAAGAAAACTAATTTTAATAATTGATGTACATATTTCTATTGGAAGCGGAATGAACTGAAGTTCTTATTTTTAATTAACTAAAATCAGCAGAAAGAATGGCTATAATATTTTGAGCAGAAATGAATGCTCATAAAAACACATCCAATGCCAATAAATTTTGTGTTTGAAGATTCAAGCCAGATGCGAATGCCTGCCAGTGGAATGTCATATTGACTTTTCTATTGTAGTTTGCTTGCCGAGAGCAAAGTTCAAGGTTTGCTTATTGTCACTTGTGAAGGGTCAAGTTGTCTTGTATATGTACTACATATTATATAAAGCTAATGATAGATAAGGGTATTGAGAACCAAATTGATATATATATATATATAATAAACTGCTTATATTGATTGTCATTTCAACAGTTAAGATGCCTTTCCCTCTCCACCTCCACCGACATTGCCACTAAGCGATAAGTTTCTTGACTTTACATTTTATGAAAATCAACAAGAACATTAAATATTTACAAAAGGCAAATTGTGAAGTGCGCTTTTCTTTGAATCTACTCACACCTCATTTGAAATCATATAGATGTGCATTATATATATTTTACATCTGAGACGATTTATGGAAAGCTACTTTTGAGAAATTGAAAATAACTCTTGGCCTTTTTTCATTCAGTTTCTTTTTGATTGACTGGCAGACTGAGTGAGTGAATGTGTCTGAAATCAATTGAAGCAAAACGCCAAAGACGCAACATTGACAGTCAAAGTTCAAAAGTGCCACTCAACGATATCGTGTCAGCTCCCAAACTCCCAGACTTTCCCTTTCTCCCCACCTTACCAAAACACCTCCCTATCCAAACTACCTAAGCTATCCAACCTCTCCTGGGGGGGAAGACTTTAAGCATTTGCCAAAATATTTTCAGTGGCTTTGATGCCAAGTGTGTGTGTGTGTATGCTTGTATATGCTTCAGCGTATGTGTGTATATGTGTGTGTTTGTGGAAAATGAAGATTGACAGCTTAATGTATTTTCGCTTACATCGCCAACCATCAAGCGTCAAACCATCCGCCGGCTTTTTGTTGACTAATTTGCCGTCGGAGCGCCATTATTTGAAGCACGCAAATTTCACATTTCTTTGCTTGGCCCTTAAGTGCAACAATTAGCAAATTAAATATCAACTTTTGCATAAGCTTCAACTAAAACTTTTGTATCTTCAACCTTCTACACATTTCGCCTCTCTTTTCTTTCTCAT
Organism: Drosophila emarginata; assembly: GCA_037075365.1. Taxonomy (NCBI): domain Eukaryota; kingdom Metazoa; phylum Arthropoda; class Insecta; order Diptera; family Drosophilidae; genus Drosophila; species Drosophila emarginata. The sequence goes on from JBAMCD010000221.1 coordinate 7,626,548, forward strand.
TTCTTTCCTTTTTGTTTTTTTTTTTTGTGTGTGTGTGTGTGTAATTTCCCAACATTGAAAGTCAATTAAAAAAAACTACGTTAACCTCCAGGCAACTTTGGAAAGTTTCCCAAGCATCTTCCTCCATTTGGGGTATTCGAATTTTATTTTTATTATAAATCAAATTGCCTGGCAAAATGTTTAAGTGACAACAGTTTGAATTAATGTTTCAGTTTCAATTTTATTGATTTACGCAATGACCTCATAAATTTTTAACTAAATCAATTTAAGGAAATTAAGTGCCATTCTACAATATTTTACCCTCTATTAGAGGTTTCCTTTTTGGCTTTCTGTGTGATCACGCTTTATAGTCATGTCGGTTGAGCTCACGACTGACAAAGTCACGCCAAATATACTCTATATAGTGTGCTTTTATTTATCTTTATGATATTGCAAATTGTGTTCAAACACAAGAGTGAAATCATTTATATATACAATACATACACATAAGTTCATCAGTTTTATGATCTTTAATTAACAAATTTATCATTTGCTGAATTAAATATTTTAACTTTTTTATTCTAAAGGCAAAGGCTATAAAATAGTCGCAAGATTTCTGTAAAACCTGATATGAAATTATTTTGAAGAGAGAAAATTTTAAATAAGGAAATGCATGACACAAAAAAAAATTACATTATTCAATCCATAAAATAAAATCCATAAAATCTATATTAATAGATTACTCTTACAACTAACGTTGAATATATATAAATGAATTCTTTTTCTTAAAAACTGTCTAGGGAAAATGCTCTGGTATCATAATATTTGGATTTTAGTTAGTTCTCTTTTCAAATAAAGTTCTTAGAAAATATTTTGCAATCATCTTTTTCGTAAAAAAAAAATATAAAATATTTTTGTTGCCAATTTATGTTGATGGCTGATCAAAAGAAATACAAAATATATAATATAAATTTATATTTTCAACTAAAATGCATTTCATCACTGGCATAACAAAAATATTATTGAATATTAGTTAATCGAATCGATAAGATTTGCAATTCCAGTCGAATTCTCCGATTTAAATTCAACCCTAAACCAAAATGTGGCCAACTTAACATCAATTGAATGCAAATAGCTACGTATACATATATGTATGTATATGTTGCCATATATTTTGACTTCCTCTCTCTTTCATTTCAGGCACTTAAAACGCAATCATCTAAAAATGAAAAAAAAAAACAAACAGAAACCCGTAGATATACAAACACACAGCCACACACACACACACTTGTTGCTTAGCCAGCTAGAGCTGATAAAATCTTAAAAGTCAATACACACACAAATACAAGCACACACATACAGAGACATACATACACAAAATCACCCACAAAATATACGAAAAATTTTAATACAGCAGCAAGCGAAGAACAGCAAAGTTATAAAATGTGTGCAAAAAAGCCATAAAAAAGGCAAAAAGTAAACGCAAAGAGGAGGCTAAAGATGTTGGCCTGAAGGTGTTAATGGCCATCTAATAGCTAAACGTGAGCAGTGTCAAATCAAGCAAATAAATGAGGCAAGAAAAAAGGAAAAAAAAAGCAGGGGATAAAAGTATAATCAAACAACAACCACAATACCTCATCGATCACAATACTGATGACGATGATGATGATGACGATGATAATGATAAAGATGCTGATGATGTTGATGTTGATGTTGTTGTTGTTTAAGTTGGGCACGTGGCTAAAACGAATTTAATACCCGATCAACTGGAGGATGCTGCTTATAAAGGATTAAATTACCAAATGCTAAGCCCTTTGGCATCTTTTTATTTAGGTTAATGTCCTATGGTACTTTAACCTCAATGCAAGTGATGCCTCTTAATGTCTTTCTCCTTCTCTCTCTCTCTCACTATCTCACTATCTCTTTCTACGATTTTTTGGTTTGTGGGTTAGTCGAACAAAACTATTGAAAATGCCACTTACCGGGGCCAGTTCAAGCCACAAAGGGTTGCATTATTGATTGAAAATTGAATTATATGGCCACAACTACGTGTATATCAGGCGGTCATCTCTACGGTAGTATGCGTATGTGCATGTGTGTGAGTGTGTGTCAATCAATCATGTGGCACATTGTCCGCCAAAAACTGAGTAAAATTTACATTACATTATATTTTTCTTGATTGATTGCAGTCAATTTTAAAAGCATTTTCAAACGAAATGCAATTAATTCATTTTTGTTTTCTTTATTAATTTATTTACTATTACATTTCGTTTTTCCGTTAAACAATTTTTCATATTTCATTGGGAGGATATATGTATATATGTATGTATGTATGTATATATTCATTTACTTGCAAACATGCACACAATTTAATATTTTTTTTTTTGTTTATGCAACGTCACATCAACGGATGTGGCCGAGTATATCAGGCGATACGCTTTTTGACTATTATTATTCATATAATTAATATTATTGTTATTATTGCTGTTTGACTTTGGCAGTTCATTAAACTTGAGAAATTAAATTATATATCTGAATGCATTGCATCTCATTCCTGTCGATGTGACTGCGGCTGGGGTAGGAGATAATGTCAGATAAGTCCATTGGCTTTCTGGGTTAAATTTAGGTTGAAGGATGTAAAATATTTTCTTTCTTACTTACTGTCTAGGCCAAGAAATCGGCATAATAACATGAAGTGGCCTCAAGGTGCAGCTTGTTGAGTAAACTAACAAAAAAGTAGCACGAAATAGTTTTGTTCAATTGGAATTCCAAGTGGATCATCTTACACAAAAGTTTATCGGCCATTCATGTACTTGAATTTTGTATAAATAGAAATGTGAAAGCATTTTCTATATAAATTAAATTAAAGTCTACTAGAAACTTAATGCTGCTACAAGCTAAAAATGCACAAGTTTCTCTCTTAAGGGCAAAAGTTTCAGAAATTTGTATCAACAATTTTTGACTTCTGCTTTAAAATTCTTTTATAGAATAAAAAAGATTTCATTTCAATTAAAAATAAATTAAGCATATGAAAGTTATTAAATGGTAATTAAAATGAAATTGATTTTTATTTAATGATTAATAATAATATAACTAAATTTGAAAAGTAACAAGGTATTGCTTATAAAAATCTCATACAAAAATATGTTTTAAATTGAAGGTTTTATTGTTTTATTATAAACGAAATTCGTTTGAAATTTGTCTACTTTCGCCCTGTTAGCCAATCAATCAAATCAATCAATATGTTGTACAGTTGCCTACAAGAACTTCTGACACATTTCCATATATTCAAGGTGAAATCAGCCAGTCGGCTAATGCCCCAATATTGAAATTTGTTTTGCAGCCACGCGTCAAAGTTTACCTTTGCCATAAAATGCCGTATGAAATTTTCGCACAAAATACAATTTAACATGTGATTGCGGGTGACCGGCTGTTGTTATTGTTGGTATTTTGATATTTGTTGATAATACTCATCGATATTAGCGCGATAAATATTCATAAAGGCCAACAAAACAAGAAAAAACAGGCAGCAGGGCCATAAAGAAATGTTTGCCCAGCAATTTAACATGGCAACTTTTACGCATGTTGCTAAACATCGTTCAGCATTTGCATTGTTCGAATTTGTGTTTAAAAATAAAACATGTCAATTGAATGTATAAATAAGCGAAATTTTTTTATGATTTTGTTTTTTTTCTATGTGTTTGTATGTATGTATTATATAAAAATATAAACGCTTGCTAATGTCCGCTGGGATTGCAGCAGTATAAGTGATAAATACTTAAAACATACTTAAAATAATTGAAATTCCCAGGATAAGTGCCAGAGCTGGTATAAATAATTTAATTTTGCAAACTTTTATTCTCTAAAAAAGTTAAAACAGCAAAAAATCAATGGTCAATGCAACTTAAGTCCACAACTGATTATGTGTCAGTTGCCATTATTTTAATTGATTCTTTATTTTATATTAAATTCTAAGCCAATTTATTTGATATGAGTTGTTTCTTAATTAAATTTTTAACAAATCTTTCAATACAATACTTCATTAGTTATCTTTGTATCTGCTCGGAATGTAGTTTTTCCCTTTTTCATGATTGCAATTAAATTATAAATTATTAAACGAATATTTTATTTTGTAGTTTTCAACTATTTCAATAAACAATGTTACCTTGGAAAATGGGAAATACCATTGTGGCCAGTAAAGTGTTGTCTATTGAAACATTTTCCAAATGATTGATTGGCCAAAGCATATTAAGCATACGTACTGTTGCCGGTTTCCCACACACACATACACACAAAGAAATGAAGAATGTTGCTCAATTTAAATGGGAAATACATTTGCTTTAGGCAATTGATTTGATTTTATTGGGTATATGTATCTTATTTTCCGTTTCATTTTGCTTTTTGCATATCTCTGACTAAGTGAAGGCTTTTATCAAACATTTGGAATTCGAAATTTGAAATTGGCTTCTAAATCTGTTTGTTCGACACTTTGAAATAAATTACGTGTTGGATTTTCTGATAAATTTTTCCTCTTCTTTTGGATGAAATAAAATGAATGTTTGTGTGCGTTTGTGTGGCTTCATTTCGAATGGCAAAGGTGATGTGACATTCTGATGACATTTACCCAATTGCTGGTCAGCATGAACTTTCATTCGTACTTATTACGCATTTTCATATTTGATTAGCTTTTCTTTGACAATGGCAGCAGGTTGATGACACGCCTCCAAACAGAAAAGAAAAAAAAACCAGATGTGAGCCACATTTTTAATATAACGAACAATTTCCATCGGTCAGACAAAAAGGCAATCACGTCGTTGCAAAGCCGTCGACAAAAAGTCAAAACAACAATGGAAAGGGCTGACATGAGTAGCCGCCGCAACACTGGAATGAGGTTTGAGTTTTGCCTTTTTGGCCAACCAGTGAACTGAACTGAAACAAAGTTGCCCGCTCATACTGATGACAAATGCCAAAAGCCCTGAAGGTAAACAGAAAAAGCAATGAGTAAACCAAGAGAATGGAGACTGAGATAGATTCCTACTATATATTGATGTGTGAAGTTGAATGGAAGGGTGCAAAAAGAATGCAGCACAATTGGGCATCAATCATGCGCAAAATTGATTAGTTTAACATTGCGAAATGCGACGCATTGAGGCGTCTACATAGAGACGATCGTTGCTTATTTTTTCATTTTCAAACTTTTCCATTTTCATTATTATTTTGCAAACATTTTTGCGCATTTGACACGCTTCATTGTTATTAATGAGATGCAAAGAAAATGGCAAAAACAAAACATTGAGAAGAAATCATGTAAAGGAAATGCAAGTCAATTTATTCACTCTGTGAATTTTTATAAAATATTACGTGTCCATTAGTTAGTTTAGCCATTTAGATTAACGATTCTGTTGCCTAATTGCTCTAACTAATCCCCATGAAAATGTATAGAGCAAAAGCAAGCCGGAGAACTCAAGTCACTTGACACAGAACATGCACACGCCCATCATAGTAGTTTTCACTTCGGCAAAAGGAAAACTCATAGCCATTTCCGCCACTTTAAAAATGACAATTTTATTTTCGTGCTTGCTGCGTTCTCCGTAACATCTATGTATATAGGGGGATGTGTGGTAATAAAGTGAGAAAGAGTACATGCCACAAGCATCGAGTGGCTCGTTTATGCCTCGTTATATTTGTTGTAGCGGAAATGCACTTGAAAATGCGCACGGATTTCCGCTTCTTTCCAGTTCTGTTTTTTCTTTTTTTTTTTGTTTTGCCACCCAACAACCAAGTTTGTTCCAAGTACTGCCACTTCATGGGCCGTTGGAAACTCTATTTTATATCCTGGCGATGCCAAGATTCGATTAAGGCTCAGTGCGTTGAGTGGCGGAAGCTTTGCATTTCCTGTCACCGGCCCTGAGCGCATACCAAATGAATGCAATTAGCGTTTACGTTCGGCTTTAACCTCACAAAATGCTGCGACATTTCGACATCTCCTGGTTTTACAGTAGCTGATGTTAAAGCCTGTCAGTTTATGGTTTTGTTTACAGCCCCACAAAATGACAGGGTGTTACGCTTGTTTGTTATTTATAATGCCAAATGCCACTCCCTACGCGCTATCTGCTTCAGCCTGCTGGCATTCAGTGCGTAAAACGAAAAACCAACCAAAAAAAGTAAAAGCAAAATCCACACTTACACACACATATATACAAAATGTTGCTCACAAAAGTATGCATTAAAGTTTTTATGTATGTCACTCATACGCCATGCTGCACTTTACCAACACGCCACAAACAGGCCCACAAAAAGAAACAGAAAATAAGAGAGATAGAGAAAGAGAGAGAGAGAGAGTAAAGAAGAAACAGAATGAGAGTCTTCCCATACGGAACTATAGATTTCTATTTCTCAGAAGCTGAAGAAACAGCTATAGAAAACGGAAGCCACCGACAGCTTTTACGCCATTTTTTATAATTTATGTGTGCATGATGTGTGTGTGTGTGTGTTGGCGTGTGTGTTTGTGTTGCTGTTGGGGGAAAATACTGTTGAAAAAGTGCGAAAATTGCGAAAAGTACGAAAAGTGTTTTATCCAACCACTTGAATGGCGAATGCGCATAACCCAACAACACGCACAGGAAGTTTAACTTTGTTAATTTAGTGGAAAATGACATTTTGTTATGGACATTTAAAGCATTATACATATACACATACATATGCACCCTATGTACATGTTTTACATCATCTCAGGATATAAAATCTCAAAATATATGACCCGTAAAGTGTGTAAATTTTTTTTCAATTGCGTCACACACGAAATTTAACAAAAAGTCATGGCACAGCATTTATCGACATTTTAAGGCTGAATTAATTAACACATTTTCCATTTGACCAATTCATAGAGCGAAGTTTTACGTTTGAGAACGTCATTTAACAATTTTTTAAAATATGAGAGAATAATAATACAATATTGATTTTCATTTAGAAAAAATTAAAAGTTTTTAAGTATATTTTATTTAATTATTGGTATTGTAAATATATTAAGTGACTTTCTAGACTTTTTATATTGTATTTGTATGGCAATACTTTCTTTTTTATTAAATCTTGATAAGCTAGAATGTTTCTCATGGCTCAAATTGCAAAACTTTCAATTTGTTCAACAAAATGAACGATTATTGAATGTTGTTTTCGATGACCATTATGATGAATGAACAACAAGAAGTCAAATTATTGAATGTCATGACTTTGACGGGCTTTTTTTTTTTTGGTTACATTTGTTATTTTTCCATCATTTATAAATTTCTAATACTCATGTCAATGGCAGCCGCTGATTAGTGCAAGAAATAAGAATTCTGTGGGCTTCTGTTATTGACAATATATATATATATTTATTTATTTAAAAGAGGCGTTCACATGTGGCCGCCCACCAAACCAGCAACCAGCAAATATGATCCACTGCCGCTTACCGTCACACGCTGCTCACGTGTTACAGTTTTCAATTTGCCACGTTTCGTTTAGCGTTTTATACACGTGAGATGAGGTACAACACGCATAGCCCTAACTGTCGCCATGGCGTATACGTTATAAAAACAACTTATGAAAAAAAAAATGGTGAAAGAAACTGAGGGGAAAATTAATGTGCATATTTTTATGACAACAACAAAAAAAAATATAATAATTTGCATATCAAGTGCCAGCCGCATGAATACACAAACAAAAGCATCCACAAAAGTACATATGTATGTACTTCTGTCCTTCCAGGAGAGGCATTTAAATTGTGGAAATTCCTTTTCATCATAAAAATTAAAATAACAAAATATGTAAAAATTTTCTTTGATTGTTATATGACATACGTAAACATCGCATTTTGTTACAAGAGTAGCACAAAACTGAGGAAAAATTGAAACAATTCAACAGAAAACTGTCATTCATTTGCAAAATTTAAAGTTAAATTATCAAAAAGCTACTAGAAATATTTGAAGAATAAATTGCAACGTATATTTTAAAGTTTTTATATTTTGTGTGACCTGAGTTAAATCAATCTCATCTAAAATAAATCAACCTACTATAAATAAACCAAAGCTAAACGTATCTTTAGTACATATATGTTAATCAAATTAAAGCTTTAAGATCGTGTTGATTTTTAAATTCTTCATAGTTTTAGTAAATAACGCCCTTTGGCCAATTAAATAAATGTTAAATAAATACGATAGAGAGATGCGGTGTTTTGTTTTGTTTATAAATTTTGCTGAGGAACCCCCCAAGGGAAATAAAAACACAAAAACTACTGCAAAAGACTAAAAAAACAGACACAAAAAAAAAGATTACAAATTCTTGAAACAAAAGTCAGTGCAGAACAGTTAAAAACAAAAATAATGCCCGCAGTCATGCAAAAATTTTATTGGCTTTGTTATTTCCTGCTTCTCTGTCCGAGTTTTGAGGCGGCCACTTTACCAAGGAACTTTGTTTGTTTGGCCCAGAAAATATGAAACAAGACCAAGTACTAAATTGGTTTTGGTTTTGAGTTACCCTATTTAGAAATTTATTTCAAGTGAAAGATAGTAACCGTAAAAAAAAACTTTATGCGAACTAAACTTTGGTTTTTATTCCTATTTAAACCCTGCAGCAGATAATTTATAACTATCCTTGGCTTTATTTAACAATGGATCATAATTCAGTGAATTACTTAAAAAGTTACTTTATATTTCTTTTTTCATGACTGTGAGATCTATATAATTTTTTGTCAACTGTCAAACTAATATACCCATTTATCCAATGAATGTAGGGTGTTTAGACAACAAATAAGTCAACTTGGCCATAACAACAAGCTGACAGACACAGAATCTTTTTGCTTGTTCTCATCCTGTCTGGCATTTAAGCTTTTCAGTTGCATAATTTCAGTCATAGAGAAATCAGATGCCATTTCCATGAAATATTTCATTTAATTTTTATTGTTGTTGACTGAAATGTGCATGACAAGCATTTAATTAAACTAATTTACAAAAGAGAAAAAATAAATATGCAAAACAACTGGAAATGTTGTAAAACATATCTAATGCTGATGTTGTTGTTATGTTGTATATAAACATGTTGTTGTGAGATAGAAGTTTCCTTTTATATATGGTTAATAGTATCACCATTGCAAAATAGTTTTAATAGAATGTGGCATTTGAAAGTTAGAGTAAAAGTTTAATAAAGTTAAAAAGTTATTAAGAGAATTTTGAATTTTACTGAGTAAAATGGAACAAATTTATAAAGGGTTGAGCATTTTAAATTTTAATTAACTAAACCACAGTTTAATACAATTCGGTTCGATAATGCAGCTAGCAGACTTTAATTAAATATTTGTTGGGCTAATTTAAAATATTCTATTCCTAATGTCAGCTACTGACCCTACTGCATTCACTTACATTCAACAGAGTGTGAGGAAAAAAAACAAAAATGAAAACAAAATGAAGGGAGGGAAAGACAGAAGAATACGAAGTAAGAGAAAACAAAACTGTAGCATACCAAATGACACTGTCGCCTAAAAAGCAAAAGCATTTTTACCAAGCGACAAAGTGTCTGTGTAATGCTGTTAGAACCCAACCCTAAAGCCACTCATCTTACCCCGCAACCACCTCCCCCTCTAGTGTTATGAAAAACATAAAAAAAAGGAAGGGACACAAAAACCTTCAGTGTTGCTTTTGTGAATGTCCCTTGTCGCAGTTGTTCTGGTTGTAGTTCTCGTTGTTGTTGCTGTTTGGAATTGTTATATATATATTTTTTTTTTGTTGCTGCAACTTTATCTTTGTACAGGGACAAAGGACGAGTGTGACAGTGTGGCGCATATTTGTGCAATTTTTTTTTATCAAGAGCTTGCATTTCACCTTCGCTAGATTCTAGTTTAAATGCTATAAGCTTAATGCTTCTTTAAGGACACGCGTGTATGTAAATGACGTTGATTAGCATAGACTTTCAATTTATAATGTCGATTTGGTATAAACAACTTTGACGGTTTGAATTGCAATTTAGTTTGTCCTTGAGCCGGATATAATTGCATTTCAACAGGACTCTGTTGCCATGTCCTGGTCTGAGACATCATCGCCTTGAGCCAGTCAGTGGGTGCACTTAATCAAATTGCTTGACGCTGTGGCAAATGTCACTGAACCTTGAGAGCAACATCAACTAAGTGTACGGAAAAGTGTGGCTGGTTGGGTTGCTGTGCAATTATTTGCCACATTTGTACAGCAGGAGCAACAGCAGGAGCAAAATGAAATGAACTTGACGATTGTCAGGACATTCGCCTAGGCAAAAGCACAAAACCATAGACAACATCACGTAGCCACAGCTCGTTCAACGGGGTGAGAGTACAAAAACAACAAAAAAAAAAAGCAACTATAGTTTTGTGGCTGACATTCAAAATAAAAGCCAAATGTGGTCGCAGCATTTGAGCAACAGACCTTTTACCCACTAATTGCTATGCACTGAGAAGATTATTTGTAGAAGCTAAACTTAGAAGAGAAGAAAATTTAACGCTAAATAGGATTACAAATTGTATTTTTAAACTAATTTACAAGTTTCACATAATCTCTGATTTTTCCTAGTAATCTAAACACTTGTGTTTAATCTCTGTAAAGTTTTTGCTAGAATAAATAGTTTTAAGCTTAGATTTGATGTCATAACTTAATTTTGTTTTTGCCCAGTGCATTGGGAGTTCACCTGTAGCGAATGAACTAAGTAAAATTTACATTTCCTGCTGCTGTTGGCACTCTTTTTTTTTACTAGAACAGACCATAAAATAATTTGTTTAATTCCATTACTGAACTGTTTTTACGTGCTTGGCATTATAATGTCAGCTAGAGCCAGTGAATTGACCATGGCTCGGTTGAGTTTCTGCCCAGCACAGCAGGATTCAGGCATTGAAAATTTACGCCAATTAGATGTAGGTTTTTCTCTGAGACAAACACACACACATTTATTTATATATACATATATACGCACACTCTGGGGTGTCCCTGTTGAAACTACACAAATTCCTCTATTTTGCTCTGCCCTCTTTTATATTTTCTCTCTCTATCTGTCTGCATATAAATCAAATATTGTGCTTTCCAGGACATTCGACGGTTATTGTTGTTGTTTTTTGTTTAAAAACATCAGGCTGAGTTATATGTAATGAATTTTAAATGCATTTTCCAGCATGTCCATGTAAAAGTAGCAAAAGGTGCAAGAAAAGTAGTAAAAGAAAATGCACAGCCACCACATAAAGCAAGAGAACAAGCAACAAAAATCGAAGAAAAAGTAATAGAAGAATGAAAAGTGAAAACAAGAAAAATAAAATAATAATATATGTACAAGCAATTGTTGGGTGTTATAATCTTATAAATGGTTAGCGTGTTGTATAAGACTTGTTAGTTAGTTAGTAAGTTCTATTTTTCTTTGCCATCATATTCATGTTGAATTGTTGACAAAGTGCCACACACACACACACACAACCAATTGAAGAAATGTGGCACAATATGTAGGGACCGTGTCACCAGGTGCGCATTAGATTAGGGATTAAGGGATTTGACAAATAACCAGCAGCTGGTTAAGTGAAAGACAAACAATACTAGAAACTGCAAAAGAGGAGTGCCCAGACAATTGGAAATCATTATTTTTTCAAGTTAAGTCTGTTAAATACAGTTTAGTTCAACTAATTTATATTCATTTCTATATCTTTAATATGCAAATTTATATATAGTAAAGTAATTAAGTTAATTAGGTTGTTATTTATTATTTTGTTACTTTTTATATACATTTTTTTTTAATGGAAGTCCTTTATTTGTTTCTATTACTTTTTTTTCCTTTTCTGCGAAAAAAAAACGTTCTCCTCCGGTACTATTTTTTATACTTTTTTGTTTTACTTCTTTTCCGGAATTTTTCTTTTACATTATTTCTCTTAAACTACTTTATTTTCTTTTTTCTTGCCTTTCTTTTGCATTATCTGTTACTTAACTCTTCTTCTACTTTTTTATCCTGGTTTCTCGCTTTGTATTCGCAGCTATCTAAAAATAGATAAATAATGCCATCCATTATTTTACCACCATCTTCTTGACTCAACTTTTCTTTTTTAACCTATATTGTGATGACAATCAAAAGCTTCCGCGTCTAAGCCATGAATTATTCGCAAATAGCTCTAAGTGGCTGTTCCACTGACCACTTTCAGTTGGTGCAACTTTTATTGTTCATTTCCTCCTTCTTCTACTTCTCCTGTTCTTTTCTTTTTTTGTTCTTTTCTTTTTTAAAGTGGCAACTTGGTTAGTTTTGCCTGCAAGCCAATTATTTTCCTCACTCTGAGCTAACCATTTGTGGTGCAAGTATACTCTATATAATATTGTTAACCACCACGGTTTATATACCATATATGTATGCATGTATATAGGGGTATAAATTGATGCCCTGCCCCAAGTTTTTGATATGCGGACATTATTATCCTGGTTCCTGTCAGCACTGGGAGTTCTATATGGCCTTCAGTTTGTGTGCCAACTATAAAAGTAAAAAAAAAAAACCAAAAATTATTACCTTCAGACTGTTTCACTGGCAGACTGAATGACGAAATGGGCGGAGTCGACACACAGGCACATATGAAATATATACATATATATATATATATAGTATATATGTATGTATATGTATACACCTGGCCCGGTTGCATTTTATTCAGTTCTTTGACGCCTTTTTCTTTTGCTTTTTGGCCCTCTATCGATTTTCCAGTTAACCGTCACCGACGCCATTTTTAATGGCTTTCATTTACTTGACGCTTGTCTTCAGTGTCTCTTTTTTCCCCCCTTTCGGTTTTTTCTTCTTTGGTTTTTAATTTTTGTTTTTAATTGTTGACTGCGTGAGTTGATTAAGAGGCGTCAACTTTCATTTATCACATGAACATTTAATGATGATGCGCATAATTTGCCTACGCCTTTATCAATAACATTGTCACGTACTACGCACACACACACACACACACACACACACAAAGAAAAAGAAAGAGAAACAAAATGAAACAAATTAAATTTTAACTTAAGCTTTTCCACAGAAACAGCACAAAAACCAAAACTGGTAAACTAAAATCTGACTATGAAAGAAGACACATAAAGCAAATACTCAGCTTGTTGTAGTAGTAGTTCATCATTAAATATTTACACTTTCATAAATGTGTGAGTGCATTCACACAGCCGTATTAATATTTTATTTTACCACTCATTCCAAAGCCAAAGCCAATGCCCACACCCATGCCCATGACTCTTTGAAGGTGAAGGCCCTATCCGTCCAAGCTTTTACGTAAAGGAAGTAAAGTCGAAAACTATACAAGCGTAAAAATCGTCCAGCTACATTAAACAGATAAATTTGGAAATATATATGTTTTCCTCTTTTTTTTCTTTTTATTTTTGAGCATTAACGAAAATAAGAAAAACATAAAAAAAGGTACCTCATAATTGTTATAAAGTGACAGACAAACAAACAGACCTAAAAGCATTTAAGGAACATGGGTTTGGGTCTTGTTTTTGGCCCTAACTGACTAAGTATAATTGGAATTGCCAGTGAGTTCAACTAGAAATGTTTTTTCCCGAAATGATGAGGGTAATTAGTAGACAGAAAGAAAACAGAAACAAAACATTTTCAAAGACAATTCTTGTTTATTTAAAAAAAAAAATTAACTAAATTCAATCTAAGAACATGTATATTTTTAGACAATTAACTAAGTTGTTATATTTTGGAGAAACAATTTAGATCAATAAAATATAAAAGAGTCAAAAATTTAAGAGAAGTTTCAATAAGTTAAATAAGTTACTAAACAGTCGTCTTATGTGACATTTATAAGTAGTAGTTAAATGTCATGTTGTGAATTTGTTGGCAACTACAAAATATAGTTTAAATCTTGGAAACTTTCCATTGGGATTTCGTTGCCAAATGTACTATAAAGACAGCAAATACTTTGTATTATGATATAGAAATATAAGAATACTGTAACACAAATCAATATTTCATGATCTTTTTTGGATATTAATGAGAATTTTTTAGCATTCTCTTTTTGTTCTTTGCGAGGAGCTGAAAAGCAGATAATACAGATAAAAACGAATCGTTTCTAATTTTTATGATGTTAAATACGAGTAAAATTCCAAAGTGCAAAATTCAATTAAGTATTATTTATTTTTACTTTAAACTGTAAAAGTCATTTAAATAAATTTAAAAATTTATTAGAATCAGGCTAAATAGTTATAGAGAAACGTTGATGCGAAACATTTATTTTGTTTTTAAATCCTTTTTAATTTTTTGAAACATCCATAAAATAGCTGTTCAAATTATTAGCAATTATCCATATTTCAGGTATGAATATTTTTTATTAATTAATTTAAAAAGATCTAACATCTTTTTATAAACGTTTAATAAAATTAATAAATTTATATCACTATTGTTTAATTTTCATAGCCACTATTGTTTTCATTTTAATTCAATTAATGTAATTTGCTCATCTTTATTGACTAGATAATCTATCATTGAAATGGTCAGGAAATAGTACACACTAATGCAAGCCATAAACAAGGCACAACCCACACATACACACACACTCACACCACGAACACAATATACACACAGATAACATGCCTTTAATTAAAATGTATACCAAAAATGGACCACTGTTCGTACATTTATTATACAGAATTGTTATCCAGAGGCTTTTGGTCAATGAGTCAAATGTACGTAATGTACAATTAAATATACATACATTGCGGCTGATGCAAAATCAGGAAAACAAAAACAAGAACAAAAACAATACACTATTGGCTATTCTGCTCTATAATTTCCATGTTATCATTTTCGTGAGTTGGCCTTAATTAAATGTAAGCAAAACTAAAACAACAAACAAGGACACAAATTTTCCGCTAAAAGCCAATATCAAACAGCAGGATACGGCAGGATTTCAGAGTCAGGCAATTCCTGTTGATCCTCATTTAAATGACTCACAAGATTCACAGCAAATGGCGCAATAAAATTGCATTGTCTTTATTTTTAGTTCCATGCCGTAGCACGTAATTTTAATGTTTGGTTTGGCTTTCCCCTGACAAGATGGAAACAACCAGACCGAACGACCAGAGACCGGGACAGAAAACAGAAAGTTAAATTAAAATTTCATGGCTGTTCGCCTTTCTCAGTATCATCGGCCACCTCTCACGGTTTTTCCCTTGCCCTATCAACCATTTGACAGCCTCTCTCATTGTCTGCCCTCATGGACTTGGCTAATCAAATCAGCGAGAGAATTTGGTTTGCAGTATGACACAGGATTTACCTGACTTTGCGACGCTATTTCAGTAAATCCCAAAGTAATAGAAAAATCAAGGCGTATTTATATTATGTTTGTCTATTTATATAAAATAAATACATAAATATTTTCCACATCAATTAATTTGAAAAATAAAAACCACTAATTATCATAATTACTTACTCACTTTTTATAATTAAATTAAAAATTTTCAGCTCTAATAATTGTTCAATTTTTGTTCATACTAATTATGCACTTGATTAAATTAAACATTTATTCAATTATCCATATAATTTGTTTTGTTATGTCGATTTGAATTATTTATTTTTATGTTTGTCACTTTAACGCATTAAATGCAAATCATCCAACAAGTCGGCATCAACTGATTCGAAAAGAACTTCAAAACTTTCAGAAAGCCGAAACCGTTAAAAAGCCGAATGAATGAATAAAAGCCGAGGATACAGGACGAATGTCCAACTCGTTTTAACTCGTACTCGGCTTCGAGCTAAGCCTAGAGCCAGAGCTTCTTCGGCTACCTTCGTTTTGCATCTGCTGCGTTCAATGTTCGAAGTGAAACTGAAACTGTTTTTTCCATCTGTGGTTCGACTGCCCTCAAAAAAGGACTTCCTGCGCATTGGTTCGTGTTCGAGTTGCCAGCATTGTGTTCCTCTTTCCTTTCGTTATTTATCTTTCTTTTGGGTGGTAAACACAACATGAATGCGGTTTCAATGGCAACGGTAACAACAAATACCATCAAGTTTTTGGCAAGTATGACGTAAGGCTGTGAGGCAGTGATCCAATCGACACTTGTTGGCATGTTGTTGTTGGACTCTCATCCGTTCGTTGAATCAATGAAGATGCACATACAGTTTAGTAAGAACGTTTTTATTTTGCTCAACTTTCCTGAGGCACTGAAGAAGAAATGCCATTTCCGAATAGTTACATACACTCAGAAAAAAAAGGAAATGAAATGGAAAAAGAAAATAAAAAGTCATATATGTAAGTAATATATAAGTTTATAATTTTATAATTAATGAATTCAATAATTACCATAATTCTTACCTAAACTTGTTCACTTCTGCTTATTTAAATTTGAATTAATATTCTTTATCTAGAATTGACAAACAAAAGATAATTTAATCCTAAAAGAATTAATTTTTAATACAAAATAGAATAAACTGTGAAAGTTGAAGGTGGACTTTCTCTAAAAACGATCTTAAACAACATAATCTGTTAGTCACTTTAGAATAAAACTGATTGAATTACCAATAATAACCAGAATTATTATATCCTGCCAAAGTTTTTTCAAACTCAGTGTGAATTTCACATGGTATAACAAATATATTTTATTCTTCTTAACAAACGAATAATATTTTATAAATATTAAAACTTATTAGAAACTTAAATTAACTTTGTGAAAAATTTGCAAATTAATTAGTAAATAAAAATGTATTGTTCCTTAATCATTAATTAATCAATATATATAAAAAAAAACAAGAAATTCATATTTTATGTTGATTAAATCTCTTTGTGCCTATTCCTAATTTATTTTATTAACTAAATATTTCATTTCCATCTTGAGCTATGATAATAAAATAAATAAATAATTTGGTAAATATAACTTTTTTTTGTACAAAGTGAACCATTTACAGTGTTTCCATTATGCTAACCCCTTTGGCATTTCCTACCAACTTCATATTTCATTTACACGTGGCGCACCCAAAAATTGCCAAAGAGACTACCACAACAGCAGCACCTACACTTTTCATACCCTCCGCATCCTTTTTCTTTCTTCAGACATGTCCTTTTGCGACAAGTTCTGTTGTTCTGTTCTGCAACAAGTTCGATGCGGTCAGAATGAGAAACTTTTTGCCGGCACATGGCTAGAACGAAGTAAAAGTTGGGCGGCGTTTGAGGTTAGCCAAATTTGGGTTAGATAACATGGACAACATCTTAATTAGAAATGCAGCTTAACCTGAAGGCTTGCAACTACATCCAAAAGATGCAATATCAGATGACAAAGTTCAATGCGGTCATTTTGCATACCCATTCAAATGAATGGTATGAAAGGTCAATGTGGTCATATGACAAAAATCTGCAGCAGCCGACAATTAGATGAAGTATCTCATATGCTTTTTTTCTCTAAATTTTTTTTTTATTTATATCTGAAAGGAAATTTCAATTTGTCTCTGCGGTCAAGTACCTTTTCGAGATAAGAGAGATGTATAAGAGATATCCGATTACACAGCAGCAGCCAGTCAAGTTTGAATTAATCACCTTTAATGAATTTCAATTTAAATTTTCATTTAGCATAGTAACAGGAAATTTAGAGACATGCGGAACACCCATAAAGTGAGAAATATCTCAATTTGAATAGTTATGAAACTGTAATACAAGATCAAAGGAAGATAATTACGCTGATCAATGAACTTAGCCAAGAGCAACAGAGCAACAATCATCCCAACCCGGACATCCAGAGGTATCTTTGCTTCCGATCTGTCTGGCCTTTTTTGGTTTAGTGATCGGTTTTTGGTTTCCTGAAGAATCAATTTCATGATGACGAGAGCAACAGATGTCCCAGAGTCCAAGTCCAGAAACAGAATTCAAGTCTCGAGATCACTCACACATCTCAAATTTCATCAGACACAAGAAAAAAGTATATAAGCAGCGTCTTTACAACAAGGATATCGAATATTGCCGCCCCAAAAAAAAAAAAAGAAAAAAGATAAACAAAAGTCCTTTCACATCACTCAAATAGAAATAGTGCAACCAATGAGAAAAGAAAATCAAAAAACATTTCCAAAGAAGTGACTAAAAATGCTATTAACTTGATGATGAAATTAAATATAATTATATTATAGAAGGAAGTTGGTTGTTGTCAATTGAAACAAAGGCAAATAATATTGTGCTCTGGGTATTAAAAACACACAAACATGATAATAAACAATTTATATGCGCATTGTCTAATGAATTTAAACTAGATTTTTAACACTAGAAAGACAAAAACAAAAATATTAAATACAAATATTTCAGATATACATATGTATATGATTTATGAGATTTTTAAATACTACATATGTATTTGCTTAGAGGCAATTCAAAATTAATTAATATGTTAGATCATGTCTTATAAGCCTTTTTATTTTTTTATTTAAATACCTTTTTATTTATTTTTTGGCTTAAATTATTAAAGCAAAAAGCTATAAATTTGTTAAACTTTAATATCAACTTAGTAATTGATGGCTTTCTTGGGTTAAACATTACTTTGCGTCTCGTCCAAAATAGGCAAATGGGTAACGCGTCAGAAGCGGGCTGCGCACGCGCTTTTTACTCATTTCGCATGCATCAGATGGAACGCTGTGGAGTCAATCGAACAGGGCGTGCGAACCCCCTTGACAACATGTTGGGCATTTATTTGTTTCAATTTTTATTTTTATTTTGGGGATTTTAATTAGATGGGTGCGCAAAATCTATCCATTGGTATGTAATATCCAATGGGAATCATTCGTGGTCTACGTGATCTTTGGAGCATTGGCCCGGAAGAGTGCCAGAGTGGCATAATCTTTGACTATAAGCTAAATCGTTAAATGTCTGGACAGGAAGTGCTTGAATTTGTTTCCCGCAAGTTCAGTGTGCGGTTTTTGTACTTGAAACCCAAATTACGCAATTCCCAAAATACTTGGTTTTAAGTGTTATTTTTAAATTGAACTGAAAGTACCGCTAGGCGTGGGCCAAGTGCGCAAAACTCTCTCGTGATGTCACTGGAACAGTGAGAAATCTGGTTTTAGCCTTAAACTGAATTGCTGATGATGATCATGATGATGATTAACGCAATCAAATGAGAACAGTAAAGTGAGAGGTGCAAAAAACGCAAGTGTTAATCTGAAATGTTTTTGAGATTCAATTTAAATCAAATTTGTTACACTCCCACTTTTACTATAGTCCGAAATAAGAAAAGGAAAGATTATTTATGTTTATTATATAGAATCTATATTATATATATATTATAGATTATTAACAGACCGATATAACTTGTTTTAAATTTTGAATAAACTTTATTTCATATTCTGTTCTCCTTTAACATGAGATTGGTTTGAAATTGTGATTGGATATGCCAATGATTCGGTTACAGCACATTCCATATGGAATTCTATTAGTACAGTTTTGGTAGTTCAATTTGCAAAGCGACACAAGATGAAAGTATTAGAAATATTACTAAATCTGCTCGTGATTAGCTTTAGTAATTCTGTATTTTGCAAAATTTATAAACATAATATACATAGTTTGATTAATAAACAGCATCGTACATGGCGTGGCATGAGATCAAATACAGGAAAAAACTTTGGCGGTTGGCTAGTGTATATAAAGAATAACAATGATGCAGCCATTGTTTGTGGCGGTGCCTACTATGCCCCATTGCTAGTAATCACATCGGCTAATTGTATACATCCTTATACCTTCGATACTTATGTTACTATTGAGCCCACAGCAAAAATGCTTAACGATCATTATTTTGGTACAGTCGATATCATATATTATCCAGATGAGTTTTTGTATTTACATCAGTATATGGATGTGGCGTTGATTAGACTAAATAAACCAATTAAAGGCAAATTAATGGAATTTATTGGACTCTGCGAAGGGCCATTAAATGATGATACAAAACTAACGAGCATCGGATGGGGTTTCGATTCCATGGACGTTCAACCGATGGACTTACTACCAACTAAAAGCACTGTAATTAAGGAAAATTATGATAAATGCGTCTCACGAGGAGATAGAAGAGTTATTTTTGATACAGTTTTTTGTGCAACTCTACCGGCTGATAATCGAAAATGTCGCTACGATGGCGGATGTCCAGTTATCTACAAAAATCAACTATGCGGCATTGTGTCCTGGGGACCACAGTGCAAGGATACAAATGAGCCTGGCATATTTACAAACATTTCATTGGTGAGAAATTGGATAGAAGAAATCGAAAAGAAAGTTAATTTAAGGTTAAGAACAATCGAGATTTAATTAAAAAAAAAAGATATAAAGATACAATAAAATAGAGAAATAATAATGTCCTTACATAAAAACATTAATAAAATTTTTATAATTTTTTTCTAATTTTTGTTAAGAAAAACAAGAAGTACAAGAAACATAATTAAATCCGACAGCCACGATAATTTCAGAAACGAATTTAATTTCTACATATTTCACAAACTTATTAAGTGAATATAGTAAATTCTATTAACAAACCATTAAAAATAAAAAGAAATTCTAAATATATTAAAATTTGAATAGTCTATAAATAACATTTTTGTCATTTTTTTAAATACATGTAAACAAAAATGAGTCCAATTATTATATAATTATATAATAGATTCAACTTTGTATGCTTTGTATTTAACTGATTAAAAAAAAACTAACACAGCGATTTAAATTATTGTAGTTGTACATATATGAAATATGTATATAACTATGTAATAAGTAAGGCAACAAAAATTAGTTTTTATCAGTATGCAACATTCTGTTGCATGTAACAAATAGATAAAATCGTATACTGAATAAATTATCTCAAAGCTTACTTTGAAATAGAATAGCTAACAGTTACCAGTTAGAACTCAAACATGGCCAATTTTGGATGTTTGCTAATTTGTTGGTTTTATATGCCCAGCGGCATTATTAATGAGGGCGCCTGTTGCATGCAAAATACCATGAAGACATCGGTAATGGTGGGGAATGCACCAAAGGGGGAGTTTAACTTGTTCGAATTACAAATGGTCATGATGGTGGTGCTGTTGCCCAGTTGTTGGTACTAGTCCTCATGTCATCAGATCTATATAATGGATGTCTACTCATTAATCGATATTATCTGCACAACGGATGAATTTTGTCATTAAAGAGGAAAAGAGACTAGCCTGAAATTTATTAGGCCATCAAGATACAATATAAAACAAATGGCAATGACTACCTTTTCCTGGAAATTTATAAATATTTTACCACATAATGCATAAATATTATTAAAATATTATTTGACATACACGCCTTGATATATAATATATCCAAAGGATGGGCTAAGGTGAAATGTGTGGTAAAAGCTAGAAATTTATTAAAATGGCTGTAAAATATATCGTATTAGGCGAATTGCCATGAAAAATTGCACAAATGTAAAGAAAAAAGAAATGTATTTTGAAAAATCAACTTTTAAGCATTCTAAGTCTAAGAATTTTAAATCCTTCGCTTAAGAATTGATTTTTTTTTTAAAGTGAGAGAAATGTAAATTCGCTAATTCCAAGAAATTTCGAATTTTAAAGTGAAGAAAATCAATAAAAGCGTACATTTTAAGAATATTAGTTATGGTTTGTCAATCTTTAATTCAAAATGTGTGTTTTTCGCTTAAAAGTTTTGCGCAACTGTTCAGACTATAATGTCTAGAATATATCTACAAATATTCGTACTAGTTATATTTTTGATTTCAAGTTGCAAGAGTAAACTCTATCGAAGATCTATAAGCAAATGGACACCCAAACATAAACGAATGTGGTCAGGAGATGAAGCCAAATTTAATAAATATGGTTGGGAGGTGCGCATTGCCAGCGCCGATGGAGCCTTCAGTTGTAGTGGTGCCTATATTGCCCCACTATTGATTGTGACATCCGCCCAGTGTATTGATCCCTTTCGCTATGTATTGGACCAAGTTAGTGTGGAATCGATGGCCTATATAAATTCCAATAATGATCAGCATGCATCCATTGATACAGTCTATACGACTGATGGCAACTCGGATATTGCATTATTGCGTTTAAAATCCCCTATAAAAGGTAAACTAGTCGAATTTATAAAACTATGTCAAAGGAAATTATTTGACGGCATGGAATTGACAATCATTGGCTATAGTCAGACCACCTTTAAAGGTCAACCTACTGACTCAATATCATATTCAAAGATAATAGTTAAAACCAGAACCAATTGCAGCGACGAGTTTGACATAGATGAGGATCTGCTAAAAACAGGTTTCTGTGTTCTAAATTCGACTAAACGGGAGAAATGCCGATATGAGGGCGGCTCACCATTGGTGTGGAAGAATGAACTTTGTGGTTTCGTTTCCTGGGGTCCATGGTGTACTAGTAATAATTCTCCCGAGATATATACCGATATTAATATGGTAAAGGAATTTATTCGTCACACAGAAGAAGATATTGCAACAGGTATTTTGGTATAAGTTAGTCTGAATGCTTTTGTTGCTTTACCTTTCCACATTGTAATTTAGAATTAATTCTGTTTTACAATTTAAAAAATAAATAAATAATAAAAATAGATGAAAGTTAAAGAAACGACGCGAGTTTTAGGAAATTAAAATTTATCAAATAGTCACATCACATTTAATAGTGACTGAATAGTAATGGAAAAAGTTTGTATTTTGCTTATGTTCGTTACAGCTTTTGAAATTTAATTTGAAATTTAACAGCCATTGCAAGAAATTTCAAAGTGATGGAGAGAACTTTTTAGGTAAATTCAAGTTTCACATCTTTCGCTGCACGCATAGGAGTGGCGAATACAAGTTTCATTTCTCAAAAAAGCGTGTCGATTCTAACAAAATGTAGGGATGAAATATGGGTTTCGCAGCTCCCAGTATTTGTTGCCGCAAACTAACAGTCTCAAAAACTGGGAATGTTAAGAAAAACACACATAATAATGGGAATTCGGGATGTTGGGATTTTTGTTTGAAATAGCGCGCAAAGAAAAGTTGAGAAAAGTCGGGTTTTTTTCTCGCAGTGTTGTTTTTGTTTTCAAGGTGAGCGGTTGTGCGGTCGGTCAGCGCTTGTAATTTTCGTTTGTTTAAACAAAATCGTGGGAAAACAATTGAAAATAGGTGGAAAGCGGAGAAAGTGCAAAAGATAACCCCCAAAAAGGAGCCCGGTACTATATTGTTAAAGTGGGACTAATGCGGCGCGTCTCCTTCGCCATTGAAAGGAAATAAAGCAAACAAAGCAAATACAAATATTAATATTAGTTAATCAATTGTGGAAAAGAGCATAATCAATTAATTATTTGCATATTTTTGCAGTCCTTTTGCCGTGTCTCTCCCTGTGTGTGTATATGTGTGTGAGAAGCGGTGCGCCGCGTGTCCATGTGTGCGTATGTGTGTGTGTGTGCGCGTTGTTATTTTTCGTTTTTCGTGTTGTTGCCTGTACAGTAAATATTGGCATTGAGCAACAAACAGCAACAACAAACTCTTGACCAGCATTTATATTTTTTGTTGTAAGTGGCGGAAAAAACGTGCTAAAAAGAAGAAGCAGAAAAAGAGGAGAAAAACATGAAAACTCAGCAAGTTATATGTGTGTGTGTGTATATGTGGTTGTGTATGAGTTTGTATATGTGTAAATTCCAAGCCAAACGCCGCTTTGCACAGTGGCACAAAAATTAAACAATATACAAAAGAATTTCAATGGCCCGGCTTTAACTGTGTGTGTGTGTGTGTTGTATATGCGTGAGGTATGCGAGTGTGTGTGTGTGTTGGGTGTGTCGCTGTTCGTCTGCGTTAATAATAATTTTCCTCATTTTGTTTTTTTTTTTTAAGTTTTTCTACTCAAGTGGAGCTCGTTTCGTCTTTTACAAATTCTCTCATTCTAAGCCTATTCGTAAGCGCTGGCCAAGTGTCATTGTTGTTGTTGTTTTTGGTTTTGTATAAGAAGCAACAAATGCGTCGCGTTGCCAACTACGTGATGAAATGTATAAACGTTTCCCCGCTCCCCTCATGGGCGTAGCAAAGGGATCACCATATTAGAAATCACATTTCAAAAGATCAAAAAAAAAAAAAGGAGAAAAATATTGCATAGAAATTAGTTTGCTTAAATATTATTTATTTTGTCTAAAATTTGATTTTACTCTACAAAATTATAAACAATTTTTAGGGATTTTCTATATTAATGATTCAGAGTATGGGTAAATTGCAAAATGTTTTTGTTACATTAAGGGGAACCGTGAATCAGCTCAGTGAATCAACATTAAAAGATCGGTAAACATTATGGCCATTATATAGATAAAAAACGAATGGAAAAAATTGTTTTTTTAATCTACACTTTTACTGATTAAATCGTATACATATATATGTATATCCCTTTTCATTTTAGTTAAAGATCGTTCTATATATAAACTCCACTGTTTTTTTTTTTATTTTATAGTCAATTGTTTATAAATGAATTTGTCTGAATCCCTTTAACAAATTTTGACTACGCTTCTGATAGGAATCTCCCCACTACTCCGCTAATCGGCATACAAATGCACAAGTGCCAATTAGAATTTATTATTATTCATTATTTTCTCTTATTACAATTTCATTTACAAGGGCAGCAACAACAACAAAAAAAAAGTGTCAAAGTTTCTCTTTCCTTTCGTTTCCTTATTTTCGTCTTCTTTGTTTCTTTTTTGCGTGGCAGGTGACAACAACCGAAAAAATGAAAAAAATAAAAAAATTAATCACCAAATAAAAGTCAAAATATTAAATGTAAAAATTCATATTAATTGCAGGCAAAATGTGGGCCGACAAAAGTTAGTGTAAAAGTGTGTGTAAAAGAAAGAAAAAGAAATATATATATAAAATAAAAATTGACAAAGGTCACACAGTTAATAACAACGACAACAAAAGCAGAAACAACAAGTGTGTGTTCATCTGCCACATATGTGGCAAATAGCTATTAGTGTGTGTGTGTTGTTGTATAATTAAAAGTCAACAACATCAGCAACGACAACAACAACAACAACAACCGATTCTTAAACGACCTCGACCATATTTACGAAGAAGAAGCATTTTATTACATACAACAGCAACCATCATCATGTTCAAGTGCATTCCAATATTTAAAGGCTGCAATCGGCAAGTGGAATTCGTGGACAAACGTCACTGTTCCTTGCCCCAAGTGCCTGAGGAGATATTACGCTATTCGCGTACCCTCGAGGAGCTCTTTTTGGATGCAAATCATATACGCGATTTGCCAAAGGTTAGTACCAAAC
Organism: Drosophila emarginata; assembly: GCA_037075365.1. Classification (NCBI taxonomy): domain Eukaryota; kingdom Metazoa; phylum Arthropoda; class Insecta; order Diptera; family Drosophilidae; genus Drosophila; species Drosophila emarginata. The sequence goes on from JBAMCD010000221.1 coordinate 7,651,794, forward strand.
ACAAAATATAAAAACTAACAACAAATTGTTAGCACACTGAAATTTAAATACTCTCTCATTTATATTAAATCTACAAATGGTTGGAAAAGAATTACATATCTATATAGAGACTAAAAACAATTAGCAGGGCGTGGCTAGATCGATTTGCAAATCAAAAATTGATTAGATATCATAGAAACAAAATAAACCCTTATCATTGTACATACCAAATTAGTTAATAAAATTATAAAGCTCTAATAAAGAGTATTTATTTATACAATATTATCTCTTATAAATATTTCAAGACTTGTGCGTGAGTGCCAGTCTATATGTATGTGTGTGTGTTAGTTGTGGGTGGACTGAAAATGTCATAGTTCAAATTGAACCAGGGAGAAGTAACTAGCGCGAAAATGTAAGAAATTCTCCCCTTGGCTAAAATGAATAAAGTATAGGCGTTAATTGAAATTGAGAGTTATGCATAATATTTATCTACCTAGGGCATGTGGTTTTTCTCCCAAAAAAAAATAAAAATAAAAGAGAAATGAAAAAATTAAATCAGGTATTTTGTGTTTTAGTTTGCCGAATTTTTAAATAAATCATTTGAGCAAAATGTTTTTCTTTAATATTTATAGTTGAATAACTGATTTGTTTGTACTCACAAAAGTTTTGCTAAAATTATTAAACATATTTCAAGTTAAAATAAAGGGAACATTTTTGAAACTCTTATTTAGAAAAAATTAAAACAAATAAAAACTCCAAAATTATTTCTAATTTAATAAATCTTATAATCATCATCTACGACAATTTATCTGAATGCCACTTAGACTCTGTCACGAATCTTCTTGATCCGTTTGGAATTATTAATGAATTTTACTTTCTAGGTCGTTAAATTTTCATAAACTAAGTAAATTGCTTTTTCTTGGTATTTTCTATTTTACTGCATTCACCCTTAAGCTTCTTTTCTCATCTCAGGGGAGGGATGAGGAGGTTGCCATTTTGCATTCCAATGGACGTTGACCCGTCCCTTTGTGGTTGTTCATAGTTATTTTTTCTTCTTTTTTTTTTTAACTGTCGGAAAGTGCAAGACAATAATTATAACAAAAGACGCCATCGAGGAGCCGGCGACCAGTCCGAGCGGAAGTCTTTAATTAATGCAAGATAAAACGGAGAATATGAAGAAGAACCAACAACAGCCACAATAGCTGCAACATGTTTGTGGCATGAATGCATAATTGAATCTAGAATTACGCAACTTGCAGCTTTAACAACATCAAAAGCAACCCGCCACACATACACTGAAACACACACACATGTAATAAGTTATATGCAAGTGGGTCAAATAACTTAACTAATTAACAGACAACAAATTGAAAATGGCAATTTTAAACAATTGTTAAGATTTATGCAAATGGTTGGAAAACCAATAAGTATTAGTTAAGTAAAAATTTTTGTAAATTTTTAAAGTAACCAAAAAGGTTAAAGGGTTAATTAAAAGCAACTAACTAACTAACTATACAGTTTATTAGGTGATTTCGCTACACTTTTTGGATGATTTTTGCCAACACATAATGCCATTTCTCTTGTAATTTTAGTTTGAAAGGTTTTTAATAAATCCATTTTAATAATTAAATCGTTTTTAATAATCCCCTTTCTCCTTTCTCTATGGTTATGAAATGTTGCTATGGTAGAAGAACAACTGGAAAAACACAAAAGTTACATCGTTGACATAGCAACAAGTGGGTGGATAGAGGGTTGGTTAGTTAGTTAGTCGGTTGGGTTAATTTGTTGATTGCATTAACTTTGCTTGTCATGGAAATGCAATCTTGTTGTTGCTGCTTTTTTCCTTCATCTTGTCATGGGCTTGTGCAATTTTCATTAGGTTTCCTTTTTCGCGGTTAGCCGCACTCACTAATGAACTTCTAATGCAAATTCTCTTTTATATCAATAAAAGCGAGGCGAGTTTTATTAGAGCAATGTACTACAATAGCCTGTGGACGACAACATGTTGCTTGCAGCAGCAACATCACCAACATCAGCAACAACAATGGACAAGCCATAATAATGATGATGTTCCCCACATTTGAGTTTGAGTTCGTTTGAATTCTAAACGAGACTAAACGACTGACAGCATCGGATGTGATTGTTGTTGTTGCTGCTGCTGCTTTTGGTCGGTTTGGGTCTGGTCTGGTTTGGTCTGGTCTGGTCGTCAACCCTTTGACTGTCGAGAGTGGCACACAATTTCCGCGTTGTCACAGCAACACAATAACCATCAACGGTCAGTTACCTACCTACATACCTACCTAAATATGTATATATGTACATACTGACAACTCTGGTGCTTCAATTGAATTGCTCTTAACTCGTTCAGAAATCTGTGCTTCTATTCACGTTTGTTTTGGCCTAACAATTGAAATATTTCACCTAGAGATTTATACAAAAAGAGAAGCAAAATGAGGCGCTTTTCATTTAGACACTCCAAGACAAGTGATTGAATATTTTTATAAGAAAAACGGAAAGCAGCAAAAATCAAATCAAGAATCTAAATAAATTTTTGGCAGCATTAGACAATTTTTACTGACTTGTTTCTTAGAAATCCCAAAATGGAAAACTTCAACGAAATCTACAAAAGAAAGCAAATAAGCAAGTCTAAAAAAACTATATAAAAAATTGGTATAAAATGTATTTCCGTTTGATTTTCTAAACTTAAAAAAACAATGTTCAAGAATAGTTGAAGAAAGAATCTATAGAGTAATTTTAAATACATTGGAATAAATAAAACTACATTGAAAATTCTTTCATTAATATTCATTATATATTCATTATATATTCAGTTTTTTATTGTCAGTATTTAAGAATCCGTATCTTCAAAAATTGAATATTTTTACTAAACTATTCTAAAAAAACTAAAATGTTGGTTTATGGACAGAATCTATATATGTATGTATATATTATTATTTTTGGCGATGTCTTTATTGGTAATTCTTTGAGAAAGTATTTTAGTATTATTTTATTAATTATATTCATTAGTTTGTGTAAATTTTTAAATAAATCTTTTTAGTATGTAGCAATCAGAATTAAAGACAATTAAATCAACATTGTATCTTGTTCAGCTTTCTTAATTATTTTCTGGACTACAATATTCATATCTCTATATAAACATGTTTTTGTACAAATTTTATGATGGTATAAGTTATTATATCAAGATTCTATATCTTAGTATAGATTTTTTGCATTAAAAAGTGGGAGAGAAAGGGGAATAGAGAGAGAGAGTAAAAAGAAAGCAAGTTTTAAGTGGTAGAACCTACCTCAAGCGCACATTTTGTAGAATTTTTGGTTCGCTTTCTACTCAAGCAAGAAATTGACTTCCCCCCCTCCACACACACACATACACACTAAACAGCCATCCACACCCACCCACATCGCACATTCACACACAAATACCGCCCCATTCATACTGGGGGCCCCATTCATTTGGGCCAATTAGTCACGCTCTCAACAGTAAGATAAGATAGCAATAAGGTAATCACCTTATCGCCTGGCATTGCCTTTGGGCCTAAGGAGCTTCTCCTTCTCCTGGTTCTACCCCTTCCCCTACTTCTATTGGTTTATTTCTTACCTGCTGCTGCTTTCGACTTGACTTTCGCAATTCGAAACGTTGCGCTGTTTTAATAAACTTATTGCAGGTGCCTTACACTTGAGCGGGTTGAGCGGGGGTAACTGTTGTCAACGTTGTCGTCTGGCTATTGAACACAAAACCAAAACCAAAACCCAAAGTATAACAACAACAAACAAAAAAAAACCAAATAAAGCAATGGCAATGACATCATTTAGCAGCTATGAAAAAACAACTAACAATAAGAATCTCAAAATGGCGACGCAAGTTAGTTGAACTAAGCTCACTACTACCTACTACCACATACATAATCTTTAACTAAAGCCAGTTGGTTCGATTTGGAACTTTTTCGATGATACCAGCCGTTCGGTCGGTAGGTCGGTTTGGTCATATATCTTGTGGTTTATGTAGCGTTGTCTAAAAACTCTTAAATGTTATTTACTCGAAACAATTTCAATTTGTCACACAGCCAAAAGAACCGAAACAAATATAAGTACATATGTATGTACATACTTGGATATATGTACATATATAAATACATATATAGATATATGTATCTGTAATCGTAGTAGATATATACTCACTCTTCTCTGCTCTGTGCTCCACTGCTGGCTTGTTTATATTCTATACAATATGGATAGACTATACAAAACCGGTTTTCTAGCCTATAAATAAATGTTCTCCAGTTAATTGTTTATAGTGGCATTTACATTCACATTAACTGAGGGGAAACAATTTTATGATGAATACAACTGGATGAGTTGCAAGTGCAATATATGTTAATCATAAAAGTACAGTCGCATATTTTTGAAATAATTTTTGGGCAGATAATTAATCTTCTAAAGTAGCTAAAAATATTTACAAATACGAAATTTAATATCAGAAAACATAAAGATCTAGTTTACTTTGCTTATCTTAGACAAACGTATTGCATAACTCCTAAAGTTTTGCTTGATAATATATACATATATGTATGATTGGGGTTCTTTAACAATTTCACTCTATATTGCTTTTGTTCCAATCATATTTTGCTTTGAAATTTTGAAAGAATTTGTATAAATTTTTTTACTTCTCCTTCTTGCATTTCTCTTGCATTATTTTCATTTTGTCATAATAGTAAATCACTTTTAATTGCCTAGTTAAACTATAATTTCGTATGAATATGCATACATAATTATATATTTTCATATAAATTTTTATTTCTATCAGTTTGGGGAAAATTGCATTCTCTGTCTTGTTTGTATCTCAAAGATACTAAATTCTTCTTGGAGTTGATGATAAATGCCGTTGCCATTCAGCAATTTTTTTGTTTTTTTTTTTTTTTTATTTTTATTTATCTCTGTTATCCGGCGGCTGCATCTTCTGCAAGGAGCCATAAAGAAAGTTGTTAACATGACAAATGCACAAACACAAACAGCAACGGCAACGGCAATGGCAATGCCAGCAGCTACTTGCAACGGTTTGCTTATGCAGCAAGTAGCAGCAGCAACAGCATCTGCAGATGCGTTTGTATGCGTCAATAGAAAAATGAAGATGTACAGATTGGAACAGGCGCCCAGATATGCAGAGTTAGTGGCATCCTCCTTAGTATTCAGTTGGAGATGATGAGAATGGACAAAACTGCATAAGCTTGTTTGTGTTCCATGGATGTGTTGCAACTGCCGCTGGTTTTTTTTATTCTTTCACAGATACATACAATATACTAATGTAAGTGTATGTGTATGTGTATGTGTGTGTGTGTGCTGCTGGTAAAGCTCATCCGGTTCGTCTCCTTATTCACATAATTGCCGCTGTCGTTGTGCTTGGTTGTTCTAGCACAGCTGGTTGTGCCGCTTTAAAGGAGAGAATGAGGTGATGCGATGCGATGCGTTCAACCAGATACACGAATTGTATCTAGAACTCGTTTTTTGGTCGACTGTGTCTCTCTTTTGCTGGGCGCCCAGTCATTTGCCACATGCACACACAAGTCAGAGATATGGAGAGTGAGTGCGACGACAATAAGATACATTTAGACTCTTGGACTGCGCGTTTTTTTTTTCTGATTACACTTGCAGATACATTGCTCGAAATCAGCGAAGCGCACTGCATGAGTTGTTGTTTTTATTTACATACATGTCATGGTTCAGTGCAAAAGGAACACACAGACACCACAGAAGCACACACTCACCAACATACACACACACATATTCAACTTGCACTGTGTATGGAAAAGTATCTTGGCCTTGCATCACTTTTTGGTCTATTTAAATGTATTAACTATGCTTTTAGCAGCAAAGCAAATTGATTTCAAATTACGCTTTAAGCAAAGTTAATTGAATTGTTTATTTTTGTTGGTTTAGCTAAATGTTTTCTTTTGTGCAGTTTCACTGCAATTGCATTATTCCCGGATGCGGGTTAAATAAATTGAAATTGAAATTTCCACTAAATACAATTTTCATTGAAAAAGTGAATTTAATATACAACGAAAAGACTGCAATTAATTAAATCCATATTATTTAGATAAATTAAATTCCAACTAGACACAGAAATAAAATAGAAATAATTAAAATAAATTATGCAAAAGTTAAATTGCTTTTCAAAAATATATAAAATGAAAATAAATCTGAAAACTTGAAAATTTAAGGTAAAATGGTAAAAAAAAGGTTGGGAAAAAGAAAATCAAAAATTAAATAAAACAAACACTAGAAATATGAGCTAAATATATCTCAATGACTTAATTGACTCCAAAATAAATATATCCAGCAATATTTTTGATAATTTTTTTAACTTTTTCTAAAATCCGAGAACTTAAGTCAATTAACTAGTGTATTTTATGTACTTGTTAAAATACGATAAATACGAACTATATCTATTCCAAAAAAGGTAAATAGTGTAATTTAAATAACAAGCTAGGTGCTCGCTGTGTATCTGTAGATGCAGATTCTCTCTCTCAGTGTGTGTGTGTGTGTGTACATATACATATATCTGTGGCCTGCATCTGTCGCCCTTCTATGCCATGGCACACACATACAAAGAAAAAATTTCCATATAAACTCAATGCCAATACGTTGGCCTGGCTAAAAGCATTCCAGCTAGTTGAATGTTGTCTATCTGGCACTTGCTGTGCGCCTGCTCCAACTAGATACAATAGTAAAAGTGTAAAAGACTGAGCGAATGCCTGACGCGTGAGTGAGCGAGTGAGTGGGTATACTCTAAGAGTGTGTGTGTGTGAGTGTGTGTTTGTGAAAGTGTGTGTGTGTAAGTACGAGTGGCAGACAAACTGGTAGTACTCACTCGTACACAATGTGCAATGCCGGCCGGCCGGTAATTTATGGTCATGGGAGAGAAGAGTGTGTGACAAGGAGAAAGATACCAATAAACTGAAGCCCCAGCTAATGCTCATGATGCCCTCCATGATGATGACGCGTGGGTTGGCATATAAGGAGGAAATGGAGGCCGCCACCGCTGTCTCTGTTTTTTGTTGCTGGCTGTGCAACGTGCAACAACACTTGGCGAAAAGTTTACAATTCGCATTCGTTTTTATTGTCGTCATGGCATGTCCTCCTTTTGTTTTCTTACATTTTTTGTTGTTTTTGTGCACGGCCATTGGCCGGCCCTACCAAATAAAAAGAGGTCCCCTTACCCAGTCATGCTCAGGTATTTTTTTTCGTATGCAAGTTATGTATATTTCTTTTCTTTTTTGTTGTGTTGCTGTTTTCCTTTGCCTTTTTTTTTTTGGTCGTGTTGTCTTCCTGCATTTTGCTTTATGCTTTTGTCTCTGACAGTTGCAACTTTTTGTTTGACGCATGATTGCTGAAAGGCCTTTCATTCTTTTTGTTGCCTTTTAAAAATAGGAAAACAAATCTGGCACAATGAAGAGGTGGGCAAAAGGCATAGGAAATAAGGAAAATAAAGGAAATAAAATGAAACTGCAAGTCCAAAGAGAGTTGTAAAGTTCTATAAAAAAGAAATGCTTCAATTTTACAAGTGAATACACTACTCCAACATAGACATGGAGAAAAATTTATGTCAAGTACGAATTCTTATGAATAATATAATTCATCTTTGATGTTGTTCTGAAGCTAAAAGATTCTACAGAAAGGCATTGGGAGAGAATTCTTAAATTGAGATGTAGATAGTTAGGCAAATATGAAGTTCTTAATTTCAATACAAAAAGGGATTTATAACAAATAATTCAGATGTTTTCTTTCGGAACGTTCTCGAACTAGAAGCCTCTTTATTATATCTTTTGAGTGTATACCTTCTGGTCATATGGCCTTATCCATGACATGTTGCCACCATTATCAGTAAAAGTATTCAATTTTTTATTTCAAAACACTCAACACTTTACTTTTGACACACAAAGAACAAACATAGAAATCTCATGTATATTTAAGTTGTTCATTTTGTTGGCTTTCATGTCTGCTTTGTTGTGTTGAGGTGTTTGTGTTTGTGCAAGCCCAAGAACTCTCTTTCTGAACTGGGTCAACAACTTTATTGAGTCACGGCCCTAAGCAGAGTCGGCCAAAAATATTTCTATTGTCAAGTCAAGTAAAAAAAAAAACAAAAATAAAAAAGAATTTAATAAACTTTACGACTACAACTACAAATTATTTCCATTATTATCGTTGGGGCGGGCAACTGTATTTTTGATGGTTTGGGGGGGGCCCCACAGATAAAAATCGCCAACGTCGTCTGTTAACCTTGAGGTCTATGACTCAGTAAGTCAGTTCAGCTCAGTTCAATTTGGGGGCTCAGAGCTTTCTTTCTCCTTGGCAGATGGGTTTTTACTCTACATCTATGGAAAGGTCAGTTTAAGATCGATTGAGAGAAAGAGAGACCCTTCACTTTGGAAAGTACGAAAATAATTTATTTCAAATCGACTGAGAAGTGAAATAAATCGTGATTTTCATAAATGAATTGAATACGACATTCAATTCAGATTCTAGGAGATTTGACTGGACGAGTATTTAAAGGGGACAAACAGGCAGAAAGACGGGTCACGGCTTTTACAAATGACAAACTTGGCGGAATTTATGACCACAAAAAGGCAGGCAAAGAAAAAGAAAGAAAACCAAAAGCCAAGATGAATTAACGTTTGTCTTGCAGTTGACAGAGAAAGGCTTTTGTCGTGCCTGCATCCAAAAACCACACAATACTAATATATATATATATATACATTCACAACAACTGAAAGCAATTTATTTATATGTTTTTGTCTTGTTTTCTTTTGCAGAATTTCTTCAGATTGCAACGTCTGAGAAAACTAGGCTTGAGTGACAATGAAATTGGACGCCTGCCGCCGGATATACAAAATTTTGAAAATCTTGTCGAGCTCGATGTTTCACGCAATGGTAAGTAACGAATCAACAAATTGAAATGAATTCGTGCAACAAGTGTTATACACTACTGTCCATTAAACGATGGCACGTGCTTCTCTTTGTATATATGTACATATGTATTTATATAAATATCTGTCTCTATCTTGACAATTTATATGATATTTGAGTGGTGTCATATGTCATCCATCTTGTGGACAGTCCCACGCAAGTTGATTGACATAAAACAATTGCATATTTTATAATTGCATTCGTCCGTTTGCGGTTATAGTGGAGGAAGATCATATAAAGAGATATACATTAAAAAGCTTTCTCTTCCATTCGATATTGAAATGGATTACCTTCCATGGCAAGCAAAATATAAATCAGATTATTAAAGATTATAATTCAATTTTAAAAGGAATATACTTTTGACTGCAATAAAAGGAAATAAATATATTTTCGTTTAAACAAAATAAAGCAACATTTGTTAAATAATCAGAACTTTGAATTCTAAATTGTGATACGCAATTCTATTTTTACCGCTTGATTAAAATATTTCAGAATTTCAAAACCAACAAAACCACAAAATGTCAAATGAAAAAAATAAATAAATGTATACACAATATATGTATACTCTACATATTTTTAATTATTTCTGCTCTAAACGTTTAAAAGTTGCTGTCCTTAGCATTAACTCAGTAACTAAATAAGAGAATTTTTGTCTCAAATATCCTTTTTTTTATTTATATAAGAAACAAGTTTCTATGAAAGAACCATTAACTATAGATAATATATATCCATAGGTATATATATATAGATATGTAATATAATAATTGTATGACTCAAAAGGTGTGTCTTTACGTGTTTACAAAGAAATTCAATTAATTTTTCTAACAATATCAATTGTTGGCTTATCTCAAACCTCTGGACTATTTGTTCTATTCAACTTGTTTAATAGACCAAAATAACAAAGGAATTAATAACTTTTATGACAAATACTCGTTTGTTTTACATGTTTTTATGTGTGATGCAATAGTGCATACACACACACACACACACTGTTTATAAGACATAAGTGTATATCTGAATTTTCTGCTCAAGCAAGCATAAATCCGTAAACAATAAACTTCAATTGGAGTCAAGTGCAGAGCCGCCATGTGACACGCATGTAATACAATATATATACATACATATATACTAAATATATCAGATATAGACACGATATATAAGTAAAATAAACAACCCTGTCAAATGGATCGTTTATATATTCATTCATATAGTCACTCGTGCAATTCGTCATCAAATAAAATATACAACTTCTTTGATGACGTTGAAGCGGCTTCCCATTTCCGTTGCCGTTCTTGTTTATATATATATTGTATATATTTATATATATATACGGTTTTTCTGCTTTTTTTTTAGTCAGATGTTGGGGTGAGGGTTCCATTTTCATTGAAAAAGCAAATTAAATTGGATCGCAAAATGTATTGCATTACCAGTTGGTCAAGTTTTTCTGCACTCATTACCTAAATTGTTTGGACTGTCTCCGATGATTATGCAGCAGTTTTGCAGTTTATGTATATGACCCACAAACTGACCAGATATCCAAACAAGCCTAAAGTCAAACAGAGTGAATGGAGTGAATATACCAATTGAAATTTAAGCTTGCATTTGTATTTGCCTGGGTGAAAGGACGCCCACACTGAATAAGTGAATATAAAGAGAGAGAGGGAGAGACAGAGAGGGAGAAAGAGAGAGGTGATAGATAGTTGGGGAAAAGTTAAATCCGCCACTAAATCGCAAATAAAAGGAGTTGAGAAAACAAACACGGGTTCAACTATGCATATATATCTATGTCTATACTTATATGTGACTAATTGGTGTTAAAGCAATTTAATCAAGATTCAATGTCAGTTTGTGCAATATCATTCTACACTTAAGACCATAATTAGGTGGACTTAAATACCATAATTAGGTGTATACAAAGTAAATAGTTCTCCTACTACTATTCCCTATTCAATTGCATTAATGGAAGTTAAGGAGATTGTCTACTTATTTATGTGTGTGAGTGAGTGTCTTTGACTGTGTGTGTGTGTGCATGGTGGGAGTCCAGCCTTTCACCTACAATTGCTAGTGTTGTGTTTCCAGGTATATATATACATATATTTTATTAAACCCATTTCACCCATGACTTTGAATTATCTAGCCCTGCATAGTAGAGGAGGAGTCTTTGGGGGGCGTTTGGATAGAAAATCTGACTGCAGCTGGCTGATATTGTGGTTTTCTTTGGCACACCTTTGCTATATAATTTACCACCATCATATTTTCATTGGCAACATGGAAAACAAAAAAATAAAACAATTCCCAACTGTGGGTGGATTTTTTTTTTATTTTTTGCTGTTTAAATTAGCAAGCAAGTTGCCACAGTAGTAGGCCAACAGCAAAATGCAGTTGTGCAAGTGCAACGATAAAATAGAACCAAGAAAACAAAGTATTAGGCAACTTTTACTATACTCTTACATCATCAAGTTGAAAGTCGACAAAATATAATTATATAATATAATTTTAATACATTATTTATTTGCTAAAAAGTCTTCTCAGTATTTAGAACTTTCTTAAAAATTAAATACTAACTTAAATATAAACCACCCTGGTATAGCTAATTACATTTCAAGCAGTCGTGTTTATTTAAACGAGAAATTTGTTATAGTTATCCATAGAATATCAATTTATCGTTTATATATAAATTTATATAGAGAGTTCGTGTTCAAAATATTGTATTGAGCTAAACCAAAAACGAGTATCAATATGTACCAAAAATTGAAATATTTCTTTTTCAAATAATTGCAAATTTTCAGAAAGGGTATACAAATATTGCATATATTGTACATATATAAAATTCACCGCGTGCACTTGACAATAGAATTGGACGACGTTTTCTATTGTTGTTGGCATTTTGTATGCAAGTTGTGCGACAGCCACAATAACAATTCTAATGAAAACATGCATTTTTATGGCACTGACAGCTCTGTGTGTATGGGTGTCTCTGTATATGTAGACACTAAATCTTTATGACAAGTTGACCCGCTTACAAAACCCCGAGTTCCATTGGGTGAGGGCGAGGGCGAGGGCAAAGACGAACTGATGAAGGCATTTTTCACAACTTGCTAATTGTTGGTTTATTTTGCGCATTGCGTCTTCTATCTATTTCTATATATTCTGCCGGTTTTTATATGGCATTCCTCGATGTGTTTATATATGGCAGACGTTAAGGTTGTTTATGAAATACATAATAATTTGCGAATTTGTATTTTGCATTATCTCTCCCTCTGTTTGAGGTGATAAGTTCGTTAAGAGGGAGAGCTAGGAAATTTTATACAAACATTCGTGAGAATATATTTAAAATAACAAAATGTTTTGTGTGTGACAAAGGGTGACACAAGATTAGGGGAAAAATTGGTATATATTTGCATAAAATTATATAAGCATATAAACTTATTTAGATTTGATTGTTTCTGTGTCTAATTGTAGTGCAGTTGCTAATGAAAGTGTCCATTTTAACGCCCCCATCTGGCCAACAACTGTAAACTGAAAAATTTCCACAGCAATCTTATGTATATCATTCAATGTTTATATTATAATCTATACAAAGTTAATCAGCGAAAATTGAGAAAAAAAAAATAAAGTAGCAAAATTATAATTGACTGTGAAAAATCTTTAATGTTTGAGTTGCCAAAAGGGTATATTAATTGTATTAAATAGTTTGTCAGACATAGGGCATAGCGTATCCGACTTTTTTAAGCAAAGAAAACTTTATCGTCAGTTTTAAAACTATCTAATATTATGTTTCTTATTAAACTAAATGAACAGACAAATAATAAAATGTGGCATGTTTTTTGCAAACCATTTAGTTAGTTCAACTAAATTTAACAAACTTCATAGTGCATATGAACACAGGTTTTATTTGCAAAAAAGTTAGTCTTCAACTGCAAGTACTTAAAGAGAAAGCTAACTAGTTACATAAAAGACATAAAGTTTATAAAAAAACAAAACAAGCCTTAAGCTAACTTTTAATGTTGCACTTAGAGCCTGGAAATGTCAGTTATTTATAAACATATAGAGTACAAACCATTAAACTGAATTTATGTATACAAATAAAGTAAGCCAAAGTTATGTTAAGAAGTTGATAAATTATTTGAATCTTTGTTAAAGACTTTCAAAATGTTTTTTCTCAACATGGAATGCCACCAATTAATGAAAATATCTATTAAGCTCAGACATTTAGTAGGGAACTGCTTATATAACTAAATAAAAATCCATTTAGTTATGAACAGTGAGAGCCAAATACTATTGACAACATACAATTAATATTTTGTGAGACAACCTACATTAGATCTATTTCAAAATTGACACAAATTCCCAATTAAATGACATTTGAAAGTCATGACCAGCATTTGCTGGCTGTGTTGAATGTGTGTCATCTTTAGCCACTACTCACTCGTCTTTTAATTCTTTGTTACTTGTTTTTTTTTTATTTGAGTTGCAGTTCAAGACGTCATCGTCATCATCTGGGTCAAAGTTAAACTGTTTTTCTCAGCACTTCACTATTGCAACAGTGCGCGGCGCCTCCTTTATAAGTGCTGTGCTCATTCAGTTATTGTTGTTCTTGTTCTTATTGTTGTTGTTATTGTTGTTGTCATTCTCGTCCATTTTCTTTTTGTGGCCCGGCACTAAGACACTGTCAAAGTGGGAACCCAAGTGCAACCGGCATACTAAGCCGATGGCAAACCCCTCATCATCTCTTTGCCGTCGTCGTCGCATTCAAAGTACTTATAAGCCAGAAAAAAAAGGAAGAAAGAAACTGAAAAATAGTAAAAAAAAAAGAAAATAAACAACAAAATCAAAGAAAGAAAGAAAAGAAAGAAGGTATAAAGCAATGAAATCTCAGCTTGACTATTAGTGGCCATGACATTGTAAGAAGCTTTTTCTCTTTTGAAGTGATGAGAACATTTCAATGTTCATAACAAAACAAAAACAAACACGAATCACGAACCAAACAAATTGTTTAATTAATTGCATTAACAAAAACTAAATCAAAATGTCCAAAATGTCAGAGAATGGTGGAAATTCAGAGAACAAAAACTAAATAAAAAAAAAATTAAATTGGAAAAATCAGAAAATTGAAAAATCATTTCTACTCTCATGTTAAACACAATTTTTCAAATGCCCTAAAGCTATCGATTGACGTCACATCAGTGGGGCGGCGTATAGAGGTGGGGCAATTAAAAACTACTCGATCCGCCAACAGAAACAGAAACAATGAAAAATTCTTCATGTACAACAAATCAAAAGCCAAATTCGACATGGCAACACACACAGCAAACTAAAAAAGCAACAAGTATGGAAATTGGTAGAAAAATTGATGTTCGGGGAAAATAAATTTCTTGTTGGCTTAAAAAAGAAAAAAACAAAAAATGAAGCAATCTGAATATTAAAAGAAGATCGTGACTTTAGGATACCTTATTTAACAGATATTGTGTATGAATAAAGAAAATTAATAATTAGTTTGAACCCTCATTTCATTAAGGCCTTTATCGGAATCAACAGATAGAATATTAATAGATTCAAATGAATGGCTTAAATAAGCTTAAGTTATCCCACTTCATATCTTTGGACGTTTTTAATATAGCCTTATTTGTTTATCTGTGGAGTAGGGTATTAAAAACGTTATTGTAAAACAATTGTGAATTAGTTTAGAGGTCGCTGTTGGACGCGGTGATGCTTGTGTAATGCAAAACATTTTCCGCGAATGTTTGCATCAATGTGATAAGCAACCGCCAGATGACGCAGGTGTGCACAGTTCGACGATGGATTTTTTGATTAAATGAAAAATTGCGAAAATTGATTGGCAGGCTGGCTAAAGTGGGCTAGAAGCGTTTGTTGGGATGAACAAGTTCAAGACATTTGGGCTAACTTTACTTTAGTCTGACAAAGGTTTAAAATGTCAATTGCAGATCGATGTAAACTTAATCTCGCTCGTCTTCTCTTTCTGTCAGTGCTTACAGATGTGCCTTATTTTGTTGGCTTCTTGCTAATGACTTTATAGATACTTTTTATATAATTTCCCCTATTGCAGCTCGTTTCTCTCGTCCATCCCGTTTATGGTACATATTTTTCCTTATTCTGCTTTATTGAACGTCTGGGGGCTTTTATTCGGTTTCCCTTTTTTAATTCCATTGAAAGCATTATAAATAAATTACCATATGCATAGGATTTATATATATGTACATTTTCCATAGCATTTAGCTATAGATGTATTTTTATTTCTTTTGTGAATGCAGTTGCAATAAATAAATCTGTTATCAGCAGAAAACAGAGAAAAACAAAATCGTTAAATTGCTAAAACAGATAAAAGCCATCATTAAATTGTTTAAGATGTTAGCATTAAAACTATTTATCTACCAAGAAAATTTATTAAAAAGCAAGGCAAAATAAATTTCTTTGTTCTTTTTTCTTAGCTAAGTTTTCATTTGAATAGCAAAACTATTGTTAACCAATGTTAAGCATATAAAGAATATTGTTATATCAATTTAAAAATCCTTTAAAGGACATAGAAGTAGTTGTTCAGGTTTATTTAAAGAAACTAATTGTAATTTTCTTTTATAGTTTATCCACATTTTCCCTAAATCGATTTAATTACTGAACATTGACTGACCAGAAGATTCTTTAAGACAAAATTTAACTAATTTTTTTTACTTAACTAAACGAAACGGTGTTAAAATTAGAGCCAAGCAACTTTTTTACTTAGTATTCCCATTAATTCCGGTATTTAATTTGTGCTTTCTTGATAATTTTCTGGATAATCTGTTGTAATTGCACTTAATCACACTTGTTGCTGCCACATAATCAACAGCAGTAGCAGTAGCAGAAACAGCATTACCACCATCACATCTGTGAATTTAAAAGCCATTTTGCTTAGACCGACTCATAGCGGCTTGACTTGGCTCAGTGCATACAGTCAACAATGTTCCCACCACCATCCGACAGAGTCAATGGGAGGTGCAGGTGTAGTTACTGGCGCCGTTGATGGAGAATGCAATGGATGGAAAAGTAGAAGTTGCTGGTGATGGAAAACCATTTCCTAGTTAACGCTTAGGGACTTTGAATAGATGATTTCAACAATGCAGACTACTCCACTTTTGATGCATGCAATAAGCGAAATGGCAACGTGCCATGAAACGTGCTCATAACGAATGCCCCGACCGACTCTGCATTTGAGTAAGGATTAAAATCCATAACCATCATCTACCTACTGCCAGTTGCAGATTCAAGGATGAGGCATCAAATTGAAAAGCCTTGGCACAAGAAGCAATGTGAAATATGCATACTCGACATCATTTTCATTAAGGAAAGCTTATGTTTATTGAGGGATGGTGACCTCGATATGTACATAAAATCTGTACGTTACTTACATATCATTTCTGTTTGCCTTGATATATCTTTTACAAATCATTTCATAGGCAACAAAAAGAATAAGACACAGACCTTTGCCTGGAGATGATGAAAATGGGAAGGGAAAATGGGGTTGGATATAACGATGACATGCTCTTAAAATTGTTGCTCGTTCAATGACATTGAAAAGAATTTTCATATCTGCGAATTTTCTCTCTCTTCACCCTTTTCCACTCTACCCTGCCTGTCGGCGTCATTGGCGGCTGCCGACGTTTCGCTTGAGATTATTATTATTTTATTTTATTTTTTTTGCCACATTTTCTGCTCCTAGCGATCTCGTCTGGCTTGTCTCATTTGAATAATTTATAAGCAATATAAAAAAGAAAGGCCTGCCAGATTATTGTTCCTGGTGCTAATTATAGAACCACGCAACAAATTTAATAATTAAATATATGAGTATTTTCAAAAGGTTATAAAATATTTTCATTCTTTTTTTTCTTCCTTTTTTTTTCTTTTGCTCGTTTCATTGCATAATAATTAAACAAATTGATTACCTTGGTATTCCTTTTACTTTGCCAGTTAACTGTGCACAACACGCCCTGTATTTCCTCTAATTTCCGTCCTATCTTAATGAGTTTTCAAAATAAAACCAAGTCCAGGCCCAGCATCCATGACATCCTCCAGAGACATATATACATTCGTATGTATGTTTGTATTTGTGTGTGAAAGGTCAATGAATTGTGTGTCACCGTCACTAATTTAATGACCGCCAACTGTGCCGCACAGCTGAGCAACTTGGCACTTAGATACACGTATGTACATATAAGATATATGAACATATATATAGATGTTTCTATCTGATGTAGAGCAAGAGCAGCATGCCATAATACAATAACAACGCCCATATGTTTTCAATTGCTTGACTGTGTGTGTTTGTGTATGATGTGTATGCCTCTTGCTGCGTCCATTTGTCTGTCGTTGATGGATCGGCCGAATGTTGCTGTTTGTTGTTGTCATTTGTTGTTGTTGTTGCTAGGCCATGGCCCTCAAGTTTACGTCAACAGTTGCAAAACAGAGCAACCGTTGTTTGGCCAATTTTGCTTTCTACTTGGGGGAATATCAAACAATTCTTTAATTTAATATTTTCATTTGATTCAATTGCAAAACTTTTGTTCAAGGCTGCAGACTATCTAAATGGCAATCTAAAAGGTCATCAAGAAAACAAAATATTGTTATAAATACCCAACAATACAATTACTTAAGACATACATATGTATGTACATACGTACATACATATATATTTTTAATTAAAATAAATGCATCAACTAGAAACAAAATGTTTTATCGGAAGCTTACCACAAATGTACAACAGTTTGTAGCAAAAACTTTGTTTGCAACCAATAACATTGGAATTATAATTACAATAAACAAATGCACTGAAAGAAATTATTTCACCGAGACTAAGTAGAAATGTTAACCGTTTTCCCTTGATTGTGATCAACCGTAATCCAACAAATTATTAAACGAATTTCATGGAAATTATAAAACATTTTCTAAGCAATTTGTATACACTTAACTGATATACAACTTCCTCTTCGCACCTGTAAATTCTGTAAATTATATGTTATTTTTTCCCTCAGTGTATGTAACTGAAATTGTAACTTTGCTCCTGGTAAAAACAATTGCCATATCGTGGTCTCTCAATGACTGGTTATATCCGTTAACAATCCGAGTTGGAATGCAACTCGAGCATGTCCTGTTATTTTTACCTGCCACCTCAATCATATCAATGATAGTTTTTCTACCCCATCATGTGTGTAAAAGCCAGTGGAACACTGTGTGTGTGTGTGTGTGTGTGTGTAGTAGGTTTACAAGCATCTGTTTTGGCGATTGTGCTGACCCGCAGCAACGACGACCTGCCACACAATGTTGCGTGTGGGTTGAGGGTGATAGGGTATGTTTGTATATATGTATGAATATGTATGTGTGTGCCTTGTAACTAGGTCAATTTAAACGTTGTTGTAAAGGATTGCCACCCACCTGCCATATTGCTACTGCTGTTGCTATTTTGGCCTTTTGTGCGCGGCTCGTGTAAGAGCTTTTGTGGGTGTGTTACTAAAGAGACCGCAAGCATACATAGGTCTCATACATACATATATATGTATATATATGTATAAATATATATATATATAGCTATGCATTTGTGTGTGTGTGAGTCTTGGTTCTTTTGCGTGCGCATTTCCACTAGGATGGGGAATTTATTTGATCAACAAGTTTCGTTTGTCATTTTACGCTTCGTCTCGCTCTATCAGACCGGGGCCAATGGCAGTACCAATAACAACGAAAGCAACCATGGAATGTTGTGTGCATATATATATATATATATATGTATGTATATGTATTTATAAACATATATGTATGTCTGTATGTTTATATCATTCACCGCGGTAGCACAAAGAGTCTGAAAATTGGTTAAAACGTGATTGAAATACTGACTACTTCAATTAAAGGATAAAATGCAATGCACTTTTTGGCAAAAAAAAAACATTCATTCATTCCATTTTGGAATTATACAGCAATAATACATTTATAATTCCACTTAAATTGCAATCTGCTTTAAAAGCGTAGTAAAAGTGGTCAATCGATAAACTGGACTATGGTTAAGAAAAATTTTTAAGTTGATAGTTAAAAAGAAAAAAATTCTCTACTATATCACGATTAATTAAAAACATTCAGAAGCAATTTGAAATAATATTTAATAAAGAATTAGGCAAAATTTTTCAAAAGAAAAATTGTTTATTAGAATTTTGATGTATTCAAATTATAAATTTCTTAATAAGATTTTCGCACAATAAATCTGATTATGTGCAAAAGCAAAAATCTCTCAATGCCATTAAATATTTATAGCTATTTCATTAATATGTTTATTAATGTTTTAGAACTTAAGCGTAATACATGCGTAGGCAATGAAGCGTGAAGGGCGACCGCACATGTGTTGCATGAGTTTGTGTGTGTGTGTGTGTGTGTGCGTGTGTGCTTGTGTGTGTATAAACTCAAAATCGATTAAGCACCATACTCATCCATATGTTATTCTTTCCTCTTTATATATTTATATACATATTGTTTTTATTTGTTGTAGACATACCCGACATTCCCGATGACATCAAACATCTGCAGAGCCTACAGGTGGCCGATTTTAGTTCAAATCCAATACCCAAATTGCCATCTGGTTTTTCGCAATTAAAAAATCTAACAGTTTTGGGCTTAAATGATATGTCACTTACCACATTACCCGCCGATTTTGGCAGCTTAACGCAATTGGAATCGCTGGAGCTGCGAGAAAATCTATTGAAACATTTGCCGGAGACAATAAGCCAGCTAACAAAACTGAAACGTTTGGATCTGGGTGATAATGAGATTGAGGATTTACCACCGTATCTGGGATATTTACCGGGACTGCATGAACTTTGGCTGGATCACAATCAGCTGCAGCGACTGCCACCAGAATTGGGATTGTTGACCAAACTGACCTACCTCGATGTCTCTGAAAATCGGCTAGAAGAGTTGCCCAATGAGATCAGTGGATTAGTTAGTTTAACTGATTTGGATTTGGCACAGAATCTTCTTGAAACACTGCCCGATGGCATAGCCAAATTGAGTCGCCTTACCATACTGAAACTCGATCAGAATCGTTTGCAGCGTCTAAACGATACACTGGGAAGGTAATTAATTTCAACAAAATGATTCCTGGAATACTAATTTGATACATTTTTCTTTCATTGCAGTTGCGAGAACATGCAGGAGCTGATATTAACGGAGAATTTCCTATCCGAACTGCCTGCCTCCATAGGACGCATGACCAAGCTAAGCAATCTGAATGTCGATCGCAATGCCCTAGAGTATTTACCACTTGAAATTGGCCAATGCGCCAATTTGGGTGTACTCAGTCTGAGGGATAACAAGCTAAAAAAGTTGCCACCAGAGCTGGGCAATTGCACAGTGTTGCATGTGCTGGATGTGAGTGGCAATCAGCTGCTCTATTTGCCCTACTCACTGGTCAATTTGCAACTGAAAGCAGTCTGGCTATCAGAAAATCAATCACAGCCATTGCTAACCTTCCAACCGGACACAGACGCTGAAACGGGTGAACAGGTGTTATCATGTTATCTGTTGCCACAACAGGAGTACCAACCCATTGCACCAGGTAAGAGAAACAAAAAAAAAAAAAATACAAAAAAAAAATGGAAAAATCTGTAAAAATCCATTTCCATGCAAATTCCAATATCTGGTGCTTTAGCTCGATGGTTTGCTTTTGCCTGTTCAATTGCCCGACGCACCGTCTCCCCTTTTCAATTTACTCACGTAAAAATAGAAGAAACGAAATAGAAAGCCACCACTGGCACAGATATGCGCGCTCTTATCTGCAACTTTATCGTTGGGCAATATCTCGAATCTATGCTGGCATTTCTATATGATAAGATAAACAGTGAGTCGACACTTGTTGGTAAATGGGCGAATGGGCAAATGAGCAAACATTGCAAACAATCGAGCTTTTGTTAAAGAAAAAAAAAAAAGACTACAAAATTCGAAAACGGCTTCCACAGTATTTTGTTTTTCTTTGTTCTTTTATGTAACTAAAATTGAATTAAAATTTGAAACGTCTTTAATCTGACAAAGCACCAACAGACACAAAAAGATTTTATTCATATATGTATATCTATTTGGCTTTCTTCTCTATCCACCTTTTATCTATATTATTTCTCTACTATTTTCTTTGCCATGCACTCCTTCTGCTACATGAAAAATTCACCATTTATGTGTTTTACCGCCTCTTACATCATTCACTTAAAACAAAAAAAAAAAAAAGATTATCCACCCATGACGCTTTATAGATCAAGCGAAAAATTCGATTCGACGGAATTCTTCAGTTATCAACAGAAAGGTTTGCGTTGCTATCTCTTCAATACAATACAATACAATATTCTCGATCGTTTGAACGTCATAAAAACTAGTTCATCTAACTAGAATAAACTAGGTCTCATAGCATGTCATGAACTATCATTTTTCCTTAAAAAAGAAAAAAAAGAGAACCATTTGCATGCCTGCTTTGTATGTACCATAATATCTTTGTATCTATTAATCTAATGTATATAACAACATGAAACTTCAATTTAGATGAACGCATCTTAAAAACCAGTTTTCTTTTTTATTCACCCTGACGTCATATCACATATTAACAAGTTGTATATATATGTATATAGTAGTAAGTCTTGGGTCGGTCCGCAGTCGGGCGTTGGCTCAAACACCCAGTTCGGTTTAGTTCAGTTCTGTTCAGTTCTCTCTCTCCCTCTACTGTACAACACACCCAAAAGTTGTTTGATTTGTTATTTGATTTGATTATATTATGTTTTTTTATTCTCTGTTTATATTCGATTCATTTGACGGCTGGGCTGGAAAATATTTGCCCTATGCGAACATTTGTTCCCATCAAAGATCTTATTGAATCTCCACCCAACTTTTGATTGAGTATTTCAGTCTGTCAGATCAGATCAAAGATGTTTTTTGTTTTTCGCATAGACATTTCGTTTGTTAGCTTAAGATATCTGATCTTATTTTATATCCAAACTATAATACATTCATTTTAAGTGTGCCAATTGACAATATGACGTCATTTAAGTAATTTAGAACAAACTATAAAAAAAGAAATTGGTTGCATGTATGAAGATCCGACCGTACACAGAGGATATAATTATTAAACTGATGAGGCCTAAATTTATTCTATATAATATGATTAATCACATTTTTGTTGTTTGTGGCAGCAAAACTAACCGTTGATTAATGAGCCCTGTCAGATTGTTAAGCCTTGAATATACTGAATTATATGTTCATATCAGAAGTCAGGAGTGAAATGAGGAACTATTTGCATACCCTTCAAAATAAAAGTAAAACCGAAACCGGGGTAAAGTTATTATGCTATGAATCGATAGATATTGTGGTCTATTTTACGAATCCTTTCGATTACAATTAGATCCATTTCTTCCAGTTCTTTAAGATTTAAGTGCCAGACTCTAGTCAGCTTTTTGCTAGAAAACTTGTTGATTTAATGCGTAGATTGTTTCCTCAAAAAACAGGTTGTTTTTTTATTACTTCTTACTTGGAATATTCTGTATAGATATTTAATAATGCCAAGAAACTTTTGGTAAATAATAATAAAATAAAACAAAATTTAAAAAAGAAACTTCAAAATTATGCAGTTATTTCATTGTTCATATATCGACAACTCCAGCTTTAAAAATTCTATTTATATTTTGCAATTAGAATCAGAATTGTTTAGATTTCGTTAAGTTTGCCTTCACTCGAGAGTCTCCACTGTAAGAAACCAAACTGATTTATTTTACTGTATGTATGTATATGATTTCTGTTGTGATTGTTCAGTTCTCTTCTCATTAGTTTGCCATTCAATGTTAATATATTGTAACTGTTTTGACTGCAAAACCAGTTTTCATAGTGGCTAGCGATGTTTTGAATTTGGTTATTGTCTATTTCAGGCCTATAAATAGATTATATCATCATGTCAGAAAATATGTTTGTATGTATAAAAATGTTTGGTTTATTCGTTGTCGTCCGATCGATGACGAAATGTATGTCCAATGCATATATCATTTAATTTATACATCTATGTGAACTTTTTCAAGATCACGTCGACGTTTATTGTTTTCTTTTTTTTTTTGTTTATGAATAGATGACACCCCATGAACACGTTACATCCGAATAGTTTAAAAGCTGCGTTTAAATTATCCAATTAAAGTCTCGGCGGTCAAGAAGTCGACAACATCAAGTAAATGCTGCCGCCCCTCGATATTTTTATTACAAGAATTATGACTATTACAACATGTTTGCTCTATACCCTCTTGAATAGTTTATATTTACATAAATCTTCATTTTCGTAAATTAAGTAAAGTCGGTACTTGGCACTCCCCGTTGTGTGTAATTTAAAAAAATTTCCTTTCTTTTTGTCTATGCTAAAATCGGTAACTCGATTAAGTAAGTTAAGAGAGCTGGTTTAAAAGTTTGTCGAAAACTATTAGAAAAAATAGAAATTATTTTAAAATAGTTCTCTTTCTTTAATTATAAATGTTATAACTATAAAAAAGTTTAAATAAGTTTCTGAGCTGATTAAAATTAACTTCCTTTCGTTTCTTATTAAAAAGCTAACTTTTCACCTAGAATGTTGTCGTTGAGAAATTTTCCCTCTTGACCATTTCTTCTTAACTCTTTTTATGAAAGTTGTTTACTTTTCACTTGATTTTTTCCAAAGAATCCCATTGACAAACATATGTCGATTACCTGAAATGTAGTTATACAATCAGCCTTTAAACAATTAATTAACAGCTGTTTGGAAAGATTTTTTTTACGAAACAATGGGATATTTTTCAATTCGCCCTCGTACAAAGATGTAACTGACAAT
This sequence comes from Drosophila emarginata, assembly GCA_037075365.1. NCBI lineage: Eukaryota > Metazoa > Arthropoda > Insecta > Diptera > Drosophilidae > Drosophila > Drosophila emarginata. The sequence goes on from JBAMCD010000221.1 coordinate 7,675,606, forward strand.
GGAATTGGATGCAGCTACTTAAGCCAAGCACAACACTTCCGTCATAAACAACAATTTGCATTTGTTTATTGCTTGTTATTTAAGTAAATCCATCCAGCCAGTCAGTCAGTCAGCTGAAATGGTTGGCTGGATGAATGGGTGGTTTGGTTGGCTCGGCTGTTTGTCCGGAGCATCGCTTGCAATTGCTGCGTAGATTGATTCCTGGGAGGCCAAAGAGTCTGGAGAGGCCGGGCCACCAAACATTGATTGCCCACATGTTGCAACTTTTATATTGTTTACATGGGCCACGGTGTGAAAATTTATGGCGCACACTTCTCATAAGAGCTTGATGGATTAGAGAAAAAGCGAGATCCACACAATGGTGTCTGTGTATGTGTGTTTAATTCGTGTGCACGAGAGGTTGAAATGTTTACGTTTGGCGCCAAAAATAGTTGCTGCCGATGTTGGTTTTTAATAGCCATATTATTTATTGATTTTGCAAAACCAAAACGGTAGACCATTAAGAGCTTTCATTATAAATGTTTGTATATAATAAATAATGATATATATGTATGTATGTATATATATTATACATTTGTCTGTATATATGTACGTATGTATGTATGTGCAAGCATGAGCCTGCAGTTAGCCTGTTATTATTCGCGCTATTAACTAAAACTAATCACTTGAAGCCAAAATAATATGCTAACAAAATATTGATTGTTTCATTATTTCTGATTTGCCATAGCACGCGATTTGGAATCTGATTCTGAGCCTTATGAAGAACGCGAACCTTCCCGAACGGTTGTCAAATTCTCTGAGGATGCCACCCAAGAAAAGGATACGCCATTTGTACGCCAAAATACACCACATCCCAAGGATCTAAAGGCCAAGGCACAAAAATTGAAAGTGGAACGCAGTCGCCATGAGGAGAATGCCAATTTGGTGGCACTGCCAGAGGAGGAGGTAAGTTGGCTAAATGAAAAGAAAAAAAAATTTATAATATATTTCTATTATTATTTCTTTCATACTTTGCTATAAATTTATAGAACGGCATTAAATTAGCGGAGACACCAACCGAGTCGCGAACTGTGGCCAACAATCACCAACAGGCGAAAGTCGTGACAGTCACCGCACCAGTGCCACAGCCAGTACAGCAACCAGTTGTTGGTGTGAATGCCAAACAGGCCACACCAATTACACCAACAGCAGCAGCAGTTTCACCAACAACTGCACAGGGTGCTCCCCAGGTGGTTCAGAACACCGCTAATACTAGTGCTGCTGCTGCTGGCGATGTTGCCGATGGCGATGAACAAGAAGATGAATTTGTAAGTAAAAGAATCTTTAAAAACATACTTAATAATAATCTAAATTGCTTCTATTATTGCAGGAATCGGATCGGCGAGTTGGCTTTCAAGTGGAGGGCGAAGATGATGATTTCTACAAACGACCACCAAAACTACATAGACGGTAGGTTAATTTATTGTTTTTGGAAAGCCATTCGCTTATTTGAATTTTTATTATTATTTCAGCGATACTCCACATCATCTGAAAAAGGAGCGTGTTCAGCATTTAACTGACAAGCAGGCAAATGAGATATTAGCCAATGCTTTGGCATCACAAAAACGAAATGATGCCACTACAACAACGCCGCAACATTCTCTGGGAAAGGTTCAGTCACCGATTGAAGAAAATGCCGATGCTGAGCAATTAGAACAAGAAGAGCAACAGCAGCAACAACATCCATTTGATGCATCACTCTCACCTATACCAGCAGCAGCAGCAACAGTTTCCGCAACAGCAACAACAACTGCACCAACAGTTGCAACAGAAGGAGTGACAGCAACAACTAACGACCAGGGTGAGTTCACATTATGATAAATACAAACTATTCCATAAATTTGACCAGCCCCCATCAATGCAAGTGTAGAAAATCAATAATCTATTAAAAAAAATTTAAGAGAATACAGTGGACAAAATTGACAATATTTTGCATATAAAGTAAATGTTAAAGAAAGTATATAGCCCAATATACATATGAAATGATTGAAATCATAAGTTTTACAAGATAATCCCTTGATAATTGACATATTGCTTGGCGAAAATGTTCTTATAAACTTTTTAAAATACAAGTTAAATGACACCGCACGTAGCAGCTGTACGTAGGCATATATGTATATCTCTATGTACATATTTGGGTCAATCATCATTTTGTTTTATGAGTCATTTCCATATTTCTGATAATCTCTTTGCCTCATCAGAGAGTCGAACTTCCTATATCGCAAAGCAAACCTGAGCTTAATTACATACAAATAAGAAAACATATGGCAGTTATTAAAAGCGCGTTACAACACAGATACAACAAGTGTAGCGCAATAATATGGTTTAGGCCTATTAAAAGACACGCAACAGGTAAACATTGACCAAAAAATAACAGAAGAGAAATATGGCCTAAAAATAAACTTGGCACGTAGGAGCACACGCTGGTGGTAGTGGTAGCTGCTTATCAGTTAACTCTATCTATATACATATATTTGCTGGCTTGCAAATGTTGATAAACCTCAACAAATATGGCTCAATGCGAACTTCACTCGAAAGAGAAAAAAAAAATGTAAACGAAAATGAAATGAAAAGAGAGTGAGAAAATAAAAAGTGTGTTGAAATTTAACTAAGAAAATTGAGACACTGCTTGCCTCATTATGGCGAATGCCAACTGAGAGAGCTAGATATATAGATAGATAGAAAGAAAGATATGTAAAGAGTGTTTTAAAGAGAGAGAGAGATATATAGAAAGAAAGAGAGTGGGAGAGTCAACCGCTGGTGAGTGCAATTAACTGTTTGGGGTCTTGGGTCTGGGCGTTTTGCCCACTTGTCGCCCGCTTTAGTCATTTTTCAGTTACGCTTGCGTTTTGTCAACATCGCGAGAGCGCGCAACGTTATTCACATTTACTTCGTCTGCTACTTGCTACTTTTCCTCCCTTCATCATTAACAACATCAACGCGGCGGCGTCTACTGGCTAACTTTTATTTTCATTTTATTATTATTGCTATTGTTTACCTGCAAACTGGCAAAAGAAAGAGACGGAGATAGAAAGTAATGAGCAATAACAATAGGCAAAAAGCAGCCTTAACAAGAGACCCCAAAAAAACAAAAACAAATTATTACTTTGCACACAGTTTTCGGTTATAATAAGATCTTTTTCTCACCTTCCTAAGAAAACGTAAAACACTGTTAAATACTTTTGGTAGAGAGTGTGAAATGGCTAGAGGCTTACGTGTTGTTTGTTGTCTGTTCTCTGTTTTCTTTTATCGATTTTTTTTCCCGTATATATATAAATATGTTTTTATATATATACATTTCTGTTCTTGTTATAATTCGCTTATTGATAAAGGCAGCCGTCTGGAAAGTTTCACATATTGTCTATAACCGTCAGGCAGAGTATGAATTTCAAGTGCTAAAACTCCAAGTGCTCAGAGGTTGAATGCGGGGAAAGGAAATACAAGGCCAAATCCAAGCTCGTCATGGGAGCTGAAGTTGTTGCCAAAGAAATCTTCAAGGTTAAACCGAAGCTCATCAGCAGCTGCATGCAACTATAGTTTGCTCTAGTGGCTTTGCTTATTTGCATTTTCGGCTGCAATGCCCCAAAAAATGAGCTGCTTGAAAGTAAATTTTCATCTTATTTATATAGCACACATACAAATACACACACACAGAAGCAGGCAAAGACGAGCCGGGCACGGCCAGGCCGGGTATTTTGGCCTCTTACTCTTAGCTCTCTCATCTGAATATTTGCGCTTGACAAACAAGGAAAGTACTCAAATGTGGCTACGTTTGTTAGTGTGTGTGTGTGTGATATGCCGTGTGTGTTTGAATATCCGGTTTTCCGGCATTTCTTTGGTTCGATTTTCTTCCCAATTTTTTATTATTTTTCTTCTTTTTTTTTTTTTGGTTAGATATATGTAGCAAACGCTTTGGCAATACAATCAACATTTGCACAATTCCTTTTGCATTCCTTTTGGCAAACAATATGCAGCATTTGCTGCACATTTCCTGTAACGTCTTTTCAACATTATTTGTTGTGCTCCTTAAAGTTTTTCTCACAGTTGTTGGTCCAATAAATAAACCAATGATAAGCTCAAGGCAATGAATGCTGTATGAATGCTGTTGCCATTCATTATTTATGTATTGTTGTACTCAGTATTCTTGATTACACCGAGATTCTTATTGAATCACTAACCATATGTGCGTGTCTTCTTCTTACGTTTGTGCATTTCTTGTAATAAACTATTATTATTTATTACAGTTGCTTATTTTATTGCGTTTCTTCACCGTTGTTTATGTGTGTATAAAAAACAATTTCAACTATTTGTAACGTTGTTAGATTTTTCATCAGACAAACGAACAAACAAAGTGCAACTAAACTCACACACACACACACACACACACACACACACACACACACACACACACACAGGCAGAACAAGCCATACTTATTTTGTTTGGCCCATTTCAGACCTTGGTTGATGCCTTTTCACTTGCATGTTAAGTTTATCGCTTCAATGTTTGCTACCTCTCTCGTTTCCCTCCCCCTTCTTTTGCAAATTTCCGTGCTTAGTTATTTGACATTTTCCGCGTGGAAAATAACGCAACAAAAATGCAATAAACGCCAGCTGCTATCAGAAATAGAGACAGATAGAGTAACAGAGAATGAAAGAGTAAGGGATATAGATAGAATGGAAATAGAAAGAGGATTGCAATAAAGTGACCTGGTCAAGTTATTTTGCATTCCAATTTTGCAATTGTGGCAACATGTTGATAGGAAACAAACATTACCAAACTGACCAGAGTTACTCCAGTTAACTGTCAATTAATGTCAAGGCAATGATGTCATCCATCTAACACCATTTGTATTTATATACACATACATATGTACATATATTCATTTGTTGTAATATCAATTTTTTTTTCATTTTCGATAAGAACATAACGAATTACGCATACGACAGGTGGACCAAGGTCATTAACTACGCTATCCCTTTGAGTAACTTGCCTTCAACAACCGCCAAAAAAAAAAAAATAATATATAAGTATGCATACATATATATTATTGTATGTTGCTATATATACACATGTCGCAATGATTCAGTTTTCCAATCTCTTTTTACCTGCTTATCGACCGTTTTCTGTTTGTTTTAGACTACGCGTCAGCAGCATACTACTATATACAATTCATTGTGTTTTTTGTTTTGGTATTTTCGTTGTTGGTCTTATCAATTTTGTCTTTAGGCATTCCAAAACCCTGATTAGATATGAACCAACCGTAATTTTTCTCATACTCTTTGTATGTATATATTTTGATATATATATAGTCTTTCGAACAGGTGTAGTCAGCGCACCCCTTTTTTTTTTGGGGTTGTATTGCAACATTTTCTGCGCCTCTTTCTGTTGTGAAAAAAGAGAGCATAAAAAAATCAACTTTATTCATTAATATCTGTTGTCATATTTAAACGGCCATTTTTCGCTGTTGGTGTTGTGGCTTAACACTTGCAATTTGTCAACCGCACACCCGCACCGACAACCACCAGCCACGAATCTCACCTGGCCTTCGGCAATTAATCACTCCGTTGGCCTACCCGTTTGGTCACCCAAAAAATGGTCTCTCATATATTTTTCATAACCTCACGTGCGGATAATGATCAATGGGCTTTAAGCCGATTTAAGGTTCAATTAAGTAAGCTTGATCTTTTGCCATTGAGAAATGTCAATGTAAAGTAATTAAAATCGATTGAATTTATCCCATCTAAGGTTCATTGACCGTGGAAAGAATTGCTGTAGCAATAATGGAAATCATCGTTGTGGGAATCTCAATTTCAATATTTACAAAATTTGCATAAACGAAGAAACAGTATTTGGAGAGTTATTCCTTTGCTTGTCACAAAGTCTATGTCATACAATAACATGGGCTAAAATTCCCCTTCTCAACTAAGCCACTAGATTTAGAGATGGTGAAAGGAAATATGAGTTCTGCCTGTTTTTGGCATGTGGCATGTCTCTCTGACTGTATGTTTTCTCTTTGACTATCTACTAATTTCTGTGGGCCAACAACACTGGTCGTAGAGGTCATTTACATATAAATAACCAAAAGACGAGCGAATAGCAACAACGAACAACAACAACAACAACAATTGGTAACTAAGTTCCATGGCATTGATTTGGCATAAGGATTCGATGGATACAAATGCTAATACGTTCGGGGAATCATCATAACAAATTTTTGTTATGCTCTTCCTGTACATTCTGTTGGTGTGTTCATATTTAATGTGAATATATGTATGAATGTATACGGTTAAATTTTGCTCATTTTACGACTTTCCTTTTGTATATCCATTCGCTGCGGCCATTTAAATATTGGAATACCCTGTAACCATTGGTAAAAGAAAAGTAAAATTGTCTAAATGTAGGCAAGAGATGATTAAGAGACAGATTCAACAGTTTAAGTCCTGGAAGATTGTGTTGTAAGCCAGAGATATAGTTAACCTTTGATAATATTTTAAATATAAAGGGCATTTAAAATTCTTTCTGTTAATGTTGAATTTTTTTATATTTGCATGGAATGTGTTTCATATTTACGGCATTTATTTTTTACGCACTTCATTGACGCTTTTCTTGGTGGAAAATATGCCTTTCCTCCCATTTAAGTAATATGTTGTCGTAAAAATGTTTAAATGGTTGCTTAAGTGGGTGGCAATGAGCCCATGTGCGTCCTTATGAAAACAGAGTGAGAGAGGGACAGGTGGAGCTATAGCCAGGCTTTTGATTGTGGCTCACGGCATATACATTTATATATTTCAAGAATATTTCGATTATAATTCTCGCGATGGTTCAATTTTTATATTTATATCATGCATTCATTGGCATGGTTGTTTGCCTACTTTTCGGGGCTTGCTGATGCACCACCGCTCACTCACTCACTAACACACACACACACCTATACCCACATACATATTCTGGTCATAACACGTGTTCCCATATTTGTCCTTCCCATCCCAAAGGATGCTCCAATAAACGACCAATGAAAATATGTTTCTTTTTTATGACTTTCTTTTGTTTTTTGTTGCTGTTGTTGTTTGACTGACCCGACCCGCTGCCTCTTTGAATGAAAATGAAAAGATTTTTCATAGCTTTTCTCTGTCTGTGTGTGTGTGTGCGGCTTCATCTACAGTTTGCCGAATCAGAAATTGTGAAAAATCTTTTGCCATTTTATTGCATTATTATTTATCAGAGTGTTCCTTTTACGATTTACAAAATGAAATGTTACAAAAGTTGCTCATTTTAAAGTGTTGAATATTTAATAGGAGACTGAGATAGAGAATGAATGAGAATTCTTTGAATCTAACAATTTCAAAAAAAATTAATATAAAATGAATTGCTCAGACAGCAGACACTGATTAAGATTCGCTTCGATTAACACTCGTTCGCATACAATTACAAAGTTCCCTCACTTCATTCCTCTCTCTCTCTCTCTCTGTCTTCCTTTTTTACTGTCGTTAAAGCCAAAATAATTGTTGTTGTTGCTAGCCTGGCCTGGCCTGGCCAAGTGCCGAGGAAATTTTATTGAGTGCAAGTTGGTGTAACAATTCAGCACCTGTAAGATACAGGGCCGGACAGCAGCTTGTCTGGGAGTTTGCCCCTCCCCCTTGCTCTGTGGCTGACGGCCTTCATCCTGTTTATTTATTTAATTATTATTCAAAGTTGTTTAAGGTCATTTGGTTGGGTCGTTGGCTTAATGTCTGCTCTAGCTTAAAGAATATTACCTTGTGTTTTATTTTCTTTCGTTTTTCAATGGTTCAATGGCTTTTCTCCAGGACAAGAAGCAGATGTGTCTCCTTTACGAAAATTGTTTGCCTGTCATTAATGCCTAATTTATGTAGATCATAAATTACTATATGACTGGGTGATGCTTAGGCTATTGAAAATTGCATTAAATTGTAACCAGTTGAAATTGATATTGATGTGATTTTCCATTTGACTGCACATACAATACTATGTATATGTATGTATATATATGTATCTATTTATATAGGGTGCTGTGCGTAGCCTCCCGTTCCGAGGTTTTGCATCAATCGATTGGTTTTTCTTGTTGCTTCTCCTGCAACATGTAAAACTTTTGTCTACATATTAAAATGTGCAGTCAAATAAAAAATGACTTTAGCTCTAGTTTCAATTTTGACAACAGGGTGGTGCCCATACATATATAAATATATAGATGTTGCGTGGAAGCAACATGTTATCATATTAAAAAAGTGCAGCCAGTAAAAATAAATCGACGAAAATAAACATGTTCAATGTCAAAATTAAAGTCAAAGAAGGCAATAATACGTTGCCAAGAAATGGTCAAAGGAGCAATGGAAATGGTTCCATGGGATACAATTACACTGGTGCAGGCAGTGGACGTAATAGTCCAGCTATGAGTAGCCTGCGTAGCTCTCTAGCCTCATCCAATCGCAGTCCGAGCGGCTCATTGCGGCGCAAGGATAAACGCGTACGCATTGTGACCAGCTATGAACCTTCGGAGCGTGACTATGATCGCCAGAGACAGCATTTTGGTAAACACTTGCATTGCGGTTCACTTGAAATTCTTTCTCAATTTGATTAAAAAAAAAAAAAAACACTACTAAATAGACATATTATTATTTTTCTATTGCAGATAATCTTGACGGCGTCACGGAGCTACGCTTGGAGCAATATGAAATCCACATAGAGCGTACCGCGGCTGGTCTTGGCCTTAGCATAGCCGGTGGCAAGGGTTCTACACCATTTAAGGGTGATGATGATGGCATCTTCATATCACGTGTTACTGAAGGTGGCCCTGCAGATTTGGCTGGCCTTAAAGTGGGCGACAAAGTTATTAAAGTTAATGGCATTGTTGTTGTCGATGCAGATCATTATCAGGCCGTGCAAGTGCTAAAAGCCTGCGGTGCTGTTCTTGTACTTGTGGTGCAACGTGAAGTAACTCGCCTCATTGGACATCCTGTGTTCAGTGAGGATGGCAGTGTTTCACAAATTTCAGTTGAGACTCGTCCGTTGGTTGCCGAAATAAGTCAACCGGTGGCGGCCACACATGAGCGATATATACCACCTCCCATTGAAATAATTCCTCAACAACAGCAGCAACATCTGCCAGTACAGCAGCAACAGCAAATTCAAAATTTGGCTCCTGCTCATAGCTATTCAGGAAATGTATTTGCCACACCCACTGCTGTAACAGCAGAACCAACGGCCGTTTCAAATGGTTTATTAAATGGCAAGGTGGGTGGTGAATTTTATCTTAAAGCCTTCTTTTAAGTACCCAATTGGATATAATTATTTGACTTCCTTTGTTCCATTTTTTTTTATGCACAGTTCTTTATCAAATTTTAATTTGAAATCAGATAATACTCAAATTTAACCGTTTATTATTATTTAAATTAACTTTTTTTTCAATTTGTGAGCTCGTGTTTCTGGTTGGTTGATTGATTGCATCTTGTTGTCTTTGCGGTTTTTCAGGATGCGCCGCTGAGTTTCATTCAATTGCACACGACGTTGATACGAGATCAAATTGGTCAGGGATTGGGCTTTAGCATTGCCGGTGGCAAAGGCTCCCCACCGTTCAAGGATGATTGCGATGGCATTTTCATATCTCGCATTACCGAGGGAGGTTTGGCACATCGCGATGGCAAAATCATGGTTGGCGACCGTGTCATGGCGGTAAGTTGCATATGCTAATGGCATTTCATTGTACAATGCATTTGTATACCATACTCTTCCCTGCATTTACCCTGTTTTACTTTCTCTCTCTGTCTCTCTCTGCGTTGCCTTACCGCAGATTAACGGCAATGACATGACGGAGGCCCATCATGACGCTGCCGTTGCCTGTCTCACTGAACCGCAGCGTTTTGTTCGTCTAGTGCTGCAACGTGAGTATCGCGGACCATTGGAACCGCCAATGAGTCCTCGTAGTCCGGCTGTGCTCAACTCATTGAGCCCCTCTGGCTATTTGGCCAATCGACCAGGTTAGAATTGCAAGCGTTAAGCTTCAATGGAGCGAAATCTTAATTTATATGCTTCTCTCTCTCTCTCTGTCTCTCTCTTTTGCAGCCAACTTCCAACGTTCGGTAGGTGACGTAAGTGGAGGAACAGTTGAGCAGCCGTACAAGTACAATACCTTGGCCACCGCCAACCCGGCATCTGCAGCAAGCAATGTTGCCTACAGCACCGCCGCTGCCACCACCAACACATTGCCCAGCAGTAAGACAAATGGTTTTGCTGGAGTTGCAATAGATAAGAATACTGGGCAACCAGTGCCAGCACCACGGCGCACCAATTCTGTACCTCTGGGCGATGGCGATGGAACGGCACCCAATGGAGCTGCCTCCACCACATCCAGTGGAGACTCTGGCGAGGCTCAGGTAAGAAACTTATAGCAATATATGAAGACAAACCTTTAAACTCTTTTGTAGAATTTGTAGACTTTAACTTAAGTTTTGTGTCTAGTTCTTTGCACGTCATTTAAATGTTGCGCATACGACTCGTACCCTATATCATAATCAGGCTAAGACTTAAGAAAATTGTTAAGAACTTGCGCTACATTTTATACATAAACACATACATACATATATAGTGAATGTATATGTAATTACAGGTAAGTTGTCGAAATGATTCAGCGCAAGTTCTTAACAGAGATTAACATTCCCCACGCAAATTGTTGTTGATATTTTGCGAAAATTATAATATAAAAAAAGGAAAAACATTAGCATAAAAACACACTTCTCCTTATCAAAATTCTAAGTATTGTTTTCTAATTGTGCTAATACATAACTGCCAGATAATTACAACATATAATATATATATATATATATTTATATACAAACTCATAACCCTAGATCATAGAATTTATATGTATATTGAATTTGTTTGTGTTTGTTTTGCATGTGCCCTGTGCGCGTTTCTTTGTCCTCTTATATTCTTCACCGATTTTGTGTGTTCTATTTGTCTCCAGTTGCTGCTGCTTTTATGCACCCACCAAAAAAAGAGCCATTCATTCAACAATTGGCCTTAATTCTGAATTGTATATAATGCTAGACATAATATTAGTGTTAGGCAGTTTAATTTAATTTAGGATTAGCCCCCCCACTATCCTCCCCCCAACCACTCACTCTCTAAAAATCAAAATGTAAAATGAAATTTACAAAATCCAAACATATTTTTGTTTCTTTTTCTCCGAACCCAAAATTATTCTTTACAAAAAAAAAAAAAAAAAAAAAAAAAACCCGAAAAAAAAACCAAACTGATCTTTCCAAAAACAACAACAACAACAAAACTTTGCTTAAAACCCAATGCCACGTTAAATCCACCGATCAACACACCATCGACAACATCCATGCACTGCAGCCGTCCTCACTGCGACCGTTGACCAGCGATGATTTTCAGGCGATGATACCGGCACACTTCCTTAGCGGCGGCAATCAGCATCAGGTGCATGTGGCCAGACCCAATGAAGTGGGCATCAGTGCTGTAACGGTGAATGTGAATAAGCCGCAGCCAGATTTACCCATGTTCCCAGCAGCACCCACCGAATTGGGAGTCGTCACCGAGACCATCACCAAATCCACCTTCACGGAGACAGTGATGACGCGCATCACAGATAATCAGCTGGCGGAGCCATTGATCAGTGAGGTGACTATCACAACATCACGCATACACTAAAAGCAAAAAGATAAAAAACATTAAAAAAACGAAATAAATACAAGAATTAAATTAATTAAAAGTTGTAAATGAAACCAAAGTAAATTAGTGGCGTTGTGTGAAGCAGTCCTAAGTAACAACGTTCCCGTTCCTGAACTTTACTATTCACACACGCACACAAATACATATTGTTTAAAAAAAAACAACAACAACTAGCACACACACACACACAAACCCACATATGCACATTCCACCATCTGCACATGAAAACGATTCTTGATTTCAATTAAAATTTTCACAAATATTTCTCTCTTTCTCTTTGAATTGGCAATTCGATTTTGCTCTTGAGTTAAATTTTAGTTTCTTTGTTTTTTTTTTCATCAATTAAATATATATTAAGCATCACCTTTGTATGTAAATAAATATGTGTGCGTATTTTGCAAACAATTTAATTCAACTAATGTTGGCCTGGGACAAAGACGCTTCAACATGGCCAACACATTGACGCATACACACCTACATATATCAAACCAGGACAGCAAAACGATCCACAGGTTGGATATATCGTTCTCGGGTTCTCTGCTATGTTGAAGCGTCTGTCCGTCGTTGAAGTGTGCCAATGGCATTGACAATGGCTAAATTGCTCCATAGTGTGTTTGATGCCAAAGCATTATGCAAAACATGCACATTGACAATAGCTTTATGTTGACCTGAACTAATTGATGAAGGATGTGGCTAATAGTTATGGTTGTGGACTTGGCAGCATAGCAAAATGGATTTTACCATCTAATTGCACTAATTTGATATGTAGACAATAGCAATAGAAATTATGCATGTTTAATTAATTTTCCTTTAAAAATTCTTCTACTAACTTTCTATTTGTAACAATATTGGGCTTTCTTATTTGGTTAATGAAATAAAAATTTAAATAGTTTTTATTCTAATTTTTAGACTAACTGAGTTGTTTTCAATTTATAATTTATTTTTAAATAAATATTAGATCTCGTACCGACGCTCTTAATTACAAAATCTTATCAAAGTTAATTACCTAACTCTTAGTTTCATATAAAAGTGTTTTAAAACTTTGCTTGAATTGTTAAACAAAATTTTATTTGTTTATTTTTGACAGCTAAATAAAACATGAATTGCTTTTAAATTGCAGCTTATTGTTATTATAAAAAATTAGAGCTTTTAATCTGTTAGAATATGCTCTTAGCAATTGAAGCATTTCGCACTTGAGTCTTTCAGTGTCCTTTACACATTCTTCCCTAATCTTAACCAAGGACAAGCAAAGTGTTCAAAAGTTGTCATACAGTCAAGTCGAGTGTCAACTCTGGATCCTACTCAAAAGAAAAAAAAAAATATACATATATATTAATAAAAAAAAAAAATATATACATATATATATAAGAAAAAAAAATATACATATATATTAATAAAAAAATAGAAAAAATCTTTCAACCACTGCAGTTGACGAAAGCCTTCTCTCCTCCCACCTCAACAGAGATACTCCTTTGCCACTTACCATATAAATATATAATTCAGCCAACTAGAGATTCTCTATGCATACATGTGTGAATAATACATTATGACGAAACACTCAGAGACCTGCTCTACGAGTGAAGCCAAAAAAGCATTTATTTTCAAATAACAAAATAACACGCCCACAAATGCAGTTCCACACACATGCACACATCGACACACACACACACACACACACACACACAGAGAGAGAGAAAGACACACTGTCTGATATCTAAGAAAAACTTTTGAATATTTCCGTTTATTTACTATGAGTAAACACTTCATTTTGTCTGCTGATGGCAAAAACGAAAAGTTGCACTTGAATTGTAAATATCAAAAATTTAATTGTTTTTAATTTCTTTTTTATTTACTCAAGTTATTTATTTATCGTGACAGTTTAAAAGTAACCTCAAAGTCTGTAGAAGTTATTTGCTTTAAAAAAAAAAAAAAAAAAAAAAAATTGAAAAACTTTTCTTACAGTTTTTGCATTTGACAAGTTAAATGAAATATTTCTAATGAATATATAGTATATAACTTGAAAATATTATCATTTGACATTTTAATATTGCCTGTCTCTGTATGGTTGTGTGTGTGTGTGTGTGTGTAAACCACAGAAGTGAGTTGCTCTTTTTGATTGAAACATAAAAGCCGCTCAGATTTTTGTAGATTTTCTTTTATGTATGTGATTTAATATACAAGATTTAAGCAGAATATGTCTTATGCATTATTTATTAATGTTGTTGTTTACTTTTAAGTTCAAGTATTCATGATTTGCATGGTTATGGTAAATGGTAAATGGTGTTTTGGTTTCATTTGGTTTGGTTCGGTTTGGTTTCGTGTTTTTTTTTTATTTGCCTTTGTTTTATGTTGTCACCCATCAAAGAAATGATTTTATTTTTTGTTTTTGGTTTGGTTTGTGTGTGTGTTTCCTATGTTGGCAAAGAAATTAGTTCATGTAAATATCACCAACAATTTTGCACACTCTCACACATACATACAACTATACATACATTTACAAAATCCATCACATACATATATGTACATACATATATAAGCACACTTTATACCACCAGCAATCTTGGTAGGATTTACTAGAATTAGTTTTTGCTTAGTTCTATTAAAAAGCCTGTGTTTGATCCAAAATTTAATACCATCTAATGAAATATTCCATTGTGTCTATTATGTAGGAGGTGGTCTTACCTAAAAATCAAGGTTCTCTCGGCTTCAGCATAATTGGTGGAACGGATCATTCCTGTGTGCCCTTTGGCACTCGAGAGCCCGGCATTTTCATTTCACATGTAAGTAGAGCAAGCCACAATTAGCTAAAAGTGGTAGCAAAAAAAAAAAAAAATTATGGGGTCCGATGATGAACTATTCTCTTGGCAAAAGAGGAAAAAGGAAAATGAAAAGAAAAAGCAGAAAACTTTTCAAATTAAAACACTTGAGTAACTTGCAAATGTAAATGAGCTGCACACAATTTGTACAAAATGCAGTCACTTGGACGACGACAATGACGACGGCTTCATTATAAGCAATTAACTCAACCAAATTTTTGGGGTGTTGGGCGGTGTGGATATAGGAAGTGTAGAACTTTCAAGTTTATAAGCTTTTCATTTAGTAATTCATTTTCATTTACCCACAGATTGTGCCCGGCGGTATTGCCTCCAAATGCGGTAAATTGCGCATGGGCGATCGTATTTTGAAAGTCAATGAGGCAGATGTTTCCAAGGCCACACATGAGGATGCTGTTTCGGAGCTAACTAAAGATGGCGATGATATCAAGTTGACCATACAGCATGATCCACTACCTCCAGGTTTTCAGGTTAGTTTACTTTTATCATTAGTTTTTCTTTAGTACTGTAAACTGTGTAAATATTAAAAGTAAATCTGCTTTGAGTCCACACACCTATTTGTATACTTATCTATCCTGTATATTCTCTAAAAATGCAAAAAAAAAAAAATTCGATACGCAAAAGCACCTAGAAGTAGTTTATATAGACACAGAGGTAAGCTTGAAAACTGAAAAATCCTTGCTAAATAATTAAAAACTCTCATTTTCCTCCTTGTTTGTTTCCTATTATTATCTGTGCATTGTTGTGCCATTGCATTTATTTATAATTTCGAAGCACTTAAGTAAATCCGTTTCTAATTTTTATGTTCTTTTGTGCTGGTTTTTGCCGCCGCTCTTGTTTCTCTCTTATTTCTTTTCATACTTTGCAAATCGCAGGAAGTTCTATTGGCAAAGGCCGAGGGCGAACGGCTGGGCATGCACATTAAAGGCGGCCTAAATGGACAGCGTGGTAATCCTGCAGATCCCTCCGACGAGGGTGTTTTTGTGTCCAAAATTAACTCAGTTGGTGCGGCCCGTCGCGATGGAAGGCTTAAGGTAATGTCTCCAGTCACATGGCAATGTTGTCTGACTAAAACTCTGAGTAAACTTTAGAAGAAGCTCAGGTGAAAATTAACCTACAACTTTTTTCCTTTTCTCTGTCTCTCTCTCTCTCTCTCTCTCTCTGTTTGTCTGTATAGGTGGGCATGCGTCTGCTGGAGGTTAATGGACAGTCGCTGCTGGGTGCTTCACATCAGAATGCGGTCAATGTCTTGCGAAACGCAGGCAATGAAATACAATTGGTTGTGTGCAAAGGCTACGATAAATCCAATTTAATTCATTCCATTGGTCAGGGAGGAGGCATGAGTACAGGCTTTAACTCGTCTGCATCCTGTAGCGGTGGCAGTCGTCAAGGTACGTTCTAATCTTTTAAAACAAATGAACAAACACCAAGTAGTATTGATTGGAATCCTTGTAGGGTCTCGGGCTTCGGAAACCGGTTCGGAATTGAGTCAGAGTCAAAGTGTATCCAGTTTGGATCATGACGAGGAGGAACGTCTGCGACAGGTGAGTTCAAGTGGAATATAATATAATTTGACTATATTCTAAATTGCACTTTCTCTTTCAATTATTCCTTTTGCAGGACTTTGATGTATTTGCAGCTCAAAAAACAGATGCTACCACACCAGAGCCAACTAGCCAATCTGGTCTGGCTGTTGCTGCTGCTTTGGTGCACGGATCACCTTCACCCACACGAATAACGCCCACACCACCAGTGGATGTGCCAGCAGTCTCTGATTCGACGGCAGTCGCACAGACTGTGGCACTCATTCATGCAGAGCAGGCACACCATCAACAACAACAACAGCAGCAGCAGACACAACTTGCTCCATTGGGTCAGGAGAAGAGTACCCAAGAGAAGGTTAGTAGCAGTAGTGGTCGTAGCAAATGGCCTTGCCCTTTTTATTGGCCAATTTTTCAGTCGTTTACCTTTCCATTCATTCAATATGATTGTAAATTAGGTACTGGAAATTGTACGCGCCGCAGACGCCTTCACTACCGTTCCACCGAAATCACCATCAGAACATCATGAGCAGGATAAGATACAGAAAACAACGACAGTTGTAATATCGAAGCATACACTCGATACAAATCCCACAACACCGACAACGCCATTGGCAGCTCTGCCATCAATTGGTGGAGTTGCCGAGTCAGCGACCGCTGCTCCTGCATCTACAACACCAACACCAACACCTGCACCCACTCCTAATACTGTCCCAGTGGTGGCCGTGCAAACTCAAACTAATACAACCCAAGAAGGAACAGACCAACAACAAGAACTGCAGGTATGTACTCCAATCTGGACGCACGTCTTGTGTTAACTTTTATATCTTGTATTCGTCTCGCTGTGTGTGTGTATCTCTTTCTCGCTCTAACACTCACTTTGTCCTTTTGTTTTATGCCAGTCTGCATTTGTGTGCGTGTATGTATGTATGTCTGGCTTTTTTTTCTTTTCTTTTTTTTGATTTTGCCGTATTACTTTTAACATAAACCCAACCCGACAGTCGCTACCACACCAACTCACTCTGAACAATTTACTTTTTTACTTGTACTTTACCTTATGCTTGTTTTGTTCTGTAACCTCACTAATGTCTGTTTCTGATATGCGAATCTGTCTTTATGTATGTTTGTGTGTATGTATGTATGTATGAGTGGATCAGCGTGTTAAACGTGTGGGTGTATATTTGCACACACACACACACAACAAACAAATTTTATATTACAATTCATATGCGCCACCATTTAATACACTTACTTTACCCCAAAAAAGAAAAAAATACAAAAGGTGAAGTTACCTCACTCTTTCGTTATTCTCCCCTGACAATTCACCTGTTTTGCAAAGTTCATTTGACTGCGCCCACGATTTTGATATGTGACTTCAACTGAATATTCAATTTCAAAAGCTAAAGCTTAGCAACATTTAAAGCATGCAAATGCAAACAAAAAAAAAAAAAATAACAAAGCAAAACTGATTCTATAAATAGAAATTTCACGGAAACGCGAAGAATAAAATAAGAATTTTGTTCTTTAACCTTAAGTATAAAATGTCATAGTTCAAGTGAAATTATTCATTTAATTGAAACCTTTACCTATGCAAAAAACACCTCAGGCAATTGCTCTTTTCACATTCAATTAAGATCAATTAGATAGAGAAAATGATTGATTATAGTGTGGTAGAAGTTGCTAAGCTACAATTTAATCACAGAAACTTTAAAACATATTTAAAAGTTTTAAATCGAATCTATATAAAGAGTATACATATATTCGTTAAAAGCATGATAAGCTGAGTTAATACAGACATATCAATCTAGATTCATTTAAATCAACTTAAGCTGCACATTTACACAAAATTTATATAGCTTCAAATTTTATGTCTATTGGAACATTTAAGAGCAAACGCTGATAGAAAATATAAATACAAATTTCATATATAAAATCACTTATGGAATACCACTTATAAGTGTGTCTACTTATTAGCCTGTCAAAATAAATTTAAATTTAAATTCTTTAAACATTAATATTGAACTTTATCAAAGTTCTAAAGATTAGTTTTCTTTAAAATTTAAATAGGTTGCTTGAATTTTTTCCAAATATTTGTCAATATATACTTTAACAAATAATTCAAAAGACCATCAGCGATTCAATTGAAATTTCTTATCGATTGAAGTCACAAGTCAGAAAAAATATATCCATTACACCATCATTGTCATTGACATCTGACAGATTCTAAATATAAATAACAAATATTCATCCAAGCCACATTCTCATTCGTACTTTAAAAATGTCTAAACTCAGTCTAGACATTTTCAAGTCTTTACATTTATTTGCACTTTAGTATAATCATTCGTATCATCTCTTATTATTGTTCTACGAATTTGGTTATAGAAACAAACAAGAACAATAATAATGAGAAAATATCATTTACTTTGGTTGCATTTTCAAATTTAAATAATTTTCTTGTCTACATTTTGTACAAAGAAAATACATATGTACTTGCATGCGTTGTTCAGTGTTAAAATTTCTCTTGATGGCAGGGGAGAGGGTATATTACACCTAAGAGAGGTGTTGTATGGGGTAGAAGGCTTGATTTGAAAGCTGTGGATTGTTGCCCACATTTATTGATATGGCAGCAGACGATTTATTATTTATTAGCATATTGGCTGAGCAGATTGTTTCTGCTACGCTTGATCATTGTTGCTCTTATTGTTATTATTGTTGCTGTTATTGTTGTTGTTGTCTTATTTATGCTACTTTCATATTGTATTCATTTCTGTTTGAGTCTTTGTTACTTTACCTTTTGCGTACCTCTGCCACTGTGTGGGCGGCATTGTTATGATTATTGTTGTTGTAGATGGCTGCTGGATTGTTGCTGCTTATTTTAAAGCATGCCGCATTTGAATTTGCATTGAAAGAAAAACAGGGGAAAGCATCAGCAGCAAAAAAAAAAAAAAAATGAAAATGAATATATATATATGCGAATATACAATATCTACCTACCTACTACTATATAGATGGCACGTATAATAAAAGTAAATGTAAATAATTCAAAAACGAAACAAAAAAAAAAAAAAAACAAAATCTGCAGAAAGAAATTTCCATTAAAATGTCTCTCTCTTATCTTCTTCTCGTCCTTCTTCTTTATTGCTCTCAATAATGCGCGCGCCGTTCGCTGCTTTTCAACATATTGTTATTTCTTTATTCTTTTCCTTTTTTTCTTATTATTTTATTTATTCTTATTCGTTTTCCGTTTTTCTTTTCAATCTCAACTGGCATTTGGCTTTGTTTCTTTTCCATTTTCAATTTTTTTTTTGTTGGTATTTGAATTGATTTCATTGCAGCGCATTGCTTAACAAGCGGATGTTTATCACTATAAGACTGAATATTTAGTTTAAAAGGCCAATTGAAATACAGTTGGCAACAACTACTTACAAAATTATACATATACATATACATACATTCAATACATATATGTTAACCATATGTACGAGTATATGTGATAAAGTCACTTTGAGGGAAATTAATTGAGCGTGTTCAAATACGAAAAAGGAGTTACTATAAATACGATGCAAATAGTACATACACACTTAGGACAGCTATGCCACGTATTTGTATATATATATATATATATTCTTAGTTGATCTACAATTGTACCCAAAAAGTCCAACTTGAAAACTGAATCAAAATAAACTACAACACCCACACAGACACACACACACACATCTCAATATTTACTCACACACTTTGATACAGCAAATGGTTTCAATATCTCTTATGCTCACTAGCTCAGTTTGCTATCATCCTGTAAAAGAAATATAAGTAAAAACGATTTACACACAAATCACTTAAACAAAATCCCTCCTGTTATAGTAGAGAGCAGTAAGTTTTTGTCTACAATGAAATGTGAATTCTAGCCATTTTTGCGGCACATTTACATATACAATATATAAACATATATATATATATACATATGGAGAAAGTCTTTCAATGTTTATATGTACCATATGGAAACTGTACTGTCTACTATCTACACCCACACACTGAACAAGAAACATTCACACAAAACTCTATTATTATTACTATATGTGTAACCATGAAATTTGTGTGGCAAGCACACAAAAGGTCCAAAATGTGCAACTATATAATAATACTCGAGAAAATGAAAAAAAAAGAAGAAGTAAATTCCAAAGAACAGAAGGAACTTAACAAATTGTTGTTATTAACCTAGGCAAATGTATAAACTTTTTGTTAAAAATATCAATTAACTCTGTTAAACATTCACATAATTCAATTGCGACCGAATAACATTGAATATTCCACTATTTGTTGAATATTAACCAAATATTTTATTCATTTGGTTACAATCATAATTTATAAATATTTTCTCTGCTTTTTGGTTTTTCGCCCTGCCCAACAATTTTTTTGTTTTTCCATTGTTAGTTATGGTTAGTTTTTAACTTTAAGGCTAGATAAATGGAATATAAAGAGTGCATTTTCAATGTCAATAAATCTAAATGTATTTGTCGTATAAAAAAAAAAATATATAGCGAAAAAAAACTGCTATACTTTAAACTATTTTTAGTTTTTGGGTAAATTCTGATGTGGGGAGTTAATATAAAAATTCTTTTGGCTATTTTGCTATCTTGCAAGTTTCTTAATTAGTTTTTCTTCTTTGATTTGCGTTGCCTTGTCATTTTGCCAGTTGTCTCTTGTCTCTTGTTCCTTGTCGTCTCTGTCTCTATTATTGTTATACCGCTCGCTGTGTGGAGAGTAGAAGAGAGATCTCATCCAACCTCATCAACAAGAAAATTGGCCAAAACAGCGTGAAGTCAGCGCATCATCAAGTCAAACAAAAAAAAACCTCATACGTAACTCACTGGTAATTGGCTAATGGAGTACAGATTGCAAAAGTGAACCAAGAAGCGCACAAAACATCAACCAGAAAAAAAAATGAAAAAACAACCAAAATCTGTGTCGTTCGAGCACCATCATCAACAAACCAACCATCGTCCATTCAATACACCCACACACACACACACAATCACACTCATATTGATATATGTTTCTAAATATATATATAAATCAGCAATCCATCAACACCCACAATTAACATCGCACATTGCAAAATTTATGTTCAATGCTTGTGTGTGAAAAAAAAAACAATAATGTTGCACCAGAAACAAAAAATACAGCAAAGTAAACCAAATTATGTTTAAACCCCAAAACCAAAAAAAAAAAAAACAATATTCAAAATTCAATAGCAGCGTGGAACTCAGACGCCCGACCGTGGAGTACGCTATTCCTATCAGCAAATGCTTGAGAACCAGGAGGAAGCCAGAAGCCAGGCAAAGGCTCCATCGAAGCCAAAGAAGGCAGAGCCCGTGTATATTATAGACGATGATGATGATGACGAAGAAGACGACAAAGGCCACATGGACGATATTGATGCTATTGACGAGGAGGATGAAGATGAAGTTGAGAGCTCACCTCCAGTTGATCTAGTATCGCCACCGTCCTATGCCGACACAGATTCAGATTGTTTTGATCGACGTCGTGGTCGTTATACTAGTGACTCAGAGAGCGATTATCGGCCATATAAGCCATCCCGTTCAGGTCGCAGTACACCGGAATACGCTGGTGGTCATCGCAAATCTGTGAGCTTTGATCTAAGCGGCGATGAGCGCTCTAAATCAGACTACGAACGATCAAGTTCCCGGACTCCAGATGGCTATGGGCGTTCCTATGATTCGGAGCAGGATTCTCGTGCGCGCAGTCGCATGCCACGAAAGGGTATTTTGCGGTCCACCAGTCCTAGTTCATCAGCGAGTTCCACGCTAGAACGTTATCCAGAGAAGCCAACTTCCATTGTGCCCACTGTGGCGCGTATTAGAGAGGTGGAATCGCCGCAACTGCAACGAGTATCAAGAGCTACTTCACCGGAGCGACCAGGGGAATTGGAACGTGAGAATCCCTTCCGCCATGCCACGTCTGAGGATGATGAGTACACCCAAATAGCAAGGGCTATTAACAGATCACCCCGTTCACCGCGTTCACCTCGCGATCAATACTTTTTCGGAGCTTCACGCTCCAATGAAGATCTTCTTGACCAATCGTTGTCCAGTGGACGCAGTACGCCCAATACCGTAATATCAAAATCAACGGAAAATTTAACTGGGCCAGAAGCACGGCCAAAGGTACCGCCACCCACGTTGCCTAAGCCGCAGCTTAAGAAGGCTGATCTCGTGCGAAATGTAGCTCTAGAAACATTCCAAGCTAGCGATGTGGGTAAAGGCGATTTTGCGGTATTCGAACATGATGCTACGACCAACACAATCCATCAAGTGGGAGCTAAGTTGCCTGTTCGAGTAACCGGTAAACCATCGCGTCCAAGAGAAAGTCCTCCGCCACCGCCAGTAAACTTTGCCACGTTGCCAAAATCACCAGTTCCAAGTACACCAACATTGATAGAGGAATCGCTGTATATGGAAGCGTTGCCAGCACCACCAACGCAACGTCGTCCTCTCGATTTTGTGCACGAGAACTCTCCCGATAACATCCTGGTGACTGCCCAAGAGCATCGCGAGTTTCTTTTACGTGAGAATGAGCTGAGGAACCAGCTGCGGGCTCCTTTTGAACCCGCTCCACCAATACCAATTGTGGGCAACAAAAGCTATGCGGTAACGAATCCATTTCTAGACAGTTGTGACACTGACATTGACAACCTGCCACTACCACCCCCGCCCACACCACCTGCCCAACACTTTCGTCATTTGCATGAGCCGCTACTAACCGCTGTCACCACTAACGCATCAACGTCTTCTTCATCTTCTTCCAATGCCTCTGCCTCTGCCACTGCCACTACCTCTGCCAACTGCTTGATGGATGTCCCACCGCAACTACAGCAGCTGCTGGTCGCTGGGTCACCCACACAAATCTTTCCCACGGCCCAAATACTGCCTGTTCAGTATGCGAGTCTTCCACAACCGCAGCAGCCCAATACACTCACCCTGAGCCATCCTCAGGCATCACCACCCCCACCTCCAAATGCCTTTGGCACACAGTCCGCTCCCATATTCAATCTTGTCCTGTTACCCAGCGACCAAAGCAGCCAGGTGTCATCGTCGCCTGCCGCTGGCTCGGCGGTGTTTTATCTCCAATCGCCAAATTCGGCATCTGCACAACTATCGGTGAGTGAAACGAGCGGAAAGTCTAAGCGTATCGTTGTCGCATCTCCAACCACTTCCACGACCACCACTGTTGCTGTCTCTGCCCCCATTTCCGTACCCTCGCCATCGCCGTCATATGCCGCAATGCAATTTCCAACATTCTCGGAAATTGTGGTCAGCCCCGACTCAAATAGCAATTACCAAAACATGACCACAACCCGAGTTGCCATATCGAATTCCTCCCTAGCCACTGGCAGCTCCTTTTCCATAGATTCCTCTTCGACATCATCGCTGCTGTTGTCCAAGGCAACCAAAGTGCCGCCCATTGCCTCCGCCATATCTGCACCTTCATCTGCTTACTATGAGACAGCCGAGGAAATCTATTCAACCATCGAAGAGGAGGCTATTTACAGTAATACGTCATTTTTCGATTCGCGACGTAGCAGCGACACATCGCTTTCATGTCGCGCGTCCACATCCCCCACTCCACCGCCATTGCCGCCAAAGAGGCCAGTAAAGCCGAGCAAATTGAGGACAGCTCCAGCACCGCCGGTGGCCCAGAAACCTCACGGTCTTCGTGGCCTTGCCAGTTTTAAGCTACGCTCACAATCCCAGCCACAATTAGAGGGGCCAACCACACCGCGCTATGCCACACCCCAAACCCCAACAACGCCCACCGGCAAGGAGACAACCGTGTAGATTAAAGTTGTGCACTTCTCCTGTTGCACATTGAACTAGGTCAAGTTGAGGAAGCCTCTAATTGCCCCATCTTACTACAGCCCATACATTTTAATTAAATTCTAACACCTTTTGCCATCAATTAAATGGCTACCACCACCACTAGCAACATTCTCCTTACCCCGCCTTGTCCATTTCCTAGCAATTTTCAATATTTTCGTTAGCTGTGGATGGCCATTTAAATTGATTGATTGGCTTGGGCGGTGACCGCCACAGTTGCCGTCTCCTTCACTGCACACTCTTCCCTGCTAATTAGATGCAACTTTTTGTTGACTTTGCACCACATTGCAGCTGAAATTGAGCAGCAGCAGCAGCATCATTGGCAGCAGCAACAAGCGGACAAAGTTTAACCATTCTTTCCTCTTCATCTCCCTTTCAAATGCCACCTACCGCCTTTTTTCCATGTTCGGGGCAAGTTTAATTTGACGCTGATTGAAACAGTTGGGGCAAAAAATAAAAAAAAAGCCCCTCCCCTACCACCGCACCACAATGTTGGCCAATTCTTTTTCGAACGAACGAAGGACACAATGATTAAACTAAGAGAACACATACAAAAAAAAAATACACATAGACAGAAAAGAATACAAATTTTACTTATACAAACATATCTACAAATTTTAAGTTGATTTTAAAAATAGTTTATAAAGCGACACATTCCACATACAAATTTCAATAGCATACTTTAAGGCAACTAATAAATATATTCTATATTTTCGATTCCGTTTGGCAAATTCTCTTTCATTTTTGTCTTGTCCCAATCTCAATTGTTCAATATGACTGCGAGTGAGATTAGATAATGATTCAAAAAAGATATTGTATGACCTTGACATACATAACAAAAAAGATACAAGCCGTGAACTAGTTCATTGCTCATTTTTAGCTAGATTCCTGCAGCTGCTTTCTATATTTGCAGGCCCTCAAGCATTTGCGGTCGTGACTGCACTGATTTATCAGTTGACTAGCTATAGCTTTTTATATAGCAACTTTCCCTATCTCTCTTCTTTTTTTTTTAATGTTTTCTCTAATCTTATCTTTGAAAACACTCTTAATTATACACGATAAGGGCTTTGTTATCGTCGCACCTGTTCGTATTACAAACGAATATGTCAACCTGCCCACACACACACACACAAATACACGGACACAGATACACGCATATACATAGATACATGAACCTTTCGCCACTAACACTTTCATTGGGAATTGGCACTACTATGCTATCTGAATTATTCAATAGCTTATTAGCTTTTAATGCCCTAACCAGGGCTGCATTTTCTGCTATATTCTTCTTCTTTTTTTTTTTTACTTCCCTTGCCAGTACACTCTCAACACTTTCATGGCTCAATAAATTTCTATTAGTTTGACTGCTGAGTAGCACAAAAAGCAAACGAAGCGTTAGAAAGATAGCAATACCCTTTCTTTCTCTCTCTCTCTCTTTATCTATCTTTACATGTGAGAGAAAGAAAGGGAGCGAGAGAGATGGTAAAATTACGATATAGACAGAGGTTGAAGAGCTGCAGGCTGACTTCTTGTATGTTGCTCCTTCGTATTGACTTTAATTGAAAATCGAAAAATCCGATACGAAATTAATTTCTTTGCTAAAAATACAATCCAGCTTGTGTTTTTGCCTTTGCCCTTTCCACATGCACTTGCCACTGCCGGATCCTTGCTGAATGGTTAGCTAACTGGCCGGCTGGCTGGCTGTCGTTTATTTATGAGTCTTGGTCTTTTTGTGCTTGGCCAGAGTATCCTGGTATAAGGTTGCAATTTGTGCAGTTTAACGCTGGCTTTTGCTCTTGCCCTTGCCTGGTTGGCATTTAATGACTTTGTCGTCGTCGTCTTCGTTGTTGTTGTTGTTGTTGCAGGCACTAACTATCCTACAGTACGCCCACATTGGCTTTATCTGCTCTTGCCGCTGCTGCTGCTGCTGCTGCTGCGTCTCATGTTGCCTAAAACCGAAAGGAATTGCATGAAAGCATAAAACGGACAGTACATGACTTTGGGTGATAAATGGCCTGGTTCATTCCTAACCCACACAGCTGTAATTTGTGCCCTATACCACACCCATTCCCATTCACTTCCACTCATCCACCTCTCGCAGTAAATTATATGATGGCCACGGGCACAAAAACAAAGCTCTGTCTTCTTTTTCTTGGTCATTTTATGATTGAAAGTCTGCCGGCTGTTCCGCTAACCGACTGACTGTCGAGCATCCCAAAAAAAAAACAAAAAAAAAAAACCAAAATAATAATACTCCCCATGACTGCTCCCATCCATCTGCTTTTTAATAAACTTGTGTAGTGCCATCAATTTTCTTTATGGTCGTTTGGATTTTTTAAGCTTTGACTTTGAAAATTGCAGTTTTTCCCAGTCATTTAATTGAAAATATGGCAGCCAGTGGCACTTTAGATCAAAAGTTCCTGGTGCTATACTCCCTAACTGTTTATCGATTTTCTGTATACATTTACGCCTATTGACCCCATGATATTTTTTCAGACTCAATCACCTGCGGCATCAGAGAGTAGCGGAGCAATCGCCACCACACCAACAGCAAAAAAAGTGCCTAAATCTGTGTCTGATAAAAAACGTTTCTTTGAGTCGGCTATGGAGGATCAATACAAGCCCACACAAAAGCCAGGTGAGTTTACCTATATGCAAACAAAAAAATCGACTACACATTGTAGTTGTAATACAGGGTGAACAAGAGATATTTGGAGATATAGCTCTTAGTTAAAAAAATCGAAAATTCTATAAATAAATATTTATATTTCAAAGATTATTAGCACAATCGATGCATAAACTAAAGTTATGACTTCTCACGAATAATTTTCAAGAATAATTGAAATAAACATATAAAATGTAATAAAAATAAGATGACATTCTAAAAAACTTTTAAGAGAAGAATTAAGGAAAGTGGATACTACTCTAACTGTACCTTTTTTTCGATTTTTTCTTTGGCAAATTAATAAGAAAATAACTGCTTCAGTTTCATGCATTTGATGGGTAACTATTTTGCATGACAAAGGATATATACATAGGTTATATAGCAACTACATATGCATTTGACAAGGGAACAGACAAAGGGAAGAGACTCTATATGCAGACAAACGTTTTGCTTCTCCTGCAATAGCTCGCTATTTATGTAATTTTCTAATTTATTTCCAAGGCTTTTGGGTGGGAAAAATAGTGTTTTTCTTTTTTGTCAGCCTTCAAGGAAAAGGAAACTGGATTTAAATGGCTAACGTAAATTGTTTTACTCTGTAAAATTTTCTTATCCCTTTTTCTGTCTTTTCTTTGGTTGGTTTGGTTTGGTTACTGTAGAGAAAGTTTTCTCATTCCTGTCAAAGGATGAAGTCGAAAAGTTGAAACAGGAGGAGGAGAAAAAAATTGCAACATTGCGTCGTGATAAGAAATCTAGATTATTGGATGCTGCCAATGACAACCTTGACAAGGACAACGATGGCCGTCATCCCGATAAGCAATATGATAATAGTGCTGGCAACAGCAACAGCAGCAACGAGGACAACGAGAATGACAGCAACGATGATGGTTACCAATTGGCGGCTACTTCCATCGTTTTAGAGGATGCCGTTGATAATGTGGTATTGGCTCAATTCGGAGATGATGCGGAGGATATAAGGTGAGTGTTTCTTTCACCCTCATTTCCTTATGGAGCTTATGTGTTGGCGCTTTTTTTTATTATGTTTTTTTGTATTATATACATTAAATACAAAATGCACAAACAAGTTCACATTTCACCTTTCAATTATGCAATTATTTTAACCACATACACAGAGACTCTCACACATACACAGATACGCATAAGTATTGACTCTTCATGGTGTTTGTGCATTTGCTTTCATTTATTTAATACACTTTCTTGTCTAAAGTTGTCTTTTAAGTTTTATTGGTAAAGTTTCTGCTGATGACTTTTTGGTTTGGTTCTCTGGTGCCGGTGCAAAATGCTTCCTTTTAAGTTAGATTAGCTCACTGACTCCTTATTTTATACAACCCAAATGCATACCCTTACACTCACACATACATATACCATTTCACACATACAATTTACTTACACGCCAGTCAACTGACGGAGGAATTACTCATCATCATTGAAACGTAGTTTGTTATTAAATAGATATATAGCTAAGCGGCCTTTTATAGTAAGTACATGCCCTACAGAAGCTTATGCTTTTCTATCATACCATACTCATATATTCTACTATGAGTATGTATGTATGTATGTATATATATATAGATATACATAAGTTTATACCTATATAGTATACGTTCATATGATTATAAGCGAGTAAGCTCTAAGCTGTTTTAAGTTTTATGTAGCACTTAAGCGTTGTCTGGACTCGTGGATCTCAGGCAAGCAGCAGCCTTCCAGCCTTTTTGCTTTCTTTTTGATTTCTTTTTCCTTTCTCCTCTCTTTACCAACTTTTTACTTCTTTTTTTCCCCTCTTGTTTAAGTACAAGAAGTAGCTAAAACATGTTACGACTCTGTTTAGAGGAATCTTTTTAATATGAAGTATAAAAAAAAAAAAACAACCAGATAGAATATCTTATCTATAAATTTGAGCAGAAGCGTATGCAGAAGTAATAAACATTTTAAGGGGGACTCTTCAGCATGTTAACTTAGGTACAACAACAGCTAATATCGGTTAGGATATATTTAGACAGAAACCTTACCCTTCTCTAGGATACGCCGCTGCGTTTGGGATGATTTTAAAAATTGAAGCAATTCCGCGCTTCGTTACTTAACGCTTCCCAGTCAGGCAATGCGTATACGCATTGTGGTCCCATTGCCTATGGGCTGTGTGGGCTGTGAATAAAGACTTTGGCGCACTTGAATTCCCTGTGGCACAATGCCAGCTGTTTTTACAATTGAATAACTTCATTTCGAGCATTCCGCAAATTGCGTTTGCTCACTCTCAACTGTTGGAGGCGTAGAATTGGGCGGTTCCAGCCTTTAATGTACGCACACAGATAGATAAACACGTACATATCGCTAAGGGAATTTATGATTTGATATTAAGTATGCACAATTCAAACCGCACCAACCACCTGGACTAGCCTAATCACTTCAATTCAACAAAATGGATGCGTTTTTTAAGTCTAACGACAAACTGTTGGCAATCCAATTAATTAAACATTCACAAACTCGGCGAAATGTTGCTGCATGCAACACGTAATCCCAAAGCGTTGCTCAGTGTCAAGCTCTTGCTGCTGCTACTGCTGTTTGCTTTGTTATGTCAAAAAAAAACAAAATAAAAATAAAAAAACCGCCACAAACAAATGAAAACGTACCAACAAAGGATCTAGCAACTGGCAGATTCTGTCAGGTAGTTGCTCTCTTATCTGGCAGCATTCATGTGATGTATAAAGCATGTGTCGGCTGTTTCGGTTAGTTGCAGGTGCCACGTATTAACCGTACCTCTACTTCTAGGGTTTGACTCTAACAACATTATATAATGAGCAACAACAAAGAAATTTAATACAATTTCGCCCTCAAGTTGTTTTTGCTGTTGCTACAAAAGGATGGCAACAAAAAAAAAAAAGCCCCCAAAGCAAATAATAAATAAACAGGTGAAAACCGCATTTGATATACTCTTAACATTTTAGAAATACTTGTAGTAAATTGTGGCATAACGAGAGCAGATTAAATATAAAATTAAAGCTATTATAATTCAATATTTTATTTATTTTTCAGTTCCTAAAGTATCAAATAAGCAAACAACTAAAAAAGTAGTTTTTATAGTTTATTTGCTCAACCAAATAGAAGCAAAAATTCAGTATTCTTTTCAAGCAAAGGGTATACAAATGAGCAACGAGGATGGCATTAAAGCGAATGGCAATGCCAACAACAATGGCAACATCAGTTGGCCACATATCAAATAGCACACACAACAAGCCACTGTATCTCTTTGCGTTTCCGTCTGTCCACCAGACAGACTCTCTGACTGCCGCCTGGCAGCTTAGTCTTTTCGTGTGTTTGCGAATTAAACGTATGAAATGGCTATGAAAATATTATATTTATAATATAACAAACGAGAGCCAGTAATTCCTTTTGAAGCACTTGTGTGTATATTTCATTAGACTGACCTTGAAAGGATAGAAAACATACAAGCCACAAAAAGACACCCTGTCATGTCATTAACTTTAACAGAGTTTGCCCGAAAGGATTTCAAACTTCACCTGCAACAATTATAATCTTTGGGGATAAAGTTTAATTTTTTTTAAATTATATTCCTTTTATAATCTTCAGTATAAAATAAGATGCTTTTTTACATGACTTTCAGTTCCGTTCCAGTAATTAGAATGTTATTTAAACATGTCAACTGATGTTAATAATATAAAAGTTCACCTCTCCCCCCCCCCCCCCATCCCTTATGAAATATCCATAGATTACTTATAACCTTGAAGCCAAATTGGCGCAGCTGACAAAAAACTTGGTAACGAGTCCCCAGATAGCTCGATGGCTAAAACAGCTTTACATAAAATAAATTTAAATGTATGTTATTATGTTGGCTTCGTTTAGCCTTGGCATTCATAACTAGGAAAAGAAGATAAACATGATGTTAATAACCTTGTAATAAATTTCTAGCAAGAATTTCTACTTTTTTTTGTATTTTTTTAACCCCCCATCCTCCCTGCCCTTCCGCTATAACAAAATTTGTTTCTTGTTTTAAGTTTGCGCATATATTTACTTAGTGCTGTGACGATGCCGCTCGGTCGCTCTAAAAAGAAGAATTCATAGCAAATTAGCCGGCAAAAGCAATGTTCTTCAAAACTATTTGTATTTATATTCAAATTAAACTCGTCTAAATCTATAAAAATTGTGTAGCACAAAGGCTGCCAAGTAGAGAATAGATCCGTGTTTATGAATTTTTGTTTCTTTTTTTATTATTATTTTTGTTTTTGCGACGTCAAATTGGCTTCCGTGGCGTCGCGACAGAAACTCTAACTGACCGCAGATGATGGCGGCGGTAAAACGCAATCGAATTCTTAGTCGTGCATTAATCGGCTAATTTATTGTTTGATAATTTATGAACTATTATTAGTTGGATGTTGGTCTAAACTCAGCGGATGACTCCCTCGCTCTCGCTTTCAATTGGTTTTTTTTTTCTTTTTTTGTCTTTCGATTTCATCTTCTTTTGGCAAAGCAGCGACATCCGCTGTAGGGAGGAGTAGGGGCAGCAACGGCAGCAGTTGACCCTGAAAAATGTCGAAGAAACAGACAATTGGTCAGTTTTTAGTTTTGGTTTACATTTTTATGTATGTATTTTGTATCGTTTTTTTTTATTTTTTACCTTTTCCTATGCATATGAAAATATTTATGTTTTGTTGATTGCGCATAAATTAATTTATATTTTATAGCGTTGGCGCTACGTTCAGTTCAGCTCAGCCTCCGATCAGATCCACAAATGGACCGCGTCGCGTATGCAAATCAAAGCATTTTGTTGTCTCTTTTTCGTTTTCGTTTCGTTTTTTTTTCTGATATAAAAGCATAATTTGACCTTAAGCTAAAAAGGAGGGCGTTAATGACGCTTTTTGTTTTCTTATTTTATTTTATTTAATTTTTTTTTTTTTACTTCGTTTTCCAGTTTTGCTTTGTTTTGTTTGTTGCTTTTGGGCGCATAAATATTAATTACAATTTAGAAAAACCGAGCACCAAAACCAAACCAAAAAAGAAAAAAAAAAAAAAAACAAATTTAAAGAAGGAAAAACCAGAGGGCCGGGCTAACTCCGGCTGTGCCGTAGTGTAAATACCCTTGCAAATTGACATTTTGGCTATTCAATATTATTTTATTTAAGAAAATGAATTGAAAAAGAAAACAAATTGTTTTAATATCAAAAATTGTCCGCTAAAAAACCGTTCCTGAAAACCCACATATTAGTTCAAAGTATAAAGTTTTATGAAGTAATATTTCGATGAATTTTTATTCGTCAATAATTTATCCGATATTTTAAACATTGAGATGTTCCCATTTTTAGTTAATATTTTTTACGATATTTTATAAATGACAACATTAATAATTCACATAGTTGGGGGCGTATCTCTCTGGCCAAAATGAATGTGTCCCATTTTGCAAGGTTATAAAAGACAACAACAGTTGTAGGAGTTTGCTAATTTTGCTTATTGTTTTTCTTTCTCAGTAGTATGCATTATTATTATTTACACAACAAGAGAAGACACTGACTAAATTATTTCGTTTTGTTGCTGTTCATTAAATTGTTCATGATACCATTTTTGTGGTTTTTTTTTTTTTGCTCTTTCTACACTTTCACTTTTCACAGGAATCCACTTGAGGAAATTGAAGCAGTATTTAGAAACTAAAATACACTGTAATGCGAATGTGACACCTTCACTACTATTGACTAAGTTGCGCGATATAACTAAAACTATATTAATATTAAGTTATCTATTTCAAAATGAGACTCTGACTATAAGTTAACAATTAAGCACTAACATTCTAAATATTCTAAAACAAAAAATGAAACGAAAACCAAAAGATGCATCTGTCATCACCCATGCAGCACTTGATAAACATAGTGTTAAGTTACCCACATCCCCTGTTGCTTTCTTTCATTTTCTGTTACTTTTATGCATTTTATTAGCCTAATTATACATGCCCTCTATTCTCTCTCTCTCTCTCTTCCTCTCCTCCCCTTTCAAAATTGCCCAACTAGCAGCAACTCGGTGTTGTCTATACAGTCAGCACTTGAGATTTTTGAGTACACCTCATGCACACTCACACACCTGCAGCGTTTTTAAAATGCACACACACCCACAGCAGGATACCCAAACAAACCACTAAACTGTTCACCCACCCATAGTTACACACACACACACACACCATAAAGTATATATACATAGATAGTATATATAGATAGATGATAGTTGGTTAGTTGCTGGCAAAGTGTATGTCGGTCGGTGTTTTGTTGCCTGCATAATTTATATGCATTTTGCATTTTTGAAATGTTTGTTATTAAAAATAATGATTTTTAGAGCAGGACAAAAAGACTCATTAGTTTTCCCATGTTCTTTTTGTGTCCCCATTAGTTTCTCTATTCGTTACTCTTTCTTCTCCTTTCACTCTCTCTCTCTCTCTCTATATCTGTCTGTCTCCCACACATTCTTTCCTCCTCAACGTGTTACACATAAATATAGAATATACATATATAAACTCACGATTAGTTAAAAAATGGAAACCATTATTAGGTTCAGTCGGTGCATCGACTGTAAGATACCCTGTACCGCGTAGGAATCATGTAAAAATCATTTAAATAGTTATTGTAACTAAACTTTTTAAGATAATGTTGAAATCAATTTTTGAACTCTTTTCACAACGCCATCTAGCGGCGTTTATATAAAGAATAAAGTTATTAGCATCAAATATTTCTCTTCTATATATCAATTACTTTTTGACCCTTAATGTGGTTATCAAATTATCAAGACAATAAGCCAATTGCTTAAATATAGTGTATTATAATTCAGTAAATTTGTAATTATAATAAATTGGAAAGATGACTCCAAGATTTAAGTGTTCATACAAACAGACTGATTGTTGCTTATAGCAAATATATATATACATATATAAACTTTATAGACTTTGGCAATCCTAATCTACCCATCTTAGGCCTAGGTACAGGGTATACAAATAGAGAGAAAAAGTTTAAGTGGAAAGGATTATTGATTAATTGTATAGTTCTGTCATAATTGTTAAAATCCATCAATCAAGAACCATCTATTTATTGTACATTCTTTAAGTAGGTTTTATTGACAAATGGACAAATTATATAGTTAATTTTGATTGTTTATAAATTAATGATTGATTGTTATTCGGATTTTCAAACCATAGATCCCATATATATATATAGTATATATTCCTAACTAAGTCACCTGAAAGTAAATGGATATATTTCTATAAGCTTTGTTGTCCGCGTGTTAAATAAAATTTTGATGAATACATACATATGCATGTATGTATATGCCTATATATGTATATATTTTATAAATAGTTATTAATATTACACTTTTGCATCCCGTCAATCATCTATATATAAAATATTATTATTAATTTACCTACTTACTATGGTTACGGGCTCATTGACATAATTATCGCCAACATGATTTATCCTCACATGTGCCATACTTACTATATACTATATACATATTGATATTTATATATATATATATTTTTGTTATATATTAAAAAAAAAAAAAAAACAGGAAAAGAAAATACAATCACACATTCTATTAATAAATGGTAAAGCATCAACTTTTTGCATAAGTGCTTCATTTAACCTACTTTTAAGTGCTTATTCGGTTGTGGTTTTCAAACATTTCATCTACTTTTTTCATTCAACTATTAAGCAACTTTAATTATGCAATTATTTCTGTCAGAAAGAGGGGAAACAGAAAATTACAAAAATAATACAAAAAAGTTCAATCCGAATAAGTTTTGCTGTCAGTAGTTATTCGTCGAGCAAAGCATAAATCTGTCAATTGGAAAAGTTTAACGCGTTTAAATACTTTAACTACGCTCAGGCTTCATTCCGGGTCGTTGGCAAATGCAACCTTCTTGGGTGC
Organism: Drosophila emarginata; assembly: GCA_037075365.1. Classification (NCBI taxonomy): domain Eukaryota; kingdom Metazoa; phylum Arthropoda; class Insecta; order Diptera; family Drosophilidae; genus Drosophila; species Drosophila emarginata. The sequence goes on from JBAMCD010000221.1 coordinate 7,710,222, forward strand.
CAGATTGAGTGCCAGTGCGCAAAGTTCATTTAAAAAGTCGAAAGGACAAATGAATGAATGAATAAAACGAGCCAGCCAAATGCCACAAGAAAAAAAAGGGCAAAAGAACACAAAAAACAAAAAAAAAAAAAAAAGACGATGGCAAAAGAAGTGAGAAAGAAAATGTTACAAGTGCAATTCACTGGGTCAATTCTGACTGGTTTTTTTTTTTCTCTTTTTTATTTTTGCCTGCCCTTTATCTACATTTCTTTTTCTTATGTTACCATCCTAGGTGAACTTTCGCTACTTGGTCAGAACCCAGACGCCAGACTAGATGAGCAAATTGAAAAACATAAATCACTCAAGCAGAAGTTGTTGCCACGACTTTGGCTTTATGCGAATAATTTCGGAATTAAACTTGAATTGAAAGTGTGTGGCAATTTGTGGCAAACAAAAGCCAGTTGAGTGTAAGAAGAAAAGAAAAAAAAAAGAATTAAAGAAAAAAGGCCACAGGCCAGAAAGTTCGTCACGGAAATGGCTTCCAGCAGCAGTGGCAGCCAGCAATAGAAGAAAATAGTTCTGGGATGCCGCTTACTTTTAAAATTAATTTTGCATATATAGAGTTATATAGTGCTAGATGGGGTCCTGTGTAAGTTTTACGACTTTGCCGACATGCAGCTCTTTTAGATTGCAGTCGTCTGCGACTTATCTCCTCATCCACTCTGCTCCGGATCACTCCATTCTATTTCATTGTGGAATGCGCTTCCCTGAGCTTTGCGCTCGTCTGCCTTAACACGCTAATCTCCAGCTGCCATGTTATTGCACTTGTTGGCAAAGTTTCTCAAAAAGTGATTTTCTTAGAGACTGGAAATTTGCTGGGGTTTGGGTTTAGCTTTTAAAAAGTTTTCACAGTATGTTTCTTGGTTTTTAATTACAACAAATTCGACTTGTTATGTCAAAGTTTGTGTTGCATGAGAAGAACGAGCAATAGTAGTAATAGAAGGGGAAGTTAAAGCGGGAGGGGTTTGTCATAAGATGTAACCCAAAGCACGTATGTGACTAAAACGAAATTAACTTCATTGTGTGTGTGTTTTTTTTTTATTATTAAGCTAACCCATCGCATTCATTTTTCTGTTTGTCAAACAAATTCGTACCGTTTTTTGTTTTGTTTTGTTTACTTCTTTTTTAATAATTGTGTGTGTTTTACTTTGCACAATTCAAACACGAAAACGAAAAAAAAAAAAACAACCAACCAATCAACAACAACCAAAAATCTCAAAAAAAAAAAAAATGTGCCAGAACCGCACAAAGTCAGGCGCAGACATCGCACTCGTCGTCATCGCCCAGCAAAATACCAAGGCAGCAGCCCATGAAAGTTGCCATAAACATGCCAACAAATGATCCGCCCAAGCCCTCATTGCTGCCCAAGCCAAAGGTCAAAGTTGTCATACCACCCGCACTGCAGCAACGTCTCAAGCAGCAACAACAGCAACAGGAGGCTATGGAAGCTACCGTACCGGAGGAGGAAGAGCCTCAGGCCCAAGACGTCGAGCCAGTTACGCCCACGATTGGAGGCAGTCGGATTCCCGTGCGTACATTAAAGGCTGAACGGCGCGCCCAGGCAGCGGCTGCTCGTCAAGCGGGAATCAGTCTGGATGAGTATCTAAAGCAACAGCAGTTGGAGCAAGATGATGAAGTGGAGCAACAGCAGCAGCAAGGCGGCAAAAGCCGTTCCATGATTAAGTAAGTTTGAAGCGTGACGACAACCAACAGCAAGCAACACCAGCAACAACAACAACAACAACAAGAGCATAGAAATATGTGGGTGACATGCGTGCGGCCTTTAATATGGTCAGAAAGTTCATAGGTCAAGTTAACTGATTGTCAGAAGGTGTAGCCATTCGATGTTATAGTAGGTCGCCCACACAAACGAAGAAACACAAACACACACACACATACGCACACAGATACACTCAAAACAATAGACACAAAAGTGCACCCACACCCACGTAAGGCAAATGTGGAATAAATATGAAATTTCTATATTTCTATGTCTATATCTATCGTATCAATTGGAACACCTTCAAACTCAAACTATATATTTAGTTAAATGGTGTCTGTTTTTAGTCCTGTCACTATCTGTCGCTCTACTTGTATATACAATTAAATATACATAGATGTTTTATTATATCTTTGTAATTATTGTTTTTTCTTTTTGAATATATTTTTTGCTTTAGCATTCTGGAATTCTTTCCAGTATTATTCAGTTGAAAGTATTTGTTGTATATATGTACTTATATCTGTATCTTCTTCATTTGCTTTGCTTTTCTAATCCAATTCATTTCATTTATACAGTGCTGAGAAACGTGCCTCTTGGCGAGCAGCACGTCTCCGGTCATTGGAACAAGGAGCCGTTGAGGCTCAGGATGTTATCAAAAATATGCGCAAGGTAACAGAGGATCTAATCACAAACGAATCAAAAGGCAATGAGGTAAGTCAATTTTATTTCTTAATTTAAAAAAACATTTTTATGCCTGGAGGAATCTTGCCTGAGAAACAACTTCATGAATCTTACATAGTTCGCTTTACTAACTGCAAGAATAATACTAAAAAAAAAGAAAAAAGAACAAAAAAACTGTTATAAAAATAAGGCTCTAATAATCCATGATCCAAATGTAACTAATTTTTTTTTTTTTAAAGCGACCAATTAGAGCAGGAAATAGATACTTTAATACTTAGCTCCCCCCTCTTCCCTTAATTGATTTCTTATGTTTCTTTCTATCTATCCAAACTAATCAGACTCAGGCAAAAATAGTGTTTCCAAAAATTGCCATTAAATCAAGCGATGGCCCAGTAATTGTGCGCGAACGCGAGAAAATACTCGATGAGAAAATAGTGCGACGCACCGAGGAGGTACCCTGTCCCATAACAGGGTTACCTCAATTACGCACCGTCGAATACATTGAGAAAATCATCGAAACTGAGGTTAGCTAAAGCAAAATTTTTGTAACATAATCTATACAAATCGTATTATCAATTGGCACACAAAAAAAAAAAAAACAAATCCGTTCGCAGATTTCTTTATGCAAATGCAAATGCGTTTTAGTTACACATTTTGTTCGGTTATTTTTCGCTGTCCTCTCTCCCTTTTGTATTGTAAGCGTTTTCTCAATATCATCATTAATTTTGAAATTGCCTTTGTAGTAACTGGTTGCACCTATTAAATATTTAATGTAATCACAAAGCACTCTTAGTGAGGGTTTTTGAGATATATCAACGCATTGTATACAGCACAACCATAAAAAAAACATACGCACACACATTCACACACACACAAATACACCCACTTTTCATATCAAAGTCTTAATTATTTTATAGAGCTCATGATCTGGTCTAAGTTGGGTTCTCTTTTACTCTCGAAAAGTTTCAAGCCATTGAAAAGTATCTTTACATCTAGTAAAGTGCTTTACAAACACACAGAGGAATATCCAGTGATGTCCTTCCTGTCTGTTCCTTTCTATTCTGTCTGTCTGTCAGTCTCTCTGTTTGCCTGCCCGTCCTGGTCCTGTTTTTGCTCTCCTGTCCGCTGTCAGTCTGTTGTTAAGCAAAACAAATTTTAATATCTACACCACCACCAAGCTCTAGTTCAGTTGACCCGGAGATTCTGTTGACATTTCGCCACGTCCACGCCCATCGCGTTAAAGTGCAGCGCATAAAAAGGACAATAAGCTACTTTTGTGAGCCACCACCTACGCGGAAAAGGTTTTTACATCCACCAAATGAACATTGAAGGAAGGTAAAGTGAAGCAACAGAAATCATTTCCAGTTATTGTTGTCTTTTGAGTGTCGCGGTTTTAAGACCCAAACCCCACACACTTAAGGCAATAACCCTCAAAAGAGTTTCATTGTCTGTTTTGGTTTCGCTTTATATTTTTTTTTCTTTTTTTTTTTTTTTTGGGTATATTCTGTGCTCTTCTGTTGTTGTCACGTGTCCATAAACCAGCTCCGAAAGACGACCGTCATTTTTACCGCTTCTAAGGCTTCATTCTGGATACAATTTTTGTCTGTCTGTCAGTCATTTTGTCTGTATGTTTGTGTTTGTTACTTTTTAAGTATGCAAACGCATTAGAATGGGGGCGCTCGGTGTTTTTTTTTTATTACCAAGTCCATTAAAATTAAAGCAAAACTTTTGTTTTCATGGGGCCAGCATCATTTTTAATGAGTTTGCAATAAATAAAAATAAAAAAAACCAACAAAAACAACATGCTGCAAAAAGATTTTATGTCTATTGTTTGGCTTTTGGGGCACGTGTTTCGGTTTTCTATTCAATTTGTGCCAAACGGAAGACAAACCGATGCACACACACACACACAAGCGCTGAAATCACAGTAAAACCACAAAAAAAAAAAAAAGAAAGAAAAAAAGAAAGGGAAAAGAAAAGCAATCGGATATAGTCGACGACAACAGCGCAAAGAAAATGTGGTTTTGGTTTAGCTCCCGTGAAGAAAATTTGACCCAAAAATGCAGCAGCAAATGAGTGCAAAACGGCTGGAAGCCTTAGCCTTGTGCTCTGTCAGCGACAGCATCTCTCAAGCTTATCTATTTTTCTATTCAGAACTCTTTTTGACTTGCCAAATAGAATACAGGCAATTTTGTCTTAGAGCCAACCTTTTGCCTATCAACAACAAGCAGCTATGATTAAGGTTGATGCACTCAAAATTCAGTAGGAGAGTGAATACGCTCCTAGAGATCCCGGACGGGTGGTTCTTTATTTAAAAAAGAAATTACTTTATTAAATGTTTTTCAAATTCCGTTTATATTTCTGTACAAATAGTATTTTTTCCCATGGAAGCATATTAGATTTTTAGCAATTTATTTGTCATCTTCCAAGTCTTCAATCAAAAAGCTGCTGACATATCTTACGGATAGTTTATTTAGTAAAAGAGTTAAGACTTCGATCTAATCTTAACGATCACTTAAATATTTTACTATGATAAGGCTGGAACTCAAAAATTATTAAAGAAATCATTTCAAGTTTTAGTAAGTTATAATAAAAGTATTGACAACCCAATACTTAAATATTTTCACACTTTTTCTGAAGAACAGCCAATAAATTCATATACAATATATACATATGTTTATAGAGAAGATTCCAAACAAAAATAAAGAATAGTTATTGAAAAAAAATTATGGTTATTGCTTTTAAATTTTTTCTGACATTGCCTGAAGTCCCTATATCAATATTTTGTTTAAAAGTATTGCATTAACAAGAGTTATACAGTTTTGGCCATACAAATATTTTTTCTTTATATTTGTGATTTCCTTATATTATTATTTATTCTGTCCGTAGATAAAATTTCCTATAAGCTGTACAAATTTCAGCTCATCTTTATCTATTTTTCTTAGATTTGTTTTTAAACATTAACAATTAAGGTTAATTAGTTGTTTAATAAGAAGTACTTAGTTACATTGAAGACTCCTCCATAAATCACTATCACACGTTAACATAATATATATGTATGTATATTCACTATCATTTTACTTGCCTCATTACTAATTGCCATTTGCACCTGTTTACACAAAAAGGTGCAATGGTATCATGGGTAACCATTGTAATGCACTGCACCTATTTACCCTCCACATTCCTTTCAGTCAATGGAAAAGGGGCTTATGAATTCACCTGGGAAATGCTCATTTTCCATTTCGCTGTATAAATTAGGTATAAGCTTTTGTTGGAAATGTAGATATTGGCATGCTTCTGGTTGTGGATCCCCTTTCCTTCCCCAATTCCCCCCTGAACCCCATTGGCATTCTGTTTGGTTTTTGCTTGTTTTGTATTGTTGCTATTTCATTAGTACTTAGTGCGCTGGCAAACACAGAAAGAATGCAAAACGAATTCGCATTTTACCCATGAACTTAGGTTGAAACCTGCAAGGAACGCATTATTTCCCTGGAACTGCAAGTGCCCGAGTTTGAAGATGGAGCATTAGACGATATTCAGCCGCCACCAGAGTTGGAGGCAGAAGATGATTTTGACGATGCAGAAGACTATGAAGACGACGAAGACGATGATGATGATGAGGATGAAGACGAGGAGGAGGAAGATACTGCTTCCATTGTGACAGTTCAGGCCAACAATGAGAAATTGTTTTTACGTCATGATGCAGATACTTATGGTCCGTCCTCAATTGAGAGTGTCTCGTCGGGTAAGGTTCGCATCAAGCCAACTCCGCTGTCACTCCATCAGACATTGGCCAAAGAGACAACCATTGTGGAGGTTCTGAATCCGGTTATAGGCGGAGACGGCAACGCCCGTACCATTCAAGTGAGCGGAGCTCCATTTGATGACGATGAACTGGAGGAGGGGGCTGTGTCCTTGTTGCGCAGTGAAACTTTTGTACTGCCCCCTGGCGGTTTTACCGGCAAGACAGAACTCTCATTAAATGCAAAAATGAAAACTGTACTCGAGGAGCTCTTGGAGAACGAGCGCGTCAAATTGAATTTGCAAAAGAGTCTTGAGGAAGAAGAGCAGGACGACGAGGGCGAGAGTGCCTACGGCGATGCAAGGGACGACAATGAGAGCGCCTACGGTGATGCCATTGACGATGTTGTTGACTTTGCTATTGCAGCGGTCACGACTCGAAAGACTAACGAACACGATGATGCCAAGAACGGGAATCAGCAGCTGCTCGAGGAGCTGATAAAGGATAGTAACCGCAATACGATTATTGCTAAATTGGCAGGCCAATTGTCCAACGAAGATGATGATGACGATGATGATGAGGAAGACGACGATGAAGAAGAGGAGAGCAGTGACTCATCAGACGATGACAGCGATGACTCGGATGTAGAGGATAATGGGGAAGGACAACTGAATGTTACCTATGTGCAGGGCGCGCAGGTAATCGAGAATCTCAATACAGTGACCACCGGCGGCAACAAGTTGCAAAAGTCTCAGACATATAACACAATGAAAGAAGCATCCGAAAAAGAGGATCAACAGCAGGACCCAGAAAAAGAGCAGACATCTGGTGTTGGTGTTGGTGTTGATGGTGCAAGTGCCGACACTTTGGCTCAATTGCAGGCCGAGCAGCGTGCCCTGGCCGAGATCTCAAAGCAGTTGCGCAAGTCTGTCGATGATTTGCTAAGTGCCGATGGCGGAACTGTGGTGGAAACCCAACGAACTTATACATTGCCAGCAGCCAGTGACAGTGCTGCTGTTGTCACCGTAACCGAAGTGGTGAAAAAGCAAAAGAAAAGCGGACTTCCAATCAGCACTGAATCGGGTGAAGCTTTGTTTAACCGCCTACTGAGCGCTGGTGAGTCAGAGCGTCAGATTTTCGACCAGCAACAGGGTGAAACTATCACAACGACCACAACAACCACAGAGTCTTTGGCTGGTCCAGTTGGCACAGCTGTTTCAGCTGGCACTGTGGTCGGTGGTGCGGAGCCAGGGACTAGTGTGGTGACCACCACTACACGTACTGTGTCCAATATTGTTACCAGCGGCATTCCCAGGCCAGAGACTAGCAAACCAGCCAATCGTAATAACGGCAACAACAACAATCGCAACAAAAATAAACGCAAAAACAAAAAGAAATAGAAGGAAGAGCAACGAACAAGATGAAAAATTACGTATACGCCACGTCGTCGGTATGTGATTTATACAAATACTCTAAAGTACATACACACACACACACAAAGAAAGAGACATACACAGAGACACATACATGTTAACGCAAACAATGAAAGATACGTATATATATACACACACACACACACACATTCAAACACACACATAGACATACTATAGAAATAGTCACATATCAGCGTTTAAAATTGAGCATTGTTTAAATGTGCCGTTTTACATTATTTACCTACTATTTGTATGTACTATATATAGACACACACACTATATATATATATATATATATATATATATATATATACATACATACGTATGTATGTGTCCTTAAGTATATATATGTATGATATATATGTTAACGATATTTTAATTAATTGTGCAAATAATAACATTATCGTTGCATTTAAAAACTCATTTGTGACTAATCATAAAAATGCAGCTGCGACAGCAGCAGCAGCAGCAGTAAAAAGAACATTTGCAACATAAGCAACATTTTCATTGCTACAGTTTTAACAGTATATCGAATGCCGCCCAAATCAACCACAAATAACAATAAAAAAAACAACAAATACAACAACAACAATGTCATCAAAAAATACAAAGGCAACAATTATAACACCAGGCAATTCAAACAACAACAAATAATAATAAAAAAAACAAAAAAAAAACGAACTCATTTAAACAAAAATCTTATTTAATTTAATTAAATAATTTCACTTTGTTTGCATTTAACTTTCATTTGCATATTGTGCAGATTGCTGGAGGTTGTTTTTTTTTTCATTTTGATTTTTTTCGATCAATTTTACGCAAATTAAATTTATGTTTCTGCTTTTAGCAAAAAAACTAAACTAAACTAAAAAAAGAAAAGAAAATAAATGGGCATGGCCAACGAGCCAAAGTATTTACGACGATCCTACAACACACTAAGAGCATTCCGACTGCCCGCCGATCCAGCGGGCTTCTGCATAAGAAACTAAATAAATATAAATATATATATATATATACATAGCTGGTTAAATCAGTTTATTTGTAATTCTATAATTCTTAGTCTCAGCACAGTTCAGTTTCTAATGATAATTTTTGATTTAATGTAAAAAATCGTTCTATCAGATACTTTATGTAATACATTTAGAGTTAAATATGCGAAAACGAAAAAGCACAAACCACTTTTTTAATATATAAACAAAAATGAATGGTAAACATTCTTGGAATGTGTAATAAAATAAAAATGTATGAATTTGTATTTTTAAATTTATGTGTTTAAATTGGGCAGAACTTTGGGTCTGTTTTTTTAATTTCGAACTAACTTGGCTACAATTATATAAAGTAGATTGATAAAATAATATTTTATCAGGTAAGTTAACTAAATAGAATAAATTTCAGGTAAGTTATGCTTAAGCAAAGTATTTAACTAGTTAAAGTAAATGTTTAAATTATATACGTTCATGTAGTAGCTTTGATAATAACAGAAATGTATCTGTGAGATGCAACAAAACTTTATTGAATATGAAACATTTATGGCGGAAGATGTTCCCATTGACATTGTTATTCTGTGTAGAACCAAATCGAGAAGTTACAACAAAAATGTCTTCCGACAATCGTTGTAACGACATAGATGCTACCCATGTATGAACAGAGTTAGATAGATAGACAGCTGCCAGAGTTGGATGCCGAAGGCTGTGCTCTGCTTGGGGGCGTGTCAGTTTTTGCTAATGTTAAAATCGTTACACACACACAGACACACAGACGCCTGTCAAAACTGACAATGAAGCATGGTACAAGTTTTGAACGGAAACGCTTGCCTCTGCCTAGTCAGTGTTGCACTTGAAAAGGTAGGTGCAGGTACAATTTCCCCCCCCCTTTGCTATGTGCATAATTTGATTTCGAAATGTGCAGCACATGGGAGAATAGTTGCCTTTTGGCCAATTGCGTTTGCTTTTTAAATATTTTATGTTACTACCAATTGAATTGCGAGTAGGGCAAAAGTTCTTTTTAAATTTTTGCTTTTGTTGCTAACGCAGTTTTCGTTGCATGTGTCAAGTGCAATGTTTCTGCACTGGGCAGTTGCCTGAGCAAGACAAATGAATACGGTGTGGGTGTCCTAGACCGATTTGCATTTACGCAAAACTTCATATGCAGAAGCAGACCGTCGTTTGCAATGTTGTGACGTTAATGCAACCCAGACTCACCAATTCGTTGAGCATTAATCAAAATCTCATTTTTGTGGACGACGACATCAACACAGCACCCGCAGCTACTTGCTTACGTATTTACCGAGTTGTTTACATCAGTGCAATATGAAAGAGGGAAGAAGAGTCACGAGAGTGAAATGTGATGTTTAAACTAAAACAGTTTGTCATATTTTAATACACTCCACTGAGCTGATAATGCAACTCACTGCCACTGTCGTATAGAGAAGAGAATGGAGGGCATGGAGAGCATTCTATGCTGTTAGTTGTCTGGCCCGAAAATTCAGCCAATTGTCGTCCCCTGTCACATTTAATAGGATTATGCTTGGTTAAACACAAATATCCTTGGACACACACACACACACATATACAGCAAACATATACAAACACACACATACATTTCGTATGATATGCAGTAGGTGTTGTGGAGGGGTGGCACATAAATTTACAACATTTGCTGCTTGAAATTTTTACACATTACACGCATAAATCCTAGAAAGATGCTTCTTCCTGGCTGGCTGCTGGTACTCGTCGAAGCTTTTGAAAAATGTCCAATGTTTGTTTGCACACACACACACCCATAGACTTACATACATGTATATATATGTATATACCATATATAGGGACAATCTCACATATGGCCAGGTACTCTAGTCCTTGGGCGCGTGCTCGCCGTGCTGTTTGCCATCGCCAGTTGCTGAGTTATCTGGCAAATAATGGAACGTGCTGTGCAGATGATGCGTTTTCATAAATTTTAAATAAGCATAGCATCTGCCAGCTATATAGTAGCCAAGATCCAGACTAAGGCCCAGAAGTTGGCCATGTCGTAGGTGGTAACCGTGGCACCCTAACAAGATTGTGCTTCCGCATAATATGCCATTTTATTTGAAAGTTTTTAGCCAAGTTTACTTAAAGCGCATTGTTAACTGATTCATTTATCACCACCGACCTTAAAATAGTTTTGACTTCTTAGAAATAAATAAATATCCTAATATAAAATAGGAAAAAAATGCAATTTCATTCAAAGAAAGTTAAGTAAATGTTTTGTCTAATTTATTGCAAATTTATAAAAGAACCTGAGTGAATGACTTTAGGAATAAATATAGCTACTCTTTTTTTTATTTCCAATAGGGAACAAGGACAATGAGCCAGCAGTTTGGTGCAGCTGCTCTTTGTCTAAATAGTATAAAAATGCATTCCTTTCATTGTCGCCCCCCTTTTTGATCCTTGCCCATTGTTGTTATTTTGTTGTTGCTGTCGCCTGTTGCTACATTTATGGCCGCACCGCACCGCTTTTTTGCCTTGTGAACTTTCGTTTTCTAGGACGCATGCGTTGGAAGGCAAACGCAAACTGTTGCAGTTGGCAGAACAAAACATTGCCCCTGTTTTTGGGGGCCATTTTATCCGTTAGCTTATCCAAAAAAGGCGGCTGCCTTTTGTTAGCCTCTTTTGCATGGGGCAAATCCCCGAAGGGACATCATTGTGGCCGTTGTTTGTCGTTCTGCCTGGAAGCCTCCTACTGCGATACTTGTGTATTTGTTATTCCTTTGACTGGAATGCGGTGCGTTGTCTGTTGTTCGCTTCTTTTTTGTTTTTTTCTGTTTTATGTATGGCTGGGGCCTCTTCTTTTATTTGCTTTTTCTTACGGGGGAATTCTACCCCTGAGCATGGCTTTCGTTTTTCTTTCTCCTGGCCATTGCTGCTGCTCCTGCTGTTGCTGCTGTTGGTACTCTGCAATTGCAATTTTCAAGGATAAGCTTGAAGCAGATTTATGCGAAGGGCTCAGTACGTGCAGAATTTATTAATGCTGGCCCAGAGCAACCTCTCAGCCCCCAAAACTAACACCACTCTACCTTCGGGGGGCACCTTCATTAACTGGCAAAGGATGAATGTACCTACACTATTTGTGTTATATAAGGTGTCCGGCAGTCCGAGAGGCATATTGAAGTTTACCCATCAATAATGAGCTGAAAGTTAGGTAGGTACAATTGTATGCATATAGTCGATGCTGGGTGTTTATTTTCCATTTTGAATTACGAGATTTGCCTAAAATGCAAATGAAAATTCCACTAGACAAAGTTTCTGTTGTTGTTTCCAACATCATTAAAGGTGGAGACGATTGGCATTTGCCTTAGTTAGTGTCGATGGTTCGGTTTGTGTGTGAATCTGAACAACAATCACGTATTCGCATTAACAAACTTCGGTGCTTAAAGTGCAGTCGAAAGGCAAACACCACCAGCAGCAAAAGCGTTAGCAAAACCATCAGCCGCAAAAGTCTCGCGAAGAAGCGCTGCCTTGGGTGCTTGCTCTTTCCCTTTCCCTTTGTGCCATTAAAGTTTATCTGTGTTTGTGCAGCTTGCTGTGGCAAGAACAGTCAGGCAGAAAGATAGTTAGTTAGTTAGTTGGGGATTGTGGACTATGGGGTTTTTGGATAATGAGGCTTCGGCTACTAGAATAGAACAATGCAATGCTATAATAAGTCCTTCTTTTAACCGTCTCATATGATATGCATTATTTAATACAGGATCAAAGTTTATATTAAATGTATTCTCTTAACTCAAAGTAAGTGCTTAAAATGTCAAAATGACATTTAAATAATTCAGCATTCAAGTACTTTAATAAAGCATTTTCTTTGGTTTAACTCTCCTTAATTAATTTTCATACATATATGTATGCTTTTCATATATGTAAATATAAATGGTCCACATATGCATATACATATATGTAAATATATATAAATGTATGTATATATGAGAGTAAAAGCCACGCCAGCCGCACTTAAGTTGCATTCCCAAACGCATCCTGACTCTCGGCCATCACTTCATCAAGTGAAGCAGAGTAAAAACAAAAAAAAAAAAATAAAACCAAAAGAATCTGATTAAATTTGATGGCTTGAAAAGCAGCGAGTGAGCCATTCCGCAGCTCAATTTGCATACATTTTGATTGTGATTGTCGTGCGGGCCAACAGAGATTTAAATAAGGTGCAGGCCGGACCAACCAGACAATGATGATGATCCATCCATCCATTCGCCTCTGCCTGGTCTTGTTGTTTTTGTGGCGGCTGCAACAGGGCAAGCTCATTAATAAACACGACGTTCCACATGCCACACGCTGCATCAAGAGCAACAACAACAAACAGAACCGAGCTCTGATGATGAACCTCTGGTTATTTAGCCAGTTTCGTGGTCATCTGCCTTTTGCCTGTTTCATGTGGCCGTTGCATTTACCAATTTTAAAATACATTTTACATTTTTATTCTCTCTCCCTTTTAAATGGAGCCGTTAAAGTAACTTATCTTAATATTAAGTTATGCAAAAACCATGGCGAAAAAAAATCCATAATAACCAAAAAAATATTAAATATTTTTTCTTTAATGCAGTCAGTTTTAAGTACTGCATATTTATGACTATTTTTCGATTCATGATTTATATAAAACTGAGCTGTCGCTCCACCAGGGCTAATCAATAAATACTTTCCATTATTAAAATTTTTATCACATCATTTTTTTTACACCTTTTCGTTATTACTTCAACATTTTCCACTAACTCTAAAAAATATGAAAGTTTTAGCGTATAGTTTTTCCGACTGCTACAAATCATGAAATTTTAATGGTTGTCTCAGTTTTATCAGAATCGTTTCGGTTTAATGTACATAGTTAATGTATCTATAAAATACTTGGGATGGCCAACCTATTAGAATGAAATGTCTGCTTCTCTTGTATAAATCAAGTGGGTTAACATATTTCGCCATGGAACTTGAATGCCCCCGTTGCGTTCATTTCTCATATCAACTCAGTGGCAGCTTTGTGAACTCTTTCGATTTAGATGATGAAGCCGCACCCACAGTTTGCCTTCCCGCTGTCTGTTTCAGTGGCAGCAGCCAGCAACAACTTAAATGCATTCACCATTAGTTTGTTATCAACGCTCGATTGCTGTGGAAAATTGAAAAATATTGTCGCTGCGCGCATCGGAAAGCGGATTCAGCACAGGCAGGAAGCAGGAGCAGATGGCAAACTGGTGGTACCAGTTTCATTGCTGATGCTTCATCTCCTTCTCTCCTCCATCTTGGTAATGATGGATTGTGCTGAAAGTGTCTTAAGCTCACACGCTCTCTCAGTCTTCAAATAAAAGTTTGCCAAATGTCGCCTATGCAGGCAGAAAATACAAGCACCAAGCTAGGACATGCCCCCCCATCTTATTTTTCCTAGTCTCATTTTTTTTGTTCTCTCGTTTCTTTCTCCTTTTTTTTCTTTTTTGAGCTTCTGCAAAGTTTTGCCTTTGATTTTGCATGAGGCGAATTTATCCCCCTGGCCTTTGGAAGCTCTTTTTGTTGGTAAAACTATTTGGGTTAGCTAGCTGTGCGGGCTGCTGGGATAGATAAACGCAATGCAACGCAACGTTGTCGTCTTTAAGTGCTGCACTAGCCTTGCAATTTAGTTCGATGAAGTTTTTCTTTTTCTCCAACTTTACTTAAATAAATCATCCTGATCGAGCGAACATTGTCCTCTAAAATATTAAAGCGAACGAAATTGAAAGAATAATCAATGGTTCCTGCAATTTATGTTGTGGCAGATAAAAGAAGAAAATGTTCTGTGAATGAATTTTTTCAGAACAACAGCTCAATATTGAAATTTGTAATTTCATTGCCAAAGTAAGTAGTTAATAAAATAATTATTTATTTATCGTTTGTGTATCTCGTTTAGCAATCAAAATGAAAATTTCATTAGCAAATTGAGATAATTTTTTAATGGCATAACACGGGAAAATGGTATGTAAACGATTATATAACTTGTTGCAACCACTCGATACACCTCCAGCAATATAATATAATTCATTTGTCAAACGAGTTGTGTCCGTGTCCGTGCACAGGCACGCTAATGTGGTCAATGCCAACTGTTGCCAGTCCGGGTAGCCGTTCAATTGCAGGATGCAGGCCGAATGACTCTATAAATGTATCTCTGTGTGTCGCTCCCACCCATTTCCTTCCCATTCCCATAAAAGTCGAGTAAATGTTTCGCTGGCAATATTCCAAATGTGAACGGTCGGTTGGTGAATGAGGCAAGCGGCAACGGAAACGGAAGCGCGCAAAAAAAAATTACGACTACAAAATGGCAATGGAGACGGCGGCAATAGCAATGGCTATGACTCTGACGATGTCAGCTAAGTGGCAAAACATGAACCAAAACTTTGCCCGTTGTGTGGCCGCCGACAAGTTGAAACTAATGACAATTTTGTTGTAATTAGTTGCGGCTTTTGCCGTAAAACCGGCAAATGCGATGGCAACCAAATAAGTTGTCAGCGAACTTAAGTTAAGCCATTCTCATAGTTTTCGTCGCTGGCATTTTGTGGCAGCAAATCTTTTTTTGCCTCAGCTCAAATTTGTCGGAAATGAGATTCATTTGTTTTACTTTGCCAAGATTTTGTGTGTGTGTGTGTGTGTGAGTGTGTGCGGGCAGTATCCAGTATCCTTCCATATACACAGAGAGAAACACACTCTCATATACACACACTTAAACACTGCGGGTTGCGTGGGCTATTCCAATTACTGAGACTGGGCAACACATTTTACATGTGCAACCGGGTAAAGGGCAATGCTTGTCAGATATTTCATACCTTAGGCCAACTCTTGCCTTTTAATTATTTCAAATTGCAGCTGCTGTTGACGTGTTCGGTTAACACACACACGCACTCACACACACACACATGCAAAAAGGTAACATACACAATTTTTCGTTAAAAACCACAAAATATGCAACAGCAGCACTCGTTGGCCAGCATATGCCTTTGGGCCAACAAAATTACGTTTCATAAATTTCAGGCAATTAGTTAAAAAACTGACCAACTACAAATGCAAAGTAAGGAAATGGTAAACAGCAAAAAGAAACTGCATTTTAAAAAGTTAAAGTGAAACAGGAATGAAACAATGTCTTTATAGAGTAAATTCAGTTGACTAAAAGAATGTCCTTAGCCAAATTGGCAATTTGTCATTTAATTGACATGAAACAAAGTTCTAAAAATCAAAAAATCTATAGAAACTTTTTAAGAATCGATGTAAAGCTTTTAAATTTCTGTTTAGACATATATTTATATATAAAATATTTATAACGAACATCCGAAAGCTTCAATAATGAATTTCCTTCGGACCTTTTTCGAAATAATAAAAAACTGTAACAAAGTTATTGATATCGTTAAACTTGTTCTCAATTTATGACGAATCCATTCAGGAAGTGGTTTTTATATCAATACATATATGTATAGATATGTATTCCTGATCCGTGACAATAACCAACAACATTTGCAACTTACACCACTGTTTGCTTTTGCTATTTTTTCAATTTGTTTTTTTTTTTATCTTATTGATAGAATGACATTTTCAATGTATTTTTTTAACGGAAAAAAATAATGCAAAAGCAAAAACAAAAATCGGAGTAATGAACAGAAATAAAATATTTTGATAATGTCATAAAATATATGCAATATAATTCTTTTATATCATTTGTTCTAGTAAAACAGAGTTACTTTTTAAAGAGAAAAAATAATGTACTTAAACTATTGATTTCCCTATAGTTGAACGAGCATGTTTATATACATATATATAAATATATTTGTGTTGATTACTTAAAATTGGCTTGTAACTTGTAACTTTTTGGTTGGCAATTCTAATCTGCATTTTTAGCCACTTAACACGCACACGCAAGGCTGTTGATTTGAGGCACATAAGTGCTTCTAACAATAAGTGAGTGTAAAACTCACCTTAAACAAAAATTACATTAAATTTTGTAGTATAAAATGCTTAAATACATGTTGTAGGAAATCGAAATGCTCGACTCTGTTTAATGTGCGGGTTGCCAATCACATGTGTCTCTCATCAGTTGGGGACATCTGTGAGCTTCCGATTTCATTTACTTGCACAAACAATGGCCAGCTTCCAATTCAATTGGTTTCACAGACCTTGTGGCTTGTGTCAAAGACAACTCGAATTCGTAAAGAATTGAAGAACTGTCAACACGTACTGGTAGAGGCAAACAGAAGTCGTAATCTTAAATTTTGAACATACATATACAGCATTTAAGAGTTGAAACAGACTTCGATGGAATGAAAGTGTATGAATTTTGGTATCTGTTATCCAAAAAGTTATGGTTCTAATCAAAATTTAATTCGTTGTTGTCTTTTTTGTTTTGTTTTTTGACCCCACACACACACACAACATACACCCGCAACACATCTGGCAAAAATAACAGGACCGCACATTTTAATGGGAATTTGCATATAGCCACGAAACGGGGTTTTGGTCAAGTGCACAGGCAGTCAGCTAGCCAGGGCCAAAAAAGGACTCCCATTGCCCGCATATTGCGTGCTGACTGTATACTCAAATCATTTGCATATCATAAAAATTCATTTTGTAGCAATTTTTGTTTACTTTTTAAATTGAGCAACCGCAAAGTTTTGCATTGCATTATAAACAGTAACTTTAACTGGCGATTCTCTTTACTATTCGAATTCACATTTCCCCCCATTCACATCTCACATTGGCTAGCTTTTCGTATAATATTTTTAAAAGCATTTTCCTTCGATTTGTCTATTTTTGCTTATACCTTTTATTTACTCAGTCCAATCCCTGTTACTATTCCTGCGGCCGTGTTTTTTTTTTGCAATGTGCTCAGTTGTCCATGTCTGCATATAAATTACGGCAACTTGTAGTTGTAATTTCACTTCACGTCTCAGTTTGTCTTGCTCCTTCGGCCCGGCACGCACATAAAATACATCAATGTGTCTGTAACTTGAGTTGAGTTGAGACAACTTGCCCAGTGTCCTTTAGCTTTAGCCAACGTTGTCTCTTGTCGTTCTTTGGTCTTCTCCACTTTCAGTTTTGATTTAGTGCCACTTATGACAACTTCCTTCACAGTAGATGCTCTAGTTTTTTTCCTCTCATCTAACTTAAAGCCACCTCTTATCCTTAAATTTTTACGACTCCTAAAAATGAGGCAGAAGCTTAATAATGGTTGTTTTTATGCAACTGCAGTGTTTTGGTGTTGAGTGATTTTAGTTCAGTTTTTGCAATAAGTTTTTATTTCAACAATGTTTCCAATTTTTAAGTTTGTTCAATATGTCTGTTGCAGTAGAAAGTAGTCATCATTTAACAAAATCAAAGGAGAATAACTTCAAGGATTGAAAAACTTTACAAAGCAAAATTAAAAATAACGAACAAAAGATATCCAAAACTAAACTTACAAAGTTAAACCAATTAAAAAGAACAATATGAGAAGATAAATGATCACAGTATTATTAAATTTATATTTCTAAGCAATATTTCAATAAATTATATTATTATTAAGATAAACCAATTAAAAAGAATAAATAAATTATCAAAGAACATGATTGTGTAGGATCAATTTATTTTAATTGAAAAAGAATCTCAATTATTGAGTAACGTAAATCTGGGCAATTTCAGGTGATACTTATTTTAAATTCACTTCCTTTGCAATTGCCAATTAGATGGACTTGGTTATGTTTAACAACTTCCAGACAATATCTTTTATCAAACTTTAAAATTATATAATCTGCCGCAATCGCAGCTGTAATTCGCAGCCTCTGACAAACTGAAGTCTCGTTGTATATATGTATATAGACAGACACTTATATAAATGTTTGTATATATGTACATATATTTTTCTTGTTTTTCTTCTCTTTTTTTTTTGAAGTCGGAATCGTGTCACGTAGAGTGGGCTGCGCTTTAAGTTTAAGTGGCCATTCCACAAAATAGCGTAGCGTAAAACAAATTTCTTTTATGTACTCGCAAATTGCTAGTCAAAGTTTTCATATAAATAAATATAAAAAACGCTTTCGAGCAAACAAAGCAAAAAAAAAAAAACGAGTCGCCAAATACAAAAATATAAAAAATGCCATCCCGTCGACTTGTAACAAGTGTCAATTGAGGGGCGGGGTTGGACACTATAAGCATAAAATGTCTTACCACACACACACACACACACACACACACACACTCACACGAACTCAAAATCTAAGGAAAAAATGTTTCTTTAAAAACTTTGTGAGGCGTGGCAAATGCGTAGGAAGGCGTGCTTTGGAGCAGCACTCATTGTTGTTATTGTTGTGGACCGCTTAACGTCAATTGAATGCCTCGACTAAGTGGCTATGGCTATGGCCATGGCAGTCTGTGCAAAGCGAAAGCATTTTGCCTTTTGCAATTTGCAATAACCAAAGCATGGCTATAAAAATATAGTTGGCCTGAGCCCAAAACACAACAAATACAATTTGTGTGTGCGAAAGAGAGAGAGAGAGAGAGAGCGAGAGAGAGGCAACACAATGAGTTTTTGATTACTTTGAAATTTCTTATTTGCCTTTCAGGCAGCAGCCAAAAAAAGGAGAACAAAAAAAAAAACGAAAGAAAAATTCTCGCCCTGTAACTGTGCAAATATTGATAAGCGTCGAGAGTTGATGCTGTTGCCACTTCTATTGTTGTTGTTGTTGTTGTTGCCACAGCCATATTGCCTATTCTTTTATACTTTCACACTTACCGTTGATAGCGGCTTAGAAGAGATGACAGTAAATGTGCTTTGCTTCTTTTATTTGTTTTACAATCAGAGACAGTCAAGTGACATTTGGCGGTTGTTTGCTCTCCAGAGTTTAATTTTGGTCGCAAGGAAAGCTCATTAGCCACTGTTTGAGTTATAGCTGCTGATAACCATGGGGAATATCGTTTAGGTAATCATTTACTAACGTTATATATTTGCAATTATATTAAATGCTTTCGCCCCTAAAGAAAAATAAAATAGACATCGAAAATGGAAAGTCCATTAGTAAATATTTTGTAATCGCAAGTTCAATTACAAAATCCGAGATGAATTTTCATAAGAAACTTATCTAATATTGGCTTAAACCTTGCTAAGGTTTCACTAAGAAAATATCCGTTGAAGAAAATTTTCTGCTGAAATAAATTTGAAACGTGACTCGCGACAAAGCAGCTGGGGCCTCATTTTTGAGGCTTATTGATAGGGCAAAAAGTATCTAGCGGCAAACAATTCCGTTTTCTTTTTTTTGGGTCAGGATATGCATGTCAGCGAATTTAGTAGGATACTAGAAGGGGGCCTGGGGCCAAATGGCAGCCACTGACAGGTATGTCACCTGCTCACGTACACAAAAACATTAGCCGTATGGTGGAAAACCTTTTGACGTTTACAAAACTTGATAACCATTGCTAATAATTTATGAAATTTCCATTGATATGACTATAGGCTAAGCCCTATGCTTTCTATTTATTTGCTGTTTGACCAACTTCATAAATTATCAGGGCTTAGCTTTTGCTCTTTCCTTACCCCAAAAAAGAAAAAAAAATAACCCACAGTCCAGTTTGACTTGGACAGAATACAAACACGTGCTGGTTTTTTTTGCTGATTGATTAAACCACACACCAACACATCGAAGCAGAAACATCAAACGCGATAGAACGTTGCAGGAATTGTTATTAGATCGTTACGCTAGTTTTTCTCAATTCTCACAATCCCCGCAACTTCCCAAATTTTTTTTTTTTTTTGCACACCTCGAAACGGCTGCTTATCAAATGGCTGGCGGGATACGTTACTGATGTGGATGATGAAGTTGATGCTGATGTTGATGTGACGTGGAAGGCACACGTGCTAAAGCCACTTTTAACATAACAACATGCTAGCACTTAATATGGAACTGCTACTACCCCCAAACCAGAGCTCCCACTATGACCATATAAACGAATGTTCTCTTGAAGTCAGACGTGACAAGTGCCAGCAATGGGTGCGATATTCTTGCTTATCCCTAGCATCGACCCATTGTCATGTGCAACGCATAAACTGTCGACCTGATGGTTCCTGTACACAGTGATGTGGAGAGCAAAGTCTTACTAAAAATCAAATTCCCAAAGAGCTGCCAAAAATTACTCGAAAAAACATTACATTAAAAACAAGCAAAAAATTTAAATAATGTCAATAAATAAACATGTTAAACATTCAAAACAGTTGTAGAAAGCAACAAACATAAATTTATTTTACTGTAAACATATTTTATTTTAATTCTGTCAGAGAGCGAGCACTTCATTTAATGGAATAGAGTATAATGAATGTTACATTGAATTTCATTTAATATGTTTCGGTCATTCAATTACTTAGTTGGTCTTTGAAATTTTTGTTTATTTTGAAATATCTTGATTACGAAGCCGAAGCTGTCTATGCGTTGGATACAGTGGATGCTCCCTGTCTGACCACTGGCCTACAGTCGTGTTCTTGTGCTTGTGTATTAATTAGAAATGCAAATCATTATGGTGACATGTTCAAGTTCAAGTTGGCCATCAATTTCGTTTCGTTGCGGGTGATGATGAGAAGTATGAGGAAAAAGGCCAACAAACCAGGTGATAGTCAAAATCTAACCAGTTTATTAACCCGTTTTTAGTCAGAGGCCAACGTCTCTGTTGGTTATCCGGTCAACTGGTTTATATAGCTCACTATAGTGCAAATTATGCTCTGATGCTTAATTGTTACTACAATTTCTATCTCTCTCGCTCAAGCATATTCATTCACTCTGTCACTCTCTCTTTATGACTTTCATTACGCATACGCAACGTGTACCAAAAATTTATGTTATTCAACGAGACGCGAATTAAGACTATGCTCTGTTTTATTTTCTAATTACATTAAAGAGTTTGCTTGCCTATATATATCTATATGTATGTATTAATGTGTACGTTTATATATGTATTTGCATGTATTTTGTAATTAGTGTTTTGTATGTTTATATTAAAAGCCTTCTACAGTCGTTGCTTAATAAATTAAACGACAATTTGCACAAGCAAAAGTCGTTGAATGGCTGCTTTCCTGGGCCCTTGTCGATGCTCGTAAAGTGTTGCTCTTAGCCTACTGTCCTTAGGCTTGAAATCCAACATCGACATGGATATAGTATTAGAACGTAACATTATAGTGGCATTATGCTAAGGCCTTTCTTTGCAATTAAAATAAAAAGCAATCCCCGAGTGTTGACTACAATATGCGTTATACTATCGCATAATATGTTTAGCTTACGGCAAGCTACTACCTACTCATGAATACTCGAAAATAATTTATTACCCTGCCACTGCTGAGGTGCCAGGATACGCGATAAGTTAAGAAAAAATTTATGTGCTTGGATTTTTTTTTACATTTCCACAGGGGGAGAGTTTGCACAGGTTTACTTATACCTTTTGTTTAATTTTTTTAACTCGTATATTACAGTAATGTGAATGAATAATCATTTTATAGCATTTATTCACTAAATCTAGGTGCAAACTCGATTAAAGTTTAATCATATAATTTCTAGAATTGATTATTGTGTAATAAGCATTTACTTAGCTGATGGCTGCTTGGGGTCTGTTGGGCGTTTGACAGATTTGCATTTCGGATTAGACAGTTCCCTTAGCGCGAAACAATTAGTTGTCTGACAGATTGAAATGTATTTTCGGAACAACTAATTGCTATACTTAATGCGACTGTGTTAAGTTTAGCACTAGTTGAAAGTGATATTAATTATTCATTGTGTTCATCCTGAATTATATAGTGTACTTGGACAAACAACAAACAAGTATAGTTTGTATTCATGCTATACGTTTGGCTTAACAATATTTATTATTTATTAATAGGCATTAAAGTTAGCAGAACTTTTGGATAAAGTCAAAAAACATCGGACATATCCTGCAAGGTAATCTGAACTTCACAAGTCTCGAATTCAGTCTAATTTTGGCGATTCAGATAACTAATAGCTTCATTTGCTTCTTAGAAATCTTCTTATTGGCCTAAAAATCTGGTAAACTAATTTACAATTTTTGCAATTTTTAAAAGTTATTTTTAGTGGTTTTTTACTACAGAAATCAAGGATATTTATTTGGTACAGAACTTTGTGAAATCGGCGAAAAAATAGCCAACATAGACCCCAAAGAACAAAGGACAGGTTGTTTAAAGGGTCTGCAACTTCACATTATAATCCAACTTTTTTCTAGGACTCTATCATGTTTTAAAGCAATTTTTCGCTGGGAAAATCGTTTTTGCTCTCATCAATTGAATATAATTATCTGAAAAGTATGCTCCTATAAATTTGACAGGTGGCAAAACGAACGCTTTGACCGTTAAAACAATTTGCCATGCAAATTGAGTAGCCTGGGATAAATTTGATTTATTTATTTCAACACTGGCGACGAGTTATTAAAGTTCGATTTTTTACGATATTTAGTTCTACGGTTTTTTTCTATTTATTTATGTTTTTTTTCTGATTTTTTGCCTCACAATAATTGCCATAATTTATATGCATATTAAATTTAATAAATTTGCATATTTTTTGCCAGCAATTTTACGGCTTTTGGTGTGGGTTTTTTTTAAAACATTTATTTTTGTTGCGGCATGCGGAAATATAAGTTTTTTCGTTAGAATAACAAAAAGACGAGACAGCTCGTAAAAAGTTCTTAAAAGTCAGCCGAACAAACATTTCTTGCAAAAAGAAAGGAAAGAAGCAAGAAACAAACTAGTTGGACCGGCCAGATATTTGCACAATTTTTTAGATAATGCCCATAATTTAAGGAATTTACTAATGCTCCAATTTATGATGTTGGGCGACAGTTGAGTTAAGAATTCTTTTCTTTTTTTGAACATGAAAGCGGCTCCGGCCCGGTTTCTTGTTCGGTAGGCAACAAATCTTGTGGAATGAGTTTTGTATTTTTTCTTTTTTTCTTAATGAATTTAGCATCTAGAGAGATGGCACGTTAAGTGCATTGCGGCTGCTGGTAGGGTGAAACATGACAGATTTTATAAGTAGATCGATTGACCGAACCTAACCGTTGTCCCATCGTTGTTCCCAAAGGGCATTTGCATAAAATTGTAAAAGTTGACTTCAAATGGCTCGCTTGATCCGCATTTTGTTTATTTATTGATGCGACAACGTTGTCCGACCGCTTTTTGGTTATTTGGTTTGGTTTGGTTTAGTTTGGTATTTTATTTTGTTTTTATCAATTGTGGCCCTCCGTTTGGCTATTTTGTTACTGGGTTTTCTTCTTTTCTAAAAATTTTTATGTCGCCGCTGCGTGCATCTTTTATGTGCGTGTGAGGTTTAAAGGGACCTTGAAATTGTAGCTGGTTTGTTTTATGATGTTTACATTTGTTTAGTTTGCATATGACATTGCCACCAGCGACAGGGCACCGACCAGCAACAGTTAAATGTGTGTGTGTGATACAAGTGTCTGTGACTATGCGTGTGTGTGTGTGTTTGGGTGGGGCTCATAAACAAAAACAAGACAAATTGTTATTTATTTTTTGTTTTGTTTCTTGACTCGAATTTTGTTTTCTTTTTGGATCTTAATTAGATTCTGTAGGGCGTGTGGTCAGTATTTTGAGAATATTTTCATATTAAAATTTCTTTAAATAGGATTTGTTTTGGAATATCATTATTAATCAATTATAAGATAAACTTAAATATTTGGTTTAGCTCAATTTAGTCATGCTCTATACTTAACTATGATATCAATCAATATGTTAGTCATAAGTATGATTCGCATTTTTTACTATTGATTTGCAAATCGATTCATTTATCTTATATATGGATCTTGGGTATATCTTTGCTAAAATCATTTAATTATGCAAATCAAATCAATTTTGAATAATTCCGCTGGTATTTTATTCTCATATCGTCCATCTATAACATGGCACCAAAGAGGCAAAAACAATAATTTTTATGATATCAATAAAGCATGATGAAAAACGTGATAATCGCTGATCAGATTAAATAGCCGCCTGGCGCCAGCTGATTACCAATATCGTCGTATAGCTTCAGGTGTTGAACAGTAAACAAAAAAAGAAAAACACAAAAAAAAAGGTAAAAAAAAAATATCTTCAAGGTCGCAACGGTTGTTAACTTTATGGCTTCTATTTTGGCAGGTTAGATGGATGGACGGATGGATGAGTGCTCGGTTAGATGAATGAATGGTTAGCCAAAAAAAAAAAATGTTGGCGAAAATAGATTTCAGAGTATTTTTATTTTATGGCCATCACTCGCATTCCATCAAAATGTATCTTTTACAGTATCTTTTCATCCCTACCCTTAAATATATATAAAAAAAAAGAAACCTTCGTTAACAAATTCGAATTCAGAAATAAAAAAAAAAAATGAGACAAGAGACACACACTAAACTGGACTCCATAATCGTTCGGGAATTCCCAGTTAGAAATATGCGGTTAGACAAACTAAAAAGTGTAGAAAAACCGAGTCGAGTTTCATCTCGAACTTGTTTGAGATGCGCCGCCAAAATGTTTTAGCATAAACAAAATATGAAGAAAATCATTTCTTTTATTGAAAACATGACCATTTATAGTGAGTTTTGCCAAACAAGTTTTCGTGATCTTTGCTGTTTGCCGAGCAAAGATCACACTGATCACAGAGCCTGCTATTTGATAATATTATTGCTGATGCTGATGTTGGTGCTGGTGCTGGTCTATCGAATTACGAGATGACCATCAAATGGTTAACTCTTGGGCTAGGGCTGAGGCTAAAAAAATTTCCATAATACCGACAGCAGCATTTGCAAGAATAGGGCGACTAGATGGTAATGCGTTTTCTCCATAAGGTTCACGAAAATGCTGACGAATACGGCAACGGCAACGATGATGACCGAAGACCGAAGACTACGCCATTGTTTTATCGCCTTGGCGAGTCACTTGAAGGTGGATAACATTTTTTCTTATATTTTTTTTTTTCTGAAAGAGACAAAAGCAGCAAAAGAAGTTGCTGCAAAATGCCTCGAACTGTCAGCAACTGTGAGAGCAACTACAATAACAACACCAGCAACATTTGCTACAGCAACAACAGAAAGAGCAGAAGCAGCAGCCGCGGTGGCCACAAAAAACAACTCTGCATGAACTTGAGCGCAGTCTAGTGACATAGTTTGTTAGTTTTTGTATAAATATTGGACCTTTTAGTGATGCAAACGTCAGATACTACTGAATAGTCAAAGTCAAAGAACTAAATTTGGATTCAAAATGCGTGCATTTATTGTAAGTATAAAGGATTAAGCAGCAAGGATAACTGGATCTGACACTCAATTATTTTAAATAGGTTATGTGTTTAGTCGCTGTGGCCTGTGCCGATAAGCTGGGTTACAACTACCAGCCTGTGGGTCACTCCAGCTCAGGATTGTCATTCGCTCCTGGCAGCGGTGGCAGCATTGGCGGAGGCAGCATCGGCGGTGGCAGCATCGGCGGTGGCAGCATCGGCGGTGGCAGCATCGGCGGCGGCAGCATTGGCGGCGGCAGCCTCGGCGGTCTGGGTGGTCTGTCTGGTGGAAGCCTCGGCGGTTTAGGTGGTCTGTCTGGTGGCAGCATTGGTGGAGGTCTTGGCGGTGGCAGCATTGGAGGAGGTCTTGGCGGTGGCAGCATTGGAGGAGGTCTCGGCGGTGGCAGCATTGGAGGAGGTCTCGGCGGTGGCAGCCTTGGAGGTCTAGGCGGCCTATCAGGTGGTGACAATTTGGATGCCCCTGTGTCATACAACGCCCCCGCCCCAGCTGCTGAATTGGAAAAGGAATTCTTCACCTTCAGCGCCAACGAACAGGACTTCGATGAGCCCCAGGCTTTGGAGCGCGTTTCCAGCTCATTGAACAAGGCTCTCCGCGTTGTCTTTATCAAGGGACCCGAGAACCGTGGTTTGGAGAACGCTGCTTTGGCTTTGGCCAAACAGGCTGCCCAACAGGAGACCGCCATCTATGTCCTCAACAAGCAGGCTGATATTGGAGATTTGGCCAGCAAATTGAATGCCATCCGTAGCAACAACAACAACAAGCCCGAGGTTCACTTTGTCAAGTACCGCACTCCCGAGGATGCTGCCAATGCCCAAAAGGCTATCCAGTCCCAATATGATTCTTTGGGTGGTTCTAGCCAGGCTCACAATGGTGGTGTTGCTCCAGTCCTCAACTTTGCTTCGCAAGCGGCTGCCCGTCCAGTCAACGCCAAGAATCCCGATAACTCCTATTTGCCCTCCTCGATCTTCCGTCGCGTTTAAACGGTTTCCAAAATACTCATCAATCGACTCGAATCACCCATGGACGCATGACTGAAATTATATCCTAGTTACTGTTGACTAATGCTTAAATAAATTCAATTCCTACATTTTAAAATAACTATTTTGATTAATCATCTTTGATTCGTATATTCATTTTAACATTCTTTACTTAAGTTAATCGTTTTTTTTAGGGGGTTATTTTTGAACTATTTCTTACATAGAAATACTTCTTGATATTATTTTTTTCTTTCATAGAAAACTACTTTTCTAGTTTTCTAGAAAATACTTAAATATTCTTCCATAAAAACTTACACAGATATAACAAGTCCTTTTGAAATTTGAATATCTAGATTTTAAGCCGGCTGCAGCGCCCTAAATTACTTTTTAAGCCAAAAATTATTGTTTCTTTAAGTGCCATATTCTTGACTTTTTTCAAAACCCTATTCCGATCAAAACGGTTATAAATTAAGGATCCATCGAAATCATTTTTTCATGAAAGCTCATTGTGTATTTAAGTTTTTTTATTTTTCTTTTATATTTTTTTTTTATGATAAATTTATAAGTAATGGCATATTTGTCCCATCTGTATCTCAAAATTATTGATTTTTAACTTTAAAAGTTTATGAATCATGAAAAAGCGCACCAAAATTATGCAGAAAAAATTAAACCAAACTTAAGAAATATCGAAATACTTCATGCAGTTGCTGATTTTGGTATGATGCACAAAATTCATTAAATCAACCAAAATTAAGCTGATTGGATAAACTTATTAAAGTTTCGTCTTAATACTCCTTACCTAATAATCCATAAACAGCTTAAAAAGTGCAAAATTTTGCATTTCCTTTTAATTCTTATTATGTATAAAGTTGTCCAAATATATATATTTATAAATATATACATACATATATATACATACTGTACAAATCTAAAGTTACCAGCATACCGTATCTAGACAAGGCAAAGTCGTTTAAGGTTTTCTTTTTAATATATTAATAAATTGATAATATTTTCTTAAATGAAAAAAGAAGCAGAAGTTCGAGGATTTTCTGTAAAATTCTGTACCTAGACGGACTATCTAATTCTATAATCCATTAACAGAAGTTAAAGTGATTTAACATAACATTATACTTTTATTTAAAGTTTACTTTTCGAGAATCTTTTCGAATATTTATTTAATTAAAGCCCAACATTTATTTTTCATTTTACTTAAGAACTTATTGATCGCAATTTTAACCCACTGCGAAATAATTATAAATTATTGATTTACTTTATTATAATTAAAAAGTCTTTTTATTTTAAATCGTAAATAGTTCAACATTTAACAAATATTCAAGTCGACGTTTTTTTTTTGAGTTTATTGTCCTAACGCCGATAACGCAGACGACGGAGAATCGAAGCGGGCAGGTAATCGCTGTTGGGCACCTGTGGTTGACCGGCATGCACAGGTGCTGGGGAGCGGGAAGCGAAATTGAGGGCATTGGCCACACCCCCATTGACATTTTGGCTAGTGCCACCCAAAGAGTCATATTGACTCTGGATAGCCTTCTGGGCATTGGCAGCATCCTCGGGAGTGCGGTATTTAACAAAGTGAACTTCAGGCTTGCTATTGGCATTCTGGCGAACGGCATTGAACTTGTTGGCCAAATCGTTGATGTCAGTTTGCTTGTGAAGAACATAAATTGCTGTCTGCTGCTCGGCTGCCTGTTTCGCCAGTGCAAGGACTGCATTTTCATAGCCTCGGTTCTCCGGTGATTTGATGAAAATGACACGAACACTCTTCTTCACAGCAGCATCAATTTTACGCTGGGCATCTGGATCATTGAAATCATCTTCGTTGGCATAGAAGGAATAGAATTCCTTCTGGATTTGAGCTTGGGGGGCAGCATTATAACTGACTGGGGCATCCAAACCACTTACCCGTCCACCACCAGAACCGCTACCAGAACTAAGAATACCACCGCCACTGATAACCCCGCTGGTGCTACCCGGTCGGTAATTGTAACCCAGGCGACCAGCACTAACGGCTGCCACCAAACATAATGCAATCAAAACACGCATTCTACTGTCCTTTTTGTTTGTTTGTTTGTTTCTGGTTTGTTCTGTTAGACGAACGATTCTATTAGAATGACAACAAGTTGCTCATTAACAATGCTTTTATACCGCCAACGCGGAGAACTGCTAAAATTAGACCAGTCTATCTGGTCGAATTAAGCCGTCGCACTTCATTTCTATATATTGCTCGGATGGCACCGATCGACGATCAACGATCAGCGATCACCGATGGCAAATGGCGACTGGCCATTGGTCCATTGGCCATCGGGCTTTTGGAATGCTGCTAATCTGTTAACATAATTTCGCTCTTAACACATTTAACACATTGTTTTGAGCAGCAGCAGCATCAATCGAGCCGCCTTTGTTGCCGCATTGATCGTAGACTTTGCTTTCTGAGCAGTGATTGGTTAGCCGTGATTCACCCATAATTGGCTTATAATTTATGCATAAAACAAAGCTTAACTCACGCAACCCGATTTGGTTGACTGACTTTTTTGTTATATACAGAATCGCTTATTTGTTAATGATTTCAACAAAACAAAAAAAAAGAAAAAAGTGATCGTCAGCTTAATAAAATTAATGATTAGATTTTTATTTTTTTTTTTTTGTTTTACGGCTAATCAGATTCCGATTGGAGCATAAATCTTTTGCCATGTTTATGTGTGGGTTGCACTTGAGATTCCTTTCTAATTGTACGTGACACACGGTGGCGCCGACATAACCAAAAATCGGGTCATTTAACGGTTTCCGATTACCTTCAACTGTCATCGATAGCCAATTAGTTAAGTTAACTAACTGGAAGACCAAGATTAATGTCTCCAGACATATCTAGTGGGTGTATCTAATCGTGTCGACAATTTATATAGTCTTGAGAAAATTTTGAATTTGACAATTTATTTTTTAATCGTATCGGAAATTGATCTAAAGACCTTAAAAATTTGACAAAAGAGAAAGAGAATGCATTTTATAATCCAAATCCACTAAACAAATGATTGAACCATTGTCTGAGGGACATTGTTTATAGACGTAAAACAAGGTGAAGGTGAAGGCAATAAATAAAAACCTTAAATCCCAAATAAACAAATACATGTCATCACCCACTGAGTAATATTCGCTTGAATTTTCGTTAAAATTGTAATAGTATAACTTTAATTGGGATAATTATTCATTTAGACAACAAGGATAATCATTTCATCAATCCATCAATCAACAATCAACATAACTTAATCTAAATTCAGATAAGAATTTAGAAACGCAGACGACGGAAGATCGAAGTTGGCAAGTAAGAGTTATCGGGACTCTGGGCAGTTGGCTGACGCACTGGTCCCTGGGAGGCAAAGTTCAGGGCTGGGGCAACACCACCATCATGAGCCTGAGAAGAACCACCCAGAGAGTCGTATTGGCCCTGGATAGCGCGTTGAGCGTTGGCAGCATCTTCGGGAGTGCGGTACTTGACAAAGTGAACCTCGGGCTTGTTGTTGTTGTTGCTACGGATGGCATTCAATTTGCTGGCCAAATCTCCAATATCAGCCTGTTTGTTGAGGACATAGATGGCGGTCTCCTGTTGGGCAGCCTGTTTAGCCAAAGCCAAAGCAGCGTTCTCCAAACCACGGTTCTCGGGTCCCTTGATGAAGACAACGCGCAGACCCTTGTTGACGGAACCGGAAACGCGTTCCAAAGCTTCAGGTTCATCGAAGTCCTGTTCGTTGGCGGTGTAGGTGAAGAATTCCTTTTCTAGTTCAGCAGCTGGGGCGGGGGCGTTGTATGCGACTGGAGCATCCACATCGCCACCAGAAAGACCACTGATTCCTGGACCACTGCTGATAAGACCATCACCAAGACCACCTCCAAGACTACCTCCTCCTAGGCTACCGCCTCCAAGACCACCTCCAAGACCACCACCAAGACCACCTCCAAGACTACCTCCAAGACTACCTCCTCCTAGGCTACCGCCTCCAAGACCGCCTCCGAGACCACCTCCAAGACCGCCTCCCAGGCTTCCTCCTCCCAAGCTGCCACCTCCTAGGCTGCTTCCACCGCCCAGGGAACCTCCTCCGATGCTACCGCTGCCGGGAGCAAATGACAATCCGGAGCTGGAGTGTCCTACGGGTTGGTAGTTGTAGCCCAATTTGTCGGCACAGGCCACAGCGACTAAGCACATAACCTGGAAAGTAAAAAATTGTTAGTTAGGTTGACATCCTTTTGATCCTTTTTATGTTCCCCCGAATGGGATACGTACTATAAATGCACGCATTTTGATTTTAGCTGCTTGTTCTTTGGTTCTTTCAATTCGAGGTATGAATTACTTCTGTCTTCTGCTTGGGGCGATCTTTATTATTTATACAAATCCATCTTCGAGGCTGATAAAAGCAAAACTGAAGACGCGACGCGGTCGCTTGCATAGAAATCGCTTTGATGCCACTGTGTTTTGCCGCCTACAAAACTTTTAGCCTCTTTGATTTTATGGTCAATGTGGAATTTTTGTTGCCTTTGAATGGGCAACTGCTGCGACTGAGACTGCGACTCCGATGGCTGATTGTTTTAGGTTATTCAAATATTCGAGTTTGTTATTCAATAATTTTACAAGAATTAATATTAAATTATAAAATTAATATGTCGTGAGCACATTGAAATGATTTGATATGCATATCATGCAGATGGGTCATAATTATGTATTATATATAATAAATATCATTCGGAAATTCTTCGGCAAGGCTATTCCATTTGTTTTATGTAGGACATTGGCATCTATGTCGACCCTAATCGGTTGAACATTTGGCCATAACACCAGATGATGTCGACATATATCTCTTATTCGTTTTGATTTATAGACACGACATGCATAAATATAATAATTAGGGTTTACAAATATATAGATATTATAATTTTCATCGATGTCGAAATTATATGTATTAGAAAAATATTTTCAAATATGCAAACTTGCAAAACAAATATACAAAACTTTGTTTTACGTGTCCTTTGAAAACAAAGATATGTATTTTTTTAAATAAATTTTAATATTTATAAGTTTTACATTTATTCATTATTATATTGGTAAATTTTTTGATATTCTTGTGTTTTTGTGATCATGCATTTTAATTTGAGTAACAGACTCTTCAATTATTTTTAACAAATCTTGCCAAAGTCACAAGACTCAACAAGATATATATATTTATTTAAATTTATTTAACTCTATTTTAAAGTTTATGGAAATCAAAACGGAAATGAAATAATCTCTTCAACTATTTCATTAGTTTTAGGCATAAAATAGATGACACAAAATAAAATGTCTTTGTCTGAGTCAGAAGTATTTGAATTAAAAGATTTTATACAAACTTTTGCTTTCTTACTTTCACACTACAAAATGTTTACAAGAACAGGAACAACTTATTGATTTTTTCGTTAATTTAATTTTTTTTTGTTTTATTGAAATTTAATAACAATTATTTAACAATCATTTGAACATGTAACAATGTCTCAATAGTTAATTGAAGTTCATTCACTTATTAGAAACGACGACGGAAAATCGAGGTAGGCAAGTAGGAGTTATCGGGACTCTGGGCAGTTGGCTGACGCACTGGTCCCTGGGAGGCAAAGTTTAGGGCTGGGGCAACACCACCATCATGAGCCTGAGAAGAACCACCCAGAGAGTCGTATTGAGATTGGATAGCCTTTTGGGCGTTGGCAGCATCTTCGGGAGTGCGGTACTTGACAAAGTGAACCTCGGGCTTGTTGTTGTTGTTGCTACGGATGGCATTCAATTTGCTGGCCAAATCTCCAATATCAGCCTGCTTGTTGAGGACATAGATGGCGGTCTCCTGTTGGGCAGCCTGTTTGGCCAAAGCCAAAGCAGCGTTCTCCAAACCACGGTTCTCGGGTCCCTTGATGAAGACAACGCGCAGACCCTTGTTGACGGAACCGGAAACGCGTTCCAAAGCCTCAGGTTCATCGAAGTCCTGTTCGTTGGCGGTATAGGTGAAGAATTCCTTTTCTAGTTCAGCAGCTGGGGCGGGGGCATTGTAAGAGACTGGAGCATCTAGATTGCCACCAGAAAGACCACCGAGATTGCCTAGTCCAGAGCCACTGCTAATCAGACCGTCACCAAGACCACCTCCCAAACTACCGCCTCCAAGGCTGCCGCCTCCAAGGCTGCCGCCTCCAAGGCTGCCGCCTCCAAGGCTGCCGCCTCCAAGGCTACCGCCTCCAAGACCGCCACCAAGACCACCTCCAAGACCACCACCAAGACCGCCTCCTAGTCCGCCTCCCAGACTTCCTCCTCCCAAGCTGCCGCCACCCAGACTGCCTCCTCCCAGGATGCTTCCACCACCCGGGGAACCTCCTCCGATGCTACCGCTGCCGGGAGCAAATGACAATCCGGAGCTGGAGTGTCCTACGGGTTGGTAGTTGTAGCCCAATTTATCGGCACAGGCAACTGCCACCAGGCACATAACCTATACGAATGTAAAAGAGTAATCCGTTAGCTTGTCCTTTGGCCAATTTGAAACTGTGTCGATTTACTTACAATAAAAGCGCGCATCTTTGATTCTGCTGCAGAGGTTCTCTTGGTTTTGAGTACGTCTTGTTTCTGCCTATCTCAGCCGCGCCGGTTATTATTTATACTAATCTGTCTTCGAGGCTGTCAGCGCAGCTTCTCGATGAAGACAAAGCGCTGACGGCGCTAAACGTTTTTTTTTCCGCCTACAAAGTAGGCAGCTCAGGCATTCAGCTTTTGTGTTTTATGTTTCTTTTTTTTTTTTTTGGTGCTCGAATCAAGCAATGCGGTTTTGCATAAATGTTATTATAAGGAAAAGTGATAAAAATCGAAAACATGAGCATAAAAATGCAATAACAATCGCAAACAATGCGGCCAGAAATATTGAAAATGGAACTCGTTGACGAAATTACACAAGATTGTATTTGATAGTTTGGGGTTTTAATTCGTTTGGTCGTTTTTATTGGCGATCGAATAAAATTTTAATATACAAACAATGGTCAGTCCACCAGCAATGGCGAAAAAATTGTCAACAGGTAGCGATAGTTTCTTAACGGATGCGCAGACGACGCAGGATATTGGCAGGCAGGTACGAGTTGCTGACAGCTCCGGGTGGGGAGTAGTTGCTGCCGCGATTGATGGAAGCTGCAGGAGCTTGGGATGCAAAGTTAATGGCATTGGCAACGCCGCCATTGATCGATTGGCTAGTGCCACCCAAGTTATCGTATTGGCCTTGGATAGCGCGTTGAGCGTTGGCAGCATCCTCGGGAGTGCGGTATTTGACAAAGTGAACCTCGGGCTTGTTGTTGTTGTTGTTGCGAATGGCATTCAATTTGCCAGCCAAATCTCCAATATCAGCCTGCTTGTTGAGGACATAGATGGCTGTCTTCTGTTCGGCAGCCTGTTTGGCCAAAGCCAAAGCAGCGTTCTCCAAACCACGGTTCTCGGGTCCCTTAATGAAGACAACACGCAGACCCTTGCTTACGGATCCAGCAATTTTTTGATCAGCCAAAGGATCATCAAATTGGCTCTCATCAGCCTCAAATGTGTAGAATTCCTTGTTCAACTCAGCGGATGGTGCATAAGAGCTTTCCGGGCTAGTGGCTGCTCCATCGTATGAGGATCCACCGTATGAGGGTCCATCGTAGGAGGATCCACCGTTGGGACCACCGAAGGATCCACCGGAGGATGGTCCACCGTAGGCCACACTGGGAATATTGTTTGATGCTAGACCAGAATTAATTCCGGCACCGTAGTTATATTGAGCGCATGCGGCGCCAACTAGGCAAAGAGCGATGAGGAAACGCATTGTGAACTAAAAAGTTTTGGTGTAGAATGCTGAAAAGGCGAAGGCCAAGACTGAATCCTGAAGCTGGGTTGCGCACCTTTTATACATCCCCAAGCCTACTTAGAACAGCTTTAGAACAATAGCCGAAATCGATTCCCAACTAGTTTTTTATGCAAAGTGTTGCGCTTATGAAATAATTATGCAAAACTATCCAAATTTGTCCAGTCGGCACACATCAACCTATAGCCCAAGTGCAGACGGGAATCGGTGGACCGGTTCCCATATAAAGTTCGCTTTTATTTTTGGTGGCGTTAAAACATTTCGAAACATTCGGTATTTGGTGGGAAATTACTGCAGCACTAAATAAACTGGTTTATAGTAAAAGTAAAAAGAACCTGCCAATAAATGCTCGAAACTATTATAAAATCCAAAACTAAAATTGGTACATAAAGGGAGTTCCGCCTACGTGTTAACAAAGCATAATTCTATTTATAAAATTTTATATTTTAATGAATAAACAGATGACAGAATTCTAAATTAGTTGTGACCAAACAAAGATTTAGTTTAAAGTGCAGAGTTGAATATATCGTGAACCGGAAGAAAATGATATATTTTAAAACTCAGTTAGGTCAACGCACTTTGTTTATGGTAGAGATTTAATTCCGACAAATAAAAACTAGTTTGTATTTCAAAAATTTCAAATTTCATCAGAGAAACTAAAATCTTTACTGTTAATTAATTGAGGATGTTACTCTTAAACAGAAAATTGGCTATTATTTATATTTAAGATACTCATACTATATATCTGCATATGTATTTGGCCATAATAAAAATCTTATCTATATTTTAACCATTGCCATTTTGTGTAAATAAACTATAAAACTAAAGTGACATTTAGTATATTTTTATAGCGACCCGAAATATATGTTGGCATTAACCTTAATAAGTTTAAAATTCTTATTGTTTTTTTATAGTCTTTTTATACGCTTTCAAAGATGGTATATTTAAATTGGTTAAAAGTCTCTCTCTTTATTATTCCATTTCAAATTATATTAATTATGTACTACATATATGAGAATATTCTTGATCAAAGTCATAAAGTCCAAATGTCTGTTTTTATCTATGCGTGTATCTTTCTGAAACAGAGCAAATATTTAGTTTTATTAACAAAAAAAAATAAATCCAAAAAAATGTTTAACACATTAAATGAATATATAATTTTTACACTTCTAAATTATTCTGCTATTCGGAATCATTTTAGTGTTAGACATTAGTAAGTTCTGGAACCTTTAAGTCCGCTTATTCCAAAAGATTTATAAAAGTGCTGTCCTTGTATCATAACCCTCAGTTTCTATGTTTTGAATTCGATGTTTAAATTTTATGACTTTTAATAATATTATGTAAGAACCAGAAAAAACACACAGAATAATCAAATTTTATAGAAAAAAACTTATAAAACGGCTTATATATTGCCATAATAAATATACAAAAAACATTTTTAATAAAACAAAGGTTTGCTTTTTCCAGTTTATTAGCACATTAGGCAACATTATTTACCTTTAGACCGTTAACAACCAAAACAATCTACATAGATAGCTTAGTTAGTCGCACTCATTTGTCTAAATAAAAACGTAGAAGTCCCATAAATTTGTATGGAAAACTATGACACAAATGTGAAAACCAAAATAAATGCCAAGGAGAGGGATAAATTATTGATGGACTATATTTATGTAGATTTAATATAACTCTATATTATCACACTTTTCGTTTAAATGAATTAAATGTCAAAAGAATAATTTGCAGTGCCACAGAAACAAATTAAGTTAAAAATCGACAATCTAAATGCCTTCTATTTAATAATTTGTCAAAAATCAACCTTTCGCAAATAAATATATACGAACGCCAACATTTGAAATCAATTAAACAATTATGTCAATAACCAATTGAGTTATTTTGTTTGAGCGAAGATAATTAAATTATTAATTCAACATGACAATTTATTGGTGAATCTCAATTTATTCAAATATCTATTCGTAACAACATGAAAACTAATTAACAAAAACAAACTTCTCAATTATGGATTTACAAGCGGAAACGACGGAAAATGTTGGCGGGCAAATAGCTGGGACCAGGAGCGCTAGCTTCATGGTTAATACGTTCCTGAGCCGGTGCTGGTTGTGAGGCAAAGTTCAAAGAGCTGGCCACACCACCATCATGATTGGATGAACGTCCGCCCAATTGATCGTATTGCGATTGGATGGCATTCTGTGCATTGGCAGCATCCTCCGGAGTGCGATACTTGACGAAGTGCACCTCTGGTTTGTTGTTATTGTTGTTGCGGATGGCATTCAATTTGCCGGCCAAATCTCCAATATCAGCCTGCTTGTTGAGGACATAGATGGCAGTCTCCTGTTGGGCAGCCTGTTTGGCCAGAGCCAAGGCAGCATCCTCCAATCCACGGTTTTCGGGTCCCTTGATGAAGACAACACGCAGAGCCTTGTTCAGAGAGCTTGATACCTTCTCAGAGGCAGCTGGATCATTGAAATCACCCTCATCTGCGGTGTAAGTGAAGAATTCCTTCTCTAGTTCAGCTTGTGGAGCAGCATAGTTGGGAGCATCAGCAGATTGGGCGGGAGCGGGACCACCAAAATCGGAACTGGGGCCAGCTAAATTAGAGCTGGGGCCACCGAAAGGAGCGCTGTTGCTGGGTTGGAATCCCAATGAACCGGATGATCCAGGTCCAGCTGCAAATGAAGGTGCATCATTGCTGGCTGCAAAACCAGGCTGGAAGGAAAGTCCGGATCCGGAATGACCGACGGGCTGATAGTTGTAACCCAGTTTATCGGCACTGGCCAAAGCGACGAGACAAAGGACGATAAAGGCACGCATTGTGATTGGTGATTGGATGATTTGTTACTGTCTGAAACCACAGCAGTGTTCACTTTTATAAGTGCAAGATTCAGTTCTCCAAATTGACCATATTTGGCCAACACTCAATAGTTGAGACAAAAGATGGCCAATGCATTATGGTAATATTTGTTATTTAATATCTTTGAATTTGCCTTTAAAATGCATAAATAATATACTTAAAATCGCGCAGTTTCTTTTCTTTATTATATTTTTTTTATGATTTGTCACGCTGCCTTTTTGCTATCTTTGCAAATATTTCTTCTCTATTTTTTTTTTGCATACTTTTATTGATAATCGAATGCAAATTAGTTGGGTGAGTTTGATGTTTGTTTAAAAGGCATGGTGGGGGAGGGGGGTAACATGGTTAGAATGCTGTTTTAAACTAATTCCTATTGCTTAACTAGTGGCGCCAAGTAATTTATTAAATACCCAATTATCAAATTATCTCATTTAGCGATGACTTGGCTGTTGCAGTTCAAGGGTCAATTAGCGATCGTCAACATTTGCTTTTGGCCATTTACTTAGCTGGTATCTATTTTTATCGATGATGGGGCGGCGGTCACTTCCGGCGCCGACAAACGACTGCGGAAGGTCGCGTCCACCCGCAACATTTGCATAAAGCAACACAAAAAGCCAAAGAAGACAAAACAAAGCCGTTCAAAAAAGGCAATAATAATTTCGCGAATCGTTAAAATATTTATTTTTTCTCTTTCTTTGGCAGCAAAAATGTGACTAGGCGCGCCTCATTTGCATGTGAAACGGCTGTGTTGAGCGTTTTGTTTGCTTTTCGACCGATTTTGGGCGACACTTCTCATCCCGATTCGATCATATGTAGTATGCCATCCAATCAAAATGCCTCAAATTGGGTTTACGACAGTTTTTTTTTTTGTTGCTTCTCTTCTCTTTTCGAATCTTTACCCAGGCCACCAGCATTTTTTTTCTTTATTTCATTATGGTTAGATTTTATTGATTTTGAACGATTTGTCAAAAATGTAGATTTCAATTTCATCAAGGTTAGCGCCAAAAAGAAACGCAAAGAAGAATAAGTTAAAGTTATTGCTAAATGCAGCATATTTTATTTCAAATGGTAGCTTCGACAAATGGATTAGAACTCGATTGCAATAATCTAATTCTCTTTGATTTGCATAACGGTATATGCTCCACATTGATATTTAGCATAAAAGACCAACTGTCATTCGATAACAGTATCACATTGTCCAATCGTACCATTCACTCAACATGCAAAGATTCTCCGTTCTCTTCTGCTTCGGCATCATTGCTTTGGCCAGTGCCGATAAACTGGGTTACAACTATCAGCCCGTCGGTCATTCCGGATCCGGACTTTCCTTCCAGCCTGGTTTAGCAGCCAGCAATGATGCACCTTCATTTGCAGCTGGACCTGGATCATCCGGTTCATTGGGATTCCAACCCAGCAACAGCGCTCCTTTCGGTGGCCCCAGCTCTAACTTAGCTGGTCCCAGTTCCGATTTTGGTGGTCCCGCTCCCGCCCAATCTGCTGATGCTCCCAACTATGCTGCCCCACAAGCTGAACTAGAGAAGGAATTCTTCACCTACACCGCAGATGAGGGTGATTTCAATGATCCAGCTGCCTCTGAGAAGGTATCCAGCTCTCTGAACAAGGCTCTGCGTGTTGTCTTCATCAAGGGACCCGAAAACCGTGGATTGGAGGATGCTGCCCTGGCTCTGGCCAAACAGGCTGCCCAACAGGAGACCGCCATCTATGTCCTCAACAAGCAGGCTGATATTGGAGATTTGGCCGGCAAATTGAATGCCATCCGCAACAATAATAACAACAAACCAGAGGTGCATTTCGTCAAGTATCGCACTCCCGAGGATGCTGCCAATGCACAGAATGCCATCCAATCGCAATACGATCAATTGGGCGGACGTTCATCCAATCATGATGGTGGTGTGGCCAGCTCTTTGAACTTTGCCTCACAGCCTGCTCCGGCTCCAGCTGCTGCTGCTGTTGGTCCCGCCGAAGCTCGCTTCTCGCCATCAATTGCTTTGCCAGAGGCAACGGCTCCCATCTCCTCATATGTTCCCCCCGTGTCGCCCGGCAGTACCTATCTGCCCGCCAACATTCTCCGCCGTCTCCGTTTCTAAACTGAGATACGACATTCCACTGTTATTGTTTTGTTAATGTTTTGAGAATAAATTTGATAGTTAAATTTAAATTTCTACATAGTTTGCGGATCTTCTAAACGAAAATTCCTAAGCAGATATTATTTTGGCGTCATGAAAATGATTTGAATTCTATTTTTTTTTTTTTTTTCGTATGCTATTTGAATTTTTTGGGCTTTTTCATATGAAAACGGGTTCAACGGGTTGAATTATGAGGCCGCCCAATGAGCTGGTTATGAAAATTGCAAATTAGCCGATCTATAACATATGTGCCTGACAGCATATTGTTAAGCATTTTGTACAACATTTGGCTTATCGGCTACTTGGAACGTACTCGTCCCACGCCATTTAGGCCAGATTGAGCAAATTGATTTCGTTTCGTGTTGACAAATTGCATGTAGCGACAAAAACCCACAATGACCAAAGCTGAAGTGGTGGCCAATTTAAAATGATTACGCTAAAGCTATTAGCACCACAAATATAGATGGCCATATCCATTGGTTAGAGCCTTATTTTCAATCTTTAAGCTTGCAATTAGCATAACAAAATGAGCTAACAAAAGAATTTGGCTACCGCACAGACGGACAAACAATTTGGAGCTGGCTATGACTATGACTATGACTATGACTATGGAACACTGGCAGTCGGGTCTCCATTTCGTTGACTGCGCTGTCGGCGTCATTAATTTGCATAAAAAATATTTTTTTTTTCCCTATTCATTGTTTTGTTTGTAGGCTGCAAGTTCATCAAATTTCAATCAACGCCGCCGTTAACGTCAGCGGCGACGCTGCGTTCATATTGTATGGTTTAGCTTTAAGAAGGAAAAGAAAAACACGTTAGACCCTAACATAGCAGAGTCAACAACAACAACAATAACAACAGCAACATTAATAATAAGAATAACAACGACCAAAGCAATGCGGACCTTATCTTGATCTCCAACATGACAGTCGAACGCTTGTTCTGATTGACATCCCATTTATGTATATAAATGGCACAGCATCGCTTCAAAAAATATCATTCTGAGTTCAGAGCTCCAAGTAGAACCTCCCCCCGAAAATCCAAAAAAGAAATCAAGAATCCGAGCTAAAGATGCGCGCCTTCATTGTGATGTGCCTAGTAGCCGTGGCCTGTGCCGATAAGCTGGGCTACAATTACCAACCCGTAGGACACTCCAGTTCTGGATTATCATTTGCTCCTGGCAGTGGCGGCAGCAGTGCTGGAGGCTCCTTGGGCGTCTTAGGAGGTGGCAGTCTAGGAGGAGGACTGGGCGGTGGCAGTCTAGGAGGAGGACTGGGCGGTGGCAGTCTAGGAGGAGGACTGGGCGGTGGCAGTCTAGGAGGCGGCAGTCTAGGAGGCGGCAGTCTAGGAGGCGGCAGTCTAGGAGGCGGCAGCCTGGGAGGATTGGGCCTCGGTGGTAGCGATGGCGGCAACTATGGCAGTCTGGACAGCGGTCTTGGATCCCTATCCGGTGGTTTGAGCGGTCTAGGAAGCTCCGGTCTTGGTGTGTCTGGTCTGGGTAGTGGTTTCGAAGCTCCCGTTTCCTACAATGCTCCCGCTCCTTCTGCTGAACTCAACAAGGAATTCTTCACCTTCTCCGCCAATGAAGAAGATTTCGATGAACCTCAAGCTTTGGAACGTGCTTCCAGCTCTGTGAACAAGGGTCTGCGTGTCGTCTTCATTAAGGGACCCGAGAACCGTGGTTTGGAGAACGCTGCTTTGGCTTTGGCCAAACAGGCTGCCCAACAGGAGACCGCCATCTATGTCCTCAACAAGCAGGCTGATATTGGAGATTTGGCCAGCAAATTGAATGCCATCCGTAGCAACAACAACAACAAGCCCGAGGTTCACTTTGTCAAGTACCGTACTCCCGAGGATGCTGCCAATGCTCAACGCGCTATCCAGAGCCAATACGATAACTTGGGTGGTACTAGCCAATCCCACAATGGTGGTGTGGCCAATGCCCTGAACTTTGCCTCTGCTTCGCAGATCCGTCAGCCCAATGCTCAGATCCCTGAGAATTCGTACCTGCCATCGTCGGTGCTCCGTCGCCTGCGTTATCGTTTTTAAGCTGGAGTCCTATTCTCTATGCTCTTTGTTGAGTCTTTTGTGTTATCTATTACTATATCGAAACCGACAAATAAAATTCTAAATTAAAAAAAACAAAATTAAATTGAAAAAATGGCGAGTGAGTGTTTTCTGGAAGGGCTTTTTAATGAAGCTGTCAGTGTGTCGAATAATCAAGTGACATCTTGAATGTGATTTTCGAGTAGCTCCGATTGAATGATTGCAGCTTTCAGTGTTTATTGCAGGCCATAAAAATTCCACAAGAAACACAAGTGGAAATCAATAAAAAAAAAGAAAAATTTACATTTTTTAGTGTACGCAAAACAATCGACGAAAATTTTTTATCATAATTAAAATGTTAATCTGCGTGAAGTAAAAGGTTAGACAAACTATTAGCGGGTAAATTTATGGCAACTGCAAGACGGAACTTGCCGGAGACGGAGCGGTAGTGGCAGCGGCAACGATTCCCCCATACATAATGTATGAGTGATAACAGAGCGACCGGATGAATGGCCAATAATAAAACCGCCTAAAGTGGACAGCATCGACAGCTCTGTTCAAGAGCACCCACTACGGTCAATTTGCATAAATCGAAGAGCTACGCGCTGGGCAAAGAGTTTATTAGAAGAATCATAAAAATTATGCAAAATTCGAATCCAAAAACCCAAGACGAATGCGAGAAGGGGCAGATGGCGCCGCGTGAACGAATGAGGGATTAGCAAATAACCAAATAAAAATATAAAAAAAAAAAAGAAACAGAAAATTAAAACGAATTCAACAGCAACAAAAGCAATAAAGTTGCGAATTGAAATTGGAAAAACTTGGCCAAATGGTTGATGAGGGGATTCCGCTAATAAATCGCAATGATCAAAATGTGGTGCAAAAAATGTGAGAAAGGCACAAGAGATAAATTGGCAGTTGCAATCGCTGCTGTTCAAAGCCACAAATTCGCATAAAAGCGTGGGTGTCTCTGATATCGACATACTTGAAATTTGTCCAGCAATCCGAGTGGAGTTAGCCATCTAAAGAAACAGAAAATGCGTTGCCTTATTGTAAGTATTAAAAGGAATTGATAATTGATTGTTTTAAATAACTCCCACTACTTGCAGGCTCTTTGCCTTGTGGCCGTTGCCAGTGCCGCCAACTTGGGTTACAATTACCAACCCTCAGAGATTTCCAATTCTGGTGTATCCTATAATCAAGGTATTGGTGCTGCCACTCAGGAGCAGCCTTCATATTCGGCACCCGTTGAAAGTGCTGGACAGCCCATCAGTGAACCATTTGTGAACTCTCCTCAGGCTTCGCAATCGGCTGAAGCACCCAACTATGCTGCCCCACAGCCTGAACTTCAAAAGGAATTCTTCACCTACACCGCTGATGAGAGTGATTTCCATGAACCAGCTGCCTCTGATCAGGTGAACAGCTCTTTGAACAAGGCTCTGCGTGTTATTTTCATCAAGGGACCCGAAAACAGTGGCTTAGAAAATGCTGCCTTGGCTTTGGCCAAACAGGCTGGCCAACAGGAAACAGCCATCTATGTCCTTAACAAGCAGGCCGATATCAGTGATCTTGCTGGAAAATTGAATACTATTCGCAACAATAACAACAACAAGCCCGAGGTTCATTTCGTCAAGTATCGCACTCCTCAGGATGCTGCCAATGCCCAACAAGCCATCCAATCGCAATACGATCAATTGGGTGGCAGCTCCTCTATTCAGAATGGTGGTGTTGCTCCCGTTCTCAATTTCGCCTCCCAGGCTCCCGCTCGTCCAGTTGC
This sequence comes from Drosophila emarginata, assembly GCA_037075365.1. Taxonomy (NCBI): domain Eukaryota; kingdom Metazoa; phylum Arthropoda; class Insecta; order Diptera; family Drosophilidae; genus Drosophila; species Drosophila emarginata. Next base: position 7,753,820 of record JBAMCD010000221.1, read on the forward strand.
CGCTCCCAGTTCGCCGGTTAACTCGTATTTGCCAGCTTCTGTGCTGCGTCGTCGCCTGTAAAGACTGACCCATTACTGATTCCTAAACATTGTTTATATTGTCGTTAATATTTCTTAAGTTTGTGAAATAGAAATAAATAAAGAAAAATATTGCTTAATAATTTTCAAAATATTTTTAAATTTGTGAAGAAATTTGGCAATTTGCTTTGACCGACATTGAACTATTTACCATTTAAGGAACCATTGTGGTCATTCCCATTTTGTTGATTTCGTTTTGGCTGACTATGAAAAAAAATTATAAAATGCTGTTTATTTTTTACTAAGCTTAACAAATCAGTTTGAATCTTCAACGTGGTTATATCATGCTACGAATTGTGGTAAGTTGGCATACTATTTTTTTTTTTTAGCTTGGCTAAAATTCGTAACTATTTTAGATTTTTATGCTGCTAGCCAGCAGTTGTTACGGCAAATTGGGCTATCAATATCAACAAAATGTTGATGGACAAACTAGCTACGATCCGTCTCCATATGGCTATAGTACGGATGCACAATTGCCGGCAACACAATCGATTGATCAGTACAATGAACATGCCGATTTCCATAAACATTTTTATGCCTTTGAGGCACCATACGACTCCATCGAAGAGGCAGAGTTAATTGAACAAAAGATAGCCGATCTGTCACAGAAGAACTTGCAAGTGGTCTTCATAAAGGCTCCGGAAAATAAAGTTGTCGAAGGAGCTCTACATGCCTTAGCCAAACAGAATACCGAAGATAAAACAGCAATTTATGTGCTTAATAAGCAAACGGATGCAAATGAATTGGCAAGCAAACTCACCGCTCTACAGTCACATCATAAACACAAGCCTCAAGTTCATTTTGTTAAATATAGAACGGATGCGGAAGCAGCTCAAGCCCAACAGCAAATTCAGGAGCAATATGGTGGAACACCGCCTGCAGGTCCAGTGGCACAACAGGCATCCTCATTGGGTTACTATCCGGAACAGCAGCCGCAACCAGATCAGGGCTACTATCCAGAACAATTGGCACCATCGCCGCAGCCGGGCTATTTGCCACCCTTACCGCCAAGTTATGCATCTTTTCCACAGGGTTATAATGCAGCTGCTCAGGGTCTGGTTGATTTGCCACCTTTGCCGGAGCCACAGCAAGATAACTTGGATGCCAGGACAGCCAAGACAAGTCGCATTGATTTCCGTATCAATGAGAGACATCGCTCTGGCAGTCGCATGATCTTTCCCACTGAGACACAAAGAAATACATATCTTCCACCCAATGCCTATTTACCGCCAACTAATAAACGCAAGAGACGTGCCTATTTTTAATTAAGACATTTAAATATTTACCTAAGATTAACCTTAGCTTCTGTACCTATTCCTAGTTGTAACTGCAAATAAAGCTCTTCATAGTATCAATGAATAGCCATTAAGGTTTCATTTTGTTTAGCAAGATCATTTCGGTGGCGAGTTGTAAATTTTGTTAAGCGGCTTATCAGATTCAAGATAGACCAAGGTTTGCTTATTAAACATAAACTAAAAAAAAGAAAAACAAAAAGACAAAACCCGAAAAAACGAAAGAAAAAAAAAACACAAAAATAACAATGGAAATGATGTGTAAATTAACAAATCAGCAGCAATAAAAAATGACGACCATAAAAGACGGCCTCTAGTGAAAGTAGTTAAGATTGCGGAGGCGGAGGTGGCCAACAAAGTAGCACTTGGAGTCACAACAAATGGCTTTGTCTATGACAGTGGACAACAATGATGCCCCAATCGTATGTATATGAAAATATATATATTTTATAACTAATTCAAATTGGGAGCTCATTTGTAAATTTTATGCGAATTAAATTCAAGTTCAAGCTAAGCTCGGGTCAAATTCATTTCTATGGCTTTTGTTGTGTGTGTATTTGTGTGTGTGTATGTGAAATTTGCATTTCCAAATTGAACGACATTAACATGGATAATCGGAGCAGGCAGACACAAAAACCAGAGCATAGCAAAGGTTTGCGAAAAAAAAAAAATCTTTTATAAGTCCATAAAAAGAAAAAATACAACAGAAAAATAAAAAAAAAAAACGAGAGAAAAGACAACGCTGCCGAGAAGTCAGCTTACTTTCGAATGGCTTGTTGTTTGTGTCGTATATAAGGATGGTTTTGTTGCTGTGACTAGATTATAAACGAGCTGCGCTTCAAGCGTTAAAAAACAGCCAAACGAAACGGACGTATCAGATGATCCATTCAAGCATGCGCCCCTTGATGGTAAAAGAAAGGCAAAAATTAAAACGGAATGGAATTTCAAATTTTAAATAATTTTCCATATTACAGTGTCTGTGCTGTTTGCTCATTGTTAGCATTGACGCCCTGGATAATACATATTTGCCATCCAATCATCAACCAATTGCCACGGAATATTTCACGTATTCAGCTCCACCGGATGAGGATGCTGGCGCTCCACTTCAGTCAGCAGCCCGTCAACTGGCCAAGGCTTTATCACCTGCCCAACAAGTTGTATTCATACGTACACCGGAAACAAATCTCTATACGTTGACAGCCAAGCAACTTGCTTCACGGAATCCCTTGGATATATTTGTGTTGCAACGGCAAACGGATGCAAATTCACTCTCTGAGCAGCAGGCTGCCATTGAGCAGCAATTGAGGCAAAAGCCTAGCGTTCACTTTGTAAAATACCGCACTCCGGCGGATGTAAGTCGAGCCTTGAGCACACTGAGAGGTAGTTATGAACAGCTGCCCGGTAATAGTATCAATCATGCCATTGAAAGTGCTGATGTTTTTGAACTGAAGCCAACTAGACCGCCATCTCCAGTTATTTTCAAGATCTTGCCAAAAGATGGATCCGAATATGAGACACACGAGGAGGCCAATGAACTGGAGACGGCCAAAGTGCAGGCCCTCTTTAGGGAATATCTGCCGCCCAGACAACGTCGTTAGGCCTTTAGAGTATTGAAGGCCATTGCCAAAGACTGTTTAAGTTTAAATTAAAAATATATACATAATAATTTCAAATTATTTAGAAATGAATTTGAAAATTAATAGAAAAACTATGCAAATTTTTCAAAGACTTTTGAATTTATATTGTGGGTTAAACCATTTAATTATATTAAAACAATTCGTAGCGAGAGGGGGAAATGCTATTTATATATAGACTGATATTATTCAAGATAATTAATTATACGGCCTCAAAGCCTAACATTTTACTTTTGAGTTTCGTTCTTCAAGCTCATACTTAACTGCAAAGTATCTCTTGGATAATCATTAAGGTGTTGCCCAACAAATTTCTCTAGCCCCAATCCTCTCTCCGACTACCATGCAAATCATTTCTTAAGCAAAATGTCGCTGTCAACGTTGTCGCTTGGCAAACTTTTTAATGAGCTACGCGTAGAGTTTTATCCGCAGCTCACCCGCCCACATGAGACATCTCTAAGGCTATCCATAGACATAGCCATTCTCATTCCCATTCCCATTCCCATTTTTACTGCTCCACGACAGGCGGCGCTTTAAGAATGTTTCAACTAAATTACGCCGTCCTGTAGTAGATGGTAAGAACGAGTGCTCATACCATGAAGCTGACATCATTTCGCTTTGCAAATTGTTTTAGTGTCAAAGGTCAAACATACACACACTTGCCATGCGACACGCTGAAGTGCAGCCGTAAAAAGTCTCCCCCGCCACTGCAAATCTGTTGAGCAAGTTTTAGTTTAAGCATTTTTGAGCAACATGAGAACCTGGGCGAAACCTGGTCGCTGTCGCTCGTTAGCGGTGCCTGCCAAAAAACAAAAAAAAAAAACGAACTGCAAAAAAAAAACAAATAACAGAGAAGAGAGGAAACTTTGCCAGTCACGTCAAAGCTGCCGGTTTCACATTCCCCCTTTTTCCTTTTTTTTTTTTTTTATTTTGTTGGACCGCTCTTGCCTAGCCTCTTCAGTACGCTGGCAGGAGCTAGAACATGGTTGCTTTAATTCGAGAGCCGGCGGGCTCATGACTTGCTGCAATTTTTTGGCACAGGTGTGTCCAAGGTCCAGGCGAATACCATCTAGCAGCTGCCAAGTTTGCGTGTTTTTCAATCTTTCCGAGTTTTACCCCCAAGAACTCACGTTTTCTTGTTGTTGTTGTTGATTTTTTTCTTGCCATTTTCCAAATTAGGCGCACTTTTGGTTTGTTTTCTTTTGTTCAACTCTGGCGGAGTGATGAAGCCTTGAAAAGCCATTTCCCACAGCATGAGTTTAGCAAAAATTCGAATATTCACAGACAAGTTATCAAAAGTTGCAATTTTGAGAATTATTGTATACCAGAGAGAATAATAATGGAAAATATTTGAATTACTACACACACTTTGCCAATTCATGGGGGGAAAATCATAAATGCTCTCAAGGATACGCAATTTAATTTTACTTCTACAATATCTTTGTCTATTTGTCTTCAGTTTAAATTATGCAATAGTCTTGTGGCAATTTTGAAATTATAGATTCATCTTGAAACCACAAATAATTTCAAACTTTGATTACACAAACAATAAGAAATGGAGCCACAAGTGCACATAATCTTTGAGAATCTTTAAGATAATTTTCATTTACCATTCCATTTTTGGGATTTTTGGGCGTCGGCGGCTGGTGGAAAAAAGTTTAAATTAGTTAAGCAACTTCATTAACTGGACCGTCGAAAAAGATTGACGTCTCTCTTTTGCAGATGAAAGCAAAGTTGTGGAAAATTATGAAAATTATAATTACTGTCTTAAAGTGAAGCCAACACCCAAGATATTATCACCGCAAATTCGGTAGCTGTTGAAACCCAGTGGCAGTGCCATTGCCAGTGGCTGCTGGCTAAGGCCTAAAGCTTTTGGCTTGAGTCGTCTTGGTCAAGATGGATTTTGGGTTTTTTATGACCTGTCGCAGACAACACAAATCAATTAAGGAAAGGGGCGGCTATCGAAAAAAAAAAAAACAACAACAGAAGACTATGCATATTTATAAATGTCGTAAAGTGCATTTAAATCAAAAAAAAAAGAAAAGAAAAAACAAAAAGCCAGATCGCGGATGCTAGTGTTGGATAGGCCTAATCTTGTTTATTTTAAATGCGTTGTGAGGCCTTTTTTTAATGAGTGTGGAATGGCATAGAAATGAAATCAATATCGCATGCGCTGTCAAGGTCAAACAAGTCATTTTTGTTGACTTTCGCGGGAAGTGGTGGTGATGGGTGGGGGTGGTTGCTGCGCTATGCTGCGTCTGACTGCAGTCATAGGGCCTATAAAAGAGCCACATAGATGGAATCCCAACACTAGTTCCACTTGTTAGCTCCAGTCGTGCGTTAGCTTGAGACAAACCTGAGATTATACCAAACTCAAAATGCGCGTTTTCATTGTAAGTCTTTAGTGATGGAAATCGGTTGATATACAACTTGATTTGTAATCATATCTATTCCCATAGCTGCTTTGTCTTTTCGCTGCCGCCTGTAGTGCCGATAATCTGGGCTACAACTACCAACCCGTGGCTCATGCCGATGAGGGTGTATCATTTGTTCCTGGCAGCGGTCTAGTCCCTGCCGAAATTCCCCAAATTGTGCAAAGCGGCGAAGCTGTACTCTCTCAACCAATTGAAGCTCCCATTGTTGCTGCTGCTGCTCCCATTGTTCCGCAGGCTGCTCCATTAATTGAGGAATTCCAGAAGGAATTTTACAGTTATGCTGCTCCAGAGGAACAGTTCAATGATGGAGTCAACAACCAGCAAATTGCCAATTCTCTGAAAAAGAATCTACGTATTGTCTTTATTCGTACTCCGGAGAATCAAGGCTTTGAGCGTGCCGCCCTTCAATTGGCCAAACAATCTGCCCAACAGGAGACGGCCATTTATGTACTGAGCAAGCAGGCGGATGTGGCCAATCTGGCCAAGCAGCTTAACGCCCTTAAGTCCACCTCCAGCAGCCGGCCAGAGGTCCACTTTGTCAAGTATCGTACCCCAGAAGATGCTGCCAATGCCCAATTGGCAATTCAGAACCAGTACAACCAATTGCCAGGTGTATCTCGCATCTCCAATGAGGGTCGTGCTCCAGTTATTAACTTTGCTTCACCCGCTGCTGCTCCAGCAGTATCTCGTGGCAGCTCCGTTCTCTCGCCCAGCTCCGAATATTTACCGTCGAATGTTGTCTCTGGCCAGGATTATCTGCCACCAGCTCTGCGTCGCTTTCGTGTAAAGTAAATATTGACTGATCTTCTCGGTAATGTTTCCTAAATGATCACAAACACACACACCTACAAAGAGTAATCCAGAATTTCGATCCCTCATCACGTTATTTCTAACTAGCATGTAAATATCCATAAAAGAATAAACATTTGTTAGCTGACAAATTTTCGCATCTGGATGAAAACTCATTTTGCCGAAGCGCTTACCAGTCTAAACTAATTGGACGGTCCTTTTGTAAAGGATTCTCCAATTCGAGCAGAACACAGACACGATTTCGGTGTGATTTGTTTTGCAAAAAGGCAAAGCCGGACCAGCATCACGCTGTCCTGTTGTCCCTTCACATTTAATCCTCGAAATAATAGCCTGGATAAAACGGCTGGCATGTCATAAAGCCCAGCAACAAGTTGAGCCCTATACACACACACACACACACCACACATACACACACACATTCAACCAACACTTGGACTAGAATTCGTTCTAGTTTCTATGTATATGCAGCATGGGGTTTTAGCCCATCCGCCATACGTAATTGGAGTTATTAGAATCGAAATGAAGCGGTCTGGTTGTAGTCTCAATTTCTCATTTAGGTCCATGCTGTCTCTGGTCTCTATCGTTTCGAGCCTGCGGTCTGTTTAAGTGCCAATGTCCTGTTGCAGGTGGGACCATGGTTCTGCCTGGTGCTCAACTAATGTGTTCTGCCAGCTGACACTGATTGTGAGGCTGTTGTTATGTCTGTGTGTGTGTGTGTGTGGCTTGATGGCTTCCTGCTTCCGTAGTAGGCAAACTCATCATGTGAAATGCCGCACCATTCCCCATTCTTTTTTTTTTTGTGCCACCTTTATCATACGAAGAAGAACAGCAACAATATCCATGAACTATGCAGAGGATTTCATACGTTGTTGAGTGGAGTCCTTAAATTTCACTTAGATGTAACATAAGCCCGATATAAACGCAACTCAACGTTGCATGTACGTATGTATTCATGGCCATGATGGCAGCTGTTTAGTTAGCCCTGTTTGGATGGGTGGGGTTAAATGTGCAGGAATCACACGCTTATCAGCAGTCAAGTGCAAAACTGAATCCGTTGCTCTTGCTTTTTCTTCTTATTCTTTTCTACTTTTTGTCAAGTACAGTAACGAATCGCTAAAGCGTAACGACAACGACAATATGGCTCTCGGCTGCTGGTACCAAGGGCATGGAGACTTGGTCGGACGGCGGTTAGAGGGGTGGGGGTGGAGGTGGAGGGGGTATGAATGGTAATTTACCCTCTACCATAAACGACGTTTGCTTGTCTGCCATTTACCGTCTGACTGCGCCCAGACTACTTCTCCTTCTGCTGCTGCCTGTAATTAAGGTGATATGCAGCAGTCAGTCGACCAAATCGACGACCAAGTGCGTGCTCTCTATCCTTGTACAACTGTGCGTATGTGTATAGGTGTGAATGCGTGTAATAAGTATATATGTGTGTGTGTGTGTGTGTGCTTGGTATAGAGCTCTGTGTGCTGTTAATGAGCAACCTGCTGTGCGCGGAAAATAAATTATTAAAACGGCATTCACCTCGCCCGCTCAAATGTTGTTAGTGTAAAGCTTCTTTTGACACCAGAGGAAAATGTTTTTCACAACTTTTCAATTTTTTTATATAAATCGACATTACAATACTCTTTAAAAAATAAATTTCTCAGCCTTGATTTTGATATTTTGAGTTCTAAAGCAAATTACTTGACTTCCATTTTGTATTTTAATTTCTTTATAAAATTTTATCATAAGAAAATTATCTATGATAAACTAAGATATTTCATAAAGAAAGAGAAAAATATAAGTATTGGATTCTTAAATTTTAAATTACTATAAAAACAAAAAAAATATATTTACTTACATCTTTTTTATGTAATTTTCTGTACTTGAAACACTTTGCTGGTTGATGTAATATATTCAGAGTTATTTCTCTTACACTTGTCACATATTAAATAGGTTAACGCCAACTTAGAGGCGTTACAGGAGTGGGTGTGGCACAAAAGTTCAAGGCTATTTGTGTTAAATAAAAAGGCATGCAAGTTGCGTAGCATGAGTATAGCCTGCTTTTAGGCTGCGCAAATGAGTTTTCATCTAAAAAAAAGAATACCAAAAATTTTGTTGATGATGGAAAGATAAAACAACACACCAAAAAATAAGTTGACAATAACAGAGAATCCATTTACAATTCTTTGAGATTAGAAAAGTGCAGAGTAAACGAAACTAGGCGTGGCAATCCAGATGCAGTGCAATGTTCAATCACAACCGCTGACAACTGCGGTAAGCCGACGGCACCGCGTAAACAGAGCACCCGGGAAATAAAGGCTTGGTTAACAGAACAAAAAAGGAGAGAAAAAAGAAATTGTATTCCGATTTAATTTGCAGAGCGAAAGTTTTGGCATTGTTTGTACAAGCGTTGCATTTATTCCGCTACCCCCTGGTAGCTCTCTTGTGTGTTTCTTTTTGTATACGCGGCCAACCAATATTTCTTTTCAATTTTTGCCAACGTTCGCGTTCTGTTCGACCAAAAGTTTTGTTGTAAAACTAAATATTTTGACATTTGTCCGCATGGTGGTAGCAACTTTGTATGTTTTTTGGATGGGATTTGGTTGTGTGTGGGTGCAAATTGAAATGTGCTCGAGACATTTTGTAGCATTTATTGTTTTTGTTTTTCTGCCATCTCCGGTGAGTTTCTTTACCTTTCAGTTGCACATACAGCGCAAAAAGTTGCAGGCACTGTAGTTCGCTTTTGTTAATTTGAAAACCGCACCACTCAGATCCATCCCCAACTGGTGTTCACCACACACACACACACACAGCGATACCCCGCAATGAATTTGCAGTTGGCAGTTGTATGCCATGTTGTCGGTGTCAAAAAGTTTTACTAGTCCCGCTGCTGGTGGTGGCTGTTATAGCTTCTGCATATTTTCTAGAATTTTGTTGCAAAAAGTGTTTATTGGTTGCTTTCCATGTGCATCAGAGTTGTGCCACTCTATGAAAATTAAGTTATTTGCTGTTGAAGGAACAGAAGCAACAGAAGCTCGCGGCATTCAATGTGTGTGCAAACATAAGGCAGACGGTTGACTGGCTGTCGAAACATTGGCACACATGCTGAGAGTTTTGGCTCATTAACTGTGGCAGTGGCACTTCTGAATCTACGTTGCCTGACTGGTTGCATATTAATTAGTCGACTTTTAGGCGCTACCATGTATAATTAAGCAACAAACGAGCCTCTTAACAAACCACATCCTGTTTACATCTATCTCTTTCTCACTCTCACACTCAACACTTGCCACAATTTTCTTAGTCTTGGCCATGGGCAAGGCTCATTAGCAACAGCTGTCTGGCTGATGCTTATATAATATTTATACCTTAATCAAGACGCCCAGGGAACAACCCACCAAACCAACCCTTTATAGCTTTTGCCTGTAAATGGTAAATCTCTTGATTTGTCGATATTCGTATAGGTCCAGGCGTTAATTGCTCATTCCCATGCAAAGTTGTCAGCTGCCTTACTTGTCAACCGTACCAACGTCAACCGTCATCTGTCAACCGAAAAATTTCCAATCGATAGAGCACATCTGTGACGAGACAATCATCCTGGTAGCGAATCACATGTCCATCTTTCCCATTGTGTATTTGTACATGGCTTTGATTTCGTAATGAGGCAAACAGTCCGATTCAACCTCAGAATTTGCCTTAACTTTGTTGCACCTTCAGGAGCAGCAACCAGACAGCAATCACAATTCAGTTAAGTAAAGAAGCCGCCGTAATGGAGAGGGAAGGGAGGCAGATGGGAAAAGAAAATACTGGTTTATTTTGTGTCTTGGGCTTTGTTTGTGTCCCTGGGCAAGGATCTGCTTCCTTGGGCCGGATGTGTTTTACGGCTGTGATACCCTTGATTTGCCATTTATTTCGTAGTTTATCCTTTCGTTGATTATTGCGCACAACATTCGGCTCACTGTAGTTGTCGCCCCTTTGGTAATTTGGAGCGACTTTTGACCTTATGTGTGTCCTTACGTTATTTGGCTTTGTTTATGCTGTTGCTACTCCTTCTGCTCCTTCAATTTTCCTGCACATTTAAAAGGATTAAAAGGATATTCGTCAAACTGAAAGTTACGCAAGTTTGTTTAACGCATTTGTGTGTACCATGCCCACAAAATCCTGTCTTGTCTCTCTTTTTAACCCACCCTATACACGCTGTAAGTGTTTTTGTTTTGTGGTTGCCACTTCGTTCTGTTTTTCCACATTTGCCATTTTTTTTATCTCCAGTTTGGGGTCCTTTCTTTTGCCCATCTTTTTTATGGCATGTTTGTTTGTTTGTTTGTTCTGCTTTAAGAGGCGCGCCTCTTAACTGTCTTTTTCTGTCTGTGTGAGGAGCCTTTCAATGGAAACGCCTTTGGCACTTTGTTTTCAACATTTATTTTATAATGTTTAGTTCTTTCTTTTTGGTTTTTTTGTTTAGTTTTGTTTTGTTTTCTCCATTTCACCACAAATATTCGTATTTCGGTATGCATGTATTATGTTATGTATATTATATATATATTTATATATATATATATACATATATATATATGTATGTATAATGTTGTATATCATCTTTTTTTTTTGTCATAAACTGGCAAAGCAGCTTGCACTCTAATTAGAGCTGAGTTTAATTATGTTTCTTGTATTTTACATTTTATTTTTTTGTTTTTGTTCGTTTCGTTTCTCTGTATGTCTGTAATTAAATACGTACTTAATTTGTAATTGCAATACATACACACACACACTCAATTATTACACACTTAAGATTTCATATTTGTTGCATAGGTTGCAATATTTTGTTTTTCGTTTTTTTTACAATTTTATCTTTCGCTTGGTATATCTGTATCTATAAATAAATTTGACTTTTGTTTGTTTTTTTTTTTTTGTTTTCGTTTTTTGTTGTTGATTTTCAATTTGCCATTTATCAATAGTAGCTTTAATAATTAATGCTATTTATCTAGATATTTCTCTTAAAATACAACATTTTGTACAATACAAATATAAAGTATATCAAATGGGCAAACGAATACCGAATATTTATGAATGAATGAATTGATTGAAATGAGTAAAACCATTAAAGCCATTGGTTGTGTTCATAAATCATAGCTTTGTTGTGTATTCATTTTTTTTGTTTCATAATTGTAAATATAAATATAATATTTTTACACATCTCATGTTTCTATATATATATATAATTTTTTCATCTTTTTATATTATTTGTATATATATATGTTTTGTATAATTTGCTTTTTTTGTAATGTTTAATATGCAATGATATGTGTGTGACTGGAAGATTTGAGTGTGAATGAAAAAAATATGTATATATTTTTTGGTTTTTTTCTTTTAGTTACCTGAGAGGTAAACCCCTCACAAAAAAAAATAAATATGTAATTCTTTTACTCCATTCAAACTGAATTCATCTTTTCTTGTGATCTGATACTTTTGAATTTTTTTAGATCCAGACTCAGCCCGGCCACTGTCTTTGTGACAGTTTAATTGGTTGAATAATCGATTGTTGCATATGTTAGTAGATGAATTCTGCATATGTTTTTGTTGTATCAATTTCACATTGTTTGAAAACTTGATTTGTTATTGTTAATGCATACCCACACACATATGAGGGAAAAAGCGTTAGCAATTAATTTGAATAATTGGTGTAAATATATTATGTTAATTGTGTTAATTGCCGTGGTGTCTCTCTCTCTCTTTTGCCTTTTTCTATCTTTAAATTGAATTTGCCGTTGAGCTCTTTTAGGAGAACATTTTACAACATTTATGATATGTTTTATGAATTGCTGTGACACCTAAGTAATGTACTGTTATTTTGTAATACATACACATAATTTATGTATATTTTGCATTTATAATTCAATGCAATTAATAATGATAATATTTCTGATATTTGCATATAGCTTAGACAGAATAACTAAATATAATATGTATGTATGTAATACAATAGTTTGATTAGTCAACACATTTCATGCACTTTAGTTCGAGGGACAATAACGACGACAATAAGTAACACCAATTTATACACCAGAGAGAGAGAGTGAGATAGAATTCAGAGAAGGACAGAGATAGTGATAGAGACAGTGAGAGTTGAAGAGGGAGCTTAAAATATTCTTTATGTATGCAAGTGAAATGAAAAATGTTGTAGTTTCATTCATCATTTTTCTTATTTTTCTTTTTTTTATTGGTGGGAAACATTCACGAGTGATTTGAATAACAAATAAATACAATACATTATATAAAAAAAAAAACAAATGAACCTGAAGTAAACATAGTCAATCAAAATGAGAACCTGTTTGCGATTGGGTCATATACCAGAGATGACCTATTTATTGTTTTGTTACAAATGCTGAGGAATTTGTTCTAAAAAAACAGTTGTATAGACAATTGTTTTAGATTTATATCAACATAAATGTCAGTAATCAAAAATAATTGATTTAGTTCTTAAAAAGTGTTAAAGCATTATTATTAAGTGTTTTCACTTGATCGTTTCTTGTTCATGTTATTTTGTATACCAAGTTTAATTTAATATTATAAATTTCAATTTTCTTTCGTTTTTTTTTCTTTTTCTTTTTTTTTTTGTTTAATGCATACACATGTACCTAGTTAGTATAATGTATAATTTATAAATGTAATTCATTTACTTTCATTCAGTTAATAATAGACAGCGTAGCATAGGAAGACGTCAATACCTGCATAAGACATTTTAGCCATATTTCATTTTGGTTTTTCTATATATATATACGTATGTATATATACATACATATATGTAATATGAACTTTATATTTTTTTTGGTTTTTTTCTTTTTTTTGTTAATTTTTTTCCATGTTCTTTGTTGTTTGTTATTACAAAAACACAATTTCCATACATTTTGTTGAATTTATATCTGGAACAACCATTGGAAATTGAATTCTTATTTCAGTTATGGTTTATGTATGTTTATATGTATATCTTATTTTTGTCAAACTGTAGGAAAATGTTTGCTGACTTAATAATACGATTTATCTAAATGTTAATTTGTTATCTATTTATTTTTGTTTTGCTACTTTTGCCATCGATTTAAGGTTAAAAATAGAAGCCTCATAGCTTTTTAGACACAATATTTTCATATAAACTAGATTGCTAATTGCTTTACACATATTTACTTTGCCATTTTTATGATATTTCATTCTATTTTAGTTGCTTTACATAGTTACAATGTACCTAAACATACAACTTGTGTGAATTGTATGTGTTTTATATGGTTTAAAATTGATTACTTTTAGCAATAGACACAGAAAGCACTTTTTTTTTCAAAACGTAAAAGAGAAAACCCTTCAAATGTATTGCACACTTGTTTATTAATAGCCATAAGTATGTATACATACGTATATATACAATTAGTATATATGTATGTGGCGATAAATATGAAAGAATATGTATATAATATTATCCTAGCTACACTCTAAGGACAATCCACTAGGCTTGCCTCTGTGACCATATAACCATTTACAAACAACGCAAAACGAATGAGGCCAAAATAAGAGAAGAAAATAAATGAGAGTGAGTATATGTAAAGGACACGGCGTTTTGTCTAAGAAAATGTGTGTGATAGGGTTCAACACCAACGCCCCAAAAGCCCCAGGAGTTGACCATTGGAATCCAAGTTGGCATTGGAGTCGACCCTTTTTGTTGTCCGCTTGTTTTAAGGTCCTGAAGCAAGTTTCTGGTTTTGGTTTTTCGTGTTTTTTTTTGTGTATTTTTTTTTTTGGTTTTTATTTCGTTTTGCTTTGTTTCCTCAAAATGTTTTCAACACTGATTGTATTTGTAAGCTTCTTGGTTTAACTGTCTAATTATTTTACATTTAAACGTTTAATTTGTTCTTCCTTTCCCTATTCCATTAATGTATTTAACCTTTCCTTTGTTTTTTGTTTTTTTTTTTTCATTTTCTGCTTCTTTTGTTTGTGGTTGCCAGCGCTTAAATTCAATTTGCCTTAATCTTAACCTTTTAGTGTCCACTTGTTTTATTTGTTTTTTTGCCGTCTAACCAAAGCGCTACAACACCATACTAAAAAATAAGTTACTCCTTTTCAATTTTTTTTTTCTTTTTAAATTTTGCAATATTCTTTTGCGTTTAAGGTACAATTTGCCCAAGCTTTGACTTTAATAAAACAAAATAGCAGGCAACTATGCTTAATTTTTGGTAAGGGCGGCGTTTGCACAAAACTTTGTTGACAAGGCCAAAACCAAAAATTTTTACACACTCACACACACACTTACACAAGAGGCATAAGCCTGGTTGCATCGTTGGCTAACCTTGAAGTTGACAAAACAGAAAAAAGAGCAAACTAAGTTTTTGTTCTTAGTTTTTGTTACTCTTTCTGCTGCTGCTGCTGTTGCTGCTTTTATTATTGTTGTTGCAGGGCAATTTCTCAGTTAGTTGGCTTCTCTCTTTTTCCTTCACAGTTGCTCAGTCAGTGGGGCGCTTCTTTCAAAAACTTATGTTCAATTAGCTATACAAAAATTCATTTACGCTACAAAAAATGTCCGTTGCACTGAATGAAACTGTCTTTCAGTTTCCCATTTGACTGCAACTTAATTACAAGCATTCCTCTTTGGCCTGAACTTTTACTTGGCCATTGCACAGCATGTATCTATGCAAATTGCAAGCCAATTCAATTGGCCAACCCCTTGGGCGGGGTTGGGGGGAATGGGAACAAAAATGTTTGTGTTGGTTTTTTTTTTCTTCTTCTCTTTTTATCCTTTGTTGCTGCTGCCCTTTGAGCTGTGCTAATTTCAGTGCTCGAATGAGCTGATGTCGTCAGTTTAAATTAAAAATTGAATAACAATCTATGAAGCAAACAACATTATTCTTGTTGTTCTTGTTGTTGCACTTGTTTTTCCTGCTGCTTTTATTGATGATGATGATGAGGGTGCCCTTTTGTTTTTTGTTTATCTATACCTTCTTCTATGTCGGTGGTTTGCTCTCCTCCAGTTAGTTGATTCACATCATAGTTTGCCCCTTTTTAGTAGCTCAGTGGTAATAGGACAAGAACCAGCAACTGCATTACGGACCATAGATGAGTCAATATAGTACCACGAGCACTCCAACCAGCCGATGTCTCGTTGCCATGACCATTGCCATTACCCAGAGCTGCCATACCAATGCTGGGCGGTGCCGTTGACGTGGAGGAGGTCAACTGTCGCTCAATCTCAACTGCAAAACGCACATAAAAGACAAAATAAGTTTACGATGTCAAGGTAGCCTGACAAAATTAATTGAACTAACTAAAAAGCCATTAAGTCGGAAAATAAATCAAGTTGACAATCTCGGAGTCAAACAAAACAAAAATCAATTTGACCCTTAAATGGAAAAAAAAATGCAGCCAAGCAGTAAATTCACGCAAAAGCAAGGTTCTAAAATTCTTTGGTCATGATTTAAAAACTGGAAATCAAATTTAGCAGATTATACATATATATTTTCGAACAATTAAGTTATTTTTTAACAACAAATCCAACTTAATGTTGGTAATTGAAACAATAGATAATAGAAATAACAACTTCAAGTATATAAGAATTCAATTTTAATATAAACATTATTTTTTAAGTATGAAAATTGATATTTTATTGCAGCCAGTTTAGTTTAAATAAAATCTTAATCTGATTTCTTGGTTTTGAGTTTTTGGTGAGTATAAAATGATTTAAGTGCCTATAAATATGCTTTTCATGCTCAGCATTGTGAACTAGCTTATTGTCTAAAATGAGACACTAAACCACAACCACAAACCTTAACATTAACGTGCTATTTCTTGGCTCGACCGTTGAAAACTTTTGGCATAAATAAACGAGATACTGACAAAAGTGATGGCAGCCTTTAGGGCAGCATGAGAAACAATTACAGTATCTTGAGCATAGTATAGCTGTTACGGCTGTGAAGTGGCCAAAAAACAAATGACGCACTTTACGCAGCATAAATAACACGCATACGCAGGGTTGTTCGGTCCAAGTGACAGTCGAAAGTTGGCAAAACAGAAGAAAAAAACAGGTCGCCGACGGCTAACGACCATTCTGAGTCATGGGTCGGGTAATGTGTAAATTATTTCATACAATTTAAGACAATTTACAACACTGGCTGGCTCACAACGTTCTCAACGACTCCTCAGGAGTCTTGGGAAGGAGTGCATGGTAGTGGAGCAAGTGTTAACAACCGGTCTTGTAGACAAACAATGCCAACAAATATATGTATGTATAAATTAACCTTTGTTTGCTTAGGGGGCTGGAAAACGAGAATTAAACGTAGGCAAACGCCATAGACGTGACGCGCCCAGTTTGTTGTAAAGCCAAGAACTCAAATATAAATTGCGGCAAAATTGTGAAAACTGGCAAACGAGGACAACAAGGACAAGGGGTCTTGAATTTCGTTTATGAAATTCTCTGGCATAGCTTTCTCCCAGTATGTACATGTGAACATGGAGTCGGTCGTCAGCTAACGGTATTATCATGCTAATTTATTTTTTTTATTTTGTTCCAACCCCCGTCCGAGATTCTTTCTGACATTTCATAATTCTGCAGCGAATCACCGTGCCACGTTTTTGATGAGCTCACTGCTCGGTGTTTTATGAAGCGTAGAGGCAAAACAAATATTATGCTTGCATAGCATTACACGAAGCGCAAAACAAATATCCATACACAGATACAGATATGTATATAAACATGTATATATATATATATATCGTATTCCGATACACAATTATGCATATCACGCATACGACGCGTTGTGCGACTAGGGACATACATATACATACATATGTATATACAACATATATTAAATCCCACACTCACCTTTAACGGAATACGTTTTGTAGTCAGCATACTGTTCACCCTGTCCCACAGTCGCTGGTATCGTTGAAAGGCAAGTGATCTCCATACGCCCATTGCTGCCCACATGCTGCTCCGTTAGGTCCAGATTAAGCTGGCTAATGCTGAACATGCCCTTCTCCTGCTGGGCAGCTGTAACGGCTGCTGCAGCAGCTGCCACACCACTGCCACCGCCTGGATGGGAGAGTGGACGTTGATAGCCAGCGGCCAACTGATTCATTGGACCAGCATTCGATGGTATACCCAATTCTTTGTTCAAATTGGGTGCTTGTGGTCCAAAGCCGCCGCTATTCAAAGTGCTCCGTATAATGCCCAAGGCATTCTCATTTATATGACGACGATATTTTCGATTTGAGTTCCTGGAACGATCAAAGATGAGTTGAGATGAGAATTCGAAGACTTTAGCAATTTGCACACAAATAAAATCGTAAATATTTGCATTTTATGATTGATGTGCGAAGTGGTACCATGAGACTGCTGGAGGAGAGAAAATCTAAACAATGGCCAGGCTTTGCTAATGCCAAGCACGCACAAATGCCAACCAAATGCTATGCCAAATCATTATCCAGAGTATATTTCCAATAAAATGTTTATTTACTTAAATGTCAAAATGAGAATTTCATCTAATCTTCTGATGAATTATTGAATTTAATGCACAAATGAATGACTTGCTCATTTCCTTTTCAAAGGAAATTGCATACTTTATAATTTCTGTCCTTATTTATTTTGTATAATTTTGCTGATTAACTGACTATGTACTATTGTCATGTTTAAGAGCTGGAAAATGCTTTCAAATATATATGTATATTTGGCACCATTTAAATTAAAGTTTTACTCAGACTCTAATGGTTTTCCAGTATTACTGGCTGATTAGTTTGCATTATTCAAATGCCATTTTCCCGCTACTCTACTACCGTCTGCTCTTGCCTCTTTCTCTCACACATTGTAAGTCTAATTAGCCTTTACGACTTTGTTTCATATTTGATAAGAAACCTGAGCGGCATATAAATGAAGGCGGCAGGAGCTACGGGTGAGAGTTAGAATTGTGGAATCGTAATTACCTGAACCCCAAGAAAATGGAGAGGCAAGACGAACCGACGATATGTGTGACGACATGTTGCTTTATTACAAATGCAAAATGACAGCGAAATTACCTGAACACATACGCATACCAGCCCCAACACACATAGATATACACACACACACACATACAGTCATGGCAAGTGCGTGCCGAGACACTTGAGCAAATAATGTCAAGACCATAAACTTTAATGCATCGTATGTGCTGGCAAACCAATTGTCAGCTGTGTGTTAGTTTATAGCTTCAAGCCTCAATTTATGGCCCATGAACGAGCTGAATGTGCAGGTTTATTAAATTTTGTGGTAAATTTACTTTCCAAAAATGTTTACCAGGCTAGCGTTTGCTTTCATCTCATTTAAACAATTATTTCATTTGCATAGCAGTTGCAAGTGACTGACTCAGAGTCAGACTGATTGTCGGTCAGGGGCTTATGCAAATGGCAAACTAAAGAAGCCTTTTGTTAAAAATTATATTTAAATATTGTTTAACTTAAATGAAGGAAGGATGCCATAGCACAGAACGAAAGAGAGAGAGAGAGAGAGAAAATGGGAGGAGGCAAAGTAAGGTGTCAGCAAAAATTTACTTTTTTGTCTGAGTATTTTTGCTTCTCTCTGCTAATCTATTTGTGTGACTGTGTATATGTATGTGTGTGTCTGTCTGTGTATATGTGTGTAACTTGAACGTGCTTCCGTTGTGTATAGAGCATAAGAAAAGAGGGAAATGTTATGGAAAATATTATGCAAATTGTAGCCAAGTTCTATGACGAAACCGAAATACACTGCAAATGTTTATGAAAAGTAATCACTTTTCGTTTATAGATTTTGATTACCAAAAAGATTGCATGCAACACAACTTGCTTTTGTGTATAGGGTATATATGAACAAAATGCAAACAATTGGGCCACATTGCCATTAGGCTGGAGCTAGGCAGCCGGCAACATGGGAGGAAAACTTTAAGCAACAGCAAACAACAAAGGAAACCAGTAACAGTAACAACCGAAAGCCAACGCCAGCAACAGTAAGCCAGTTCAAACTGAAATGGTGAGAGAAAGTAAACTAGAGAGGGATAGACAGACATATAGACAGAGTGTGAGTAAGGGAGTAAACAAACAAATGCAAGGCAAAAACTCAAAGCAAATGCACATCATCCGCATAAGCCTTCGACAGCTTGACTTTGGCTTTACGGCAACGGGAACAACGGCAACAAGGACAACATGACGATGACGACTACGTTGTCGCTAGCAACAGGAACAGCTGGAGCAGCTTCAGCATCATCAACGTGACTCTTGTTACTATTTTTGCAGTTGTTGTCTTAATAAAATTCCTTATGCAGCGCACTTTTCACAGGAAAAAGCAACAACCGGCAGCAGCCGCAGTAAAGACAGCAACAGCAACAGCAGCAACACAAACAAACAACAGCAGCAGCAGCAGCAGCAGTATGATAAGTCCCCGTGGCAGGAAGCTCAACTTCAAAACATAACAAAGTTTCCAAGCCCAAGCAATTCAAATCAGACAGGAAATGCCAGTTTAAGTCTTTGAAATATATGTATGTATGTGTAGCTCAGTTATGACATGGCACTTTAAATTCGATTTAATCTATAAATTTTCTTAACTTGCCACTGACATGCAAAAGGCAAAATTCTATGGTCTAACCATACTCTAGGCGATAATTTGAGAAATACGCTTAATTAATTGATAAGTCATGTAGTTTTACTAGAATGCTGCTGCCAGTCCCGTTTTGGTTCCTAGTGTGGCAAAATTTATGTGTCTCTGGGCCACAAAAACCGCAACCTAATTTAGTTTTCAAACGCAAGCAAACGAGCTAAAGGCGTTGAGTGTAACGCAACAAAAACCTTTTAGCAATTTATGATATAGAAAACACCAAAACTAATACATAGATACATACACACAGATATGTATATAGTCAGCAACAAAGATAGTGAGCCACAGCCCAAAATATTTCCAATATAGAACTTCCATTTCAGTCATACTAACTAGTTTCACCCACTCAGCAGAAACAAGAAAAGCAACTTAAGTGGCGCAAAGGCTACGTGCAAATGCCATGAATTTCTTATAGTACAAAAAGAGGTCTTGAAATCGGAAACCGGAACTTGGGCAAACCGCAACTTGGCAATAACGACAACAAAAACAAAACAACAAAAAAAACAAGACAACAAGAGCATTAGCAAACCGAACAGATTACCAGTTAAACTTTTTGCTAGGTTAACTTTGTAATGCTCGAAAAACTGTTGGACAAAATCAAAGCTTATTCTGAAAATAGAAGGAAACTGGTAGTTAGATTGCCAAGAATGGGTTAGGGGGAGATCAAAAGTTTAGGAGACTACATGTAAATTTCTTTGTCATGTAATTGGCTAGCAGTTGGCTAATTTTGTATTAACTATTCAGGAGTGTAAAATGTTTCGTCATCGAGCATCGATGGCAAGTTGTTTGCCGAATAAGTAATGGTGACCTACGTAACAAGTGTCTAATTTAAGGCTGAAATGCGCTGGCGCATAAAAGTTTGCTATGGTATATTACTTTAGAACTGGGTTGGCTGATGGCGAGGACAAAAGCAATACCAGCAGCGTCAAAAGTTGTAAAGCACAACAACAATAAGAACAACAATGACTGGCGGCAGCAACTGCCACGCATGTAAAATTATAACAGACAGCGAAGGTTTCTTTTGTGTGTGTCGTCGTTTGTGCCTCGTCGTGGCATGCGGTTCATTGAATAATTTATTCACTATAAAGTGACATCCCTACTACCCCTTTCTTTTAGCCAAGAATACAGTCGGACAGGTAAAGGCAGTGAAATAGACAGACAGACAAGCGAGCGACTTATATCGTATTGTGATAGCTGACATCTTGCATACGCTTACTCCATTGTTGTTGTCGTTGCCCTTCCTTGACAAGGACAGCAGCGTAAATACCCTTCATTTGAAACGAATTGTAATTGCATGCAAAATGGTAAACTTGGTAAAAAAAAAAACATAGAATTAGTGCTCTTTAAGTTGTTAAATAGCAAAGTACTTACTCAAGCGATAATATTTTGGAACAACAAAGATTACTTGGTCGTTTTACCCTATAAACTTATCTAATAAATAACCAATCATTTATATTCTTGTAGTCTAATATATATAAATGTATATATGCCATGTTTGATTTACATATCTTTTTTCTTTTGTGAAAAGCATTTTTCATTTGCCACCGTCAATATTAAACCCATAAAGTATTAATTTTCCTGTTGACATTTGCCACATGTTGCAATAAATAATTGTCTACAGTTGTGAAGTTCACCTAGAATACAGGTGTTTGGTCTTGACACCTGATTGCCCAAGGCGGGCACTTGGATAATTCTCGATAATTGTGCATTTATTGTCAATCATAAGGTTGCATGTGCACTTCATTTACAATGTGGTGGATAGTAATTTAATATACATTGTGAACACTGTCAGTAATCGATGGCAAAACATTCAGTTAATTGGCACAGTTTGAGAGTCATTGTTTAATAATGTTAAAGCCTCTGTAAAGTATGCCATATTTTGTTAATAACCTTTTAAAATTTTCATTTGAATTAGGTAATAAATGCATGAAATTGAGCTGCTCCCTAACACATCTCTCATAAAATACACAAACAATAAATGTTTTCATAAATATAAAACCCTTAACTATAATATGCCGCAAGCGGCGTTAGTTAATTTGCATAAATACGTTTTTTTTTATATCTCTCTTTCACTCTCTATCTTTTTTATTAGTGTGTTCATATGCATATTTACGAAATGCCTTTAAAGCGGGGGCAGACAATAGCTAGAGATACAGTGAATAACAGTTGGTCAGACAATAGATAGCTATTTGAATTGTTGTATGCTATAACCAGTTTCCACTGTTAGTTAGGTCTTATGATAACTATGCTAATCTACCAATTGACAGAGTAAAAAATTTATATGCATGAATTAATTTTTAATTTGCCAGTCATTCCCAGAACTGTGTGTTGACATTGTAATTGATTCAATGTTATTATTATTGTTGTTATTATTTTTTGGCTAATATTTGTAATTAATTAACTATTCGAAATCAGTCAAGCGAATAATTTTTCGCCATTGCTCCACATTGGCGTTAATAATTTGTGGCCTATCAGTGTCCCAGCTCCCGTATCTCTTCATTTATATATATATTTACATTTGCATTTCATTTTCGGTTTCATTTTCATTCATTGAGCCAAAAATTCGCAATAGGTTTTTATATCTTTGTGATTTATGCAAACTAATTCGATGGCGTATCCGCCAGTTGATCATAGTTTTGCGTCACTTGGAACGGTTTGGCATCTATATCATATGGATTATCGGGTCAAGTTACAACGGCATTGGTTACGCATCTTCTGTTTATGAGATTGAGTATAAAAACGCCTAAATATGGCAGCGGCCGGCACAGAAATCTCTCACACCTTGAAGAGTGATCAACTGGCATTAAAAGTAGACAAAAAAAAAAAAAAAGTCATTTATAAAGCAACAAAATGCGTGGATTTATTGTAAGTGAAATTGATTTCAATCACTGGATAAGATACTAATGCAAAAGTTAATTCCCTTAACAGATTTTCGCCATATTGGCAGTGGCACACGCTGATGTAGGTGGCTATAACTATGGCTCAGGCATTAGTGGGTCATTAAATGCAGGTTCCGGCACAGGCTCCTCTCTAGTTGGTGGTTCAGGGGGAAATTTGGTCAGCGGTGGTTCCATTTCAAGTGGTGGCAGTTCATCTTTGGGCTATTCGAATAGTCAGCAGAACTATGCACCCGTTAATGCTGAATTTAATAAGGAGTTCTTTACCTATTCAGCACCAGAGGCCGATTTTGAGGACAACAAGAGTGTCAGCGACTTGGCCGCCTCCTTGAAGAAGAATTTGCGTGTTGTTTTTATTCGTTCACCCGAAAATAAGGGCTTAGAGAATGCTGCACTGGCTCTTGCTAAACAGGCTGCTGAACAGCAGACCGCTATATATGTGCTAACCAAGCAGGGTGATCTTTCAAGCCTGGCCAATCAGTTACAGAACCTGAATCATGTGAGTGCCAGTAAACCTGAGGTGCATTTCGTCAAGTATCGCACACCGGAAGATGCTCTCAATGCTCAGCGAACCATTCAACAGGAGTACGAACGTCTGGGTGGCTCTTCAGCTTCTCACAATGGTGGCATTGCTCCGGTGCTAGATTTTGCCACCAAAACTTTGCCACAACAGCAACAGCATCTCGTGCAGCAGCCTCAGTTACAACTGCAATTGGATGAGCGTAGAGCTAGCACAAGCTCTTCCTCCTCTGGTAGTGTGAGTAATATTGGTGCCGAGTTGGAGGCACCAAGTGCTTATATACCACCTCCAGCAACTGCACCAGGTTCCACCTACTTGCCGGTGAACAAGGTTAAATAAGAAGCCTGAGTTTGAGTTTAAGAAATTAGCCAAATTGTGTTGCATAGTCATCTAGCTCCTATGTTATAAAATATAAATTTAATTCTAATGCCTCCTGCTTCTTGTTCTTGTTGAGATTAATGTGGCACGCCATTTCAACGTCTTGTGGCTAATTCTATTGCCATTGTTTCTTGCTCTCTTCATCTCTCTGTAACCTGCAATTAAAGCTAAAAGCGCAGTAACATTGAAGGTGAACACGTTTAAAAATTGCCGTAAATTTAAGTGACTGAAGGTGGACCCTGTACAATTAGTGACTCGGATTATGGCACATCGATGTTAGCGGACAAGCAACCATTGACCCGCCCCACACCCCTAAAGGATTGTCGGCGCACACGCGATTTGTGGCAGTGGCATTAAGGCAGCTAATTACGGCCACACTACCAGCGAATTTCTTTACCGGTGGCCAGTCCGACATTTAATGGCCGCCCTTTTGAGGGTCAAGTCACTAGCAATTTTGTCGTGCGAAAGGAAAAATGAAACAAGAGAAAACCATACTGAAAATTAAATGAAAATTACAAGTTGCAACGGACAAGGGAGTGCCCAAAAATTTGGACAGTCCGAAGTTCGTTAATGGCAAAAAACCAAAATGAAAGAATCCTGACTTTCTCTAATATAATTTAAGAAAATTGAAGTGATTGCAATTCAAACACAAATCGTACAACACTTATTGAAGAAGGGTTTGTTAAACTTCCTGTCAGCAATTTAACTTTACTATACTCTTGACTTTTTTCGTGTCTGGGCCACCTGTTTTAGTCTACAACACAAAGCTAGTTTTTTTTGTAAAGGGCCAGAATAAAAGGTTGTCTGACTGGCAATGGGCAGCCAACCTGAAAGAATAGCCGCTAAATGCAGACTAAAACCCTTACAGAGCAGACCTGCAACATATCTTTATATACATATATATGTACATATTTATATATATATATACATTTTAGCTTTGAATGCCACAAAAGGCCTTACGTGTTGCACAAGCATAAATTGTGCAACAACGTGTAAACTACTTTTTGACTGTATGCAACGTTTCATTCCCATATCCTAACCATGCCTTACCTTACCTTTGCTCAGCTCAGATCCCAGGTTGCCTCGGCAAGTGTTCATTCAATGTTACGTGCTGTGCCTTTTACAACCATGCCACTTCTGCATCTGTTGCTATTGTTCTTGTTATTTTATGGCTGTTATCCCTTTGTTCCTACTCGACTATTGCACTCTTAAAGGCATTTTGTGGGGTCGTGGGGGAAAAACAAATGCAAAATACAAAATATAAATTGTTGTTGTTATAGTTTGCTTAATGAGATGGCAAAATGGTTAACATTATAATGTTTAACTGAATAAATATTCTCAGAGCGATGAAATTTTGTTATTAAACAAGTAAAGCGGTTAATTACAACTTTGACTGTCAAAATGAACACACATGGCGTATACTCAATATTTCATTTCATAGTGTACGTACATGCATAAATCTTACAAGGTCGCTAAGGGCCTGACTTTGGCATTGCATTTGCATAAAATAACATGAATATTTCGCAAAAGTCACACACACACACACACTTCATAGTAGAGCACACGTGTGTGGCCAGTGTGTTTGTTTGTAGTGTAGCATAAACTTAATAAACAGCGCAGTTTATGCCACGCCTGGCCGGCCAAGGCAACATATATACAGAAATTTATGCACATTGGCATGCACATAAATGTGGCACGTTACTGGCAAGTTTTGTTTTTGTTGTTGTTGCTATTGTTATTGTTTGCCAGTGCACTCCTTTTTTTTACCTTGTGCCAGACTGTTGCATATACATACATACACTTTTACATATATGGCCCGCTTATCGCATAATTTTATGGCAAAATATTTTTCAAGTTTTTTTAGTACTCGGTAAAAGGTATTAAAATCACGCCCAAGTGAGTGCATAAAAAGGTTTGGCCTAGCAGGCTAAAATTTTCTTAACCTTAATCAAAATTTCTTGCTTGAAATCAAAATTATACTGAATACCCATTATTTTTTTTGGAATTTATATTTTCTTTAATTACAACGAGATTGTTATGCAACTTCTTGATAAATGTACGATAATACCATGACTGTAGCCTAACTTCATTTCAAAAAAAGAAGAAGGAAATTAGAGGAAAGATGAAAATTCAAGAATATTCTTTCTGTATTAGTGGACGAGGAATAGATAATTTAGCTAAAAGCTCCAAACTATTTATTTTACATTTATAATTTCATAGACCCAATATTACTCAGCTTTTCATCATCAAATATTATATATGTATTATATATTCATTTCAGCTTTTCATTATCAAATATTATATATTTATATAACATAAAAGAAACTGTTTGGTAATCTTATTTGGAAAAAGAGGAATGAAACGAAACTAAACCACTGTATAAGCAGACTATGCAATCGCAAGTTTTTGCTTATAAAGTACTACAAATTACTATTAACAGCAGCGTTCCATTTAAATTGCAACAAATTATTTATATTAAAACACATAGTGTTGCCTTGTGCTTTGTTGCTACTGTTGGCACACTTAGTAAATGTAATTAGCACACATTTGCAAGAAAGGAAATTATACGGCTATAAATATTGGGCTGGTTGCATTATGGAAAATTAACAAAAGTTTGACTTAATTCAGCAGAAATTTGAGCTTTGCTTTTCTCTCTCTCTCTTTAGAAAAAGTTTGGTAAATTAAATAAAAACCAATGGCAAAAATAGACTAAATATACGAAAATGACATAAAAGTTTGGTCAAATGACAATTGTCAAGGGTCATGGCATTTAAGATAAAACGTTTTTAGATCTACCCTTTTATAGAGGAATGCACTTGCATTTGGATTGTCAAGGATATATACATATATTTTATCGAGCATTGTATATACAAATGTATACTTAGTGAATCTGTATTTATTTACTTTATTTAAGCCACATTGCGGTTGTAGAAATGCCAGCCACGTGGCGTATGTGTAACGCCCCGCACGGCCAAACAACTTCAAAGGGCAGCTGCTACTTCGCAGAACTTCCAAGTAGCTTGGGGCTTTCATTATAACAACACCACGCCCACCCATACTTCTATGAACATATACTCACAGCCACACACATACACACACCAGCATACATAAATATATACATACACATTCTTTTGGCCCACTCTTACTCTTGGCATTCAAACTTGGCTCCAAAAAGTTGGTATATTGGAAAAGTTTCTCTGCTTGATTTTTAATATCACAGGTAAGCGTAAATAATTTATTGCATTCATTTACGTTTCACTTCCAATCGCGCCACATAAAGATTTCGAACTGTATGTCGGTGATGGTGGAGACGGTGAGGGAGGAGAGGAAAAAAAAATTATTTATGCGTTATGCTCGTACCACGTCAGCCAGTAAACTCGAACAATGTGCCAACAGCCATTCGGCCCTGGCCTAGCACCGGCAAATCCTTTTAGACCTTTAGATAAGAAAACTTTAATAAACACGCCACACACGCAACCAGACGAAAATTGATAAGAATATGAAAAGTTTTCGTTCTCTGGCCACTGAGTAAATCAAGAGAACCGCTCAACTTTTCACATTGCATATACATATATAAATTTTCGGAAAAACAGTTGGGTGAGATGACTGATAAAAGTTGCTGCAATTTAATTTGTATAGCTCATAAATATCTAGTTGAAGCGCGAGTTCAGCTTACGTTAACTTGATTAATGTTCATAAAAAGCATTTATAAAGGTGTGGGTAGAGCTTACCTGTGCTTCTTCAATTCCATTTGTTGTTGTTTTTTTAGCTCCAGCTTCTTCTTGTTAAGGTCATAGTTGCGCTGATGTATCTCATGTATTTCGCCCACATCATGGTAGTTGGCAAGTGAACTGAAGGGATTATTGTAGATGCTACCACCACCATGATGGCTCCCATGACCGTCATGGTGATGCGGCGTGAAGTGCGACAAATCATCTGCAGTGTCCCCAAAAAGAAAGAACAAAATGAGTAAAAAGCTACAGCAATCACACTAATTAAGGTATAGTTTGGCCCCAACTCTATGTCAAAGTCAAACAGTTTACACAATTGAGTAAACTTCCTTTTGTCTATCAAAAATTACAAATCAGTTAAGATTTGCCTCAAGCTCATTGAAAATGAAAATTTAAAGATTTGCAAAATTTTCTATCTACTTAATATAAGAAATTTTCAAAGCAATAATATAGCTTTAAAAAGAAACTTAATTTGAATTTGTAATCTTAATATTATGTTTTTTGACAAATATTTTTGAATAGTTCACTAAATTTTTCTTGTTCATTAAAATGCTGTTTCAGTAAAATGCGAAAAGAGATTTTGTTTTGTTATAATTATGATTATTATTTGATATTTTTTGTAAAAAATGAAGAAATTCTGGAAAGATTTATTCTAAATTTGTTTAATAATTATAATTTTTGTTCTTGTTTTGTAATTATACCCTGTACCCATAGGGTAAAAGGGTATATTAAAGTCGCTAAAATGTATGTAACAGGCAGAAGGAAAATTTTCCGACCCCATAAAGTATATATATTCTTGATCAGCATCAATAGCGAAGTCGATTGAGACATGTCCGTCTGTCCGTCTGTCCGTCTGTCCGTCCGTCCGTCCGTCCGTCCGTCCGTATGAACACCGAGATCTCAGAGACTATAAGAGCTAGAGCAACCAAATTTGGTGTCAACATCCGTCTATTGTATAAGCAACTCAAGTTTATTTTAAATTTTTGCCACGCCCACTTCCGCCCCCGTAATTTAGAAAAAACTATAACTTGAGCTGTAATAAAGATATCGCATTCTTATTATATAGCTTAATAATATAGCCAATATGCACCAGCTGACCAAATTTTGTCGAAATCGGACAATAATTATCGGAGATATACGTATTTCCGTTTTGTACTGAAACGCTCCATGCAAAATGGGCTGTTAAGTGTGAGCGAGATAGCATGCGTTCGCTGTTGCTGCATGGCAAGCAGTGGATGCTAAGAGAATTTTTTTTGTAAATTGATGGCGATTTTGATTGTTTTTGACTTTATGGAGTACTTTTACTTGGTACAGGGTATACTCAATGTCGGCAGGGACGACTTGCTTGCTTCATTTTTATCTTATTTATCCATCAATGGATTTTCTGATTCTCTATTTAATATTCGTATTTGATTGAAATATAGTTTTCTGTTTTAGCTTCGGCAATTGTAAACATTTTACCTGAAAGAATTTTGTTTTGTGGCTACTTATATAGGGGTATGGCATTTATTAGCCATGGCTATAGCCATCTGCCCTCCCCTTTTGGCTTTTGTACTCACCGCCACGTGCTCCGGCTGGCCAACGAAGGCTTTTGTCATAGCGGTCCATAAAGTGAGGGACGTGATATTGCGGCTGATACTGATTGTAGTACTGAGGCTGATAGTACTGCGGCTGCAGCTGACTCAGCTGGTTTGTCTGCTGTTGCTGCTGGGTGCGACGTTGATGTTTGCCATTGAATGAATACACATGATGGGTGCGCACGTACTTCTCCTCCACCTGTCCGTTTGTCCAGTTTTGTGTGATGAAAGGAGGAAGAGAATGGGAAGGAATGAGATGAGTTTTAGGGGATAAGAGACCGTTGAGTAACAATTACAATAAGCTTGGCACAAAAGTCACTTCAATGTCAAACTTTGACAGAGGGCGGCGTACAGCTGAAAATTAAATATGAACGATGGCACAGCGGGTAAAATCGCCATCTTTTAACCGCTCACCCACACACACACACACACTACCCACACACTTACATATATACAAATATGGATGCATATCCTGGTCGGCTGGATTGGCCAGTTGGCGCACCGCCCTGGGGGCGCGTTTATGAATAAATTTCATTTTAGACTTCTCTTATATTACACAAGCCAGTGGCAGACATAATAAATTTATTTTAAATTTCATTTCCTTTTTATTTTTTATTCTTTTTTTTTTTTTTTTGCCCAGTTTACAATAAGGGATGGTTGGGGGCTGACAGCTGCTACTGCCTTTGGACTGGGTAATTAAAATGAAAGCTTCTCTGACCGCTCATGTAGGCCATAATTATAAAATGGCTTAAAATGATGTTAATCTTAATGCACCAGGCACATCCCATGGCAGTCATTCTGGCAGTGGCATTATCTGCCCCTGGTCACCAACCAGTTGCCATAGTAATTTCCTACTCTTTGCCACATGCCACAAATTGTGGGTGCATTTGCACACAAAAATTATTTGATTGCAATTTGGCTCCGATTACTACAAAAACCAATTCGACCAACATTTATATAATCAAATTACAAACAATTCATACAAACTAGATACATTCGAATCGATTTGATTTGAATCGCCCATCTAATACTAACCTTTTTACCATTGATTAGCCACGTTACGTGCGGTGCGGGTCGTCCGCGTGTCGTGTTGCACAAAGCAAATAATTTTTCGCCAACCGCAAAGGGAGTGCGCTTACGAAATTTAATGGTGGGCGGACCAGTCTGAGGCACTAAAAACGAATAAAAAAAAAAAAGAAATAGAACAAGGGTTAGAAGACAATAATTACAGTAGACGATTATATATTGTAATTGTTGTGTTAATTGTTACGCACAGAAAACGCTCATTAGCTCATCTGCGCTGGCCTTGGTAAAAATGGGTGTATCCGTTGAGACTTCACAATAAAATTGGCCAGATAAATCGAATTGTACATCCTTTAGTGTCACCTGCTGCTCATTGGAGTTCTCCCACTGAAAAGTATAGAAAATATTTAATTGGCTTATGAAAGAAATTGCAACACAAACAAAAATAATTTTATTCAATATGTCTGTTGATTATGTTGTCAAATTGTTACTTGGTACTTACATCAATTTCAGCCCCCTCAATGCTTGAATTACGAAATGGCGGATTTCGTCCATTTATAAACTCAAAAAACTTTCCCTTGTCAACCTTCAGCCATGTGACCTGCAGAACAAAAAAAAGAATGGAGACAAGAGATATTGAACCATATTAAATAACATTCTACAAATCAGTCAGACGAAATACAACCGAAATGTTAGCCGCTGTTTCACTTCTGTTTTTGACATTGATTGAATATATATCAATGCCAGATGTGACCCCACCAAGACAACGATATGTCGTTATATGGCTTAATATGCCCAGCACAAGTTATTCATTCAATTGTTTATATGATGTAAGTACTACATAAGCGTTTGCTATTAAACCTCATTCATTTTTCCCATTTGTTGCAATTTAACTTTCGCAACAAGTTGCAATAAACAAAAATGTCTGCGCGTTAAACTGGAAAAAAGCTGTAAATAATTAAATATCATATTTTTATTAAAAGGGTATGTTGGAATTTAAACTAGCCAGAGATATAACTATTTTTACAAATATAAAAATTATTACTTAATAGAATAGAATCAGCAAAAAGCGTTTTGCATTTTCTCAATCTGAAGTTCTCCATTTATCAATTTATATTTGCAAATTCTGTTAATTTGTTAGGATATTAAATCTTCGAGCCGTTTCTAAGTTATCCTGTCTTTTGAAAATACCACAAGCGGAATAGGGAATGTCGCCCCTGTAATTAAAAACAAAATTTTAGCAACGCAACTTGCATGGCCACAAAAAGTTGTAACTACGCTTCCCCTTCCTGCAACCAGAAACACAAAAAAAAAAGGGACCAAGGACCGGGAGGACGTTATGTCGGGCTTATTGCAATGAAAACGAAAAACGACAACAACAATGACAAATATGAATAATGAAAATGGAAATTAATTTCCATGCGCAAGTTTTTGCACACAAACAAAACTTACAACTAGTTGAATGAGTTGAATGGTTGGGTGGAGTAATGGGTAGTTGAATGGATAAATGAATGAATGAATGGGTGGTTGGCTGGCTGGTTGGTTGGTTTGTTGAATTCCGTTCTGTTGTCGACTGTTTTTAATTACACACACATACACAACATTTTATTTATGATGCGTATGAACTTTAATT
Organism: Drosophila emarginata; assembly: GCA_037075365.1. Lineage (NCBI taxonomy): Eukaryota > Metazoa > Arthropoda > Insecta > Diptera > Drosophilidae > Drosophila > Drosophila emarginata. The sequence goes on from JBAMCD010000221.1 coordinate 7,785,443, forward strand.
TATAATAATAGCATTAACATGGCAAACATGCAAGTACCTAGATTAATTTTCTGTAAGTAATAAAGTAATTTATTTCGATTTGCCGACTCTGTGTTCTAGTTAACCTTCCACGTGTACCCCAAAAATGTTGTTGGTAATGGACAGACTTGCTTGATTGACACGCTTCAAAATAAATTGCATTGATTGCATGCAGCTTAATAATATTAATAAACCTGTCTGGATCCGGATGGGGGGCGTATGTGTAATTTGTACCACAAATGTCGCCATTATGAGCCCGCGTGTGCCATGGATGAGTGGTCTGTATGGCAACCGAATCGATAAGGTACACGCAGCAATAATAAAGTAAATATTGCGACCATTTACACACACACAGACACATACACACACAGAGACACTAAATGTCCGGCCCTAGAGCCGTCAGACACGCATCAATTTTGACCAGGCACTTGTGGCAATTCAAAGTATTTCCCCCGTTGCTTTGACAGGCAAGTCAAGGTGGCGCCACTCTAATCCTATATACAATAATAATCATCATAATAATGCCAATGTATCTCAAAGTAATGAAAAAAAAATGCGAGACATTCTAAATATTTGTTTTCCACATTCTTTCCTCTGCTACCTACTAAACCACACACCTAACCAGAATTATAACTTTTCGCTGTGTTTGCTTTGGTGTGTCGATACGGGAAACTGACTTTTGTTGCCCTTCTTTATTTTATACCCTATGACCTTATAAGTGAATTGGGTATATTAAAAAAGAATGTATTTACAATCCCATAAAATATAAGTATATGCCATGAACAACCAAATGCTTTTTTTTTTTGACCTAGTCTATAAAAATTGTGAGAGTCTTAGGCAGGATAAGGTGACAATTAAAAGATCCTGCAATGCCTTTTACATATTTTAAAAATTTCGCTACTAAGTTTCCAAAAAAACTTTTGTTGATATAGCATTGGTAACTATTATTGGTACTTTTAGTAAATGTTTAACTAGTTTTAATTAATTTTCGTTTAATCTTTTTCGGCAAAATACAGAATATTAATATTGTGTATTGTAATATTTTATTCTTTGATTTCATTAGGGTAACTTATAGTCGTCACTTTGGATTTTAATATTAAATATTCGGCCTTTTATTTATTAGTAGTCCCCGCGTGTAATGCTGTTGCTTTTATAATCATATAAAAAAATAATGCTAAAAAACTGAAGGCAAATCAAAAGCTCATTATTGTGCACTGACCGCTGCTACGCTGCCGACCGTAATTAGTTTATTTAATTTATATATATATTTGTTTTCTTTATGCCGTCGGGACGACTTTTTTTATGCCCTACCAAAAACGAAAAAAAAAAAAGAAATGGTGTTTTTACATGTGTACGTGTATGCCCTGATCCCATTTCATTTGTTTTCGTATTCGCATTTGCGTTTTAATTGCCCTTTTTAGTGCCACTTCCACACAATTTGCCATGCTTCGTGTAACAATTCGAATGGCATCGGTCCGAGTACCGCATTCGCTTATATATTTAGTTAATTATACTAATTAGCTATAGTAGTGGCCACCAACTCCACCAACCATCTGGGCATATGGAAAAAAAATAAACAAATTAGACGGCAACAGGCGGCAGAGTATGCTCACCCGCAACCCGCAACCCGAATTCACCTTTGAACAAGTCTGACTTTCTGCGGCTTGTTGGCTAATTGTGGACATGTTCTTATTTCCAGCATTTGTGCGACTCAACCGCGCATTAAATTTGTTAGTCTGACACTTTGGCAGCAATCAGAATAATGCCATCAGGTGAATTCGCACGAATTTGCATGCAAATCAGACACAGAATGCTAACTTTAAGTTGAGCTGAGTCACGGACACGGTAAATGTGATGCAAGGAAGCTTAAATAAATTGAACTCAAAAAGGTAAACTAAACCAAAATAATCCATATGCTAAAGGAAATTCTTTAAGTCCAACAATTCTTGCGGTACAATTTGAATGAAGTTAACCCAAAGAAACATTTCCATCAAAAATTAACTCTAAAATCAGTTGATAAACAGTATTCAAAAAGACTGAATTTACATAAAAAGGGATTAAACTATCATGTTAATGAAGAACGCATAAAAATTCATTATTTTAATTGAAACTATGAATTATAATTAAAGTCATCTTAATTTATGCCAAGTAGAAATATTCTGTCTCATGACACAACTAAATTTAGATGAAAATTTTAATAATAAAGAGAAAATGTTGTGAACGTTAAGACATTATTTCGAGGGTTTAAAACTTTGTTCCATTTCAATTCTAATATATTATTCAACATTATCTTCATACTATTTAGTATAAACCATTTATTATGATTCTAAATTGCTTCCTTTATTGCTCTAAAATGTATGAAAATAATATTCATTAATTGTATTCTGTTTAAAATGGAAATAGAAACCACAATTGATGCTTCATTTTCTCATGTATATTGTAGGCATAATTTATTATGTTTATCAGAAATTCGAATAGTATTCTCAGCTATTTAACAAAATAAAATTAAATGTTAGTCAAATATATGTATAACTATCTAAATTTTTGAATAAATTTGATTCTAGTTTAAATTTTCATTTATTTTTTCTTTTAGTTTGAAGTATCTCCATGGCAGTTCTATATAATACAATCAAAAATAAAGGAATCAATATTATGTATATTAGCTTTCCTCTTGACATTTTTTTGTATGCCATAAAACTTGTACGCTTTTTTATGGCACTTGGAGAGCGAACAAAACGTCAATCTAGATGCCAATGATGGTGGCCTTGAAAGGATATATATGTACATATATATATATATATATATTTATGCCCCCAGTAGTTTCAAGTGCTTGGCCACAAAGTTCACAACTAAACTCAGGCCAGGACAGAGCATGGCAGGTCAGGTGGCCAGCTCCCGTAGTGGTCACTGGGGCAACAGAACCAAACAGTTCATTTGCCATAAATCTTAAAAGCGTAACATTGATTTGGCTTACGTGCGTGTGCTCTGCGTGCCTGTTGATGTTTCGTGACACTAATAGGCAAGTCTGAAGTGAAATTAATTGTCGAGTCTGGGGCGAAAATGAAACTGAAACCGTAACCGTAACCAAAACTGAAACTGAAATCGAAATGACGGAAGTGGGCTATTTTATGACCTGGAATGCTCTGAGAAGGCGGCACTGGAGAAGCTCAATTTAAGTGTGCAACTTTTTTTCAAAGTACTGCAATTGTCCACAGTTTTGACTGCCTTTGACTACCACAAAGTTGCGGCGGCTGTGGCACAAGCACGAAACTTATACAAATTCAGTGCCTTGGGTTTTGCGATTGAGTTTCGTTTGTCCCTGTTCCAGAAACTTTTCGCCCATATACAAAAGAAACTCGGACAAGGCAAAGGCAAAAGTTTTACTTTTTTGTATGCCAATTTTTATTTTCAATTTAAAGTTTTATAATACGGTATCCATAATTTATGCACTTATGGTTATAGCCTAATTGACCCATAATTGACTCTGTTGCTTACCTTGAAGAGTATTTCCGGTTGCACATTATGGCGGCACTTGAAAGTGGCGCTGGATCCTCTCTCCACATATCTGGGCACCACTAATTGTACATCCAGATCCGATTGTCCATCTGTGAGCAAAGCAAACAAGCAGAATGAAAGAAACAATTAAAGTTGAGACAAAAAAAAACGATAAAAAGTGAAGGCAATTGCAATATCGATTTCAGCTTAATGAAAAACCGATTAAATGGATTTCGTTCACCGCAAAAAAACCAAAAAACACTCACACAGATACAAAAAAATTGCAAATATGGAGACATTTCAAAGTGCCAGGACGCATGGACCCAGCCAGTGTCCTTCGAACTGTACTGTAAAAGGTGTGACCAGCCAGATTACACGACATCCTCTGACCTCAGGGTACCGGGCTCAATAAATCTTAATTTGTTTGCCAAAGTGCACATGAGAAATTTTTTCGCCTGCATTCCAGCCACAGACTATGAACACCGGACCAGTGGCCCGAATGCCTTTTCGGACTCTGCGTGTGTGTGTGTGTGTGTGTGTATGGCGGTGTCTGCCAAATATTTTCACAGCGTGTGCGGGAAGGGACTACAGGTTTATTTTTTTTTGAACAGAGTAACTTGCCCATACCAAGTACACCAAATTGAGCTTTAAAGTTGAAAAATTTATATTTGTTCACACTTCACACTGGGACACTCGGGCAGACACTGGACAGACTTACACAAATGGGCTTACACATAACTGTCCTGTCACACGCTTCGTATACGTTATATCAGCGGGAGCCTCGTAATGCAGTTGCTGACATTTAGTATGTCTTTTGTGTAAATAAAATGTTGACTTAAATAGTTGCAGAAGAATTTTATTTATATATACATATATATAAGAATATCCTATTTTCTGTGATGTAATTCAGTTAGAAAGGTTTGTTAGGTTTTTTCCCTCGCCTTATTTAAAATCGATAGAATGAAATATCTAATGCCAAGCCGGCACTTCCGTCATTCGCAATCATAATTAAGACATAAAGTGAATAGAGGCAAACACATTGCCTCCATTTTGTATGTGTGTGTGTGTGTGTGTGTATGTGTGTATAAGGGGCGGAACAAGAAGCTAAAGGTCTCGGCCTAGCCAATGGCGGCAATTTCATTTTCCATTTATTCACACCACGCGTCTATCGTCAGTCACGCAAAATGTCAACGACTGAGTAAGTAAAAAACGTGTCTGACAGCGCGAAAAATATGGAAATAAACGGAATGAAGCGAAACATAACCAAACGAAGAAGAGAACAAAACCAAATGAAATGAAGCGTGTCAAGTGTATGTGTGAGTGGCAATAAGTGTATGTGTGTGTGTGTGTGTGTGTGTGGCATGGTGTTATAGGCCTGACTGACTGACTGACTGACTGTTTGGCAACTTGTTGCCATACATGCCATGAACATGGGAAACCTTCATCGGTTTGGTGTCGTAACCCCGCCGCATGACGTATGTTTGTGTGTGTTTGTATATGTTATATACGTATGTATGTATATGTACGTGTTCATGCCTCACGCTAACGAGCCGAAATTCACGAAAATTCAATCATAGCCCAGTCTGCTGGCCAAAACTCGACAGGCCGCAACCGCAGGCCAGAAGGGCCAGAATAACAACCGTAGACAATGTCTGCCAGACATTGCCTGAGCCGAAGGGCCTGTCACCCATACCATCAGGTCACGAACTGTAGACCGAGTCGAAATCCAGCTGACTTTCATCTGATGCTGCTGCTGCCTCCATCATCTGCTGGCTTTATAATCATGTCGAATTTTTGGCATTAACGTCATTTTTTAGCCCTTGGCAGATGGCCAATATGTATGTACCGACCATGAGAATAACAATAAAAAAAAAAGTAAGAACAAAGTTTGAGTTACGAGACCGCTGACAAGATTCTCACCAACCGCAATTATGTTTTAGTTTCTGGATGGTGGACGGTGTGGGAGGGTATAACCAAAGGCCACAAAAAAAAATATTCATTACTGGCCCTGGCAACAAGAAGGAAAAGTGTGCAACAAGCTTAAACTCTCTGCCTGACTGCCGACTTGTTGGATGGATGGATGGATGCCTGGATGGATGGATGGCAAAAAACGAACTCCCTTTGACAGGAGCAACGTATTGTTGTACGTGTTGTACTTTTTTACAAGCGGAAATTGATGATTTTCCATGCGCGGAGCGACAATAAAGCGTGCATCATGTCAGAAAAACGCAAATAATCAATCAATCAACATTAATCAACGCTCAACAGAAAAAGGGACGTTCCCCCAAGACAGTCAAAATAGGCAACTGTTGCAACTGTTGACTAAATGGGCGTGGTTCCATAATACCAACGAATTGACTTGAACAACTCGATTAGACCAAAGTATTTTCATTGGCATTGGGATTGATATTGGAATTGAATCTTTGTAAGGCAATCGAAACTTACTTTACAATTTCCAAGGCAATTGAGAATAATTTAATATTTCATCTATCGAAAAGGAAATGAAAGTGTCTGAGATTTATCAATTTGCATACTTTTTGAAAACAAAATAAACATTTCATCTCAATTGGTTTGAAATTGTAAATTTTATTAGCGGATTTCTCTTCAATAACTTTTATAAAAGCAGCAAATCAACATCGAATACTTTTAATCAATATATATTCAGTAAACATATATTAATAAAATATATATTTGCTATTGTTTATAGTTTATAAAGTTAAAGTGTTAATTATATATTTGCTGCTTAAGGCTATATACATATATAAATATATGTATATTTAAAGACATTTATAGGCAAAAAGACAGCCCTTTGACTATTCAACTAAAAACCGCTGACCACTCCTTCGAAATTAATATTTACATATATATAAAAATAACATGATTAATGAGTTTAAGTTAGATTGAAGTAGCCTATTATCAATTTGGTTATGGCTAATTTAAGGGCAATAACTGTACCAATGATTGATTAGCCGTAGGCCAACACTCGATATTCATACATATGCACAAACATCAACGGCAACACCTTTTATGACCGACAATTGTTTATCTATGGGCTCTACACTAATTGCGCCCCAAATACAAACAATGCGTGTAATACAAAAACATGAAGAACACAAAAGCATAAATAGCATTTGCCTGGCATTCATATTTTCAATTGATTACTAAATCAATATTTGCACTTTGCCAGTAGCTCGAGGGAATACAACGAAAAGGAGCAATGGGACTCAACACGACTGTTGCAGTGACAACCCTGAACGCAATTATACTTATCAACTTTGAGTTGGAGTGACCACTATAGAAGTCACTGTCTCTCTCTGTATCTCTATCTCTCTCTCTCTCTCTCTCTCTTTGTATGTGTGAGTAAATGTCCGAGCTTGTCCAACTGTCAGTCAGACTGTTTAACACTGGCCGACAGTGGAACGATGCTTCTACTCGAATCATTATGGTTGATTGGCAGGCAAACGAATGCTTCGAACACATCCCATAGAGTTCATTAAACACAAGCAGTCAGGCAGCTCAACCCAACTGACTTGGTCTATCCTTGGAAAAACAGATTTCCTTCTTCGCATTATTTTATTGGTTTTGGCCTGATGTTTGTTGTCAAATATGATGGCCTGACTTTGCCTTGTTCATTCATTGATTTTGATAATTTTCATCATTCGGTGCCATTTTCTAATTGATTTGTGGCCATGTGGCTTTTTCAAATTCAATTTATGGTTGATTGAGACTCGAAATGACAGTTCTCCCTCAATTCCGATCAAATTACAAAGAACATAAGCCACTCCATGGTCAACAGCAAATGTAAAGTTGACCGCAAAAGCCAAACATTTTCCTAGGCACACAATCAGACAAAAAGTAAGCGGAAACCCAAAAAAAAAAAGATAGAGAAAAAAAATTCCAATGGGCTTTGAAAAGGATAACAGGATAACATTCACATTCAGTAAGTTTAGGCCCCGGCAGGCAGGTCCACCACCATCACTGCCCCCACCACATCGAGGGCATAAAGTAATTTTATAGAACAAATCACTGGCATTAGCGGATATAAATCCCCGTTTATCCTTGCCATTGTATGCGCGTGTGAAATTTAAATATGTAGCAGACAAACAAAACAGACAGACACACCAGGCAGCCATCCAGACAACATTTGGGGGGCGGAGTGCCAAGAAAAATGGCCAGGACATGGCCTCAACATGTCTTGGGGGAAGGAAGTTAACTTTAAGATAACAATGTAAGCCACTAAAACTGTTGCCGAACAAAACCAAACTTTGAATTTACAGAGCAACTGGAAAAACAAAAAAAAGGGCACAACAAAACATATACATATGTTGGAAAATCATAGTGACCTTTAATGTACGAGACTCGCATTAGTCGAGAGAATTTTATATAATATTCAGCTGCATTCAACTAATTACTGAAATGAAAAATTTATTTAAAAGTATCTTCCCGCACTTCTTGCTGAAGCATGTTTTTAAATGGAATTGTCGGACCAAAGGCAGCGCAATGTTCTTTAATTTACACTCTTACATTTTAGTCACAATTTTCAAATTAAATCAGAGGCGAATGCTGCTTGAATGAAACCCAAATCAAAGGAAAATAACCAACGTGAATGTCTTTTGCTGACTCACACACACACACACACACAAGTTTTCGTAGTCATGTTCACGGTCCATGAAGAAAAACGAAAAAAAGTAGCCAATGTAATGGCCAAAACAAAATATGAAAGAAAATTACGGGCCAGCCAAAAGCAGAACCAGAACCAGAGGCAAAGCTCCACAGGAAGCCAACTTCCTGGTTGAAAATTTTATCTGGACGGCAGCCCTGGCAACACAAAAAAGAAAAAATATAAAAAAAATGTAATACCAGGAAAAAAAAATCCGTTTATATATAAGAAAATGGCTTCAAGGACACCTCATGCTAAAGCTTCTTCTTCTGGCGGCTGCACACAACTACAACTACAACAAGCCCGGCTCTGGCTCTGGCAAAGGCAAAGGCACAATCACGTAAAGTACATACAACACGCCCAGCGCCCATTTACAAGGCCATGGAGCAAACACATGTAGGCCATGAATCTCATAACGAGTGTTAGACATGCGCCACGGAACAAATTCTTGGTATATTTGTCTGTATATGAGTAGATGGGGATAAGGATGTAAGTGTGTGTGTGTGTGTGTGTGTATTAAGGGGGGTGTGCCCGACTGGCCGGCTGGCCAACAGTTGCCGCTCCAGTGAGCGCGACCTGGACCTGCCTCGTAAAGATGCAGACCATTAAAGAAATGAAAAGCAAACGCTGCCAACAGCAGCAACGATGACGACGACGACAACGACATCGTCGGTAAACACATAAAAATGCCTAAAATTACTTTTAAGCGAAATTATGTTTTATTAATGAGTTGGCCAGCAACAACATCAAATTAGAAGTATTCCGAACGATTTTGGTTTTCATTTTCAATATCGTTTCATTTCGTTTCGTTTATTTTCACAACGGCCAATGTGGCGTATGGGCAATTAAATTTATATATTTTCCATACATTATGAATTTATGGAGTAGCCACACTAAAAAATATACAAACACACACATACACACCATCACACCATGTGAATAATGCTCATTTCCGGCCTTCGTTCTACCATTTATTTATCAGCCACACAAACATTTCCACAATCAGTTTTGCAAACGCATTTAAATCATTCAAAACGACAGCTGACAAAACATTTGCAAACCAAAATAAAAATATAAAAGAAAAATGAAAATGAAAATGAAAACGAAAAACTGAAATTCAAATTTCAAATATACAAAATCAGTTTGACATTTGCGCAGTTTTAGATTTGTTTATAGATGAAAACCCAAATCGAAATCAGCAAAACCAGTTTAATGTGAAATTATATATTTTTCGGTTTGTGGTTGAAAAGATTGAAAACTTTTTCAACGAAAACAACATTCCTGGACAATTAATAAAGGCCACGCGCCTGTATACGACTGACAACCGACATCAGGCTGAGCCAGAGTAACAATTTCATGACGTATACGTAATATCGTAACGAATTTGTGCTTTCCTAATCTCTAATCTACACAAGCATTAAGCCGGTGACATAAACATAGGCAAAAGGGACCATTGCCGCCCCTCTATCGTCGCACCTGACTGACTGCCTATCTGCAGCGTTTTTTTTTCTTTTTCCGGGTCTGCCATTTATGTTTGGCCAACTGTCGAATGAATTTCTCTTCCTCAATTTTGCCAAAAAAAAAAAAAAATGAGAGGTATATTAGTTTCAAACACAAATGCCAAGCAACACATTTGCTGTAATCACAAATTTCAGTAAGTTATATATTAAAAATTGATATGTTATAACTTTTTAATATCATATATCAATATTTTTGAAATTTGATTAATGTTAAGCTAAATCACATAAAAGAATCACTCAACCGAAATGACAAAGTCATTCCTCTCTCTTTTAATATTTTCAAATGTGTTTCCCTCTTCTTAAAGGGCATACACAAAGTCCATATGGCTCTCTTTTTTTCTTTGGTTGGTTTCTCGTTTTGATCAAAATAGAAGAGAAATGGTTGGACCTACCCCAGTTTTTGTTGACACTTGGCCGCACCTGATGTCCATTCCAAACGACAACTTGTTTTGACATTGTCTGTGGCAACAACGCAACAAGGACAAAAAAAAATCAAAACAGTTTTCCTAGTTGACCCAGCTGAAAATGCGCATTAGTGTTGAGTGTTGAACACTGAAAATGACGCAGTTAAAATATACGCACTATACATATAGTATAGTATATATATTACAAAGTGGTTGTTGAAACAAAGAGCTGTGAGTAAAAAATTTTTTCGTACAATCAATGCCAAAAACTGGTCTCTGTTTGCATTCCAATTCCAATTCAACTTCCAATTGCCGGCTAGCCTGTGGCACCATTAAAAAATCAACGCCCAGTGCCCAAGAAGTCTGACTGGCTGCCAGGCACGCAAAGTGCCTTCATTATGCCATTGCCTTGTGTCGGCCTAATGCCAAGGGCTGGCATATTTTTATTCTTATCCAACTTGAATATATATATATATGTATATACATATATATATAAGTATATATACATATATATATATATACTTGAGTATCTATGTGTGCATGGAGGCACAAAAGGCGTAACAATCAGCTTGGGGCATCATAAAAATCTATATGTAAACGTGGCTTTTGTTTGGACTGCATGATTTCTGGCGATTGTAATCAATAATTTACGCATTTTCATTTTGGGGGTCCTTTCCCTTTTGCTGCCACTCTTGGCAAACGAAAGGTCTGGGTAAAGCATTAGCATTGGGGCCGGCAATTACCAGGACTAAGAAGTGCCTGCCATTCAAGTATGTCCTTGTCTGAGTGTGTTTTGTCTGTGTGTGTGTGTGTAGATTTTCCTTTTCCTTTCGTTTTTTGTCTTTTTGTTGTTATACCATTTTTGGCTGGCCTATTCCCAAAAGCCTTTTTCTCAACTCGACGCTGCATAAACTTATTTTTCGTTTAGTTTGAAAGTGAGAAAAATTGTGAAATTTTTGCTTTCCAGCCACGTTTTGGCAATGTTTGGTTCTTAAAGTTATTTTAATGTTAATTTGCACATCTTCCTGTTTCAGTTATCCATATATACATACATATATCATTTATTTATTTATATATTTAATTTTTGCTTTTCTATAACGTTCTTTTTTTTTCCCAACCTTTTTTATACGCTGCTTGTTTATTTTTTATTTTTTCATGCTTATCCTAAATCCCATTATAACAAAGCTTCTGCAATTTTCTTTACTTTTGCTGAAGTTGTTGTTGTTGCCCTATTATTTAGATGGTAATTCCTTAAGGATTGTGTTTACTTGAGTGCGCATGTGGCTGCCAATTGACGCATATTTGGCTTTGTGCTTTGCCGCCTTTAACAATTTTTATCTTTTACTTTTGCTCCTTTTTTTTTTTTGTTATATAATATAGAATTATTGAGCCAAGCAGTGATTGCCAACTCTTGAGCAATCTTGTGGCATGAAGTGTAACAGCAGCTTGAGGAATAATAAGCAGCTTAGGCGCACTCAGTTGTTGGCTTTGAATTTGAAATGCCAAGAATCAGCAGTATACAAAAAATTCACAGGCATATTATGTATGTACTTGACTTTAATTAAAGCCAAGCGCAAATGCGGCAATTAATAAAGCACCAAAGCGATACAAAATCACACCTCCCATACATACACACATTCATTGAGCATACATAAGCATTCAACATTAATAATATTAATTTAATTTAACGCACGAAATATTTTATTCATATGCCAGCAAAAAAAAAAAAAGAATGTAAGAAAACTCAAGAGTGTAGGCGGAAAAAATATTCTCTCTATCATCAACTTTCCGGCTCTTATTAGCCGGCATTGCGTTGAGTCACTCGAATCAGTCACCTGCCGCATACATATTAACTGCAACATGAGCCGCAAAATCATTATTATAGTCAACATACAGGCCAAAACAGTTGGATAAATAATTGCTTTCTCACACACAAAATACACCCACTCACACGCATACACATATATACACACATATATATGTGTGAGCCACATCATTAACTAACAAAAACAACAACAAACACTGTCTGTTCATGAAGAGTCAAGCAATTAATTAGGCAGCTCCTGGAAAACTTTTCCTTATTACACCCTTCTCTCTCCCCTCTCTTTCTATATATATATATAGCAAATTTGCATAGCCTTGTATTGTAGGATAAATTGGTTGGATTTATATAGCAACACACGATATATATGTACATACATTACTAATCCTTGTATGCACCCAGATAAATGTTATGTATATATATTGTTGATTGCATTAAGCTTGTTTGCAAATTATCGCTAATCATTTTAATTGTACGATTAAGTTGTTCTTACAATTTGTTTCTTTAGATTTTTTAAGATCTTAACGTTGAAAAACATTTAATCTTCTGCATATTTTATCAAAACCCATTAAAATATTGGCTTTTAATCACAAATTGAGGATTCGAGAGCTAATATATGTATAAAACAGATAAATGAATTATGTTTGTGATTTTGGAATCAAAATAATTGATTAGGTTCTAGTGTTTATTTGCTTTAGTCTTTTCTACACATTCCTACCATAAAATAGTTTCATTTATAAAGCTTTACGTTCAAATTTATTCGTTTATGGCTATAAATATGTCAACCCACTAGACCCAATTAACTCTTTCAATTAACCACTTAAATCAAATTTTCTTTCTCAAAAATCAATATTTAATATATAATTATAGCAGGATTCCAACTTAATTGTTTAACTTAAAAAGGCAACCCTTGTCAACATTACTTTTACTTTACTTTTGCTGTTTGCTGTCTTCACGACAAATCAACTAATTGCCACAACTAGAATAATTATTCTAAAGTTTCTAAAGAGAAATTAACTTCATTATTATACGCAGAGAAAATAATAAAAAATGCTTTTAACAATTCTAAGTGCTCTAGTTAGAGAACTTCGGTTATTTATTTATCTAAGTCACAATAGTAGTACAAAGGATAATTTCATTTCGGTTGTTAGTTTGTCATTAATTTCAGCTCCATCGGCTGGCTCATTATCCTTTCGCCATTTCCCAAACAACAACAATTCATTTTGTTGTTGTTCTTGTTGTTGTCCTTGTACGATTTGTCACACAATTCGGGCGACTCACTCAATTTGCAGTAATCACACTTTATTTGGCTCATTTCAGTGTGTTCATAAAAAAAAAGTCGAACGCAGAACCAAAAGTTTTGGTCCCCAAAATCAGACACTGTTTTGGTGTTGAAGATACTTCCCCCTTTGTCACACCACTGTCTCTCTTTTTTCTTCCTTGTAAGGACAGATGTGCTTACTTATTGTTTGTTATGCATTTGTATGCGTGCCTAGATTTTAGCTAGTGTTTTATTGCCTACTTTAGGGCTCCCCTTTTTACTCTTGCCAGGCTTTAACAATACTTTCAAGTGAGCATACACACGCACACAGAGACACACAAACAACCAGGATGTGAACGAGAACGAGTGTAAAAACAAAACATTTGCCTTTCATTTGCGTCCCCTTTGCATAATAAAAATGTGTAGTTTACTTTTTCTCTACCGCCCGCGAACAACTCAGTCGGCCAACTTTGCTAGCCCTTTTTCCAGCATTTGCTGTCGTTATTGTTTGTTTGTCTGCCTTCTTGTTATATCTCTCCGCGTGTGTGGGCGTGGCGAGGTGCTTGAGTATGGTGGGTGTGCCATGTATGTGTGACATTTCCGCCTCTGTTTAATTTTCCATTCACCATACTCTCTCTCTCTCTCTTTCTCTCGCTCTCTACCCTTTCGCCAGAGACTTTCTCTTTCATTTTCTTTTTTTTTTTCTGTGGACTAGATTTTATGTGTCGTTTTTTTTCTGTTCTTTCTTCTTTTTTTGTTTGAATTCACTTACAAGCCGAGGGCTTAATAAAGTTTTTAGTGCCTAGACATGTTTTTGGTTTTACTCACAGAGAGACGTTTCTTCTTCCTCCTTTTTTTTTAATTAATTTTGCCTACTGCCGGCGAAATGTATTGTTGTGTATATATGTATGTATATGTGAGTGAGTGTATGTGTGTCTATCTGTGCTGAGGCAATAAAAGGAAACGCAAATGCCGGCTAAGCGTCTGCCTCAAAATTTTTGTTAACTTTGGCAGTGATTAAATTGTTATGACTTCCTTGAAATCACTTGAAATATACTTGAATATTTTGCTGATTGCTCTGCCAAGCTAAAAAGTTGTAATATGATAACCAAGAATTAATTAATTTGCTGATTGCCATTCTCAAATAAATATACCAAAACAGTAGGTAAAAATTCTTGGGAAAAAATATGATAATATACGATATGTTGAGTTCATCAATTAAATCTCTTCACTTAACTAAATTAAAATAAAATTTATAAGCTTTTTAGTAAAGTATTTACTAAAACTAAATCTTGTAGGAAAACTTTACATATGTCTTAAGTCTTAAAGTTGTAAGCATTCAACAAAATATCACGTATACGTAATTTTATTTCACAAGATTACAATATGAAATATAAAGTCATTCCAAATCGAAATGATATAACATGATTTTAACATCTATGTTTAAGCAGAGCAAATAATAAATGAATAATAAAGCTAATTATTTATCTTCTATTCTTCAAAGTAAAACTTAACCTTTCAGTGCAAATATTTAGCCAAAAGGAATTTTAGTTTTTAGATATATTTTATCCTTAAAATCCTTTAAACTCTTAATGACTTGCAGAGCCTCGGACAGATGAAACTTTTATGTATATTTGTAACTATTCATTGCGATTTGTTTTATATATTCAGCTTGTTTGTGATTGTTTTATTATATTTGCTTGACCATGGGACCCGCTTATGGCTTAAGCCCATTCGGATTTTGTGGGACCAGAAATTTATGCGCCATCAATTTAGCCTTTGAACCTGAACCTGGACTTGGTCTTGGACTCAGAATGGTGAGCTTCCGCCTAAATCCCAGCAAAAACCTCAGAAAACTTGCTTTTACTAACCAAACGAACACCAGTGCCGGGCGTCATTCATTCTGCCGGAATTGCCAGCAGCGTTTGACTTTAAAATGGTTTCGACCTTTGTCAAAAGTTTTGAGGCCAGAAACTTTTTTTTTGTGGCAAAAATCAAACTGTGGATAATAATGAATGCGGCGAAAATTTGTTGTTGTGGACTAATGCCTCGATTCTGGCTGTAGCCCAGGGTTCTCGAGCCTGAATAATTAACGCTTCAGTGCACAGCATTCCAGCCGGATGCTGTTTGTCATTTGTAGAGGGTCAATTTACATTTCGATTTTGTTGGCAATTTTCTCACATTTGCTTCTCTCTTTTTGTTTTTTCACTTTTTTGGTTAAAAAGGGAAATCGTGTCAGCGTTTTGCTGACCCATTGCCGGCTTCGTTGCCAATTTATGGGTTTTTCTTTTGAGAGAAATTATTATTTTAAGCTGTGAGGCAGCAGAGTAAGGATCATTTACAAAATAGCTGTTTGTAATGGCAACGCATTTTGTGATTTGGGTTTAGCTGAGATTTATGCTGCAGTTGCCCGCATGTTTCCTTTATTAAGGCTCATTAAAAACCAACCACCGAAAGAACTTCAAAGAGCGCCAAAAATTTTGCTAAAGCAGAAAAACCAATAAAATACATATATTATCCAGATATTTTATGAGAGAGAAAAAGGGACAAGCATTTGCAGTGTCAACAAAGGGACGTTGCCGCGAAAGCCACAATAAAAATGACTCTTAATAAACTCATAAATTTAGTGAAAAATGGTAAATCGATTTCACTTTCATTTATTTTTTTCTTCGTTATTGTTATAACAAAACTGTCACAGCAAAAGGCAAACGAAGTCAAGTCCCCGCAAAATATAAGAATCAGTTTAAGGCAAATGTAAATACACTTAAGAAAATTGTTTAACTAAAGTTGTAATAAGAAAAAATGTAAAGAAATAAAATGAAGTACTTCCATTCCAACCACGAAATATGTATAAATATTTTGACGTATCCAGAAATGGTATCGATTTTAGTTTTCTGAATTGAAAACATAAAATCATAAATGGTCAGCTAAATTAAATTGGATTAGTTTCGTTTCAGAAATCTAAGATTGATAGTTTCCTAAAAATGCCTTAAATATGTTTAAAAAGAAAATTAACTTTTCTGGTTATAAATCAATTTTCAAGCCTACTTCAAAGCCTTATAAAATATCTTAACTATAGTAAAATTATTCTCCCATGCAAAATGTTAATTCGTAAAGTCTTATATTTCAAGCTTTCGCGACAAAAATTATCTTTAATAAATTGCTAACCTTATAAGAAATTAAATTTTGTTCTAAATATATTCAAACATAACACTCTTTCTTCTATAACCTTTAATTTTATTGAAGATTTTATTTCCAAGTGTTTCAGCCACAAGAACTATTTTTTGTTGGTGTACTTTTTGGTTTTTCTAAAGATTTTTTCTTATTTTCGTGTCTTTTTTTTTGGTTTTTGTTTGAGGGGCAGCGCCTTAAATCCCTTTTGATAAAGTGGTTTCTTTCTCTTGCCACTCAAACGCCCAGCAACAGACACAAGCGTTGAGCTGACTGGCAACTTCGTGGTCCTCATCTTCAAGTGTCGCATTATGGCCATTTTCGGTGAAGCGTTCGCCCTTGCCTCGATGATTTCGCAATAGTCCGATTTAGTGGCAGGATTTGGCATTACGGAGCAACCAGATTTATGCATCTGCTGTCATGCGTAATTATTTGCTGACATTTTAATAGTTTTCGCCAAGTCGTTTGGCAATTTTACAGCTAACGGATATTTGATTTCTTTTTTGTATAGATATATATATATATTTTTTGATTTCTCTAAATACTTCTTATAGCTGTGTCAGCTTCATAAATATTTGAAGAGCCCGCACTTAGGCATAATTGTTTTGTAGCTCTGGTTGAATGTGAATGTGGGTATGGGTGTGTGTATGTGTGTATGTTTTTTTTACGCCTTAACTTTTCTTTTTTTGGTGTTGTTTTTGTTAGGGGTGCCCGCCCTAGGGCAGCTGGCATCTGTCACACACACACACACACTCATACACATACGAGACCGTTTTTAATGGGCTCCTGTTTAACGACATTGCCTGGGTACATCATAAATAATACAAATAATAGGAATCGCGCGGATGTACCTATACCTCTATATATATTTATATGTATAAATTTATATATAGACATATATATGTTCATATGTTAGTCATACATACATACATATATATATATATATATATACATATGTATGTAAAATTCGTTTTCCATGTTTGGCGGCTGTCGTTGTGGCAATTTGTCGTGTGAGCAACTTTTTGATAGGCCGCACCATTCGCTTACCGATAAACCTGCTATGCCTTCCCTTTCTCATATACCACTTCTAGCAACAACAGCAACAACAACAGAAGCAACATGGTAAAGTCCTTGTCCTCGTCCTTGGCAAAACACGTTGAGGCGATGCCACCTCTGGGCTTTTAAGTTTGACGCTCGTTTATAGACTTTGCACACTTTGCATTTACTTTACGGCGCCGCTGATGCGGCTGATAATAAGACCACGAGGCGTATGCGCAATACCAGCAGCATAGTAAGAGAGATGAAAAAAAAAAAAACACAAGAAGGAACGAAGAGAAAAAGTTGTACAAAGTTTTTACGGCCCGCTACACACACGCCTCATTGTCAGAGGCCGAATTCCTGGAGACCCATTCTCCAGCTTCATTTCCCCATATTTGCAGCCCTCGCCAACGATTCCTGGGCATGAGAATGGGCTAAGATCCGGGCATTGTTTTTGTTTTTCTTGGTGTTTTTATTTCTCGTTTTCGTTTTCTCTTGTTTCTTTTCGAAGCTTGTTTTATAACTTTTTGATTGTCTTTGCGCCAAATTTGTGCAAAATTGTTCAAGTCTGATGCCAAATGTTTTTTACCTGCGGCTTTGGCTTGCTCGAGCAAATTGTGTAGAGCAGAACACCGGCTCGAGCGACTCTCAACCTGACTGCCATATATAATATTTACCTTAATCTGATTTCCGCCGCTCAAGTTAACTTCGACAGCAGGCTGCCGGTAAAAAAGTTTGCCCAAGGCCTCAACTGTATCAGCAACAATTTATAGACTGTTCACAATATTTATACATTATTTTATATCGGTTTAAAGGGTATTTATAGAACTTTGCCCAAAAGTTTGCCACAGCCAAATGAGTCGAAAACATATTTTTATAAACAGAATTTTTGCGACAGCTACAAATCGAGCAATAATTTTTTCATAGAATTTTCCGAGGGCAATTTAAAACTTAAGAACTTCTTTGATTCATTGATAATACAATAACTATATATGTATATACCACAGTTACTATCAAAATGTATATACCCAAAAGTATTTCTTAAAGAAAAGTGTCCATTAAAGTGCAATGGTGAATGTCTGTTGTCGGTATAAAAAATGTTCATTAAGTATGCAAGAGGCATCTTTTCTGCACACAAACTTACACAAGTCAAAATCACAACAAGGGAAGAAGAGACATTTGACAGTGTGTAGAAAGGGGGTTAGTATTACTTTGTCAAAGTCGTCATATGGCAGTCCGTCCGTCCGTCAGTCAGTCAGTCAGTCAGTCAACTAGTCAGTTAGTCAACTGCAAGCTGCAGGCGGCGTCTGCCAATGCCTCTGCCTTTCCATTCTGCTCAGACTCTCACTCTGCCATTGCCTTTGTATGCTTGTGTGCACACATCTCTGGTTTGCCCAGGGGCAGCGGCACCGGCAGTTCTGTCATGCCTTACCTTCCGTTTGAGGTTGACACACACACGCACACATACAAACACACACACACTATGCACACTTGAAACGCTCAGAATTATTACATTTGTATGGACATGTGGCCACATTAAGCATACAACGCGAAGGCCAGACCTGGCCTAAAGCGATTGCCGACATTGTCGTCGTCGTCGTCGTTGTCGTTGCCGTTGTCATTGTCGCTGAAGTGGCTGTTAGCCAACGGCACTGGAGCCTGGAATAATATTTGTATAAATGTAAATTTCATGATGCAGTTTGCATGTTTAGTTAGCCAAATTGATTTACTTATGTTTTGCTTTCATTTCGAAATTAAATTCACCATCAGATGAAGAGCTAAGCAAACAATAGAAAGGAGTTAAAATAAATTCAGATAACTACATATATATATATATATTATATATTTACATATGTACATATATACTATTTATTTATGCCAATCACGTATGCCTTTTGTTGCTTCCGTAAATAAATACTCGACAGTTTTGAGAACTCAATTAAGTTGTTCCCCAAGAAACGAAGTTGAGTATCTAATGAACTCCCTTCAAGATAAATAATTCAATCAAGACAATTTCGGTGCAAAACGAAAAACGAGAAATAAAAATAAAATGATACAAGAACAAAAATCAATAATAATCGCATCAAGTGTATTAGGGCAGTTTCGATTACACTTTCATTTTTCTTTTTTCTTTTTTTTTGGAGCTGATAATGTGTGTGTACATGTAATGAAATGTGTGCGCGTGTGTGTGTGTTTGTATTAGGGAGGGAGTAGGGGATAAAGAAGCATTAAGAAACTTTCACTTCCATCAAGAGTCTCCATAAAGATTCATTTCGTTTAATGACTTGAAATTGATTTTACTGTGGCATCGGCGCATTTTATATGACGCTCGACCGTCTTATATCCCATCTAAAGACCGCATAAGGTAGAGCGATGAGCAAAAGAGCAAAGAGCAAGGGGGGGTTAAAATTGCAAAAACGTGCTTTGCGACAGCATGAGTATCCTTGTTTTTTTTTTTTTCTTAGCCTCTGCTCCAGCTTCAGCAACAGCAACAGCTCCTCATTCTTCTCTCCTACTCCTTCTACTGTTTTTACTCCTTGGCGTATTAATTTTTCAGCGATTACGTTGCCACCGACAACGTGTAATAGATACAACCAGACTGAGTACAACAAGGATGCGAGAAAATGAGAGAAGGTGGAGGCTGTTTTTTTACGAGCTGCTCATTGAGTTTTTGATTAACTTTCAACCAAAATGAAGCTGTAATGAAATTTAATTTTGTGGCATACTTTTTCTTCTGTCGCTTATTGGTTCGTTAATCAAATCAAATTGCCCTCAAGCATTTCCCTTAACTCAAACAAAATTGCCATTAGCAATGACATTTGCAATTCATTTGCCATGCAAAAGGTAATCAAATATATTTATATATATATATATGCATATATCACAAAATCGATTTTAATTGCCATTGCATGCAATGTGTAGCAAGTGTAAATGTTTGCCAAACTAACAATTTTACAATTTCACAAATTTATGAAAATTATAAACTTGCACACAACTTGTTAAATGCCCTATCCAGTAAAAAGAAAAACGAACCGAGTCAATGGAAACTTTATACAAGAATGTTTATGGAGTAAATAATCGAAGCGTGCCCAATGAATTATTCATGAGTCTTATGGAAAGTAAAAAAGAAAAAAAAAGGAAATTCTCACAGATGGTGTACAGGTGCTGCTGCCGCTGACCGTGTGCGTGACATTCAGAGGTTTTCCTTGTTTTTGTTGTTTTTCTTGTTGTTGCTTTTGGTTTCCTCAATTTTATTTTTTTTAAGTCAATCAACACGAGCCATGTGGGCGGCTAGCCGCTGGCATGCCTCTGCACCACTTGCAATTAGCCAAAAGGCTTTTCTTTATTCATATTTTTTTGCATATTTGCAGGGTAAATGTCAAACATTACGCATAACAACTTTGACAATTTACAAGCACATAAAAGTTGAAAAGCCATTCCAATGGACCTCTAAACCAATTTATTGTCAAAGGAAATTAGAAAGTTACATACTTTCACTGGCTAAGATTAAACTAAGATTAACCTGAGACAGAGAAGAACATTTATATATAGAACCATTTCTATCAAAAAGTTGATACATAAATCGTAAAATCTTTGCCACAATAAATGCTTATTTCCCGAACATTTAAAACTGTCAACTTTTCTGATTTACTATTTGTATGCCTTTCCCATGTAAAGTGAAACCATTTGCAAACGATTTCAAGGAAATGAATTTACAAATAAATAGATTTATATCTTGCACACACACACACACACACACACAAGCACACACCGACAAAAGGCAACCGAAACAGTTTTACAAAAATAAATCAAATATAAATTTCAACATCAGTTGAAACGATTTACTTACTTGTTGGCTTAGTTCCTAGTAATCCTAAGAATAAAACGATTATCCAAAAGCTATGCATATTTGTCAGTCCAGTTGTGCCCCCCCAAAATTGTGGAATGGGTCTCAATATGCAGTGTAGTTCTCAATTGAATTCAATTTGCAATCGGCTTGGCGATTATCCTCACAAGTACACTAGAAAAAATCGGTGGCACGTTTTAACAACGACAACGACTGTTTGGCACCCAAAAATTCCCGACAAAAATTCTCGCCTAAATAGCGCACAAATTTATTTAATCGACTTAGTTACATCTTTAATTGACTGCAATGATAAGACGCGCGCAGCTTTTTAAACCAAATCAACTTAATTCACGCGCAATCGCAACCAAAAAGCATATGATGTGGCTAGCAGATGTCCTACCAGCTTATTGCCTTGCCTTAGCATTGGTAATAAGACACACTAACACACACACAAAGACACATGGGCAAAACGGAGAAAACTTTCACTTTCACAGAACACTACACTACAGAGACAGTGGATTGGCTTGGGAACAATGGGACTGACTCTCAACACTCAGGAGACACTGACTGGACCGGAACTGATTGCGCGCACTTGTTGTGCTCGTCGCAAGCGTTTATCCTAGACTGAAGTGGCATAGAACTAACGCACTGCTGGCTGCCTGGAATATCGACAGTGAAAAGGATACACCCACACTTTCATATAACACGACGCACGCACAAGGCAATGTGGGAGGTGAAACAATCAATTCCAGTGAAGTGCGAATAGCACGAAGTAAGAACGAATGAACACGAGCAAGCAGGACCCAGAGTGAAAGCTTTCCAATGGAGAGCTTTTGGCTCTCAATTATCCGGCCAGTTGTTGCGCTACCGCAACAGTTTTTGACCTTATCCAGTCTCTGGCCAATTCCAATGAAGCAACAGGCTGTTTGTTACATGGGCCAACCATTTCCTTTCCCACTGTTTGGCCAAAGTGGCCACTTTAAATGCATTAAGTATGTCCCGGCCTGTGCAATGAGAATTGTCCTATTTTATATTTTATTCTTATTTATTTTATGATTGCTGTCACTTGAATTACATTTATTAGCCACTTAATTATTTCTCAAATAACCATCTGACCCCGTCAATCCCATACACCAGTGGGTATATCATTTCATGTTGAATTTTGTTGCGGTTGCGGTTCATTAAGCGGCAAACCATTTGTGGTTACAATGAGATTACATAAAGGACTCAGGAATATTTGAATAGCAGGAATTTCAATTACTCACACATTGTCTTTGTTAATGATTTCTACCTGGAAATGAATTCATTATTGCGACAGAAATATCCCCAGAAGTAGGCATTGAAAATTGTAATAGATAAATTCAACTTCCTCAAGCTATTATTCTAGTTTTTGTTGTTCTTGTTTAAGTTGAATGTTAAAAACTACTTAGAGAGTTCCACAAAGAGATAATTTTGTTGCACAATATAAAAAGTTGTAAGAATTTGAAAGTAATTTGTAAAAAGGGCAGTAATTCACAACAAATAAACCAATTTAACTTGTCAAAGTTTTCTTAAAACATTTGCCACATTATTTATATCAAATTCTAATCAATAGCTGTCTCTTCAGTTATTCAAATAAGTAAAGTGCTAAGGTCTCTTTTTAATATAAGTTCTAAATACATATACATAATTCTAGATTTTTCTTTTGAAATTAGTCATTTCATAATCTGATTTGATTGTTCAATCATTTTTTGAACGCAATCTTAAAATAATTACTAATTTATACATAAATAAAATATTAAAGGATATTGTAATCGACTTTTAAGCTTTATCCAAGTCCTATTTTTGGTATAAATGAAAGGCAATTTTAATCTAGGAAAGTAACCCATTCTATAGCTTCAATTTTCTTGCCCTTTGCCAGCTCTGTGACAGGCCATTACTCATTCCTGGTAATATGCCTGATGACAGGCAGTCCTTACACCAAAAAGATTCACTTACTTTGTTCTCTTCGATTTGGCGGCATCTTAATTGTGTTTCTCAAACCCACACAAAATGTTCGTTGACATTTTTAGCATATTATTTAGTCATTGACTTAGCTAAAAATAAATTGAAGAGAAAACTTTTTTCATTGCATTTAAAGTTTTGGCATACGAAAAAGAGAATCAAAAAGGAACTATGCTAATTAACCATTTAATTTGCTCATACACATCACTGCCGGTCGCCATGTCTTTATCTGGCACGTGTTGAACTTGTGAGCGCATTTCATTTTATTAGATTTCTACTTTTTAAATTAACGACCAAGTCCCGTGGCAAAGCCGGACCAGTTCAGTCCAGCCGGGCCTGGGCTGACCGGTCATGGCGCATGGCCATAAAGTTTTATGCCCAGCAAAACGCAGACATACAAACACAACAAAACCTAGAATTTGGCTTAGGGTTCGCATATCCTGTGTGTATGGTCATTTAATTTTCTCAACGTCCGTCCACTTTTAATTACAAACAATCAAATCAGCTTGTTTTTCGCCCTTGCAAGGCAAACTGAAGCTTCAACATAGTGACTATCACCACAGGACTGGGCTTGGACATGGGGCACGGGCCACATCATTGTCAGACTGGACAGTGACAAGGTCTCTGCGCTTGGGTTTGTGCATTCTCTTTTCTATGTGTTTGTGCTTTGGCTTTGGCTTTCGTTGCGGCTGCGGCTGCCAGCCTGTCATCATTAGTGACCGCCACAGAAAAGTTGACACTACGCTAAATGGGAACATGGTCGCTTGCCCACCCACTCACTCAGCCGTCATCATGTGTACATACCCTCTGACATATTTTGTCTAAGCTATTGAGTCATAAAAGGCGTGGCTTTTTTTTCTAATACGCAAAATGCTCTTTCGTCCTATCCGATCAATACTTAATAGCACGATTCAGTGATAAGTGTCTGTTGCATAAGTCCGACCAAACAAACTGATAGTACAAATATAAGTTTCCTGTTATTCTTCCGGCTGCATACATAGAGAAAACCAAAATGTCTGACTATACTAGTAACACTGTAAATTAAATACCCTTTAATACCACATAGAAAAAAAGGTTTAAAATTGGATTATAAAAAATTAGGACAAGTTTAGTTCAGATGAGCTGAAAATTATTGCATTTGAAATAAAGTTAGGTTATTCTGCGGCCTTATATTATGCATACATAAATTATGAAATAATTTTGAGCATCTTACCAAAATTTCAAATATGTTTAAAGATAATTAAAAAAAAAAGACATCAACGCAAAATATGTATAATGAAATAGTTAAATATTTGTTTATGGCAATGTAAACCATTTCGTTTGTTCAAAGTTCTGACTATTTAAATTTAAATGCAATTGTTTACACAAATAATAAGTTTTCGCATCACAGAATAGAGATTTTGTTATACTTATATCTTAAAAATGCAAACAAAATGTAATATACAAATACATTCTTTTGAAAAAAATTTGCAAAGCACAAACTTTAGAAAAATAAAATAATAAAAGCAATCAATTTCCATTTCTAGTTACAGATTAAAGATTGGTAGCTTTTATGCAATTGAAGAAAATATTAAATTGGTAAATTTGGATTTGAAATTGAATGAGAAGTAGCAAGAAGAGACCAAGAGTAAAGGGAACATAAATTCAAATGGCTTTATATATATTTATTACAATAATATAGTATTAAGTAATATAATGCTCAATTTATTAACTATAATTACTTAATGTTAACAATTAATTATTAATACTATTATACCATATATGGGACATCGTGTTTACGGTGAAATTATTATGTTATTATCGTATTACAGCCTGATTGGGCCAGTTCAATAGAAAAATGTTGACACAACGATTACAAAAGAAAAACAAATTGAGCGACATATGTAAATATTTTATAATTTTATTTTCTTTTTCTATTTGGCTTACTTATTGAACTGAATATGTCAACTGCTGAAGGGTGAAGGCTTCATACGGCCATGGTAATTTTGCTTGTGTGTTGGTATGGGCCAGCATGTCCTTGCTCAAAAATGCAAGCAAAGCCTGTGTTAAGCTAAGTCTTGCCTGCTCGACCGGCTAACAACAATAATAACAACAACAACAACAGCAACTACAAGAAAACAAAGCTCATTTACACGGGAAATAGCCTAAGTGCAAAAACCATTTAAATGCAAATTAAGCACAAAGTGAAAACATGTGAACAAAGCTGCCTTTACTCGCACAAACACACTCACATATACCACACACATACACACACACACACACACACACACACAAATACATTTGGGGCAGGCATGCATGTGGCTGGTTGGCACGTCTAGCTAGAGGCAGGCATTCGGCTTGTTTCGTTTGTGGGACGCATCGACTGTGGCTTTTAGCTTTTGCCAACTTTTTGGCTGCTCTAAATGTAAAATAGTTTATCGCCGGTAGCGCCACAACAAAATGCCTGCTGGTTGGCCTGATTTGAATAAATTCATATGCACAAAGTGGCTACCAGTTTATAGTGATTATCCTTGGGGTGCGCGAGTGTGCAAGTCAATTTCAACTGACAAAACTCAACAGTTTTACCTGAGTCACCTTGTTGGAAATTGAGTCCAAATCTCTGGCTAGATGATATGATTGTCCACCTGGCAAATGGTATTGATTGACCATTTGCCCCACTGAACAGGCTATAGCCAAAATCGTGTTAATGAAGTTACCAATGTATGCAAGTACCGTAACAGTTGGTTAAATGCTACCCAGCCAATATGTCAGTCAGGTCAGGGGAGTTACCTCGAAGTCCATTACCGTCGCGCGTTCATGTGTACACTCGAAGCCGACAATTGAACACACACTCACACACTCACACACCCACACACATATATATGGTATACCAGTTGAATGAGTTGGGTGCCAATAGAATGGCCACTAGTTGGCAGGTAGGCAGGCAGGCAGGCTAAACTAGGAATGGAATGTTCGAGTATTCCATGCGATAGCCTTTGATTATATCACACCCGAAGCCATCCGATCTGAATGTGTGAGTGTGTGGGCCAGTGTTGGTGAGTGTTTGCTTTATTTATGTGCATTAAACAAACAATCGAGCACGCACAGGCCCCTACCACATGTTGGCTAAAACACCCTCAAGCTGCAAATTGAGCATCTAGCCGCAATTATTTTTACACACAGCAAACATTGCGAAATGGGCTGAGTACTGCACTTCCTCCCAGTTATTTGAACATATTCAAAATTGCAAACTGCATTTCTAAACCGAATTGATTCTGGCTTTTACCAAACAATATGTATTTACGCATTACATTTGTTTGTTTAATTATAACTTCTATTTGGAGTACAGAGGAACATAACATTGAAACTCTATATATGCTAACAAAAGGGCACAAATGAATTTGAACACAATTAAAAATTTTATGCTGTCAAATTACTTTGGCCAAAAGTAGGGGACAAAAAGTATTTTGGCTAAATTAAATGTCATTTGGCAGAAAAAGAAACCATATAAAAAACTAATTTTTAATCAAATTTACCTATGAAAATTGAAATTTTATTTTCTTTTTTAGTTAAACTTTGTCCCACTTAAAGTGTTAGAACTGTTCTAATATTAAAAATTTGTCAATGGAAAATTGTTAATCTTTGGTTACACCAAGGGAAATAATCCCTATACGATTCTGTTGATCAGCTACAATCTTATTCATTATTTACTATAATAATTCAGCATTAGAAAAGCATCATTACTTCGCCTCACTGAGCACATTCTATTGTCAACTTCGAGGACCACAGATCCCACATCATCATGGTGATGGCGTACACAGTTCATTTGATATTAATAAAGATGCTCTTTCTACCGCTCCCTCTCTCTCTCTCTCTCACTCTCACTCTCTCATACACAGACAGTTTCTGTATCTCTGTCTCTGTCAGTGGTTGGCCAACTACTGGCTACATATGTTTTCATTTGTTTGACGCTGATGATGACAACCCTCATCAAAACTTTGTGCCGATGGCCGCTCGATTGTTTAACTGGGCGACTGGTCACCGGGCTGTTGACAGGCCACTTTGACATCGTCAGGGTCGGACTGCGGCTACACACACACACACACACACACACACACACACACACACACACACACTCCACACCCCCACACCCACAAAGTATATATATATGTGTTTGTACTGACAGTGATACATAATTAAAAAGTAGGGGCAGTCGGGTGAGGATGACAGATATAACCAATGAAGGAGGAAGCAGGCCAAAGGACAATCCAACTTTTGATGTCACACAAATACGCACACACATACACATACAAAAGCACACACACAATTTAACTTAATGGCCAAAAGGGACAAAAGTTTGTGATTTTCAACATAAAAGTAAACAAGTTGCTTCCAGGTAATTTATTAAGCTTCTGCCATCCTTATGTAACACAAATTGCTACAATTTTCAATGTCCAACAAAATAAAGCAATTGGAAAGAGCAAAGGAAAAAAAAAAAGACGAGCATATGGAGAGGTGCAAAAGTCAATGAAAATCAAGTGCCAGAGAGCCCCAAAAGCGATTGCAAACTATGATGATGAAGCGAACCATATACACAATCACACGCACACTCGCACACCCATTCCTACATACAAAAAAATCATTTGTAGTAATTGAAATGCTATCGAACAAAGCAAAAAAAAACGTAGGGTGGAAAAAAATAAACCAAATATAAGAAACTGCAGAACTTGCCAATGTAATATACAGAATAACTGTAGGTTTATCAAAGAGAGAGAGAGAGAGAGAAAGAGTGAGGGAGAGAAACGTTATTGGAATATCGGTAAGCCAGAATGATTTTTAGCAATACAACGAGACTTCCGCTGCGGTGCACACACAATCGCATATCCTATTCACTGGCACAAGTCACAGGCGACATGTCGAGCATGTGTTGAGAACGTGTTTAACACGACGACGACGACGACGACATAACCAATGCCATGCAATGGCTTTAGCTTTGCCTTGGGTCCTGCTTTGGATCGGCATTGTATGCCATTTGTGCAGCAGCCAAAATCAGCAACAATTTTAGGCGCCACCGTAGTTCAAGTGTAAGCAACGAACGCTTACAAGCTCTGCACGGGCGGCTTAGACGCGCATTTCGAATGACATTAATGCGACTAAGCAGGGATCTTAACACGTCGTACACACAGACACACACACACACAAAGACGAGCAGACAACCAAGGACCTGCTTTCCATATCCAACACAAAATGTGTCACCATATTGAATATTTCTTCTTATTCTACTTTAAAGCAAAAGAATCACTTCAAAACCACCAACCAATTGGAAGTCTTGACACCTATTAACCATAAATTTCATATTCCAAAAAATTATAAACCAAATTTTAATTCAAACTGAAATAAAAATTCTGTGAAAAATCTTCAAATGAATTCTTTTTCAGGAATTCAAAAATTTATAAATGTTCCAACCAAAAAATTTCATGATATATCAAAAAGTTTTTAATTTAATTTTGCCCAAAGCAAATTGAAATGACAATTTTGCTATTGGTTCTGCATTTGTCATTGCACTTTGGCAAGAAATGTTTCAACAAATTCAGAAATCTATATATATAAAAATCCTAAAAATTCAAGAAACATTTTTATATACACTATCAAGTTTTTATTGTTGGAGAACCAATTTATTAGATATTAATAGATTCGATTATATTAATAAAGTTTCTTTTCTGATAAGTCTTTTTTCAAAGATCATTCAAAGATATAAATATATCTATTGAGACTCAGATTATTAAGATAACTGATAAATGGACATCCTACTATGACACTATCAAAATGTGATTATGGCTGAATAAAAAATATAAGCTAAAAAAAATTACGAATTAGAAATATTTTGTGAACTTAATTTCCATTTTTATGGTATCTTCAAACTAATAGATTAAATTAACTTCATCTTACATTAACAAATAACTTTATTTATATTTAATTAGTAATTACAAATCATTTGAATTATAATTTATAGCACAATTATAATTAAAATTTTTAGAATTATAATTGGTAAAGTGAAGAGACAGAAAATAAAAAAATTGATTTAATATTCATGTGAGATACTCTCACTAAGCCGATAAATAGATAAACAATTGTAAAATTATTATTATCAATAGTTTCAAAGTCGAATCCAACCAAATGACAAAAATCATTTACAATAACAAAATAAGCAACAAAGTATAATAAATATACACGCGGAAAAATAATAGTTTAACATTAACTTTAATAAACTTTTATTAAGTAAAGATTATAACAAATGAAATCATTTTCAATTTAAAATATGGTTTCGGTGAATTTACATTGAACGTTTTTTTTTTCAGTTTGTGTGTTTGACCAGAAAATCCTTTCTTTTCCCTTTTCGTTTTATATTGAGTTTTTTTTTTTCAAACTCAAAGCCAACAAAATGTCATTCACTTTTTGTTAACCGTATAGCTGATGGCAAAGCGGGTCGTGTGGACCATATTTAACGTTTATTTAAATCGAAGAGAAAAAGAAACAAGAAAAGTACAGATATAAATTCATTTGAATTCAATCCAAATTGTATTCAATCGCTCACAGCCATAATAACCGTGCCGGATTCAAGTGTCAGTTGAGTGTTGTATGACTGGATCTGGCTCTGGCAGCAACAGGTCGATAAATGTGTTAAAAAATTAATAAAGAGAAGTAAAAAATGAATAAAAAAAATTGAAATTTAAATAACAGAAATCGCAAAGTGCAAATGCAATTGCTCACTTGCAATGCATTTCAGTCTGATTGGCACTTAATTTACCGTTCAATTTGTTGGCTAGTGATGTTTGTTTTGCATATGTATATACATACACATGTGTATATTGTATATAAAATACCAGCATTTTACCAATAAACGGGTATATTCATTAACTGTATATATATGTATGTATATAGTATACATATAATATATGGCAAGTGCACTTCAACCTAATGCAAATATAAATGCAATTGCCATTGATGGTTATGCTCGGCTTTTCTGCCCCTCCTTTTATTTTTTTTTTTTTACTCTCATTCTTTAGTTTTTGAGTTACGTGTGGCAAGTACATGGCTGCAGCTGCAGCTGCTGCTGTTGCCTGGGCAGTGGCAAGTGTGGATGAATGTGTGGAAGTGCGAGATCTACGCCTGAGTGCACTCAAACACTTTTGCTGGTTGGACGATTTCAATAATAAAACGGAATGGAACGAACATAGAAGTGTAGAGAAGAGTCGTAACATCATCAATGGTGACGCGTTAAACTGTCGAGTTACCCTTTCAATACTCTAACCAACGTCCTTGGTCAGAGACGATGGTTGGCCAAACGTGACTCGTGTCCTGTGTCCGCAGCGTGTGTGTGTGTATTTACATGTATGTGTGTGTCGATAAGTGCACACAATCAATTCGATATTCAAATTACTTTAAATCGCATTTGTCTCGCGCGTGCAGGTGAAGTCGGCACGTCCACAGGAGAGTGCACTTAAAGCCAAGCCATTCTGGCAAATCAAATTTGTTCAAAGACTAATACCCAGACACACAGATATCTATGTATGTATGTATGTATGTATGTGCATACAACACTTACACATGCACAAACTGTTATAAACTCGTACACTCATTCAATTCTGTCATAGACAGAATGCCCATTTTGGTTTTCAATTAAATTTATGGCCATCCAAATGCTCTACTTTAATGCGAGAATGGAGAAGAGTATATAGAACCAAAGAACGACAACGGCAAAGTTCATTTCGGCGTAAAAGGACAAAAATCGATTAGATTCAAATCTTTTAATAAGTTTCATTTCCGTTTTGTGCTTGCCTTTCGGTTTTTATACGCCTCTGCCTGCC
This sequence comes from Drosophila emarginata, assembly GCA_037075365.1. Lineage (NCBI taxonomy): Eukaryota > Metazoa > Arthropoda > Insecta > Diptera > Drosophilidae > Drosophila > Drosophila emarginata. The sequence goes on from JBAMCD010000221.1 coordinate 7,816,509, forward strand.
TGTCTATGGCTGAAGTTTGGTTCTGGCCTCATCGTTCTACATCTCACAACCATAACCACATGGCCCTGTCCTCTTTCGTCGCCATTGCCACACCCATTTGCATTAGAGGCATAAGGGAAACCGCCTCATTTCTCTCGTATTATTACGTGTATTATTGGGCGCGATTTGGAAATTGCGGTTCAATTGAGTTACGTTTTTGGGGTATGGACAAGAAGGAACCGAATGAGAGGCAGGGAGAGTGAATTTGTCGATTGCCGGCAGTCAAGTGGTTGCAAAGCAAATTAGGCCAACATTATAATAAGGCAAACATTTATGATTGACTTGTCGGTCAAATTGTGTCGATAATGCGTAGACATTTTCCCATTTACAGCCACAAAATTTGATGCATATTTCATAAGCTTCTACAACATATGTATGTATGTATATATGTATATATATATGAGTTAATGCAATGAGATTCAGACTGTAAACAGGAAACGGTACCTGTCTCAGACTGAAAATGAAAATGAAACTCCGAAACCTGATTGTGTGACTGGCATTTGGCTAATCAATGCCAGACAGATGCCCCAATGAACAAAAATGGAAATCACCTTTCAAAATCAATTTGTGCAGACAAAACAAAAGGGATAATGATACAGCAGCCCTTTAGGGAATGAGAAATACAGAATGGCCAGAACCAAAACCTATTCTTCATACAAACACACACACACACACACACACACACACACATACATATGTTCCATTGTCTGCTCGTCTTAAACAGTAATCGATTCTTAGACATGTATTCAATAGAATTGCGGCTTGTGTTTTTGTACCGCCATTTTCTTACGTTTCAGGTGACTTAATTGCCTGTGAGATGACAAAAGAGCTAAACATACATATACACATATACACACATTGTATATACACAAACCAATACATTCACATTGTAGATATCCAGTCAGTTCAAGCTTCATTTTGGTAAATCATTCACACGCACACACAGTGACTCACACCCATCGCCTAAAAGCAGACAACACTAACTATTTTTCATTATTTTCGTGGCAAATTTCATTTGGTTTATGGGTGGCCACTTCAGACTTTATGACAATCTTTCATTACATTTTGCACCCAAAAAACCCACCATGAATGATGCAGAAGACCAGTCATGGCCCAAGCCAAGCCTAATTCGGATTTCCTTCTCTTTTCTTGTTTTATTTTTTTCTCTCTGCTGTTAGGTTTCAGTTCTTTCATTCCGTTTGCGTTTTTTTTTCGCATTTTGTTTTTTTTTTTTTTTTTTTTGTTTCTCTTGTTGTTCGCTTCTTGCTTTCACTTTGTCACCCGGCCAAGCTTTCGATTTCACACTTTTTGTGCCAGGGTCTGCGGCAGCTTTTGCCACATTAACGACATAAGCAGTGACAGCACACACACACATACAGGACACGCAAAGGATATCAAAAGTTGCCCTTTTGATAACTTTAATGTGGGGACCGGCTTTAAAAGAGAACGACAAGTGTTTCATTTTCTTTTTTTTGCCTCTTTAAATGAGACATTTCACATATGACACGAGCGGCACAGCAATTAAAGAATAATCAATATACAACACCCACAATCCTAGACAATTAAATTGCAAAGCACTGGAGGTCCCAAAACGATTATAATTATTCACAAAGGATTAAAGTTGTCGGCAGTTGGCCATTTTTGTAGATGCTTTTCTGTTATTTTATTTTTTATTTTATTTTTTTGTTTGCTGCAAATTACAATTCCCCATGGTCAATTGCCAGAACTGTCGGTCGATGGTTATGGTGTTGGAGCTGTTTCAAACCGCAGTGCAAACTGTTTGTTTAATTAAATTGCAAAAGCAAACAGAATCCACTCACACTACCTCTTATCTCTTCATCTGTCTCTCTTTTCTCTCCTTCTCCTGTATGCTATAGTAAAATAGCGTGAATTATGGATGGAAAACTGACCATTGGCTCTCTACGTTCCAGTTGCCAGTTATTTTCATTAATTGAATAAGAATTACACTTTAATCCTATATAGACAATATAGACGTTTTGTTGCAAACGCAATTGAGTTTATGCCAAATGGTCGCCATTTTGTTTTGCCACTTCATTTTATCTGCTATTACGTTTTATTTTTATTTCATTTCCTTTTGCTCTATCCCTCTCTCTCTCTCTCTTTCTCTTTGTATAACTTTTCCTACATTTGCTTTTATTTGAAGCAAGTAACGCACAAGCGTTAGTACAAACATATTCACTCACAGTATCTCCAAGGAGCAGGCCAATTGAAATTAAAGTCAAGCCTTACCATTTTCACCTTTAAACGTGCTCATCTATAAATAGATAAGATAATGGTATGTAATACTGAACAGCTGTGTTAAGGTATACTCTAATTAGACTCAAGGCAAGGACTAAACATATTTTATAATTTATCAATTCAAGTTAAAAAGAGATAGGGAAGTAGAAACTGGCCTCAGGGCCATTAACATGAGAAACTGTAAATTGTTTTCAATACTCGAAATTATTATGATATTATTATTAAATTATTCATGAGTGCGGGCAAAGGCAGTTGCCTATACCATTGCCATATACTGTTGCCGATGCCGTTACCGTTGCCGTTTGCCTGGCGGGCCCATAAAACATGAAATATGACAGAAACATGCAAGATAGAAATCAGCGTTCCTTCTACCGTCATCGTTCCCATCCTCAGTATTGTATTGGACAGGACAGCAGGATGGCGGAATAAGGCGGACCTTCTAGCCGTGAGCCATGACACTGCCATTGAATTGAACATATGCGGGTAACTTGACTTAAAACTCTTTTGCAGACAACAAAAAAAAAGAAAAAAAAAGAAAAGGGAAAAGCAAAGTAGAGTATATTGTATTACGGCTTTAAGGATATCGCTTGTCAACTTGTAAGTTGAAATTTGAGTAAGTTTTTTTTTTCATTTGACAGCAAAACCGAAATCAAGATTACACGTATATGATCCTAACTCAAATATTATTATATTGATTTGTAAATTGATATTCTGAAGCAAGAATCAGTATGTTAAAATTATATAAAGACAGCTTAATAGTTTATTCTTATACGCCCTTATATTACCAACAAAAGAAGCTGCGGGTATTTGAATTTGTTTACAACATTAATAAAAAGAAATCAGAATAAATTTAATTTTCTCTGAAAGAAAACAATTTGTATCTAAGTGACTATTGTGTAATATAATATTTTTTTAATAAACTGACTAGTAAAAAAATGGGCGAATTTACAAATATTTTTCTAAGTAATTCTCCAGCGGCAATTTTTCTATAAAGGTCATATAAGGTAAACTTATAACCTTTAAATTGCTTTTGACAATTGATAAACTATTTCCAAGAAAATTTCCAAATATTTTCATAATAATTAATTTCTTTCCGCTTTTATATCCTTCTTAGTTCACCGTTTTCAAAGAAAATGCCTTACGCAATCTATTTTCTCATTATTTTAATGTTAAACAAAAACTAAAGACTTAAAACCTAACAACTATGGCAACTTACAAAGAGAATACTTATCTACTGCGTAACGAGGCCGCCGGTAAATATTTTGAATGTGGAGCTGGAGAAGCAATTTGACTTTGGGCTGCTGCCTCTTGATTTTGCACTGCTGTTGGCGCTGAGCTAAAGTCGAGCACAGGTGCCACACCCTCATCGGAGCTATGTGAACTGCCACCCAAAGCATCAAATTGCTGCTGGATGAGCTGTTGGGCTCGTACAGCATCCTCGGGCGTACGATATTTAACAAAGTGCACCTCAGGCTTATGGGACTGATTCTGATTTTCTGTTTGCAAGCGTTGAGCTAGTTGGCCGACATCTGCCTGCTTGGTTAAAACATAAATGGCAGTACGTTGCTCACTGGCCTGTTTGGCCAATTGAAGTGCGGCATTTGTTAGACCTTGGTGTTCAGGTGATTTAATAAAAAGTACACGTAAATTGCGTTTCAACATGGTGGCAATTTGATCGGTGGCATCACGATCAGCAAAATCGTCTTCGGGTGCGGAATAGGTATAAAATTCCTTGCTAAATTCATCGTCAGATGGGTCCAATTGCTGTTCTTGGTTTTCTTGTTGCTGTTGTTGTTGTTGTTCCAACCGTAGATGTTGCTGATGTTGTATTTGTTGTTGCTGTTGCACACCCGACGAACTGAATCCTGTTGCCTCCGAATCAATAAGACCAGCAAAACGACGGTCACCGGCAGCCGCTTGGTAATTGTATCCCAATTTAGCAGCAGTTGCCATAGTCATTAAGCATAATAGCTAGAAAATATAAAAATCCAATTATATTCATTTGGAATATTTAATGGTTTTTAATTACAAATTGCTTACCAAAAACCCACGCATCTTCCTGTGTATTCCTAAATACGGCTTCAATTCCGTTGAAGATCTGTTACGTGCTCCTCAAACAAGCAAACTGACAGCGAGTGTTGAGATTTTGCTGATTTTTATACTCCAAAAAAAGACACAAAGCAAAAAAGTGAAAATTTAAAAAAAAAATAACAAAAAATGATAAATTATGAGAAACGCGCTTACATGATGCCAATGATTTTGATTTGAGTTTTGGTTTTTAGTTTCATCTTCTTCGGTCAGTTGTTGCAACTTGCCTGAAGCATTTGGCAGCAGTTAATCAAAGATAAATGAGCTTTTAAGCGTTGACACAGAGACACCAAAAAAAATAGAAAAAAAAAAAGGTTAGTTCAGGTAACCCTAGGGCGTTGCTCATGTTACATAAAACTATGGGGAACTACTCGTCTTTCGGTTCATTCGGTTCAACATCAAAGCAAAACCAAATGACAAACATAACTAACTATATGCAAAATATGCATAATTAATTAATTAGACAAACCTATTGCGATTTACATTTCTTGCGGCAGGCTATGAACTCATCCCAGACAGTGATGCCAAAGTGTTATGGTCATCCAAGCAAACAGCCTACATACATATGTACATACATACATACATACATACATAGAAGTACAACAACCAAATCCCCAAGTCAAACAAATGCTATAGCCAAGGAGTACATAAGTGCTTTGAGCTCTAATCTTCACACATTGCCATCGTTTGTCAGTTGCCTATTGTTGCTGACCGGTCAACAAATGCTCTTAAATTAACCATAAATGGCTCCTTGGAGACCAGTTTGTATACATGTGTGTGTGTTCTGCACATAAACACTATTGCATAAACAATATTTAACAATAAATAGAGACAAACACATACGAACACACAGACACATCCTGTGTCTGGACCAGTTAATTGTCTCGATTGCTGCATATAAATCTCGGCTCTGATTTTCTGTGTGTGTGTGTGGCATCAAAGATACGTTCTAATTGATAAGGAGGCCAAATTGTTACTTAGCTGCTGATTGAAATTCATCATAAAACACACAGAAATCCACTGAAAGAAAATATCAAAATTATATAGAAATTGAAATGAAATTAACTATATTTAAGCTAAGTAAAGACCACAATAACTCGGAATTCATCAAGCTATTTTAAATTAATTATTAAATTAAAAAGTGAATAAAGAATTGGTAAAGGAATTGGAATCTATGTAAAGTATTTTATGAACAGTTTTCACTTAAATATTAAAGCTTTCTATAAGATAACTTAGTTTTTGGCATGATTCTTTTTAAATAATAATTATATTTATATTTATTAAAAAATCAAACTTTAATAGTCTAATTTTCGTTCAGTGTAGAGCAATAGTATTATATTGTAGGTGCTTAGATTTATTGACCAAAATAACCAAAAACCATTTCATTGCGCAAGACAACTGCCTAGGCAACAGGAAACGGAAAATAAACAAACAACAACATCAGCGGCAGAGGCAGCAGCAGCAGCAACAGCAACAACATCAATAGTGGCAGCAATAACAACAACAGCAACAGGCTAGTCAGTTGGAACAAGAATCCCCATTTATGCACATAATGAGGAGTCATACATCAGGCGTGGTGGCCAGTGGGCAGCATTTACATTTATAAATATGCATAATTTGTTAAAGTAAAATGAAATCCTGACATAGCCTGTAGGGGCATTTCAACAAAACGCTGCTTAATTTAATCATTTTGCCCTGTACTTGCCCCAAGGTTGTGTGTGTGTGTGTGTGTGGGTTGGAGAGATGCCATTTAATTTGTTACCAAGGAATGAGCGTGAAGTAACCAAATGCGCTTAAATAAAAACTTTCTATTGAAGTAAGTGAAATGGCAGCAAGAGGTGGGTAGTAAGATGTGGGGAGGGGATGATGTCAATAGAAGTACCAAAACACAGCCTATTGACAGTAACACCCGCAACAAAAGCAGCGTGACCAAAAAGGTAAATAAAATGTCCTAAGGCCATAAACAGGCACTCTGTAGGTTGCCAAGTTCCTCTTATTACTGTCCTCTCCCATCCAGGACTTCTTGTTTACTGTTTATCTTTAGGCCAAATACAAACAAAACTGTGAACAACAGGAACAACAAACACATTGCTAGCTGACAACGTCAAAAGTTAGAACAATGATAAGATTTATTTTTAGGGGCAATTTTAACACCGCACTCGTCCCTTCTTTGATTGGCTTTGCAAATTTCTTCTTTCGCCATCGATATAGATATAGATATAGGTAGAGCTATAGCTATAGGAAGAGGCCAAAATACAAAAGGGAATGGGTAATTGATGTTGGCGTGTGGCCTGTGTTAATTAAAATTTTTGAAAGGGACACGTGTGCGGGTTGGGTTTAGTAATAAATCATGACATCAACAGCAGACCCAAAGCACTAACAGCAACAACAGAAGTAACAACAGCAGCAACAACAGCAACAATAACAGCAACAATAACAGCAACAAACATCAGACAGTAGATAATCATGGCAATTAGAGAGAAAAAGATAGAGTAGGAGCAAAAAATACAAATCATTACAACGAGTATAAACAATTTGATCTAAAGGTTAGTAGACCATAATTATATATATTACCAAGTGTTTAGTGACAGCCAATTAGCCAGTCAAACCAAGACCAGATCGAGCTAGTATATACATACATATAGAATAATAGTTCAACTCCTATGGGTATTGTTCATTTTAATGCATTTATTGCGACTCAATTAAACCGCAATTAACAAATATTAGGTAATGGACCAGCAATTGACATTTGTGTCCCAATTTTTGGCATGGCGCAAACAGTTCAAAAACCAAAATACGAATACCAATAACAACAACAACAACTAAAACATACACATTAATATTAATGAACTTCTCGCACACGCGAGTGCCCCAGGGGCAGTTCATTAAAGTGTCAAATACTTTGTCCAACAGACAAGCCAAGGGCCAAAGAAATTGGTCAAAAAGCAACAGACGACAAAATCGAAAGGAAAAGAAAAAGAAGAGAGGCAAACAGCGAACAGCAGCTGATAACAGATGTGACAACAAGCGACAGCAACCCAACCAACAACAAATCAACAAAAAACAACAATAACAAATATCAAAAAAAAAATAATAATAAACACAACCAAACCTGTTGCTGAAGAGACAAAGTTGACGACGCCCAACAAATGACCCAAAACCGAACCCGAACCCCCAAACGGTCAGTATTTAACGTATCATAAATCAAAAAAAAAACTTGTTACTATGCAAGCCTTGCCTAAACGGGCGATTATTTTCTTGGCAATAATATTTAACGCGATGCTTAGGATACAGATCGTTCCCAAGCAGTGGAAAATGGCAGCAATCTTAATGATTCATAAACCGGGAAAACCAGAAGACGATCCTGAGTCGTACCGTCCGATAAGTCTCCTGCCTTCCTTATCTAAGGTATGGGAGAGACTTATTGTCAATCGACTAAGCGTTCATATTAACGAATGCCAAATCTTGCCGGACCACCAGTTCGGCTTTAGGAAGGGACATGGTGCAGTAGAGCAAGTTCACAGACTTTCGAAACAAATCCTACAGGCGTTTGATGACAAGGAATACTGCAATGCAATCTTCATTGATATTCAGCAGGCATTCGATAGAGTCTGGCACGCTGGGCTGCTGAGCAAAATTAAAAGTCTTTTCCCGGCACCGTACTTTGGTGTTCTACGATCATACTTGGATGGGCGTCAATTTATGGTTAAAGTTAGGGGCACCTTTTCGGCTGCTTACCAGATGAGAGCTGGAGTTCCGCAAGGTAGCGTCCTAGGGCCGCTGCTATACTCTATATATACTGCCGATATGCCATGCCCCAGTGAGCACCATATGGAAGCTCCAAGTAAGGCTCTCCTGGCCACGTACGCAGACGATGTCGCTGTGCTGTATAGCTCTAAGTGCCGCTACCAGGCAGCGGATGGAATTCAAGGGTATTTAGATGCTTTTTCAGCTTGGTGCAAGAGGTGGAACTTGAAGGTTAACCCTCAAAAAAGTACAAATCCTTGCTTCACTCTGAAGACTACCTTTAGCGGCACACCAGCTATTCAATTGGAAGGCGTAACGTTGGAGCAACCGATGAAAGTGAAATACCTAGGGATTACACTTGATAAGCGACTAACCTTTGGACCTCACTTAACAGCTACGGCTGGAAAGTGCCGTCTAAGAATGCAACAGTTACGCTGGCTGATGAATAGGAAAAGCACCATGACATTGAGGGCAAAAAGAGCTGTCTATGTTCACTGCATAGCGCCGATCTGGCTCTATGGCGTACAAATTTGGGGTATCGCAGCAAAATCGACGTATAAGCGTATACAGGTCCTCCAGAACCGTGTCATGCGGCAAATAACGGATTGTCCCTGGTATGTGCGTGGTTCCACCCTTCATCGGGATCTAAACCTTCACACAGTGGAGGAACAGATTGGAAGGCACACAAGCAGGTACAGAGACAGACTTGCTAGGCACAGAAATATGCTAGCAAGAAGCTTACTCCCGGCCAGGCCTTTACAACGTCTGAAACGAATAGGGTTCGCCAAAACACTTGGGCAACCATGAATTCTCTTACATGAGTCCTAATGTAACATGAGCATTAGGTTTGGTCCCCAGAAATCCTTGCGTCTGTTAAGATACCCTATTGTATGGTATGGTTCCTACGCTAATAAAAAATATATACAAAAAAAAAAAAATATTTACAGGCACGCCAATGTTTATTCTCATAGCCCAATAGATACATATGTATAGGTAAATGTATATATATATATATATTCAAGTTATGGGTCAATAAAGGCACTCATCGTTTATCTATTGGGAACATCTATGTGTGCCTAGATCAGTTGCAATAGACAACATTATTGAGGTTACCAAAAAGAAAACTCTATTCCCATAATTTTTACAAGTTATTACCCTATATGATAAATACGATTGAATCGGTGTAGCTTTCTTGTTATTGTGTCTTTAGCTACACTTTAAAAACAAGTAAAGAACAGAATGAAATATTTGCGATAAATTTTATTGGAATATTAGGTTTTATTCTGAATTAGAAATCATGTAAGAATGAAATATATACTTATATATTTCTTCCTTTTCATATAAGAATTGATCAAAACAGAAGTAAACATATCAAGGATATTTATTAATTCTATTAATTTAATCGGTCGAAAAAGCATTTATCATTTATTTTTACATAAAATCCATTTAAATATAAAACTTCTGTTGAAGAAATTATCATTTTTTATATAACTTAAAACAAAAAGAACAATCTGCATTAGAAATCTAGTAAAATTATTAAAGATTCTTTTGAAATTCAAATATTGATTTAAAACTAAAGATGCCTTAAAATTTCATTAATACTTCCAAAAAGTATATGAATTTTTTATAAATAAAAGCTCAGTGAAAATTTTCCGTTGTCAATCTCCATTTTGCCCATAATAATAATAAAATAATAATAAGTCCATTTACTGACATTTCTAACGATTTCAACCATTTAGATATCATGAATTTTTTGTTTTTTTTCATTTTGGCTTTGATTGTTGCAGTCAATTTTGTGTTACCAATTGACATACCTCTACTAAAGTATGACAGAGCCTAATTATGATGGAGGGTAAATGCATCCACGTGTAATTCAGGACTCTAATCGCAGGATAGTAAGTGCTTTTAAATATTCGATGAGCCTTAAAGTGAGCTTTAATGGCAACAAATGTTAACAAATGATATGCAAAATATTTGACAGGCACAGTAAATGAGCTAGAAAATCGTTTTGCCATTGGCATTTTAAGGAAAATAACAATACATATACATACAAATATATAGTAGTAGTAGTTATATATGTACATATATATAAATATATATTTCTTCCTGGTGGACGCCGACGCGACGTCAAGTTGGTGGCTTGTCTTGGACGTTAAAAACAATTAGTATGACAATTTATCATATGCCCCGCAACCAGATGATTTATGAAGGCGATGGCCTATGTCTGTTGTGTTAGTGGGTATATGGGTATATGGGTATATGAGTGGGTGTTAGGCTGCCTCTTTTATTTGTTTTTGTGGGCGGCGTCACATGTTTGCCTTTGGCCCATTTCCTTCCTTCCGGCGTGTATGTGTAAAGTTGGCTACTCGCTTTTTCGTTACCTTTTGTGCTATGCAATTTCTAGTTAATAAATATTTCCGGCACAAGCAACAAAAAAATAAAAGCTGTAAGACACACCCGCTCTATGAGTCTTTGGCGGATATATCGCAATTAGTTGAGTCAACAATAAAAAAGAAAACTTGTTGTCCATTTTGCATAACTATCTAAATTTAACTTAAGAAATCTATATCATTGTCGCCTTGAGGCTACAGCATGACGCAATGTCCAGTAACAAATAAAGAAACCCAAAGATACAAAATAATTTTATTCTGCACTGCCTTTCTCACTCTCTGTGTGTATCTCTATCTCACTCTTCGAATAGTATCATATTTTTTTCGTTTTTGGTTTTCTTTGCTATATTAATTGGTTTTCATTAATCATATTTTGTAAGCATATTAAAACGAAAGTGGCCAAAATAAAGCTACATAATTAATTGATACTAGATATTGAGCCAAAGCTTGGCAAGAAATGAGAAAAAAGCTTTTATGGCAATAATGGTTTAAGTATGGAAGTTTGCCCTTTTAGTCAAGCTTTTATTTAGTACAAGCTTTTAGGTCAAGAGTAGCTTTTTGTAATAAATAAATACCCTGTAGTCAGAGGATATAGGAAAGCATTTACGTTCCTTTAACAAGTCAATATATACCCAGGAACACTCGAAGACTATGATAGCTAGAACCACTAAAATTAGCATGTAAATAGATTTTAATTAATAGATTAACTAATAATTTGAATCTTTATTATATTTGATATGACCCCCTTGTTGATCAATAGCTGTCATAATTTTAAAGCAATTTCGTCAAATTTGCAGGAAGAATGTGGCTAAAAAATCACTTTCTCCTTAGAAAATTCTTCATCTCATTGCTCTCATCTTAGCCAAAATTCAATGATACAATAACGAGCCGTTTTTTAAACTTTATTTACAAAAATTAAATTTGTTCGATTTTTGTTTTAATGTTGTTCTTGTTGTTGGTGACTATATGAGCAAAGAAAATGTACCAACTAAATGAAAAATTTTAAACTTAGTAAACTTTTGTGGGAAACTATAAAATTACTATATATGAATGCATATATGCATATGTGTGTATGTGTGCGTGTTGTGGGGTTGTGTAAGTATGTGTTAAACCACTAAACTACGTTTGAGTGAGTGTCTTTTCCCAAATATCTTTTTTTGCTTGTTCTGATGTGTATTTCTGACTTTTCTTCTTGTTTTTTTTTCTTGGTATCTACAACATCAAAGATAACTTTACATCCATATTTGAGTATGTATTACGTTGGTTTTTTTTTTGCATTTTTCTGGTATATATTATTTATTTATTTATATATATATATTTTTATGTTTTTTTTTTTGTTTTTTTTTTTTGTTTTTGCTTGTGGTATATAGTTGTTGATTTATACATTTATGCATATGTGATTAAATGGATTTTTTCTTTAACTTTTTTTTATGTTTCTCTGTATACATTCATAAATGGGTTTTCATAGCTGTCATTTGTGGCTGCCTTTAATTATTTATATATAATATATGTATATAGTTATATCATTCCTTTTGCACATTATCCATAAACTTTAACAATGTGCTGCCATTTACATTTATGTATATATGTATCTATTTGTCTCGTAACACACTCAATATCGTTTCTGTACTTGTACTCATTTATTTTATACCATTTTCATTTAACAATAAATAACACTCGATCCGTTTTACGTTTTTTGTTAGAATTATTATTTATATCTTTCCTTGCTTTTCTCTTTATGTATTTTTTTTTTTGTTTTTTGTTTTTTTTTTTTTTTTTGGCCCCCGAAAGAAACTGAAAACAGAAAACTGTCTGCATCGTTATGTATGTTTTGTATGTATGTATGTATGTATGTAGTTGGTATGTTTGTCTATGTATAGTTAAATGCAAGTCACTAAAAATGTTTAATTTGCAAAAAACCCAATTAGTTATTCAGAATAAAGCCAACAAATATATATGTATACGTTTTGAATTCAACTGGGATTAACATTTCATGTATATGAAAGATAAATATGGTAAACAGAAAGATATAGATTTAAAATATATGCATTTATATATGTACATACAATGTATTTTCTTTTTTTTTGTTTTATGTATGTTTATATAATTTATACTAGATAAAGATACAATTTGTTTGTATGGTTTAGAGTCTAACAGCATATAGGACACAGTTTAGTATAAGGTATGTATACATATAGATATAATATTATACATTTACAATATGGTTTCAATTGGGTTTCTTTTTGTATTATTATTATTATTATTATTTATATTCGTCCGATCATTTTACTTAGCCTTCACATAAACATATGCTATATGTACCTGTTTTCTTTTTTGGTTCTTCTCAAAAATGTTCATATGTTTCATTAATTATTATTTTTTTGGAAATTAAAAAATCGTAAAGGTTGAAGACGATAGATCGAGTTTTATTCTTTTACATCGTGAATGTGCGCTTAGCTAGAACCAAAAGATTAAGAAAAATAAAAGAAAACTTCGAAATGAACTTTGAGCTCATCTATGAGAACTAAGAATGAACAAAAATTTATTGAAAATTTTAACCAAAAGAAAAGGGAAAATCAACCATATTTTCATCCCGAAACACAGCCAGCATAATTCTCTCTCTCTCTCTCTCACACACACACACTCCTCACATACAGTTTTTAAAATGGACGTTGGCTAATGTCTTCTCTCTCTCTTCTCTGGCTGTTTGGTGTTATAAGAAGGACGAGATCCATTTACTTCATCTTTTTATCCTCGTGCGCTTTCTTTACAATGGCCAGCTTTGAGTGGGGCGATGATGGATGAAGTGTGCGATAAGGTGCCTCCTTTGTGCCATGCAAAACTAATGACCATTCCAACAAGTGTCCGTGACGAGTTTGGGGAGAATTGAAACGGGCCTAGGAGAGAAGAAAACATAAAAAATTGATAAAAATTGTATACTATATATAGATATAGAAACTTACCTCTAGTTTCCAAGTGCCTTGCGGATATTCACCCCAGGAGTGTGTCGTCATAAATGGCCACTTGGTAAAGCCATCTCGATGATCATCATCATTGGCACGGCGCGATAAAATCATGGAACTACAAAGCAAAAATATATATATATTAATGAAAAGTTATTGAAATTAAGTAAATTACTTACGTAGTGCCCATGGGCGATGTTAGGAAGAGTTCGAGATCACCACGTCGTGAAGCATTTGCTGAAATGACAGCTTGAACATGCTCCAAATAGTTGACTTCTGTATCGGTTCCTTTGCAGGCATCAGTTTTGATTTCCCAAAATAATGAGCGACCCATGACAATTGGCCTGAAGACAAATATAAAATGAAAAAGAATTAATTGTTTTCATTTCATAAATTATGCATTCAAGACATTTTCCACTTACTGGGCATCATTAATTTCGCCCGCCTCGCAATGATAACGTGGTGGAACTGCATGCCATTGCTTGGCCAATGTCACCATAGCACCCGCATCTAGAACACCAAAGCCAAAGAGGTGATTGAACTCCAGGCCAACGCCATTCATTGTCCAGTGGAAGCGATTCTTGGCATCAAACAAAGAATTTCGTTTTGACGTCAATACTGTAAGATGTTGGATGTCGCGCCAAGTCAATTGTGGACTAAAAAGGTTAAGTGAGAGAGACAGAGTAAAAGAGAAAGAGAGTAGGGAAATCGGATTAGCATAAATTCATAATGCTTAAAATGAGGATAACGAGGACAACAAGGACAACAAGGACAACTCACTTTGCCTCCAGGGCCAAAGCAAAGACGCCTGCTGCTTCGGGCGCCGCAGCGCTGGTGCCAGAGTGCGTGGTCGTGCATTTGCCATACAGGTCGGTGGTGGCAACGCCCGTATTGGGATCCTTGGCACCATTGCTGAATGTCGATGCCAGCGTGGAGCTGCAGCTTTCATCATAGTGTGCGTTCTGGCCATCATTAATGGCGCTATTAATGGAAATGGTCCACATGGAGGCAGCATAGCCATCGCAATTGCAATCATCCTCTTCACCGCCATCTCCCGAAGCCCAAACATAGATGTTGCCCAGTCCGTTACGACCCTGCGGGTGGTCCAGAGATTAACACGAATAAATACAAAAAGGGATTTTTTGGGGGTGGTACACATACCTCATTGACACCCTGGACAATGGCACGCATTGTGGCATTTCGAGGACCATCCACCGTCTTGCCATCATCTGTGGGACCCCACGAAGCGCTATAAATGTGAATCTTGTGAGGTTCATGGCCCATGGAGTTGGCTTCGATAAGGTCCGTCATATAGGGCTGATCCAGCATACGTATGCCTGTGGAGATGGCGTTAGTCCAAATATGCATTAATCATAATAACGGAAATTATAAATCAATATTCTTATGGATTACTCTCCCAACTCCTCCCTTATTCCTGTATCCCTCCAACACAAAAAAAATTCACTTCACTTTCACTTGTAGCTTTATGATAATCGTAAAAATTGCACTTACATCCCACCCCGCCCCTTTATCGTAGCCTATACCATGCGATTTATGTATATAATATTTTACCGATTTTTCACATGATTTTTCCCACTCGTATCATAAAAATGACAGATAACATGACCGGATTTATGTTAGCACTTGTTGACACCGCCACCCCCGCCACACGTATTCGCCCATGGGTATAAACGGTTTTTTACGAGCCATGTTTAAGCTTAATTTTGCGAGAAAGCTTTCAGTTTAAATAGTTTAACATTAATTTCATGGAAAACTGATTAATGTTTCCTTATATGAGCAATCAGCTTATTTCTTATGCATAAGATGATTTATCAAGCATTTGCGGTATATTAATCCTAGACCGACTTTTGCCAAAAGCCACTTACCTGCGATTTTGCTGTCATAAGCAACGCCAACGCCACAAATTCCATTATCTCTGGCAGCAGATACTTCCCCAGCACAACGAGTTCCATGACTGCAAGCAAATAACAAGAAGAACAAAAACAACAAGAACACTTTTAATATACATAATAGTAGAAATAGCAGAAGGAGCAAGAAGGGTTACATATTCTTGTCTTATGAATTTGCTGCCATAAGCAGCTTAATGGAAAGTCCTCTCCATAATCCATATTATGCAATAAAAGTAGCAAAATATGTGTACACAGACCCAAAAGATAAAAACTTTGGCCTAACTTGGAAAAATATAATAGAAAAGAAAAGAGAAAGAAAACGACATTCAAGTAGTTTTCTTGGAATATTTGTCTATTAAAGAATATCTACTTTTGCCAGCAAATAATAGTTTCAGTAAAGGAAAAGCTAAAGTTCAAGTTAAAGACGTACATTTCAATAGTCTCATGTATATGAAAGTCATAGTGATGCCTTCTTTAAAATGAATTGGACTCTTGTAGTAACCAATAACTATTTAATATTTGTAGTTTAAACCCAATTTCTATTATCTACAGAATATTTTTATAGGCAGCAAAAACATCAAACATAAATAAAACTTTAAACAACATATATCAGTATAATATATATCACTTACCTATTAAACCAATCGTCTGTATAACGTGGATATGGAAAAGGATCATTACTGCTAAAGTCATAGCTGGCCTCAGCGTTCTATAAAAAAAAGTAATATAAAATAAGGAAAATCATTCTTAAATATATTTATGGAAAGATTGCATTACAATTTTATATCCCGAAAGCACTTTGATTTTTTAAGTGACTTCTAAAATGGCAAATATAAAATTCATTTTTAGCTTTTACGATATTGAATTTCTGTTTGTTACAAAGTTTTAATTGAATTTGGCTAGTGTCACACACAGACACACACATATATCTAAATATATTGCATACTTTTCAGCAAAAATAAAACTACATATTGAATGGAAGTCCATTCGATGTACAATTCACGCTCTTCTATATTTACAATTTCAAGTCGATAGAAAATTAATTAAAAAGCTAAAGCAAATATAAATGCACTGTTTGGCAATCATCTGATGGTCATGTCTATATATAAATAGCAAAAGGCTTTTGATAAATCGATTTCTCGTTTACTTTTACTCACATAATTAAATCGTAAGTCCGGATGCATATAGTCCACGCCTAAAGCACAATGCACAAATATGGAAAAGTTTGATAAATTTTTCGAGAAGAAATAATGAAATTCTCAATTGGCTACTCACCATCATCCATGATGGCTGTTGTCACATTCTTGCCCGTTATGCCCTGTGCCCAGGCAGCTTGGACATTTAGATCCAAACGGACTTTGCCACCATTTTGTCCAGTATTTTTTAGATACCATTGCATGGGAAAATAGGGATCTGTTGGCTCATTCTCAATTTGATTGGGCTCTCCAAGTATGCCATCAAACTTCATACCATGTATGGAAGGGCGGGCAGGTCGAAGACCACGCTTTACACGCCGAAATCCTGGCTGTTGAACAGCTGTATTGACCTAAAAGAAGAACCGGCAAAGAAAATTGTTTTTCAGGGTAAATCTATAATATAATATATGTATATTGGTAAAGATTTTTTTTTATTTTCTATATTTTCTTTGTGGTTTTTTCTTGCCTGTGTCTGACATAAATTAAAAGAGAACTGCCAACAACTGTCGCCATGTGGGTCATTGTTATGCGTACGTGTCAGTCAGAAATGTTAATTTCGTGTAACCTTCTTGACGCTTCTCACCTCACACACACACACACACGCACACACACACACACGTACACACACATAGAAACATACACCCACAATGCTACCCACATTCATGCATAAAGCAGCTGTCAGTCAACAAAAACGAAACGAAATGCTAAAATAAGAGCAAACGACACAGTTTCTCTATAAATTTGCATACCATTTCAGCCATTTGACAATTGCATGTTGCATTTTGCATAAGAATTACCAGCTATGGCCTAATGGCACGTTCCAAACGAGTAGACAGAACAGACAAACGGACAAACAGACAGGACACAGAGGCACACATCAAATTGAAATGCAATCGATGTTTGTCATGGAGTTTACCCAAGTGCCAACAGGAAATGGCAATTGAACTGACAGTGCCGCCCATCTTCTATATTCTCTCTATATATGTGTGCTCGCTGTATTTTGCATCATAATCTTCTCAGGAAATAAAGATTGGTTTTGCCATAGGTGAACTTGGACATTTGTTACCCAATGCCAATGCCAATAGTAGTAAAAGTTTTACTATATTTTCTTCATTTATGCAATATTTTGAAATAGATAAAGTTTTCTGTTACGCAAAATAAACTTTCTTAATTAAAAATTGAAATAAACGGAAATGGCTTCAAATTGCAAAATAGTCATGATAATTAGTTCAATAACTATTAATGGAATTTTCCATTAGCTAATTAAATATTTATGCACAGAGAGAACTTCTTCTAAGAAATAATTCCAAGAAATTGTGTTAGCTATGAATCTTTATATGATTTCAAAATTAGCTAACAAAGCAATTTAATATCTAATAAGTATTTCCAACAATTATTCTTAGTATCCTAAATAGTAATAGATTAATATTATTTTCATCCACATTCAATTACATTCATCATGAAATTTTCCAAGGTTTACTTGTAATAAGCTTTCTATTATGATACATACTCTTTCCTTTGTGTCTAAACATAAATTTGTATGTATATTTAGCCAGGAATATGATTCCGAATGTGGTCATTGTGTAACAGGTTCTTTTATTTAATTTTTTTTTTTCTTTTTCCCAGTTGGTATTCTTTGGTACAAGTAAATATACTTACCGATGGATGACTCTTGAGGGCACGCGTGTGCGACAGACTACGCCGGGAGCGGGCATGTGGTAGTGTCCGATGCTTGAAATGATACTCGTGTCCATCGGCGCCCACCAGCTGTAAGAGAAAGCAAAAGCAAATGCCAAGTAGCATTTCATTAGGAAACTGGGCGTCATTTTAATTGACCATAACACATATTATTTCTCCCCTGTCTCTCTCTCTTTCTCTCGTGACCCATAATTGTTATATAATTGAGTTTTGGGTACGGACACCCAAACACACCCACAAATATGTATACCAATATTCCGGGTTTTATTTTTTGTGGTTGTATATGGCTATAATTGGTCTCTAAATTGCTAGTCATAATCATCATCATCATCATCTGCAACACTAACATCGTCATCGTCATTCTAATCATCTTTATCTTCATCATAATAAGCTTACTTTTGGTAGATTGAGGACCAGAGTGAACGCAATTTGAACTGAGTAGAAATTTTCCGTTTGCAATTTCAACGAAAGACATATCCAGTTTCCCAACGGTACGTGACAGGCCCTCAAGCTAGATGAATGGCAATCATTGGCCATGCCCCAAGCTTTCACTTGGCCTTAACGTCATTTCATCGCGTTGACCCCAGTCCAGTCTTGGTTATTGGTTCAAAGTTTTCCAGTGAAAGCAAAGAAGAAAGATAAACCAAATAGTAGAGCATTCTCATAGTAAAAAGGGAAGACAAGGCCCCAATAGCCATTCCCCTTTGGGTCGCCATACGAAACTGTTGCTCCTATTCAATTCTCAAATTTGGCTATTGGATACTTGGTCAGTACACAACAGCTGCTGAGCATCGTTTAACTTTGGCCTTTTGGGCCCGCACTCACCATATCTCCTGCATAATTCATAACCCCTACAATATGATTAATTAACCGCCAAAAGCAGAGTGTTGAGTGCAAGTGATAGTCCTGTTGGCATTGTCAGTGCCAGTGCCTATGCCTGTAGTTGAGCCTATGCCATTAAGGCATAATTCTTACAAATTCATGCCAATAAATTAACCACAAACGCGGCATTAACTTACGCCAACGTTTCTATTTTAAGGGGACGAACCATTAAAGCAGCTACCAGGAATTTATATGTAAATTAAAAGTTAAAAGGATTCCAAACTGCGTCTTGGTAAAAAAAACAAGAAAAAGAGTTTTTGACACGCTCAGGTAATTGGCCAAGAAGAACTTTTATGCTGCAACCTGACATCGTTCCATCAACGTGAGCTTATGCAAAAAAAAAAAATGAAATAAAAAAATAAGGAAAACTTTTTACCCACGCAAATTGAAGACTTGTTAAAATCTGCCGCAAGTGAGGCAACCCACAATTGGAAAGCCCACACTTTTTGGGTAACAAAATTCTATCTTATTTTCTTTCCTTTCTTATATTTTTTTTCTTTCCTTTCGTTTGCAAATTTTCCATTTGAGTTAAAAACCCAATTTTATTTTTTATTTATTTAAATATGACCGCTGTCGACCAATTTTCATACATATAAGATTATCCTTATCGCATTGTCCCAAAAAATTGGGTTCAGTCTTGAAACAAAAAGTAAATAAAGTAAAATTGGGGTTAAAAATAAATTTTACTGCAGTGAAGAAAAACAATTTGATTGTGAAACAGGATAGTAATTATGTCTATCTGATCTTTAAATTTGTTTATATTTTTGTTTATTCAGCTTAATTAAAACTCTCTGAAGTTTAATTAAGAAGTCTTTCAGATTTTCTCATATGTAAAGGGAGAAATTTTACTTGATATATAAAAAAAATTATATAATTAGCGCCAAAGATTATTCATACTGAAGCAAATGTAACAATTTCTTTTGCACAATTTATTTCTAGAACAGAGTAAATTATATACCAACTAAACACAAATTTCAAATTGCAATTTTATCAGTTCTATTTCATAGCATGTTTTGGTCTTCTCAATTCATGAAATTGTGTGGAAGGAATTCGTCTTTTATTTATGTTGCGTTGCGAATTCATAAATACTAGTGGAGCCACGTCAGCAGCCATTCCTCCAATTAGATTTTTGGGGCTGGTGGCAAGTCAATAAACGCGCTGAGGGCTTGGTTTGTTGTTTTGCTTGCTGCTTGGTTATTTTATTTTCCTTTTTTTTTTTGGTTTACTTTGAAGCCAGCCCGAGTGCCCTGCATAAGTAAGCAGACAACGATAGCTGGATGACAATGGCTGGAAAACAATGAACGCTTGAGGGCCATCAATCCGTTGACTGTTGTCAATCACTTGTCGCTGACAGTTTGATGAGGGAAGTTTTCCAACGGGTGTAATGTTAGGGGGGGGAGGGGTATGTGGGTAGTGCCTTCTATTTTTATGTGCTGTTAATTTGTGCGTGAATTACTTGGCTGTGTACTTGCAACAGCTGGCCAGTTTAATGGACTTGTTAAGTAAGTTAGAGAGGCATCAGGAAAAACGACTGAGATATTAAAAGGCTAACAAAATGTATAGATAAGCAAAACATTGCGCATACGCACAGTGGGCAATTTGCAATAGGATACATACAGAAACTAATCCAAGCTACCACATGTGGCTGTAAGTATATATTTATTTTTAGATATATAATACAATTTTTCCTTTTTTTTGTGTATAATTTTTTCATTACTCTTGATAAAGACAACATATGGACAAAATAGAAAAGTCTATAAAAGAAATAAGGGTATATATGTATATATATGTATATATATATATATATGTTTGATGCCTGACCTTTGAGTGGGTCGAGCAAAAAGCAAAAAAAATAAAAACAAAAACAAAAGTTATGCCCTAGCTCGCCATTATAAATATAATACGTATGTGTCACAATGGGTGATAACGCGAGTGGCAGCGAAAGGAAAACACAAGCAGACACTTCAAGGCATGTGGCAACTGTTTCCCCTTGCCTCCTCTCATTTCGTCTATCTCTTTCTCTGTTTTATTCTTAAGGTTTTGCGAGATGTTCAGGCTTAACAACGCCCACACACGCATCGTTTAGCAAAAGTTTACATATAAAAATATATTTATATATACACAAACACGCGTGTGTATGTGTGTGTCCTAAGTCAGAACAAGTCAAAGGAGCAACAAGCTAAAAGGCAAAGAGTGCCAAAATGGCGTCTATAATTAGTTGGCTGTCCGCATCTATATAGTAAATTTTATTAATGAATATCAACAGTAGAGAAAACTTGGAATAGACAATGTCTTCTTTGCAACTTGTTGCTTCAACACATTTACATACATGTCCGCCTCAGAATTTGCATGCTTAACAGCTGTGTAGTTACATCATAAGATGTCAGTGTATATGTGTGTGTGTGTGTGTGGGCGATGTATTGTATCTACTTCAAATGGGCCATACATAGAAGCAACACTACACTTCATTTCATAGTGTCAGGTCGTCTGACACGTCATCTCTCATTCGCTGTCAACGGCAGAAATTTATGGATTTTCACTCATCGCCGCACTTGATAGAAAGTGAATGCAAAAACAAAAAAAAAAGCACTATAATAATAACATAGTGAAAAATATACACGCACACACACACACATACATACAACAGCGAGAAAAAACAACAATGGATGCGCTTGTAAATGACACTGACAACGCAGCTATGCTACATATATATATAAATATATATAGTATATATATATATATATATATATATATAATTTTATATCAAATTTATTGCAGAAAAGGCGACCACAATGGACACTAAAAGAACGAAACAAGGCCGGCACACATGCACACAATAGAGGGCTTAAACTTGTTAAAGTGACAGTCCTTTGTTTACCTTAATCGAATTCCTTTTTCCCTATTCGATAGGCTATCCTGAAAAAAAAGCCCATTTCATTGTTCAAATGGACACTTAATCCGCTTACAAAGTCCACTGGCTTAGTGATTCCATAATAACAATAATAAAATAGCTTTACTTTTCCCATAAATCAAAGTATAGAATTTAATCAATTAACCCAAAATGTTTTATCTTTTTAATAGAAATAAAAAGATTTTGCATTTGCTTTTAATAAGAATTTCAACAATCATTCTTAATGGGAAATATCTGATTTTCTCCAGCTTAGTAAAGGAAATCATGTATAACTTCTTTCTAAGCACAAAAATATCATTCCTAGAATAAATGAGAAGAATCCAACTGTATATTCCATATAAAGTTTATAAATTTAAGTGTAAAATAAATGAAAAGAGAATGAAATCTAAGCGGAAATAACTTATTAGCAGAATTTGCAATGTTTAGCCTTATATAATATTTATAGATTTCATTTATTAAAGCGCATTAAGTCAATTTAATTTCAATTTAGTGAAAAATTCCCCACAACTCAGCTGAAAAGTGGGCAATTATTTTAAATTAGACTAATACAAAGTACATTTCAGTCTCTTACGCAATCGGCGCATATTGTTAATAGTGTATAAGTAAAATCCATTCATCAAACTGTTCAAAATAGAGACAAAAAGCCAACGTCAGCAACAGTTTATCAATGACACTCACTTTATCAGTAGCTGGCAAGTTTTCTAGTGGTATTAGTGGCCAATAACTACTGCCATACACATTTATCGAGATAGGAATTACAATGTGATAAATGTTTATACTATGCATAACATACAAACAGATACTTTTATATATATATATGTACAAACATTCTACTGCTAATTGGGAAAAATGGCACTCATCTGTTTCAAACGCAAATGCAATTAATCAATCAAACAATAAGCAATGAGACTGAAAGTCGGTCTCATTTGGCTGCTGAGGATTTTCGCGCTTTCATTTTATTTTTTTGTATTTTTGTTGTTGTTGTTTTGGTTTATAACATTTGCATAATATTATCGTGTCTGCAAATAAGCAAGCTTTGTCAATCAATAAATGGGAAAAACCTCAACAAGAGGGCACTGAAAATGAAGTTGAGTGGCTATCAGGTAGTAAATGATGGCAAGAAATGCAAATGAATTCCTGTTGAATAATTCAACAGGATGCGCCAAAAAGCCCCAGAAAAGACAAACAGCTGCCGCGTAGTCTCTAATAAGCTTTGATTGAGGCTTTTGCCATGTGCCAGTCGTTTGAATTGACTTTGATTCGTTGTCTATGAAAAGCAACTTGTTGACATGAAAATGTACAATGAGAAAAGTTGCACAAAACTTACAAGTGCAAATTGAATTTAAAATAATTGCTTGTGAAAAGTTAGAAGCCCTTCAGGAGCAATAGTTTGTAAAGTAGGGAATGAGGAAAAAGGAGCAACAAGTGTTTATATACTATTGCAGTTTGCCAGGAAAAGTTTAATTAATCGTCCAGTCCTTCTATTCGTTACTGTCTCTCTCTCTCTCACTTTGATTGCAACTAGGTCAAAGCTAGATATATAAGCAGAGACTATATATATACATATATATATATCTATATGTATAGTATGATGGGCTGGGTCCCTTCGTAATCGCCTAAGGCGCTTTTCTATTTGGCGCAAAGACTACTTTGCCACAACAACAGCAACATCAGCAGCAAAAGAAACATGCACACATAATTATCTAGTGACATTGACATGCTGTTGGGCCAACAACATTGCGTATACGCAATTTTCAAAGGCGAAAACAAGTTACAGAACAAGCTAGGCAGACAAACAGCTGTTTGTTAATTACATTTTCAAGATGTTTATCTAATTTTATCAAAATGAATGCAAGAACCTATAAGAAGTTCCCTTTGGCATTTGCCATTACAAGAATACAAACATATTCTATGGTATATAATATATGTATATAAATATCATTTGGCATTCTAATGCATTCAGCAAGTTTTAATTATTAATTATACAGTATCAAAGAGAAATTGCATTTCTTAAACAAAAGGAATTACATTATCCAATTATGTTTCTAGGATTCCATTTTCTATGACTGCAGGTTAGGGAAACAGAAAATAAAATGATGTATAAAATAACATGCATAAAAGATTCTTAATCTTTAACCAAAAATAGTTATAAACATAAATTAATTGAGTGCCAAGGGTTTTACTAATATACCAAAATTAATTTAAAGTTAAAAATTTCTACCACCGTTTAACAAACATAATTTTGCTATCAATCAATCTCTGTGTGTGGTTTACATTCCTCGCTTTGATATAGGGTTGGGTTTCCCTGTCAGAGAATAAAGTTTACCACACAGAAATAGAACGTGACCATTCCCTCGTTTGGCAAGCATATCAACATTGGTTGTTAAAAAAAAAAAAAAAAAAACATAAAGAAACTTTTTTAATTATTTGCTTGAGTTTCTTGTGGTGAAGTCTGCAAATATTTGCTTTGTTCTCATTTAGAGTAAAAGAATTCACTTGAAAAGTTAAATGTGAAGTGTTTTGCAACCAGAATGAATGACTGACTCACTGGTCTAGATGACTGACATGTGGGTGTGAATTGTCGACACCTGTTTGGAAACATGGTCCATTGGTTAGTCCTGGTAACAGGCTAGTGTTTCTCTACTATATGACTTCTATATATAGACCAACCAACCCCACCCATACCCACACATATATTCATCAGTTTTTGCACAAAAATTATATATATGTGAATCAGACTGACTCCCTAAATGTACAAAAACAAAGCATAGCAAACTTAATGGCTTTACCAGAGCGTATTTTGGCCAAAAACTTTTTAATTATCATTAAAGCTTAATGAAATCCATGCCCCGAAATTTATATTAAAACACATTTAGTAAAATATGGGGAAAGTCAAGGTTGTTAGTTCGTAATATGATATTCCCAAACAAAGAGAAAATGGCAAACTTGGTAAATATTTGACCGTAAAAGTTTGTTCACAGCGGTGGCAGTGAAAATTTCAACATTTATTTGCCAAAGGCAAACTTTTTAATATAATTTATGCAAAGTTATTAACTATTTTTGTTCTCTCCGAACTATTCGGAAAATGTTTTACGCTTTGTCTTTTGATTCTTTTATACATTTTTTTTTTGACTTTAACTTTAACTTCTTGTGATGGAGAGACTGAGTCTCCCATTTAACTGAACAAAAATAAAAAATGAAATTGTTTTCCCTGGTCCAGCCAGCGTGCTGGCTCTTGAGCTCTTTTTCAGAGCTAAAAATAAATAAATATTGCGTCTTGACTTGGCGTATACGTGATAAAGCATTGTCCATGTGTGTGTGTGTGTGTGTGTGTGTGTGTGTATGTGTGAGACTTGTGTGTATGTGCCTGCGGTTTTTGGGGTCTCCAACTCCATCTGCCATTCTGTTTGTCCAGCATGCTTTTGTATTTGTACATGTATATCCATATATTATTCTATGTTTCTGTGTGTGTGTGCGTGTTTGTATGTATCTGTGAACGCCTTTTGTTTGTCTTATATTTGCTAACATATGTTTGCCTTGGGTTACAAATTACCAGCAAATGTCCAAAAGAGGTCATCAAATTTGTAAACTCGTTTTTCATTTTGTGCATAATAAATGAAACGTAAATACTAAAGACAACATAAAATATACATATATACAATAGGATTGTGCTCTATCATCGACTATACTGTACCCAGTAATTTATCTTATTAAGAAATTCCAATCAATGATACTTTTATCCATCAATCAATCTATCAATATATGTTGCATGTGGTTTCGCTTTTCGTTTTCACATAATATACAAAATGACATGAATAATTGAATATTTTGCCCTTTAGTTGTTTCGGTTTTTTGTTCAAATTATTAATTTAACTGTGGCGACAAAATTTAGACAAATTTAATAATTGAAAGCCCAAAAAGTTTCTGGGTAATACGAAAAAACGCAAGGAATTTCGAGTTTTTCTTTTACTAATTCTATAAAATTAACACCAAATCCTTTCAAGGAAAAAGTATCCTTACACCATAAGAAAAAATTGGTTTTAAACACCAAAAAAATGTTTAAATTATGGTTTAAATAGGTTGAATAGAAAAGTATAATTAAGTTGAAACTTTTCAAGTATAAAAATGTAAAAAGGGAGCATTTAACAAAATTAAATTAGGAAAATTCCAAGAGACTAAAAATTTGAAATCAAATCAAAATAAAACTACTAAAAAACACAAAAGGATATGTAGCAAGTAAGACTTCTTCTATCTGTTGCTTAATAGTTAATGAATGCTAATTATAAAATATCTTATTTTATCTCTAGAGCATTAATGATATAAAAAATTCCTTTAAAAATATATTATTAAGATATTGCAAGGGGAAATGCTAATGAGTTAGTGCAGGGCTGGTAGAAAAGAAGACGCAACTATGCATATTTGATAAGCTCTCACTTGATGTAGAACAAGCTCAAAGTAGCCTCAATCAAAGTCAACGTCAACAACGTCATGCAATGAGCCAACAACAAGTTGTTGGCGTTGCTAGTGCTGATGTTGCTGTGAAGGCTTAGAACCTCTGCTTGGCAAATAACAAGAACAATTGGGGGAAAAACGAACGTAGCCAACTAACGCCTGTTGCCCACGCCAAGTTGTGCCTTGACTTAACGCTTTATGCAAGGATTTACGACACAGAGAACCACAAAGACGACGACAAGCGGCTCATGAGTGAAAGTCTTTGGGGCTGACAGGTGAGTTTGTTAGCTTTTTAAAGTTATTAAACACACAGATAGACAGCGCACACCCAAAGTCTAAGCTGTCGTAGGTAAAATTATAAAGCAACACAAAGAGAAATACATTGAGGACTTCACTTAACTGCTGTTGTGCCATGGTGTCCCATTAAAGAGCAAAAAATCATGTGGCATTAAATTGACTTCTAAAATTTTGTGTGGGTGGCTATTTCACAAGCATATGTATTTAACTAAGCACGAAATTAACTTTGGTCATCTAGATGTAGCCGAGTGCAATCTGAGTGTATATGTACTACCATTTTGCCTTTTTATTTATGTAAACTCCCAGCCGGCAATTACATTAATGGGGGAAACAAAATCTGCACATATGTATGTGCGTATATTTGTATTTAGCTAGAGGTTGGAGATTAAATCTAACATTTTACTGCCGATAAGGTCATAACATCAAAAGCAATAAAATCTAAACAGAGTCCAACAGAGAGAGATAGATACGCGGCGTATACGCAATATCGATTTGACGACTGAAAACCTATACATAGAACAAAAAAAATGTTTCCTAAACTCCAATACTCACTGAATGTCAGACTGACTGACTGAATGACTGCTTTGAGCCATGTATTTGCCATTCGAAAATGTTTCATTTTCTTTCTTTTGGCCGCTTTTTGATTTGTATTTTGCGATAGCGTTTGACGTAGGAGCAACAGATTTTGTGTTGCCATTTCCCTCCTCTTCGTTTTCCGTTTTATTTTCCTTCCTTTTATTTTTTTTTTTTTTGGGGTACATGTGCCGCAATTTTATTACACAAACACCCAAAAAAAAGAAAAATGGAGAAGCGTAACCCGCTCGGATCTCCGATATATGGAAGTTTTTATACCCTAACGCTAATATAATTAAATCTTGAAGCTTTTACATAGCCAAATTATTTATTTCAATTTATTATTCGATTACAGGTTCTGGATTTGACATATTCTAAACTGAACAACTACTATTTGTTATTCGAGTTTCTGTTGGTTATTTATTCTTTTGCAAACTTTTACAAAAAGTTAAATAATTTTTTCTTTTAGTAAGAGTACACAATGGCACACACATGTTGAGGAATTTTTTGGGTTTTATCAGAGGAAGGCTAAGTACAAAGTTTGATATCCGAATGCTAACAGCAAATTGTAATTAAATTGTGGTCTATTTTTAAAAAAGGGCAAAACACAGAGACAAGCGAATACAGTTAGTCTGATTCAATGTTGGGTAATATTAAGGATATTCTCAGTACTTTTGTGAGACAACCCACGTTGACAAAGAAAGAAAACAACAATAAA
Source organism: Drosophila emarginata (assembly GCA_037075365.1). Lineage (NCBI taxonomy): Eukaryota > Metazoa > Arthropoda > Insecta > Diptera > Drosophilidae > Drosophila > Drosophila emarginata. The sequence continues at coordinate 7,844,632 of JBAMCD010000221.1, forward strand.
GACATAAAGGGAACTTGCCTAAAGGCGCTTAATTAAAGTTAAATTGGGTGTTGGCCCCGCTGTGGCATAGTCCAAACAGGGAAGCAAGTCGCAATTAGTGGCACAATAGGCACCCATACTTTACACTTAATACCACTCCACATTCTCATATCAATTCAATGGATTTGTGCAATACGTTCTTTCTGTCGATGTCATGGCAACTGGGTGACATGCAATCATTTGAGATTGCGCCATTGCAACGACATCTCGGTGTCGCAATAAAAATTCTATTCTCCAATCCAATAACAACAAACCGAAACAGCAGATATAAAAGGGGTTCAGTTTCAGGTGCCTAGTTACAATATTACGAGTAGCTTAAGAAATAAATCAGCAAGTGAACGGTTGGATGGTAAGAAGAAATAAAATTAATTGGATTTGTCGCCGGCTTCATATTTCTTTATGAATTGCCCAACCTTGATGGATGATGGTAATTGATGTGGCCCTCCAATTAACAGGATGTCGCGTAGGCAAAATTAATTAAACCTTATTTATACATTTTGTGTATATATTTAGAAGCTGGCGACCTAACCTAACCCAACATGTCTATTTAAGTGCAACAAGTGAATGTTATTACTGTCAAAAGCAGTAAAAAGCAATTGTCTGCAAAATGTATTGTTATATATTTATATAATAAGTTAAATAATGATATTTTTGTGACTCTTTTCCCACATGTTATGCATATGACATATCGACAAATGTTCCTGGGAATTTTCACAAGGATGAATTCTAAATTATACAATTTCTATTATGTTATTTATGCAATAATTCTGTTATCTCACTGAATTGTCTGATTGATTCAAAAGGACACAACCTTTCTTTTATATAATCCTTTTACTAATAAAGTTGTTATATATATGAATGATTTTTAACCTAGCTTGATTTATAAAAATTATTAGAAATTATTATTAGTAAAAGACAGGAATTGAAATCAAGAAAAACTAAGATTCCTTTACTTTTGTTTTCACTAAAAATCAATTAGAGCTCAAAATAACAAAACTAAATAATCATTTTATCCTAAAAAAACTCTCTTCACTTAACAAACTTGAATTTTTATATACATTTCGTCATTATCACTAAGAATAGAAGTTTGGAAAAAGTGAAACAGTAAAAGCAACTATCATGTATATATAATTAGACCTTTTCATTATGATTACCCTGACCTTGGGCCCCATTTTAGTGTGTTGCAATGACTGTTTAACATGCAATAGGCAAATTTTCGCGCCTAGCGGGTATGCAATAAAAATTTCACTCGACCGCCGGAAGTTTGCCAAAACAGAAAGAGAACTTTTCGACAACAGGCCAAGGTGCACTTGGCTTGGTGGCATGCCCCATTTAATCATTGATTTTTCACATCCAAATAAAAGAAGGGTATTTAGTATTGAGTGTTTACTTACCGGTCCCAGATTGTCGAAGCCATATTTGTCGGCCACCTTGTGGGCGAAATCATTGTCAACACTTCGACGGAAGCGCACTAGAAACGAGCTGGTGAATACGGCCTGATTGCCCAGACCGCCGGAACCATTTGGACCGCCGGCACCTGCCTCCACATTAATGTTGCTTAGAGCCAGCAGCATTAAGACCGTTAGCCCGGCGCCCAGAAAACGCCATGAAGCAGCAGTGCAGCTCCTTGCAACTGCTGCAATAAACATGGCACGCTTTGTCCTTGCTAATTGCCTTCTGTTTGACTCGGTTTCTCAACGATGGGGCAACGCTGGTACACACACACAGTTCTGGATGCGGGGTAAACGTTGGCAAACAAGCGTACGAATGAGTGTCGAAAAATAAAGGACGCGCTTCACTGCACACACAAAGAAGGAATGACTCGTTGGGTTTTTTTGTCAATTAATTTCCACAAAATAAGTTTTCCCCAATAACCGGCAAACGGGAATTGTTGGACAATGCGCTCTGTTGCGGTTGCAGTTGCAGTTCGCTTTTTGGTTGGCCAATTTCTTTTGTTGTTTGGCCCTTCTTCTTGTTATGTTCTATTATTCTGTGTGAGTGTATATATGTTTTCTTGAATTGGGGTTGGCTACGACCTTCTATAGAGACTTGTGCGCTGCCTCAAGAACTTCACTGGGGCGCTGCGCGCTGAAAACTGTTTGCCAGCTTCGCCAGTGGACGCCATTATGAATATCCATTGAAAAGCTTTATGCAAAGCTCAATGAAAAGCTTGCGCGAAGCCCCTACCTCCTTTGCGCCCACTCAGTGCATTCTGTTTTATGCTGATAGTGCCATCTTACTCGCACACATATATAGTCATACGGACATACCGTTCTCAGCTGGTTCCAGGCTTTTGCTTTCCCCCATCCTGACCGTTGCGCTGACTTATAGACGTCACCACTTTCGGTTCCCTGTTCTCAGTCTCTGTCGCTCCCTTTTCCCGTCACTGCCCCTGTGCGACTTTACGTTCGATATGGCTTTTATATCTATATATTCTGATGTTGGTGTTCGGCTCCTCTGTTGCTGTTACTCGGCTGCGATTGGTTTATGCTGCGCTTCGTCAACATATGGCAACATATTTTACTTTCTACTTAGCTTCATTGCATTTCATAAAGGAAACACAGAACGATTCGTACATACAAAGGAATATTATACGCAATTACATGCTACCCAAAAGAGCTTCAACTTTGACCTTCACCCCAAATAAACAGGCAAACTAAGCGGCCAAAGCCTTTGAGCTGTAAGCATTTCAAAAGCGAATGACATAAGTATTTATTTTTCATTACATGCAACAGTTTTTATTTTTTTTTGGTTAAGACGAAAGGATTCTCTACAGTTTTTATTTAATTAAACAAGAGGATCTTTATTATAAATTTATATACAAATCCAAATTTTATGCAAGAGTTAGGCGAATTTTATATAACTTTTGTTTTGTTTTTATTCTATTCATTGATAAATCATAAATTTTTTGTTGATTTTATTTGAAGAAATATCCTTTAGAAGCCAGAAGGCGTTTTTAAATAAAGGAATAAACACTTAGATCCTGGTACAATGTTATATGTATATATGCTTTCGTTGATATTTTAAAATCTTTTCAGATTTATGTGTATTAATTCCATGTTCTGACATATTGTGATCTGACTTCTTGGATAAAGTCTCTTTAAATCAATCAACGATAGTTTTGTGTCTTTCTTGCCAGACTGGGACATTATATAAACTAATTGCAGTATTTCTCCGAAGGATATTCCTTAGCTAAGTTTTAGAAGTAAATATATCTTTTAATTAAAATTCACTTGAAAAATTAACCAGAAATATTTATTATTTAGTATAACAAGTTTTTAAAGTAGACTTACGCTGCTAAGTATTAAAACATACGATTGTTATAATTTTGAAATATCCATGCGTTTTATACTTATGATTATCTTACAATAAATTGGGAAAATATCAAACTTATAAAGCATTTCATTATCCATAATTTTAAAAGAAACTTAAACATTTTACAATATCATAGAGTGTTAGATATCGTCTTTGAGTCAACTGAAAACCATAAACTAGCGGAAGTTGAGTGCATTATCTGGAAAATGTTAAGTGGCACTACAAATATTATACAATAATTCACATCAGGTGCCTGAAAGTGTTCACTGGCCGCCATTTATATATATATTCATATCCACTTAGCCAAGTGGGTGGGCGAGAAGAGCGTCCGTCCTTAAACTCGCTAATGCTGAGCATATGGACAATCGCATGCGCGATCCGGAGGCATAAACAATGCAATTGGCTATTTAAAGCGGAAGTGGGGCAGCTTTAAATTACAATTAATTTTTAATTAGATTTAAATATAAATTTACATAGTAGCTTAAGAGCTGCTGCATGAATTTAATTAACATAAAGACGTATACGAAAAATATTCTTGTCAAGGAAGCTAACAAAGAACATAAACTTAAGGGGAAAAAACGAAACTTAAAACTTAACTTTTGCTCATCACAATCGGGAGAGATGGGAAGATGAAATGATTTGCTTGGTAAGAGTCGGTAATTTATGGAAGTGACCGTATCGGGTTTCATTTCCGGCTGCCAAAGAGTTTGCCTCGCGCTGTAAGAAACAAAAACTTGATAAGCGTGTACTCTTTAAATAAATGTGGGAGACTTTTACAAACCATGCGATGTGGCCGGAGACAGGGCATGGGAGCTGGCATGACGTTTCATACGCGGCGTGTCCAACGTGCTAAAGGAAGATGCTGCAATTGTCGTGGTTGTTGATGTGGTCGTGCTTGTTACTTCTGTGGTGGGCATGGATTTGTAACGCTGCAATGAAGTACGAGGCTTCTTTGATTGACTGGCCTCTAACATGGCTTCATCTATTGCAGCCAACCAGTCCTCACTTTCGTCCTCGTCTTCAAAAAATTTCATATAAAACGATGAACGCTTCTCCTTATCTTTGTCTGGTTTGGTGGGCGTCTTCTGTGTGCTTTGCAGCTTGGATTCTAATTGTTGCGTGGCCTCCAGAAGGAAAAAATCCGTTTCCGAATCATTGAGAAAGTCTGCCAGAGCTGGATCTTGCACCGGTGGCAATGGTTTTGGGGCTTCTAGTTGCTTGTGCAGCTTCTCGCAACGTTCTTTGAGCAGCTCACGGCTCCGCTTTTGCTGAGCCCGCCACTGCTCATTATCCAACTGATTGCGTCTGTCCTCACATCCCTTAATACTCATTTGTCTGCTCCGATCTTTAAGCCGGATGCATTCAGTAGAATCGAAACCACTGTCTCTTGTAGAATTGTTACGATTCCAACGCCAACTTACTTCGGGACTTTCGGTCACTAAGGTCTGTGAAAATAGGCAACTAGGCGACAGGCTGATATCCATTCGAGGAGAAAAATCAACACTGTCATCTAGGCTAAGGGTTTTCTTATTTGGCGGCGTGCACTCCACATGATCTGCAACGAAAATTGTAGATGAGGGAGAGCCGGGTGTTGGTGTCGCCTCTTTCCCTGTTGTTGTTGTCGTTGCTGTTGTATTTGTCACATCCTGAACTGCGCAACCGTGCCGAGTCCGACTCTGGGGCGAAGCTAAAAAGAGGATTGTTGTTGTTGTCTTAGATTTCATATACCAATAATACTTTATATAATACCTACCGCTGTGTCTCTTCTGCAACAGACGCGTACTAAGCGTAAGCGATCTCCTTTTAACCGGAGCGTTTTCCATGAAAATTATTTAAATTATAAATTAAATTAATTTTTGGAGGCTTCTTTTGGTGTTACCAGACCCATCGATTTAGATTTTCTTTGAGTGTTCTGGCAATGCTAAGCGGTAGTACACTTCAGTGTTGGTTTACGGCGACTCACTGCCAGTGTTGCACAATTTACACAACCGCCGTATTCACGGTACGTGTCACACCAAAAAAAAAGGAGTTTTGCTGATTATTTATAGTAAACACAAGAAAAGACGTCCCAGGAATAAAATCGGAGCAAGATGAATCTAAATTACAATCCTAATGCTGGTATGGGTATGCGGAATCGTAAGTGGGAAAACTGTAAGGAAACAAGCTAAGCAAGTATAACACAAACAACAAAGCCGCTAATACCTATGGGACACGGTTTGAAGCGGAGTTTAATGTTTTTAAGTTGCCCAGTTACCGCAACCTCCTATTCCTTTCTATATCTTTCTATCTGATGCACTTACATTTTAACATGTTGCGTTTTGTGATCTTGTCTGCTGCGTGTTTAGCTTGTTTTACTTTTGTTTTCCCACGTCACTTTAATGACAGCCTCTGTATATGTACATATGTCTCACCTTTACTCTCCCATCCTCTTAAACTGTTTTGTTTGAATAGCGCAAGGCGGCAACCGTGGACGTCCACAACGTGTCAGCGATTTAAATGCCATGGGTCCAACTGCTCCCATTCCTGGACCTTCCCCCTATATGCCACAACCAGCGGCTGGACCTTCAATGCTGGATCCCAATATGTATGGAGCCGGCGCTGCTGTTCCCCCAGTGAACAACTACGGGTTCAATGGAGTCCAAACTCAGCTTCCACCTCCACAGCAGCCCCCACAACCAAATTATAGTTATCCACCTCAGCCACAGCCACCGACCGCTCCAGCATATGGATTTAATGCACCACCTCCTCACCAGGCAGCGGGAGCACCAACTGGTGAATATCCACAACAGTTTGCCATGTTTCAGCAACCCATTGTTCAAGATATGGCCATGCAATATGGACAACGATTAGCCGATCAAGGCAAGCAACTGGTCGAAAATCAGTTTGAAAAGTGGGTCCCAGTGTCCAAGCTAAAGTACTACTTTGCCGTGGATAATGCCTATGTGGGACGAAAGCTGCGACTTCTCTTCTTTCCGTACATACACAAGGTGAGTAGATGACGAATTTTGCTATATAATTGAATTTAACATATTATTTCTTTACTTTTAGGACTGGTCACTTAAGTACGATCAAGAGCATCCTGTACAGCCTCGCTATGATATTAACGCTCCCGATCTATATCTCCCTACAATGGGTTTTATTACTTATGTAATTGTTGCCGGACTTCTGCTGGGCATGCAGAAACGATTCTCACCCGAACAACTTGGCATACAGGCATCCAGTGCCATGGCCTACAGTTTATTGGAATTGGTCATCTACTCCATTGCCCTGTATGTAATGAATGTAAAGACAAACCTAAAGACTTTGGATCTGTTGGCATTTACCGGATACAAGTATCTAAACATTGTGACGAGTCTAATGATTAGTACTCTATTCTTTCGATCGGGCTACTATATAGCCCTGGCCTACACTAGCTTCTCTTTTGGTTTCTTCCTGCTGCGGACACTGCGAACAAAACTTTTGCATGATAACACGCCGGCTGCCCCCAGCGGTGCCATCAACTATGATCCGTATGGTAATCCCCAACAATATGACTATAGCGGAGGGAAAAAACGAAAACTATACTTTCTTTTTATGGTGGTTATCGGTCAGGCTCTATTTTCTTTTTGGCTCTCTAAGCATTTGTATTTGGTTGAGACCGAAATTTTGGCTGTGCCCAAAACAATTTAGATATAGTAAACACATTTATATAGTAACTCGATCGAAATTATAAAATTGTGCTACTCACCAATGTAAAATCATTTCCAAAATGTTAAAATTTCTAAATAGTTTACATATAATGGTTAGACGTTACTTAGAACACCGTTCATACTGGTGTGTGTGTGTGTGTGTGAAGAACGATTAAAAAAAAGTGAATCTTAATCTTTAGTTGAGATCTACATAAGAGAAAGGTAAAACCCATATTTTTGTTAATAACAGAATACATTTTTATATTAATAAAACATGCAATGAAAACAATAATTTATTGGGAACAGAAGCAACCGCATTGAATCATCTAAAGTTCATATAATTATGCTAAATCATCGTGATGAAATAAAACGGATTTGGCAAGTAATTGGTTCTAGGTGGAAATTAATCGATTCGGTTAACTGAAAGAGTCTGCAGGTATGTAAGATTCAGAAGGAACAGAATTACTTTGAACTTTGATTATATTGGTTAACTGAAAAGCGTTCGAATTTCTGTATTATTTTGCTTCTCAAATAAATAGGTGTTAACATGCATTTTTTCAGTTGAGAACTATAATATTATATCATAAAGTTTTCATTTTTTCAACCTACCTAATCAATTTAAAGTGGAATCGTTTCAATAATTGTAGACAAATTTTCAGCTCTATATAGAATAGTTCAACAGGCATTTGTTTAATTTTGAAACAAATCATTTATAAATAAACAATCGTACATTTAACCAGATCTGTTTGCACCATACAATCAACACATTTTAAATGAGATCATTTTCTATTTTTTATGTATATAATTTTTATTGAAATTTTTACTCCTTTGTTGGTTGTTTTTTTTTTTCTAACGTCTTTCCCTTTTTGTTTGAATCCGTTTTATAAAATATATGCATGCCTGTTTTTTTTTTTGTTTTTAGTTTTCGCTCAATTTCCGTATTCCTGTGTATTTGCATTTAGTCTAATTTGTTTGTTGAAATCATAGGCATAATAATAATCAATCCATTGTAATAATAATATAATAATAATCATAACAGTTCCTACATTTAGTTTAGTTTCGCAGACTAATTACATAGTTGTATAGTTGATAGTTCGTTAGTATTTATTTCATTTCGGGGGCCTCAAAATTGCAACTCAGTACATAGCACACAAAATGTGATAGAGAATTCGCTAGCTTTGCTTCTGCCACATCCGTTCTGATCGGCGTGTGTGTGTGTGTTTCTTTGTTTGTGTATGTGTGTGTGTGGATTGGGTAAATTTGATTTTCATTTATTTAATATTGTTCAGTTTATATGTTTTATGTGTTTTATTTTCTGTGTGTGAGTGTAGGCTAGCGCTTAGTAAATAGTTATAAACATGCTTTGCTTTAATTTGTTTTCAACAAATTTCTCGTACTAAAAAAATAATACCTTTACAACTAATAATAGAAATTTTAATATAGCTAATATACACATAGATATATATATATATATATTAATTTATATATATATATATACATATATATATGTATACAGATTTATATAATATGCATGTCTATATTTATACATACACAAATATGTATGTAATTGTATATATATATTTTTTTTTGTTCTTTTGCCTTCTTTATATAAATCGTAGTTATGTTTTACATATCTATATATTGTATATATAATTTATGTATGTATGTATATACACATATATACGTTTGTTTTTCTGTGTGTTTGTGGTTTTAAAACTCATTTAGGCTAACATTTGGAATACAAAATATGCAACATAAAAACCATTCTGCCTAATCAAAAAATATTGTATTATCGAAATGAATCGCCTAGCTTTAACCTAGATCACCAACACTGCATGCATGCACCGCCGCTAGCTATTGCTATTGCGGCTACTTGACAAGATTACGCTGATAGTTGACCATGTCCATTTTTATTGAACTAAATTACTGTGCCACCGGGAGGCGCTGTTTGACTGGGCGATAAATGTTGAGTTGCATGCTAAAAGATGTAAAATTATTTTTATTAATAAATTCATTTTATGAAACGACCATCAACTTTAATAATTTGCTGCAACTCACCGTTGCATGGCCAGGCCTTGCCCATGTGTAAATAAATCCATCCTGACATGCCGTGAGAAAGCAATCCTCACGAAAGATCAGGGCCGTTAAACGTTCATGGGCTATTTTCTTGCAAACAAGTGGCTCCAGTAGCGGACACTCATCGAAACGGGGACAGGCGGGTGTGCCAATCAATTTCATGGGATCAAAGCTGCTCACACTGGATGTGTTATGTGTAGATTTTCCCAGCTTAAGGGAACCAAAGCTGTGGGCCATTGTGCTATTGCCAATGGCTGTACCCGTGCCCGATGTCGATGACTCCAAAGTGCTGGAGTTACCAAAATTCGAGGAGCTACTATTGTTGCTGTGATTATTGTGTTGTTGGTAACTCTTCAGCATGTTCATGGCCTTGCGGTGCTGGCGATGAGTCGTGGAATTGCTACCGCTGCCATCATAGTTCAGGGTGGATGACTTCTTATCGGAGTTGTTCAGGAAACTAAAGTTCGAGAGACGCTGGGTTAGACTATTAAAGGCGCTGAATCCGCTGCCACTTCCGGAATTGGAGGACTTGGTCGAGCTATTGGAAGTTTTGCTAGTATTATAACCTGATGTGGTATATGAACCACGCTGCTGGGCACTTCCATCAATGCTGTCTGATTTGGTGGCACTGATGCAATTTGGAAATTTAATGGAATTACTCGTGCCATGTCCCCGACCATAGGATTTAGATGCATTCGCTGCTGGTGCTGGGCCAATTGTAGATGGCGTAGCGCCTTCGGTTTCACAGTCATCGGGCGGTGTTGAGGATTGTGAGGATATTGTGCAGTTGGCTGTCGAAAATTTACTAGAGCTACTATTGCTGTGCTCCGTAGCCCCAACGCCACCAGCTGCCTCTCTACTAGGACTACAGCTGCCAGAGTCTGCACGTTGTCTAGCCTGGCCCATGGCTACAGGACGTATCAGCTTGATGCCATCCGCATCAATACCACCATTCAATTGGGTGCTATTTACGCGTTGCCGCAGTGCCAGTGGATGTCTGAGTATATCCTCCGTGATATCCCATAGACAGATCTGAGTATCCTGGCTGACCGAACCCAAGCGATAGCTAATGGCAAGCTTATCAGGCGCCAGCGCCGCCGACGAAGCATCCGAACGAAATGAGGCAGAATGTGGACGTGCTCTGGCGGTGCCATGAACAGGTGTAGAGTTTTTCTCAAAACCCTCGAAACCGCCATTTGCCGTTGAGTCACCAGAGAAACGAGCTTCTCGCGATGCCATATACTCGTTCATCTGATTCTCATCGTCACTAAAGTCACCGCCATCCCAATTCGTATACGATGTGGTATATGGATCAAAAGCCACCACAGAAACCCAGGAACGATGACCTTGTCCGCGAGCCACCACACGTCGCTCCTGTAGCGACCAGACAGTCACTAAATCATCCTCGCCACCTACAACAATGTATTTGCCATCGGGGGACCAGCAAACGCAAAGGAAGCCACCGAAATAGGAACGCGCAATACCCAACAGCTCCATGGTGTCATATTGAAAGACACGTAGAAAGCCATCCTGAGACACCACCGCTAAATGGGAGCCGCAAGGCGAAAAGCAAAACTCATTGATGCAGCAATTGTCGGTGCTAAAGACCCATTTGTAGAGCGGGTTGCGTGTGGTCTTTGATTTGCAGGTGAGTATCGTGTAGCCATCGCCCATTTTGAATGGCTGATAACTGGGCGCAGTGGCAGCGCACGGCAGCTCCTCATTGTATAGATACAAATGGCCGGAGGCGTGCGAGGCGAGAAATAAATGTGGGGAATTTGGCAGCCACTTCAGGCAGGTCACTTTGGTCTTGTCAATGAGACGCTGCAAATGAATTGGATTTTAATTACTTTTGCCAAAACGAATTTTAGAAAAATTTTCAACTTACCTCCTCGTTAAAGAGCTTGCGTAGCTCTCGTGGACCCACCTGAGGGGAAACCAATTGAATTTGTCCCGTTGTGAAACCAACTAAAAGTGGTGCTCCAGTCGGTGTCGCTGCATTTGCATTAAAATCATGACAGCTAGGATTGGTGCCTTTGTAGAATTTTTTATCGATCGGTTTGCTCATCTCAGTGCCCTGTAAATAAATTTTATTATCATTATAATCCACAAGTTACTTTAGACAGTTATGGGGGTGTGTCTACACACACTCACACACACACACACAACACATACAAATGAAAATAAAAAACGATAATTAACACATTGCGTCAACGATGATGATATATGAAAATTAACTACTTGTTCTCGGGAACAAGGTGACAACTGAACAAAATATTAAGATTAGAACTGATCCAACGACATTTTTAAAGTTTAAAATACAATCAAATAAAATTCAAGCTGTTGGCCACTAGACCATTGTCAAGGGAAATAGCAACAGCTGTTGCCCCAAGCATCTGGAGCTGATGAAAATTCTACAATCTCAAGTCGAAAGCTAAATACCCTTTATATTATTGACAGAAAGAATGTTTTTAATATTTTAGCAAAATAAATGATATATTTGAAAATTCATTACAATGAATATATAGAAAACTTGTAGTAATAATATAATAATCCAAACTGAACGAAATGGATGAACAAGAAGCTAAACAAAATCTAACTTAATAGAGTAACAATGTTAACGCTTAAGCGTATTATGACTTGGATATACATATCTTAGCTTTTTAGAAGATTTCTATTTAATACCCCAAGAATAGAATTAGTGTATTATTATTTTAAAATATTGATTTCAAGATGTGATAGATGAAACAATTGCAACACCTGGTTTAGGGTATACAAGAAAACATATATAAGTATATACATATATAATAAGAAATGAACCGCTGGAACGTACATCCATACGTAGGTTGCCTTCAAGTGTAATAAACATTGAAATAGAAGCTAAACAAGCGAATTGATCAACAAATTATACAAAAGGGACGGGAAGGGGAAAAGATGGTTTCGGGGAAAGAAAAATAGGTCCCTTCCCCCATACCGCACAACTTGTGTACATATGCGAGTTTGGCTTTGCCAATTATTGGACATGCCCACAACCACCCGCCCCCCATTCCTACTATTCTACAAGTCCCTTGTGCAATCTGGTGCTAGGAATTGCAATTGTTGCCTTATCTGCAACAGTGATAAACCTTGCTAGAAGATGTCTGGGGATACGTATAGGTAGGTAGGTATGTAGATGTATGTATATGTGTATGTATGTGATTCCTGGTTCTTGTGCCACGTCACATGCTGATAAGATACAAACAGAAACTATGCAAATTAGATTAGTGTGGAGCACTCTCTATGGTCTTACCTTTTTGGCTCCACGAAATGCATAGACATAGAGATCGCGACCAAAATTAAAACAGATGCGATCACCTCCAATAATTGGATTGGTGGTCACACCGTTTTGATCTGTCACGCTGCCATTCATCATAGAGTGCATGGAGATTCCGCCACCTAGCCGGGCATCAACGGTACTGTTGTTGTTGTTACCGTTGTTATTGTAATTGCTGTCACCGCCAGCGCCACCCCCGTTGTTTGTTATTGCCGGTGAGGTGGTTGTTGTTGGTGTTGTATTGATAGATGCTGCTGTGGGTGTGCTAGTAGCTCCTCCCCCATTGGAGGAGTGCGTCCGATTACCGCTTGTTGTTGTTCCCGCTGTTGCTGTTGTTGTTGTTGTTGCCGTCGTCGCTGGAGATGAAGGTGCCGGCTCACTGGACACCTTGCTGCTACTACTTCCATGGGCCGGATTAGGAAGCGTCACAATGGAGACGCGAACCTGGGGTGAACTTTGATTGTTACTGTAACCCACCCGATTGGGACGCGAGTACTCTGAGAGGGTAAGCAGTCGGTAGGTGCCCTCGCGCGTTACGAATTGCGTTTTCAGATCGTCCTTGACATTGGCATCCAGTTGACTGGCCATTACGTAGGTGTGTCTCTGTCAGCGGCCAGTGCTGTAATTCTTCTTGGTTTCCTTGCCGCACCTCTCACACCCCTCTGAATCAACCACACCAACCTTTTTCTCTTTCTCTCTCTCACAATCACTCAGTCACAGTCGCAGCACCTCTTCTCAGCCCATAACTTGTGCGGCAAAGGCACACACGCAAAAGTGAGGCTGATTTTGCTCCCGCTCCCACTTTTACCTGCTGCTGCTCTTCCCCCCCCTCGAATACAAATCGCACTTTGCTGGTGTCTCAATCGGTTTGCGGTGGATCCACGGCTGATTTTCACAAAGCGTTCAATTTACTACTTGCCACTAATTAACCGTATTTTTGTATATGTATGCGTATTTGTGGCTTTGCGCTTGCACTTTTTGTTTTTTTTTTTTAATTAGATTTAGATTAGGGCTGGGAATACTGTCGATACTACGAATATTTTGCCACCACTACTTGGTTTATCGAAAATAATCTACTCATTTTGTGTCTGCTAATTAACAGTGCTCGCAAATGATTATGTTAAATTTAACAGCTACTGTTACAGTATTAACCCGCTTAATTTCAAACTCATTGTCTGGACTAGCGTAACCACAAGGGCAGAAATTTGATAGATTCCCAAATTTTACATATTCATCAATAGATTTTCATTTTACAAAGAAAACATTAAATTTCTGCAAAATGAATAAAATTAACAAACTCTTAACCAATCTTTGAATCTCGAATTTATTTATAAAATAAAAAACACATTTCTTTTGGTGAAAAAAATCCAACGGTAGAATAATATACACATAAGCTGGACAATGAATACGATAGTAATGGTATAAATTAGGTTCATTTACGCTTTATCATACCTAAAGTCTTCATTGTACAATTAATAAAAGATATAAAATTCTGAGTGAAACATATATATATGCAATAAAGCTAGAAAGCATTTATTTTTTCTCTGATTTGAAATCGGGCAGCGCTCTGCACAACGAGCAACAGTTGGGGTAGCTAAGAAGCGAATATATTCGTGTCCATGTCCGAGTGTGTGCCAGCTTGGCCCCTAATATGCGATTGCTATGGATTGGATTTCTATGAGAATATGTCTTAATTTTTTTTTGTTTCTTGGTTTTGTTTTATGATTTGGCTTACAATTAAAATTACGCTTGGACTCCCTATGCTTATGATTAATTTAAATGTACTGTAATTTTAATATGTAAATGTAATTTAATTTATATATTATTTCTTGTTTGGCTGGCGGGCTGGCTACGGCTTTATTTATTGCCTGCATTGACAAGAACACGTTGCCGCGTTGTGGATGAGTTGAGCGCAGGATTGCACATCTCCGTAGTGAATTTGGAGATGGTTCTGTGAAATCCATTCTTATTCACTTGTCCATTTTGTGAAGCAACATCGCCGTCCTTAAGCGCCTTAGCATAACCATTGGCATGACCATTGGCCTTAATAGCCGATTTATCCTGAAAGAACAAAAAAAAGAGAATGATCAGTTATATGTCAAAAATTATTCACTGCATTCCTCTTACCTTGCCATCGCGTTTAACATAGGCACGCTTATAGAAATTCGAAAACAGAAAATAGAACATGACTGCATGGGCGCCAATAAAGTAGGCAAAACCAATGGGATAATTGCAATCGTTCTTAAAGAACAGCTGGAATGAATGCACCATAACTAGAACGAACTGTATCATCTGCAACACTGTCAAATATTTCTTCCACCACAAATAACGTTGAACTTTGGGTCCCATGGCAGCCAACATATAATACGCATACATAAAAATATGCACAAAAGTGTTGAGGAAACCAAAGAATGTCGAATGGCCGCCAGGAGTGAATTTAACGCCCCACCAAACTGAAACGGGCATAATACCATGATGGATCACATGCAATGTCGACACCTGATCGTAACGCTTGCGCATCACAAAGAAGAATGTGTCAAAGAATTCGGTAAACTTGGAGAAATAATACCACCAGCAGCCCTCAGCGGTCTAAGTAAGAAAAAAGATAAAACAGATAATTATAAATTAATATAATTTAAATTAAAGACAAATAAATATAACAGATAAACTACTTCAAACCTTTAAAAATATTCGTAAAAAAAAATGGACGTAAGCTAAGATACAAACTAAAACATAACTAGTTTTGTTCTAAATCTGGCTTAACTTAAAATATATCATTCGATTAACATTTATTTGAATTATTCTCAAAATATTGTTCTTTTCAGTGACTAACGGCAACTGCTTAAAAATATCTTTGCAAACCTTTCGCCTTTTTGAAAGTTTCTAACAAAGGGTCGCCACTTTCTTTGGGTCATTTACCCAGTTAGCCATTTGGTCCAGCGACACGTGAGGTAGCAACACCTACCTAGTCAACTATCTTTGCATATAAATTCTATTTCTTAATGCCAGGTTGGCCGGCCGGCCGGCCCGCTGGCCAATTCAAAGACAACTTCTTATTGATTAGCATAAGAACCTGTCGTTGGCTTTTTGGCAAAATCTCGAACTGGTTGCTTACATAAAATATAAACCACAGGTACATATATATTTATATATACATATATATATATTCCTATTATATAGTTATTTATGTATTAATTCTATACTCACACGTATCGCACGCGGCGAATTGGAATAGTCAACGGGTTCGCATCTCAGATTATAACCATTCAACCAGCCACCTAAACAGGACTTTAAACCAAAAAGATATTCATTAATTCAAGTTATATTTATTTTCAGACAAAATTCAATACTTACCTCATAGAATAACCACATACTAAATACAACTTGAACCGCATTATAGACAATCAAAATTTTACGCAGCTCAAAGGGTTTTCTGTTTTCCATCAATTTGGGTCCAAGTACCTTAAAAGAAAACAAAAACAGTAAATAAATAATAGTTCAAGACGATAGATTTAGCTAAAGCTTAAGCATCATTTAAACCCTCATTCCACTAAACTATTGAAAAGAAAAAACGCTGTTATAATTATCAAATCAATTGACTTGACCAACACAATTTATTGTTGGTTTTTGTGACAAGTTCGTTGCTTAAGTCTTTTGTCTCGTGTGTGGTTTTATCTATGTATGTATTTGTGTGTGTGTGTGTGTGATGTGAAAGTAAGTTAAATGCTTTTGTAAAACTAGGCAAACGTATGTAGATAAATGTAAACCAATTCAAAGCTCAGAGACCCAAATAGAAATCGTTTGTCGATTATTGATTTTTCAAATATTTTTGCATAATCTTTGGCTGTCGTTTGCCCCTATTTCGGTCACATTTCAACACAATTCGAATCGAATTTTTCGCCATCTCGTCTGGCCATGAACTTTTTCTGTATATAATTCAAGTTGAGTTGAGTTGACTTGAGATGCCACATAATAATAAAACTGAAAACAAGTTTTGTGAAAAGGATCCAATCACTATACGTTCCCTTCTCCACCAACGACTCGCTTTCAGTTTTATTCCTAGCTAATCAAATTACTAAAATCAGACTCTGGTTTCTTTTTTAGTACTCTTCTCTTCTGTTCTGTTCTGTTCATGTTGGTTCTTTTTTTTTCTTTCATGTTTTATGTTTTTTATGTATCGTAAATTAAAGTTGCTTTAAGTGGTTACTATTTATGGTCAAGGGTTTTTCCCTTCATCTAGTCAAGTAAAAGTTTATAAGTGTAATTATTGATCTCAATGTTCCATTGAGTGTCTATATAGTATATGTATGAATATGCATATTTGTCTCTGTGTGTCTGTGCTTCCCCTTTTAGCAATTTTCAGCCATTTATTTCTTTCTTACCTTTACAATATAAGCATATGTCAAACTGATGGCTATCGTTGGAAATGGCGAACTCATAAGCGGGTAATCACGGGTGCGCGGATCCGATTTGTTGTCCATAAGATCCCGCCAGCCATCGTAGAATGTTGTGAGGTAATCCTAGAAACAAATTGAAACATATGAATTATAGTTAATTAATCTGTTATTATAGTTAAGTAATTTTTGCTTGAGCAACAGTTCAGATCAGATGTCAAATCAATAAAAAATTAAATTTGCTATTAGTCAATTTCAACACTTTTCCGCCAAACACATCAATTTCTGGTCAACAAAAGTTCAAAGCAACAACCAGTACCAGGAGGGCGGACAGTATAATGATTATATAGTTAGGCATAGCTGCAATTTTTAGCGTTAAATGTGCTTTTAATTAAACAGGCTTTCAGACCCCTACTAGGCTCAGTCTCAGTCCCAGTCAGTCTCTCTGTCCATATGTGCAATAGCCAGAAAAAAATAACAGAAACTTAATCTCGTCATGGCCTCTGCGGAAAGAAATACGGCTAAACAACATTCTAGACGAATTTCCGTATTCATTGCTCCAGCTGACAGACCCCAGCCATTAACCCCCTCATTCATCAATTGTCTACTCAATATTTGTGCGCCAATTTGGTTTTACCAACAACAACAACAATAACAAAGGAACCACAATATACAAATAATAATATTAAAAAAAACTGGTGCAGCCGGCTTAAACGAACAAAAAAAAAAAAAAAAATGCAATGCTGATGTTGCAATACTCACAACTATTAACAAAAGAACATTGTCGATTTGTTGACGTGATTATATTATAATACAAGTCATTATCATTTTAAATGTTAGCTAGATTTGAACTTAATTGCTATAGACTATATGTAGAAGCTTCAATATTGACTATTAACTACATTTTTAGTAATTAATCTTTCAACTTGATTATTTAATCAACATAAATAAAGTAAAGCCTACCATTTACTGTAAGCATCAAGTTTGTAAATATTAAAATATTAAAAACTGAGCCAAGCCCTTTTAAATTTAAACTTGTCAAATATCAAGGCAGTTTAATTTTATTAAAGGAGAAGTAAAAATTAAATGAAAAAAAAGAATCTCACAATTATATAATATTTATATAATGACTTTGCTATATATAGAAGAGACTTTTATTTTAAAACGTTAATCAAGGTTAATTATCTGCCACAGGCATAAAAAATGTGACATAAATAAAAAAGTAATTAATTAATATTAATAGGTGCATAAGAAAATTTTAAAAACAAAAGCTAATTAAAAATTTCAAAGATCATATTCAAGTTAACAAAAATTGTTAAATCTTTAAATAAACTTTTATTTATGTTCAAATATATTTCGAAATAATTTAATTAATGCAACATAAGATGTAAGCAGAATTCGTATTTAAATACTTCCATTTTTTCACACATATTTGAAAGGGGAAAAAAGTGACTAATTATGTTGTTATGTAGTTTACAAATTCAGTTTAAATTTGTGTTAGAAGCCCCTGCGGCCACGCCACTGACCAATTGTAGGATCATCCATCAGAGCTGTCATGCAGACATTCATGTAGATTTGGCAGAGAAACAACAGGTGGACATACCGACTGACTGGACCAAACAATGCTCATTTGTCGCCTTGTCTACACGCCAAGTAAGTCAGCAATTGCTGTTAGCCACCAATGGAGACTTGTCTAGATGCCTGACTCTGATCGAGCGTTGAAAGACAAGTCATGCCGTTTGCTTACTTCATTAATAAACAGTGTCTTGCCATTAGGCATCTGGCAGTGTGTTAGGGGTATGCAATAAATTTGGGGGCAGTGGGGCCAGAGAGGATTCTTTGATCGAGTAATGGCTGTGGGGTGTGGTCAGAGTCTATGTAATGAGCATATATAATTATTGGTTAGAGAACCGCAGCCACAATAATTTCGATTGGCATTTCTATTTCGATGTATAAAACTATTGGCATTATGTTGCAACATTTTTTATATTCATCTTCAACATTTATGTATGTAGTGGCATATGCGTGGTGGTAAGCTACGTGTCAGCAGCGGCAGCAACAATGACTGTGCAAAATGGAAAGAAACTTTGATAATAAATCATGACGCAATGTTTAGTGAAGCGTACCAAAGAAACAGAAATAAAAAAAAGGCGAAATAAACAATGACCTGCACGGTATCCCATTCTGTCTCACTGTTCAAGTGTCACCCTGGTGAGTCAGTGTGTAACTAACCAAAAAAAAAATGAAAAAACCCTAACACGAACTTTGTTGCCACTTTTGGCCGGAAGACCATTTCAAACAATGTTGTTGTTGATTGCATCTAATTAAGATTTATTTTTGAGAAAAAGATTTTCACTTTTTGATGATAGTTAATTGAATTTGTTATTATTAACTAAAAGAAAAGAAATGCCAGGGTCAGTTATGCATCCCTAAAACATATTTTGTAGAAATTTGAAATTGTAATAACTTTAAGTAATTACTTAACTTTAATTAAGAAGATAACTACTTCCGGTCAGATGGATATATATTTAAGTGCTCATTATATCATGGCTATATATGGTTTCAAATTTCTCATTACATACTTTGGAATGCTGAATGGGTGTGAAATGGAAAGGTTAAAATCTTTACCAAGTCTTCCTACTACTTACTAACTATTTATTTACTGACGTAGGTCAGCAACAAGTGTGATAATTTTACATATAATTTATGCCATTTGATTAAGGAAAATTACTAGCGATGAGCGTCATAAAAAACCCGTTTCATTTACTGTGTAAGCGAGAGAAAGAAAGAGAGAAAGAAAGAGAGGGAGAGACAGCAGACCATTAAGATGAAAATGATATATATTTAACACGCATTAAATTGCAGTCTGGATTGGCGATTACTAAATGCAATTAAATTTAATTAACCGGTGTTTGTTTTATTTAACTAAGCTTAATTTATGTTGCTACGGTATTTTTTTTTTTTTTTGGTGTAACTTAAACTGTCAATCTGTACATATATCCATCTATATAAGTGAACTAGATTCTTCAAGTGCATTTCCGTGTGCTAACCAATTAAAGTTGTTAACTATGCGGAATGCGAAAATTGTTTTTAAATTGTTAGAGTATCTGGCTTTAATTTTTTTGGTGGGAAAACAGCAGCCGGAACTCAATGAATTCCTAGGAAATTATTTTTGCAAACCTGTTTAAAAATTTACTCGATTTTTATCAAGCAAATACAAAAGACTTAAGACACAAACTTTTGGTGGGTGTAACAATTCATGGAAATATCTTTATATATATATATATATATATATATATATATATCATATTTGACACTCATAAACACAGTTCATTTAAATTTTACACCAACTTGTTAACAATTTGCTAATAATTTCATGACCTACAGTTTGACAGCCATTGTATAATAAAATGCTTCATCAAATAATGAGCAAATTCCAAATGCTTAACACATTCGACTTAAAATCGAATCTATATACACAAATAAAACAATTTAAAGACAAATTATATTGTTGAAATAATGCGCAATACTTTGAGAACTAAAATTTTGCAATAAAAAATAAACAAATTATTCTCCGGGTGGCCCATCAACAAAATTGAGATATAACTCTGGAGAAATGGCAAAAAAATGATAGAATGCCAAGATAAAATATATGATATAAGTGTTGTTGTTGTTGTTTTTTTTTTTGTTTTATTTTGGGCTTTTTGTGTGACACTCGTCACGCAGTTTGTTGAACTTTTTAGACGCTCAAAGTGTCGATAAATAAATAAACCGGTATTAAAAAAAAAAACAGCAAACACCAAAAATCGACTAAGGCATAAATTTTAATAATAATAATATATATATAGAAAGTATATATATACTTATATAATATTAATAATCATATATGAGTTGTGTCTTCTGGCAAAAGTGTTGATCTGAAAATGGAATCTTTGCTAAAATACAAAAATAAAAAAAAAAGAGAACTCTTAATAAATGTTCATTAATTAAATCACTGCCACCTATGACTATCTAAATCTTTAGTCATGTGTGTGTGTGTGTGTGTGTGTGTGTATTGGCAATTGGCAATTTCGTCAATTCATGCTGATGTGCTGAGTCTGTCAGAATTTTTGTTTTTTTTTTTCTGTGTGTTTTCCCCCCTGTCTTTTGTGGACTTTGATCGGGCAAATATGAGCAGTTAAAAATGTGTTGTATTTGCTATTACATAAAGTCTCAATGTTGGTCAGTTTGCGTAAGCAGCTGCCAGCAGCAACAACAACAACAACAACAGCAGCAGCAGCAGCATCTTTGAGAGCGACTGACCCTTTTTTTTAATTTTTTTTTTTTTTTTGCTTTCTTTGGTTCACACGCGCAGCGCCAAATGCTTTCCCAAAAACCCCACAAAATTGTTGCTTCCGTCAGCGGCAAGTGTAAAAAGATATTTGTAATTGTGCTTGTTGTTGTTGTTTTATGATTGTTGTTTCTATTGCTGGTGGTGCTGCTGCGTTACATTTTAACGCTTCATCATGCGACCCATAAAAAGACAAGCCAAGTCCAAGCTCTGTGCCAACAAATGAGTGAACAATTTTTCTAAGCCAATGATTGGTGGCGCAGCTGTTGTTGTTGTTATTGTTGCTGCTGCTGCTGCTGCCAATGATGACCATTCATCATCTTTGTATGACTATGGCGACATCAACGACTAAAACCAACTGACCAGGTCATCGACTAAGCTCACCCAGACAATAAAGGTTTGCATTCAACTAGCTGGGCTTGGGGCTTTGGCTACAACTTCGATTGCGACAAATTGTTCCCGCTAATGTGTTGCCAGTGACTGTGTAATAATCATTTGGCTTATGAGATGCCAAAAAAAAAAAAAAAGGAAAAAAGTGGCAACCACTTTGCCTATAATTGCATTGATGGTTTTTTCCCCCCCTTTCCTACCACATCAACTTATGTCTTCTAATGGCAATATTTATGCTTAACTTGAGCAAATAAAAAGACCAAAAGAATTAATAATCTTTGGCTTGGATATTACAAAATATATGCAAAGTATTTAAATTTTATAACATTTTACTTTACTTTTATATAATATTAAGTAATGTAGATAATTAATTAATTAGCATATGAAACTTAATTTGTTTCTTGTGAATGTTACTTAATTTCAACGAACAAATTTCATTTTAAATTCAAGATCATTTAAGATTGAATTGTATAGAAATTTTATGGAGCATTGAAAATTTGATTGCCCCCAAAATAAGTCTGTTTAACTTATCTAAAGATTGTTTAAACAAATTTGTTTAAGCGTATTGTTAGCTGTTAGATTTCTCCTATTGATAAACTACAAACAAAATTTACATAAAATGCCAAGTTAACAAATTCATTCATAGCTGCAGTTTCTATCCCAACTTTTTTTGCCTCAGTTGACCTAAAAATGAATCAATGGCCCAAAGACGAACAACTAAACAAAAAGATGCAAAAATTTATAATACAAAAAAAAAAAAAAACTAAAAAAAAACAGACATTGAAAGGCAAATGTTAAACATTTGTTTGTGGATCTGCCAAAGAGACACACAAAGCAATTAAATTATCAACAGGCAAATGACAGCAGCAACACAATCGAACACCATCAGACAGCAACAGCAACAACAGCAAAAACAGCAAAAATGTTATTAACACTTTACAACATGTTGGCAATTAATTAAATCAAGCATCCAAAAAGCTGTTCAAAACTCATAACTTAAACGAAAGAAAACCAAAAAAAAAGAAATTCAAAAGCCATATCGAAAAACCGAAAACCGAAACCCAGTCACAGACCGAACAATAATAATAATAATTATAATCTAACCCAAAAACCGAAGAGATAACAACGAATATGAAGTGGGGGGAAAAAAAAGAAACTTATATATAGAGTTGGGGTAGGGCTGAATTGGTGGGAGGTAGGGAGGGCGGTAAGTTTAGGACTGAGAGGGTGTTGGCCGAGGGAAGATGGTAGCTGGCAAAAATGAGATGATAAAGGTGTTGAAGCTAAAGGCAATACGATGAAGTAACAAACAGAGAGACAGACAGACAGACAGACATACAAACAACAACACAATTCAAATTTTTGTATTTAGTATATAAATATATACTTATTTACTCTGCAAGGCCAACCGGCTGAATAGTAGCTTTGGACTGGCTTTCTTAGCTGGGCTTACTGAGATTGGGATTTTGCCTTTTTGTTTTTTTTCTTTTTTGACTGTTTTAATTTTTTTGCAACTGCGACTAAATAACATTTTTCAGCTGATTTTTAATTTGATTTATATTTTTAAATAGGTTTTATATAAGCACAAGTGTATCTGCCAACTGTTGATGCGATGCGGCACTAAACAATTATTATGGTTTCCCTCCCATTTGTAATGTTGCCGCATTAAAATCATAATTGTCTTCCAACACTTTTACTTTCCCATTTTTATTTTTTATTATTTTTCTGCCGTTGATCATTTCACCCTTTTTCTCTCACTCTTTCTCTCTCACAGACAAAGAGAAGAAAAGGGCCAAAACTGGTTTTCAAATCAAGAAATCGGTATTACACTTAAAGATTTTCAATCATTTTTCAAAAAAAAAAAAATAAAATTCAAGTAAAAATCAATAAAAAGAAATAAAAACGGTAAAAAAATACACACACAAAATATAAAAATAATAGCCAAAGAAAACGAGAAACAGAGAGAAGAAAGACAAAAAAAAAGATGAAAGAGATAGAAACAAAAAGGCGAACCTGCGCAACAAAAAAATCAATTTATAGGTCAAGTTGAGCGCAACACGGACACACATACAATTTGTAGAAAGAGAGGGGAATATATATATATATAGATATATACTTATGTATGTGTATGTGTGTGTGTGTGTGTGTGTAAAACCAACATTCAGGTTCAGCTGAAGACTTTTACTCAAATGGCAGCTTTCAGCGGCATCTTGTCTAATAAGACAAGACTTATGCAATCTCCATGGGAGTCGGAATCAAAATTATGCATATGCAGGAGCGGATTAACATGTGTGTAGGGGGATACACTAATTGGCAGTAATATATGTTATAATAAGTCTCCTAATGAACCTTTGAAAACTATTCATTAGATCAAATCACCAGAATATGGTTTGGATATCATCCGCACCAATCATGGAATACTGAATAATTGGGTTCCAGATATCTAGGAAAGAGTTCTTGTTCCCATCAAAATCTTTTATTTATCTAACTAAGTGAGTTTTAACGTGTTTGGATAATGTCAACAATTTACAATTATAATGTTAAATCCAAATTTTTAGAAGAAAGCCAAAAAATGGAAAATAAGCGAAAAAATGATAAAATTAAAGTGTTTTCTACATTTACTTTTAATCATTCTTAAACCAACTAAGAATTAATCTAAGACTCTATATTTTCCAAATAAATTAACCATTTACTATTTTAGTATATAATAATTTTAGTATAGAGTATTGAACAACTAATTACTGATTTGCTTTAAGAAATGTTTATGATAAGATTTATTATAATTTATAACATTTTTTTATACAAAACTATACAAAATTCTTTCTTTGTAATCTTTGACATACATAAGAAAGGCTCCCTTCAAATGCGGACCTGTATAACTGTATTTGTGTGCAATTTGTTTAAAAACTAAAACAAAAAATTTGTTAACGAATGTTAGTAAATGGAAAGCGAAACACATTCAACATTGATCATATCAGCAGCAATGCAGCAGTTGCAGTTGTTGTTGTTGTTGCTGTTGTTGTTATTATTGTTTTTGTTGCTGCTAATGCTTGTTGTTGTTTGGTGGTATGTTGTGTGGGTCAAGTTGAAAATGCAGCAAGTTTATTTACTTTCAACAATCACTCAAGCGACTTGCACGCGACTAAAAAACGCTCTTGCGCCTTAAACGAGGCAAATGATTTCATAATAGATCCAACAGAAATATCAACAACTCATTCACTAACAGGTGATGTGTGCGTGTGTGTGTGTGTGTGTGTGTGAGTGTGTATGTGTGTGTGCAACGAAGACTTGATGAGTCTGAAACTTCTCAAGCAACTAAATCGCATTAATTTGGCAATCAAGTTTGTTGTTGTTTCTTTTTTTTTTTCTCTCTTCTCCTCTCTTTTTATGTTCAACTTGGTGTTGGCCTAAAATGCCAAGTAATTGGTGCAAGACATTTATTGTTATTGTTGTTGTTTTTGGTGCTATTAACACTCTAAGGAAGCCAGTCGACATTTTTAAGTTTTGTTTTAGGTTCCGCTCACCAGAAGTCGCACATTTTTGTTGCCGCGTTTCAAGTTGCAAGTTGCGGTTTTTTCTTTCTTTTTTTGCAACATAATGATAAAGTTTAGTTAAATTGTCAAGTGCACAGGTGCAAATAAGTACGATTTAGCAATGCGGTGCGTAAGTTGATTTGAAAGTCTTTAAAAAAATAAGAAAAAAAATCAGATAAATGGTGGATAGAGATATTAACAGCTGACTCATGCCAACCACTCGATACAACATAAATATGTCGCTCTGTCTGTCTGTCATGTCACTCTGTTCATTCAGGTTATGTACCTTATGAATTCAGGTTAAATTTAATAATAAATACCAACAATTACACCTTTACACGAGCATCGATTATTTCTGTCTCTCTTCTGATTTTAATTAATGGTTATTGATTTAAGAATACAATGACTTTTCATTATTATGGAGTTCCATTTGCATATGTTTCCACTGTACTGCAGTTCAAATATTTGGGTTTGAAATCTGCATATATATATTCAATAAAGTTCAATGAATTTTAATACGATTACCCAATAAAAACAAGAATTTAATTTATTTAATTAACTAGATGAACTGGATAAAAAACAAATTCTACC
The DNA here is from genome assembly GCA_037075365.1 of Drosophila emarginata. Taxonomy (NCBI): domain Eukaryota; kingdom Metazoa; phylum Arthropoda; class Insecta; order Diptera; family Drosophilidae; genus Drosophila; species Drosophila emarginata. Next base: position 7,870,281 of record JBAMCD010000221.1, read on the forward strand.
GTTATTATTCTCTTAAATACACAAATTAAATATATTAACCTATATTTGAAAAGTGCATTAACACTTATTTAAAAGACAATTAAAATTATCTCACTCATCAAATAATTGAATTATGCATTTTGATACAAGTGAAGGGTATATGAATGAATAAATGAATGAATTTAATTTTGAATACAATTTGAAAATGTTACCCTTTAAATATCAATAAACTTTCATTTTACAACTTGAACTTAAATTGGTATTTTAATTTACATTGCTTATAAATTGATGTAATTAGCAATAACCTTGTGTTTCGGTTACACTTGAAAAATTTTATAATAATGAAAATTAATCGCCAATTAAATTCTAATATCTCCCTTTAATCATTCTCAATAACTTTCAATGTGAAAATTAAGTATATATCAGTAAAAAAAACTACTTAAACTACTTTTAAATTGCTGCTACAGTTTTTTTTTTAATTTTAAAAGGAATGGAATTTTCCTTAATTTGTCTTTTAAAATTATTATCCTTTTATGAATGTAATTTATTAAAAGAATGGATTTTTGAAAGAATATAATAAATAAATATAAATCACGGAGTATCACAAAAAGAGCAATAGAAAAAATCAAGTTTGGAAATATAATAAAAATTGTAGAAATTATCTTGTAAAATAAAACGGAAAACAATTTATTAAGCTATAAACTAATTTGCCTTTAATTAAATGTTAATTTAAAATGTATAAACAAAGAAATAAATATCAAATTTTCATATTTTTACTATAAAAAAAAACTTGTTCAATATAAATTTTATCATCTGTAACAGGCAATAGAATTTTTAATATTCACTTACTTCGATTTTAATCACAGCAGTCGTCCGATAAGAGTCAAAAAACATTATCGTTATGGTTCATTTAGACAAACACACTCGTATCTTTATATATACATATATTTATGTATATGTATATGTGTGTAGGTATAGGTATACAAATATAGAGTATACACGTTTTTTCTTTATAGTTAACTCATGTGCTATCAGTTTTTCATGGCGTTTTTAGCACTTGACTGCGATATGGGAGAGTGAAGTAAACGAAAATGTTAACTAGATAAACCAAGAGACACGCACCGAACTACTCGAATACACAATCTCAATGTTAGACAATAAACCTTTGGCCAAATGGCATTATTATTACAAAATGCGACAGCTTCTATGTATATATATTTACTGTTTTTTTTTTTCCTGAGTTAGTTCTCTGATGGATGCATTTGAACAATATTGCGTATACGCCACCAATACCGAATGACAAACGATCGAATTGAAGTCACATGCGGCAAAGTTTATCTCTCTGTCACTCACTCTCTCTCTCTCTCTCTTTCGCTCTCTTTTTTTAGGAAAACAGCTGAGTGTTCAGTTGAGTGGAATTGCAATTGGTGGCACGGAAGGGGGGTAAACTGTGATAACGTCAACGTTAACGTTTACTAACTGTCTCTCTAATGTGGCCTAACAATGCCTGCAAGCAAATCGATTGATTAAAACCTATTTTTCTTTTTTTTATTATTATGATTACTCGCTTCGCTTGGCTTGACTTGAATTGAGTTGGCGATAGCTGCGCAGTTTGGCGGCTGGGTGGCCGACTGGCCTAGTAAATTGCTGTCCAGCGTCTTTGCACTTTTCAGTGTCAACGGCAGCAACAAAAACAACAGCGAAAACAGCAATAAAAACATCAGCAATAACAGCTGAAAGATTTAACAAAAATGCGGCAAAAGCAAAAATGAAGGTGTAATAATTATTGTGTAAGAAATGGCCAAAGAAAAATACAAAAAATGAAGAAGAGAAGAAAAAAAAAGACACAGATATATACACAGATACTCATACTCATTCTCGTATTCACATACTCCAAACAAGTCAAAGATTTGAATAAATTTATAAGAAAAAAAAATGTTTTTTTTTTGGTTTTTTTTTTATATAAATGGTGCAATGTCTAAGCCTGGATCATTAGCCAGCGGCAACTGGGTATTGGTATTGGTTAACCGAAAAACATTTTCGAATTTGCAGACAAGCCAAAAACATGTTGAATGAATATGAAAATCATTTGATTTCTACACAATTAACAGCAGCAGCCTCAATGATGAGTAAAAAGTTAAATAAATTATTTATATTTGACGACTAAAAAATACCCTTAAATTGAATTGCAAATTGATGAAGAAATTGTAAAACATAAAAAATAAATTTGTATTTAGTTTTATTTTCAGCATTTGCCGCCTCCTGGCGATCATTAATTTTGTTGTCATTTACTAGCAATAAATTTAGCTGTATCTAATCTGATTTAATTGGAATATTAAATATTGTGAAAATATATATTTATCTAGTTAAGAAGGCAATATTAATTACAGCAGTTAGTTAAGGTAATTAAAGTTCAAGTTACCTAACTTTCAGATCAGCAAGAAGAAAGATCTAAAGATAAGTTTCATTGCTTATTGGAATCTCCTGCCCTTTTTCGAAATTAAAATTTAGCATCCTTTTCTCTGTTACATCTATGTCAAGCACCTTAATATACCTTATTGTCAGGGTATAAAAACATTGAAAAAAAAAATGAAGACAAAACAAGATGAGAAACAAACGAAAGGAGATGGAAAAATACAAAATAAAAAAAGCAAAAACAAAATGAACAATCAAAAACAATAATGCAACAAGTTGATGGCTGCTGCAATCCAAGCTAAGATTCGAATGTTGGCCATGAAATGATATCATTTCACTTGTTTCATTAAGCAAGATATTACCGAGATCTTCAAAAGAGCTACACTTTATCCAGTTATCCCAGTTGCAGGTTCAGTTTATATATGTATATATATACATATATATATAGCTTATTGATTCAAGGTCAGCACAATCAAAGGCAATCGCCTTTTGCATTTCCGTGTAAAATGTTGTCAAGCCAGATTCATATTCCAATATTAACAGATTTTTGTGTCGACCTCCCAATTCTCCAAATGTTCGAATAACCTTCACTTGACGCTTGACCACGACAATATTTTGTATATATGTACATATGTATATATATATGTAAAATTATTGTCATAAAAATCATAGTCAAATTGCTATAACAACTTGCTATAGTTGCATTTTGCAAGTGCGAATATCTTTAGCAAAACAAAGTCGCGTTGAAAGCAGAAAAAAAAGGTAACAAAAGCGTCAAAAGGTCTGCGCTTGGCAAAAACTTTCTGTAGACCAAAGACATTGGAAACTTTTGATAATTTGTACTTGAGAAAAACCAGCCAACGTTTGAGTTTTTCACTCACTTAAAAAAAGAATTATTTCTCATGAAATGAACATAAAACAAAAAGTACACCAGAATAATGTAGATATAGAAAATGACAGGTTTAGTCAATGAGTATTTAAGGAAATGTAATGGAAATTTATAATAATTATATTAAGTGAGATTCATTAACGGGAAATAAGTCCCATTCACATATTTAATAATCAACTTGAAGTAGTCATCTTGAACATGTGTTTAAGAGAGCACAATAAATCGTGAGTTTATTTCAATCAAAGAGTGGGAGGTGGAGAAGGAAGAGTCATTTGTAAAATTGATGGAAAACCCAGACACAAATAGTTTGCATGTAAGTCACGAGAGAGATAGCTATATATATATATAAAGAAGAATGGAAAAATGTGGAAAAATTTAATTATATAGAATAATGAAATATATAATTTATATAACGAAAAACTCTATAGACAAAAAGAAATAGAAAAACAAATTGTTATTGAATAAATGAGTAAATGATGTAATAAATTAAAGAACATTAAAGGAAAGACAAACACACATTTTTCATTGCAAAATGCACAAGTTAACAATTAATAAAGTAAATCCATAAAAATATTATATTTACTAAATTACTGGTTAGCATTTTTAATACTAATTCTTACTAAGCACTGAATAATCATCAAACAAAAAAGTTGCTATAAAATAGAAGTCTTTGAAAATATATTCCCATTTTGATTTTAAAGTTCAAATTAAAATAGTTTTACGTAATATATAATATAAAGACAACCGATTTTATCAAGTTTAAATTTTTTTTTTTAATGAATTTCGTTTTTGTTCTTTTGCATTTAAGAACAATGTTTCCGGTTTTTGCTTTTTGATTGCTAACACAAATAAATTGACTATTTTATTTAATTTTTGTGCAAGTCTTTTGAATAAGAACCGCAATAAATATAAATTTGTATGCCAATTTTTGTTTTTGTTAAATATTTATATTTCTTATGAAACTCGTTTAAAGAACAATAAATTTAATTTTTGAACAGTTTATTATATAAAATTTCTTACCATTTCTAAAAGTTTTATTTCCTTGTATTTTGAGCACTTGAAATTAGATTTTCTCTCTACAGAATTTCTTAAATATTCACTTTTTCTCTATTTTTTAGATATATCTTTTTTTAAACTTTAATATCAAATAAAAAATGTGTGAACAATTAAGAATTAATCACTATCTTCGTTGAAAAGAGGATTGGAGGTGTCGCTGCTGCTGTTGGCGGTGGTGCGGATTGTGGGGTTTTTTTTTTATTTTTTGGTTTTCTTTAGTGGGCACAAGTCAATTTGTTTCTTTTGAAAAATTTCCACACATTTGATTAACCATATCCTACTATAATTTTTGATTATTAATCGTAATTGTTGTTAAATGTTTTATTGATTATACACGCGCGCCAGTCAAAACAGTTTTAAACCATGTTTTATATAAAAATTTGTTGGTTTATTTTTATTTTTTTTTTTGTGTTAACTAAATCACAGTCGGAAATGCTACTAAGTCCGCAGCTCAAGATGGTTGGGGACTCGACTGGATTGGACTGAACTGGACTGAACGGCGGCGACTGGGTCGAACTACGTTTTGTACATTCAAATCAAAAAAACTGAAATAAGTTTGATTTCACGCTGTCGCTTTACTTTTATATGAGGAATATATGCGACGACGGCAGCGACTGCGGCTGAAGCAGAGGCAGCAGCAAAGTCGAAGTTTTATTTTTTTCTTTTTCTTTTTCGGTGAGCGTGCGCAACAGCCGAACTAGCAGTGGCAGAGCTTTCGGCACTAATATTCTGAGCGTAGCTTAAAGTAGCAACAGGTTGTCCAGCTTTTATCTCAGTATGTGTGTGTGTGTGCGCATATACATATGTTTGTCTTAACTCTCACTCAGTGGCTGCCTCTGCCTCAATTGCTGATGCTGATGCTGTTGCTGCTGCTGCTACTGCGCTGCCTTTGAGTTTGCGCAAGGATGCTGTTGACGTCGACAGCATCTAAATTTTCAGCCCTTTGGATTTCAATATAATTTACGGTTTCACTTGATTATTTTTGCTGTTGTTTTTGTTTCACCCGCACATCAAAGTGCAACGCCAAATTATAATAAACTTAACTACTTGGGAGGCGGAAAATTTATCTTACTATTTATTTAGATATTGGGTATTGCCATTGGCAATCAGATTATTACAACGTGCAAAGTTCTAAGTAACAAACAAAAAATAAACCGTTAATTAACCTTTGACAGTCAGTCGGAAAAGATTTGAATATGTATACATATAGCAAAAAAATTAAACAAAAAAAATTAGCAAAAAGAAAAAATAAATTTAATAGATTGAATTCAGCTAAAAAGGTCGCCCTCCAGGCTAGTGAACACTAGTCAAATGAATGCGATATCTATGCACACTTTCTATACCCTATAAACATAAAATAAAGTGGGTATATTGTTTATTTTTACTCAGTGTATTTAATATATGTATCTGCATCTTTACTTTGTATATTATAAAGGAAATTACAGAATTTAATCAATTTATCTAAGTAAAAAAAAGGTAACAGTGCAAGAAAAAAAAAAATATAAGTTATCCAAAATTTATAACAGTAAGCAAATAGAACAAGGTTTATATTTATAATATATTATATAGAATATTTCTTTTATTTATTTTAACAAAAATGATTTATTTATAATTAAACTTGATAAAAAGTATACGAGAACCAGCTGCCAGGACCTCAAGGGAATAATAAGAACTGATCTTAATATAAATAAGAATTACAGGAACATTCCCTTTGTTATAGAGGGTATATTCTAGTCTTCTTATAATGCAGCTTTATTATTTTAAATTCAGTGTTTTTAGTTTTGTTTAAATATGTGTTTCGAAAAAAAGACAAAATTAAAGATGGTACCAAAACCAGTTTGACTTTTTGGGTTTTTAAATATTTATGATTAAGAGTGAAGATGCTGACTTGGCTTAGCAGCTCGATGATCATTTCTTTTGTTTGTTTTTGGATACCAATAAACGACGGAAACGCGCAGTGAACTTGTGAAAAAACAAAGACAATGTTGTCGCACTTACCAGACACCAAAATGGTGACGGAGACGGTAACAGAGACAGAGACGTAGACTGAGACTGAGACTTAGCCGTCAACCTCATCTGTCGTCCAGTCTTAAGGCAAATACGATTTTGCACTAGTCGCATTCTCGATGGCCACCAAACGTCTTCGTGGCGGCTTCCTCAATCATAAACTATAGCCAAGCCCATCATGGCGTATACTTAATTTTCGCATTTAGAATATGAAACAAAAATTTATTGTGGTCACCATTGCAATAAGCATTTAAATTGATTTTTGCATATTGTGATCGGTTGTTTTAACGGTTTTCTATTTAGTTGCCCTCAATTAGTGGTTATATAGCAATGACAAGCTTGGTTACGCCCATTTCCAATAACTATTGGCTATAACTACTTCATTTCAAATGTACTTGCTAAAAGTCTCACCATTAAAATTACACCAATATTATTTCAGTTCAAAGTTCTTTCTACTCATGACATGCAAAAAAATATTGCATAATATTGCAAAATATTATGAAAATATTTAGAAAACACGAAAATAAAAAGCCCCGTTGTGTGTGTGTGTGTGTGTGTGAACAGTTAATCAAATATGACTTAATAATTACTCATGAATATTTCATCAATTTAATTGATAAAAAGCCCTTTTTTTCTGAACCTCAACCAAAATATCGGCAAAATACAAAAAAAGAAATACACGCGCTACCTAAATAAGGGAAAATCATCAAAATAATATTCAAATGTTTTTCCACCTTAATGACAACAAATAAATTTTTGGAAAAATTTAAGTCGCAGTGTCAATATTGCTATAGAATATTACAAATATTTCATAATAAATGGCAGACGTTATTATCTTATTACACAACATTCTGTTTTAGTTTGAAATTTATTCATAGAATTGTAATTTAAAAATTTTTATTTACTTTATATTTGACATTTAAGAACCTCAGACACGTGTAATCTTTGTGGACTTTTGACAGATTTTACTAAAATTGCAACGAAATATAATTTTTCTTGACTATTGTATGCATATATGCTAATGATTCTTCCAGAAAACATTTCTGAGTCATATTCAATATTGTGTTTACTTATTGCTATAAACATTACTTTTATTTATTTATGTTTTATTATATTTAAAGCAAACACTTACAACACAGCTTTTAGTTTGCGTTTCTATTCAATCAACAAAATTAGATAAAAGGAAAGAAATGAAAGACTTCAAGAACAGAATTATTCAGAAAAATCGGATTATTCAATATTACTTTTACTTTTTTTAATCATTTATTTATAATTTATTATTATGTTAATAAATATATATTTTGTTTATACACCCTAAAAGTGAATCGTAAAGCACTTTAATTAATTATTATATGACATAATTTTGTAATCAAATTGTGTTTTTTAAAAAACGCCAACTGCTAGTTGTATTTTGGTAATATTTTTGAAATCAGCACCTAAATTTAATTGTAACTTTGAGAATATTTAGCAAATTAGTAAAAAAAAACAGAAAATAGAGATAATTATTGCCTTTACTTATGTAAACATTATTCTGACTAAAAATGAAAGTACTTTAATGACAAATCTTTGACGATGTTGTGACAATATGTTGGCCATCAATCAGATTGAAATATTGGCAATTGGTTTAGGTGGAAGCACTTCTTCCGGTGTACAAAAAATAACCCAATGGCAATCATTGAGATATACATTAAGGTACAATGACTTTTCCATTGAGGAATAAAAAAAAAACGCAATTGTTTGGCACAGATGTTAGTTCATAATGTTGGTTTTAATGCGTATATTTAATTGACCAACCTTCGATTGTGCTGGTCAAGTGATGATGTTATAAAGATGAGATGATGTGCGTTGCTCCCATCTCTAACGATTGGCTTGGCCATGTTTGGCCATCTTTTTGTGGGTGTTTTCGCTTACCGGCCATTGTTATTAGGCCAAGTTTAAGAGATTTGGTGATTTTGTCGTTAAGACTATTTTTTTCCCCCTCTCATGCGCTTTGTTTTGTTGGTTTATTGTAAACACGTTACTACGTCTTTTGACCTTATTTAACGAATCACAATATTCAAAATAAAAAAAAAAAGCCAAATTAGATATGTCCAGTTCAAGGTCTTCCGCACAATTTGCGCATTTTGTAAAACGAATGACCAATTGTGGACAAACACGCGCAATACAAGATACAAAAAAATTCTACCCAAATCTGCTAATGACCATTACAATACAAAAAAATTAAGGGGGGAAACCAAATTACCGGAATAATCTGATTTGCAACATATTTGCTATACTCTTTGTTGGTTTATAAACATATTTATAACTAATAATAATTATTAGTTATGATTTTAAAACTACTAATTTTTATGATAGAATTAACCGATTTTTATTATTTTTATGAGACAACCCATATACCCTTCATAAAAGGGTATCGCTTCACCGCCTCCATATTTATGGTTGTGCAATCTTCGCAATGATTGATGCGTTGATTTGGCATTTGGCCGAAGTCTCAATAGCCCTCGAAGCAAGCAACAGAAAAAAAAAATGCCACAGCCGCAGCTGCAGCAACTTGGAGTAAAGTTGCATACACTTTACAGTCAGCCGCCATTGTTGTTATGATTATTAAATAATGGTTAAGTCAAGCGCCATTTTCCGATTCTGCAAATCATTCTTACATTTACATGGCATTTTTTGGTAGTTGAAATCAAATGCAATTGTAAGAGTTAGAGAAGGCGAAAATGGAAAACATAATATTTAAATAATATAATATATAATGGCAAATACCGAAGGCAGCTCTAAGAATAATAAAAACAAAGATTCAAGTTTTCAAACCAGTTTCAAACCTTGCAAATATATTGAAAACAATAAAACATTGAATTAACACGCTAACTGGACTTTCCATCCGTACCAAAAACGTGCTACCCGCCCATTTTAAATCAAAAAAGTAAAATAAAAGATATATATATAAAGTAAAAAAAATTCATTTGTCAATAGTCGTTGCTGATTGTCATATGAAGACGATGATGCCTGACGAGACAAGAAAGACGATTATGACCATGATCGTAATGATGATGATTGTGTTCAGTTTAGTACGCATATAAAACACAACACGAGTAGTATTTGTATTAGAAATTGCGCAAGTTTTTTTAAATTTGAAGATGGTCAAGCATTTGTGAAAATATATCAAGGTCAGCGGGTTGACATAAAATTCAATGAAATGACTAAACAAATCAGCTAACTGATATTAATAAATGATTTCATTAGCTAATTAGCAACCCCTTTAAACAATTGCAGCAATCGTTAGAGGAAATCACCATGAGAAGACGGCAGCGCATTCTCATTTATTTTAGTTTTATTCATTCAAAGTCATTTATGTTGTTTTAGTTTTCTGTTCGATTTTCAAATATTCAAATGCAAATTCAATCGCATTAACTGTTAACAAATGCATTAAAAATAACAATAGTTGTTCATTTAAATTATTTATGCATGAATTTGATTGATATTGAATTTCCTATTTTCGGATTTCCGTTGCTCGCTCTGAGACGACAGCCGCATTTTGAGTTAACAGTGCCAGCAACATCGATGTTAATGTGACCGTACCAAATATTTCTATAGTTTTGACTGCATTTGTAATTGTTTAAAACAAGAAGGAAAAACTATATAAATGTTGCGACAAAACCTCTTGGATCAGCTAAAACATTTTATAGACACCGTTGGCAATGGCCTTAACAATCCACCCCAAGTCTTGACGAATCCCTCTCTAATCAAACTCTCGTAAGTATTGCCGCTGAACGACAAGAAAATATCTAAATTCCCACTCCATCCCCTCATTTATGCACAGACTCAGTTTTTTGGATGAGCTGCCGGCCACGCGGGATATAGTTTTCGAATACTTTTCTCTATTGGCCGAGATCAGTGTCCAGCTATATGTCCTTCCCGAAATGATGGATCCAAAAACAGGTCTCCCATTCTCCCAAGTTAAACAAGGCGGCAACCGGCAGCAACAGATGCGTGCCCAGGAGTATGAAAGTTTTAATCTGGTTCAAACGGCCCTGCAGAATTTGGTATGGAAGGGACCGCCAGCCTGGTCACCTTTTATTGCCAACTGGAGCTTAGATCTGGTGGCCAGACTCTCCGACAAGTACACACAACGCCGCATGACAATTACATCGTCGTGCAACTATTGGCTAGAATGCAATGCCATGCAAGGATTACTGTCCCTGATTAATGGATGCTTTCGCAAACTGAGCAATGCCGAAGAGGAGACATGTGTGGAGATTATGTTGAATGCTTTTCATCAATTTCCCATGACATTTGACTGGATAGTGGCACGTTTAGGTGGATGTTTTCCCTATAAGATCATTGTACAAATTCTACAATGTGGCATCAAACGTTTTGTTGACGATTATCGCTGTCATCTGGACACGGAAGCGGGCATCTTGGACTATATGACATCATGTCACGAGCAGCAATTGCGAGCCGCATTTCGTGAAATGCTTAAAGATGGTTTTTCACCCAAAAAATCACTCGATGTGGCTGTGGTACCATTTCTGTTGATCACCACAAATTACTCGGATGCTATATTACAAAGTTTGGTTAATGTTTTAGTTGATTTATGTAGGTGAAGATCCCTTTTATTACCCTGACAACAGCTAAACTTGGCTTCATTTTCTTTTAGATTCGGATGACATGTGCGATATGATTCTATTGAAGGCTCCACTCTGGTTGAGCAATAAAATGTTCGCCGATATGCAGCCGACTCTCAATAATGCAGTGCTCCGGCTGAATCATCATGGCGCCAAATTGCTACTAACAGCAGCCCGAATGGCCGAAAGATATATGTGGTGTCAGGATTTTTTGGACACATCCATGCAAGAGCTAGAGCAATGGGTGCTTAATCAACGTAATTTTCCACTTCTTGCGGATCTAGCCTATGAGGAAACCAAATATATGCTCTGGAAAAGTTGCCTTAGTACAAATCTTATTGAACAGCAAACAGCAGTTCGATTGCTCCTTGTAGTCTGTAAGTGTTGCCAGGAATTTTAATAATATCTATATAAAAAAATGTATCATCTTTTGCAGCTTCTCAGCATCCTCATATATACTATCAGACCATATCGGAGCTGCTACGCCAGTCATATGCTCAAAATCCCAATGGTATTGGTGCTCTAATTCGATTGATGGCTGGCCAGAGCGGAATGGTTAATTTTCCTGGTTTTACACCCGGATTTAAAATGGTTTTGGAAGATATTACACTGCAGGTTCAGGTGAATAATCGCCTTCCCGTACCACCAGGCAAACCCACAGAAGCGTACAACACATTTTCCAATCTTAATCTATTGGCCAAGTGAGTCTCTTACTACTCCATTACGTTCATTGGACTCAAATATAATTTATACAACTTTTCAGAGTACACAAAAAGAATGTGCTGCCCCATATCAAGACGCCATTGCTAACGCAAGCCCTAAACGAATGTCTTCCCAAGATTATACAGATTTTTGAATGTACAATTAATAAGTTAGTGCTGAGAATGGACAAAGATGCAACCGAATGTAGTGCACAGAAATTCAAACAGAAACAATCGGACAACAAGAATAACAATCACGAAATTATTCCCGATAAGTACAAAGGAAAAAACTCGAATAAACGTGTCAAATTGCAATCGGAACAAAATTGTCGTAAGCCTCCAGAAGATGAGGATTCAGCACGCATGCGATTGGCACATCTAATTGTTGATCTGTTAAACAATATGGAAGCTGGCGGACGTACAAATGTCCTGCGCACTCCAATGGTTCTCAAACTGGCGGTGCTAAGTGTTAAATACTTTTTTGTCGGTCTTACCGAACAAAGTAAGTTCTATAAATAATAAGTTAAAAATTTAAGTGCTAATTATTTTTCTATTTAGCTGTCATTCGACGCACTGCAGCTGCCAATCGATCCAATGCCCTGCTACAACGTCAATGCTCAGCCCGAAAAATTGCTCGAACTATTTGCCTGCGTGAGCTAATCGAAGGTGCTCTATTCTATCATGGTCATTTGTTGGGTCAGCTTCAGGAATACGAACTGGATGAATTGGAAATACCAGAGCATGAATTATTAATACTACAGAATCTGCATACAAGTTCGGGAACAAACTCAAATCGTTCAGTACTCCATTCAGGGGTAATTGGACGTGGACTACGGCCGGTCTTGCCCACAAACAATCAAGGATGCGATGCGGAAAAACAAACCTTATATCTCAAAGCTTTGAATGCCTGCTGTGAAGATTTGGTAAATGCCGAACAACAACTTTGATTAACCACTTTAGGCAATGAAAAACTTTCATTCTGTTTTGCAGGAGAAACCCAATAATGTTGAGGGTTATTCATTGGTCTCACTTCTGTTGGTGGAGCTGGTCTCCACAGATGTTATGTACAATGGCCTGCCCTTTCCCGATGAGGAATTCACCAAAGTTACAATGGAACGGGATATGCAAATACGACGTGCCTTTATCACGTCCCCTGTACTCTGGGCTGTTCTGGGCATGATTGCTGCTCATAGACCAGCATTATGCTACTCCTCGGTGTTGTTGCGGGCGCTGTGCGCCACATGTCTGCATCACTGGCGGGGCAAAAATGGTAAATCAAATATTAAATTGAAAACTATATTCATACTAAAATATTTTTTTTTCAATTCCAGTCAATAAATTCCAACCCGCATCTTCCAATGATGAACTTATGCTGTGCACAAAAAAGCTGCTACAATTACTGGCCTTAAGTCAATTAATACCGCCGCCACTTAACCATCTTCACATGATCATTCATCACTTTGAATCAGCGGAGGCAAGTTCAATTAACAATAAAAAAAAATGCAATCGATACCGAAAATAACCAAAAATGTAGAAATTATTAGAAATATAAAGATCTAGTCGCTAGTTTTATAGATATAGATATAGTAGATAATTTCTACCGATAGAAACTATTGATCAAAATTTTCTATGTTAGAGCTACTAGCTAAACAATTTCGATGTCATAACCTGGTTAGAAATTCTAATTCACTGTTTAACTTATGTATTTTATTTCTATGCAGATTGCTTTATTATTGCGTGAATGTATATGGAATTATTTAAAGGATCATGTGCCCTCTCCTGCCCTCTTTCACATCGATAACAATGGTCTGCATTGGCGCAACACGAGTATGGTGAAAGTACCACCTCAATATGTGGACACACTAAGAAATTTAATGCAAAAGAAATTATCCAAATTGGGTCCACACTATCACCAAATGTTTATAATGGATGAGCTGCATAGCGCAGGAACAGAGCCAACAGTGGGTGGGGCTATAACACCATCGAACAGAATACAAATTGTAGAATTAGAATAAACAATTCAATGTAATTAAGGTAGTCTAAAACAGATGTGTAAACTAAATGCGAATGCAGTAAATATATAATTTGAGTTGTATTTATTATCAATGGATTTTGTTTTCTGTTGTTTTTTTTTTATTCATTCTCTTTTTTTTTTTTTTTTTTTATTTGTTTGGTTTTGTTTTGTAAATTAAAAAAAATCTCAACTTTTGCATTGCAAATACTGTCCAGCAGTTTGACTCGTCGATGACGACTGGGAATTGCATCATTTGTTTAGTATTTTTTTTTCTCTCTTTTTGTTTTAGTTTAGTTTTGTTTGTTTGTGTATTTAGAATATAACGAAGCCAACAACAATTGCATTTGAACATGTTTCTATCTCTCTTGAACGACTTAATTAACTTCTCTTTCCATCGATGACTCTCAATTGCTCCTTCTCTCTAATATATAATACACAGTATTGTCACTTGGGTATAAACTACATATCATTATCATAATCAATCATTTCATTAAGTTTTCGTTTTCGTTATTTGTTACGGTAACGCGTGGTGAATGCCCCCACTTATCTGGGCTAACATAAAGTCTCTCTGCTTTTTCTACTCTCTTTATAAATACTTGGCGAACATAATAAATGATTCTGACAGGGATTGGAAATTGGGGTATTTGGGGATATACGGTTTTCGTAGGACAACAAAAAATTAAAAAAAATAAACAAACAAAAACCAAAAAGTTGCTCACAATTTGTTAACAAAGTAATTAGTTTTTTCCATTACTTGGGTCTTAATAACTACGACGTACGGCAATGGCTCAATTTGCGCACAGAGATGCAGGATGTTAGTTTTTTGGCGCGTCTTTTAAAGCCCGATCCTTTCTTTTTCACAGTTGTTGCGGGCTGATCCTCGGATCCCCGTCCGGGACCATTATAGAGGGCCATTGCCAAACCTTCTTCGGCAGCGGCGGCAGCAGCACTGGTTGATGGCGGCTCATACATGTGGCATGCTGCCAAAGCAGCCGCTGATTGTTTGGCTCGTATATCAGCAGCAGCGGCAGCAGCTTGTCTGGCTAATTCCTCTGCAAAGCGGAGCGGTTTGGGAATTGGAGAGGATCGTGTAGATATGGGGAGGAGTAGGCAATTCAGCTTAGATTAACGGCAAGAAAATATTATTATCTTACGATTCACATCGTGCTCGGTAAAATAGACATCTTCCTGATCATGATCGCTGCCATAGTGATAGGCTTCCAGATAGGGCACTACAGTGGAACGTCGATATTTATCGCCCTTCAATGGAGGAATGGGTATCGGTGGGCCGGTAACCGCCGGTGCGGACACAAACCATCTAAAAAAATAAATTTATTCCATAAGCCAGATGAATCCTTATTCCTACATTTTACTCACGTATCATTGCGTATTTGTTCAAGCGAAAGGCGTGTACTGGGATCTGCCTGCAGCATACCACATATAAGATTGGCAAAATTTACATCCATCTCATAGAGAAAATCAGGCGCTACCCATTGGCCACGTCCAATATTCTCTAGCAGTCGATATATATTATCGCCCTCAAATGGATACAAACCGGTGGCAAGATTAAATCTGCAAAAAAAAAGAAAAATAGAACCTAATCTCTTATTTTAAAATAATGCTGGAGACTCTTACAGGGTAACACCACTGCTCCAAATGTCCACCTTGAAACCGGCAAAGGTTTCATGGCCATTTGCTATTTCGGGTGGCTGAAATGCTGGTGTACCCTGACCCGTGGTACATGTGTCATCCACCGAAAATAGATCCAGTTGCTCGGCCACACCGAAATCCGATATCTTTAGAGTTTGGTCAAGGGTTAGCAACAGGTTGCCGGGCTTAATGTCCTTGTGGATAACACGACATCCATGCAAATACTCCAAACCATCAATCAATTGCTGAAAATAGCCATGAGCCTGGAATAGCGGCATTTTTTTATCCGGCTGATGGTCAATCATCTCCTGTAAGCCTCCTACACAATACTCCATGACCAGATACATCTTTTGCTTCTCCTCATTGTACAGAACATCCACCAGATCCACGACATTTGTGTGCTTTAACTGTTTGAGCAAATGAATCTCTCGGGTTACATTCTGTTCACCGTTTGGTATGCGACGCAATTTCCTTTTGGTCAATATTTTGACAGCCAGGCGGCATAGATTTTCTGAATTCATAGCTTCCTTTACCTTGCCATAGGAACCCTCGCCCAGAACATCTCCCATGACGTATTTACCAACCATTTTGATGTTCTTCTTCTTCTGCTGATAGATGATATCCTGACTGTCGACACGATTGAAAAACATATTGCCAATATCGAGTGTAACCCGATCAAGTGTATCAATCTCATCGTCATCCAACCAGGTAACCTGGGCATGAGGCTGCTCCTCATCATCACCATTTATTAAACCCGTTCTGGCTAGATTATCTGTGTCATTATTGACTTCTACAAATGCATCGTCTAATTGGTTTGGTGTGTCATAGTGAAAATTCTTATTGGATAGCAAAACGGTTATTTCATCATCATCATCTACTGCCGGCTCCATTTCTAAGGATTTGTTGGACACCAATTGTAAATGCTGCTGTTGAGCACCACCAACACCACTGCTGCCGCCGCCTCCACCACCTCTTCCTCCTCCACCTGACTGATAATGTGCTGTCTTGACTTGTGTCTCCATTATGTGTGTGCTGGTCACAGTCATTTGGAAGCAAGGCCTTCCACTTCCTCCTCCACGTACGTCCTTACACTTTTCGCCCAACACTCACCACGCCTATTCGTGTACACCGACCGATTCACAATGTATTAGTGGCTAGAACTAGAACATGAACATTGCATAAAACCTTCACAGCCCTCCGTTCACATCTTAATTCGTTGACAGAGCGGAATTTCAAATCTCTGTATTTCGCTGATTTACAATTCGTTCTTTTTGGCTGGCTTTAGTTAATTTTGAATCTTGGTCGGGTTGATGCATGCAAGTTAATGTTTTGAGTATTTTTAATATTTTTTTTTGTTTACGCTTTAATCAATTTATTCCTTTTCTCTTTCCGAAATTTATATTTTTGTTGGTCAAATTGTCAATGATTAACGTTGCCAGACTGTTGTTGTTTAAATAGGTGGCTGCGCAATATCCAACACTAATTTAAATATTTTGGACAATTTGGAAACGATAAACTATCGGTTTTTGGTTGTATTATGATTAAATGCAGCAGTCTGCAACCCTGGTAGTACAAGATATCAAACTTGTTTATAAAAACAAATATTTTAAAAATTTAATTAATTCGAAACCAAAATTTTTAAATTCTTTCTTAAAACTAGTCATTAGTAATTTCCAGACTGTTGTTAACTACAAATAGACATCAACGTTTTTAACTAAGTATAAAAATATAATATTCCATATATAGAGTAAACTTTTAATTTTACAAATAAACATTAACAGATGCAAGTCATGGCCACCGAAGTCACCACAAAACAGCGCTTGGAACGCTTGATTACTGCCAAGAAACAGTTGGAAGGGCAAATCTCTAAAAATGGACAAATTCTGTCCTCTGTGAGTAAGCTGAAGACCACCCAATTGCAGTCGTAATATATGCAAAAATCTGATTCTTCTCCCAATAGAATGATAATGTGGGCATGACGGGACCATTGGTGGATGCTGAAGGCTTTCCACGAAACGATATTGATATTTATCAAGTTCGTCAAGCTCGTCAGACAATTATCTGCCTACAAAATGATCACAAGGAACTGATGAATCAAATCCAAAATCTACTTAATCAATATCATGGTGAAATCGCCACCACAGATCCAGAACTTGTGAATCGTGCCTCTGCTTTAGATCTTGATGGTGATCGACCGACTGGTGGTTCTATTCTACCCCAACTCGATACACGAGTCATTGTTGTTGTAAATCTGGTCAGTCCCCATTCACCAGCCGAGGAAGCGGTAAGTAGAAGATTATTAATTATCAATTTTTATGCCTAAATCCGTTTCTGCATTCCCTTAGGGCTTACGTGTAGGCGACAATATCCTTCGTTTTGGCTCCGTGAATGGCAACAATTTTAAAAATGATCTTGTACAAATTGGTGAAGTTGTACGAAACATGCAGAACCAGAATGTTCAGCTCAGGGTAAAGCGTGGCGAGCAGCTGCTTGATTTAATTCTTGTGCCAAAGACCTGGACTGGACGTGGTCTTCTAGGTTGTAATATAGTCCTGCCGCCAGAACAAATGGAATACTAGTTTAGCTAATAGATTTATATATTATGTATAAATAACCTTTTATTGAAATTATTGGATTGTCTTGAGCAACTTTAAATGGTTTTGAGAACATTTTACTTTTGTTTTTAGCCGGGAAACTGGTTTTCCGCAATTAACATTTTATTGTTAATCGGGGCTGTTAAAACAATTTACAAAATAAACAAATTATTGTAAAATGTAATCGTTGCAATTCTGTAAAATCTGTGACAACCCCAAAGCAAAATTTAAAGAGAGCAAGGAACAGTTTACAGTCTCCGTTAACTTAACATGTTGTTTATACATAATTAACATTGAGCTAAAACGTTAATTTAAGTAATTCTGGTTTTGTTTTTGGTATGCATTTCATTGAATTTTAAACTACTGATGTATTATATTTAATTGCTCATACGCCATGTTGTCTGTAAAGTTGAATATCAAAATGCTAAACGTTTTGTATAAATTAATTTTTATTTCAAAATTTTCCTGTTGATGTAAACACCTCCATGTGTCTTTGTGCGTAAGGCATTAACAGCTGTTTTGGTTTCCGCCAAGCTTTCAAGAATTTAATACGGAAGTAAGAGCTTTTGCACAGATACAGGCAATACGTGTAGGTCAAGGCTAACAAAGAGTACAGATGCGCATATCTTAGTTTTTAGTGAGCAGCGTCGGCGATAAGTGTCAGAGAAAGAAAAAAAGGCAAAAGAAATAGTAAACTGCATATGCCGGAAACGGTTCACAGATGCCGCTTCCAGTACATTTCACTGATTACTTACAAACAGAGGTAATAGATTCCGTTTTGTTGTTTTTCAGGCTCATCCAATTTTTTACATAACGACATTTGCTCAGAATGGTGGAGGAAAAGGATGTTGTCCAGGGGAAAGATCTAAAACCTGTGACTCATTGCCTCTTTGATTTAGATGGATTATTGTTAGGTAGGAGTAAAGCAAAAGACACCACGTCAGTGTATTAATAATTCATTACAAATTAACAAATTTAATAGACACTGAAAGGATCTACGAGGAGGTCACTGCGGAAATTGCAAATACGTATGGAAAAACTTATACAGTGGAAACCAGATTTCGAGTGATGGGCACCACCTATAGACGTTCTGCCGAAATAGTGATTGAAGAATGTGAATTGCCCATCACAGTGGAAAAGTACCTGGAACTTTATATGCGAATGTGTGCGGAGCGTGTACGAAATGTTCCACTGCTCGAAGGTTTGTTATGAATAGTTAATAAACAATAAGTACAGGGTAAAACTTATATATCATTGTTTCATCCACAGGTGCTGAACGACTATTGCGGCATTTACACGCCCAGAAGATACCATTCGCATTGGGCACCAGTTCGGGGGCTGAAATGGTCGAACTAAAGACCACCAATCATCGGGAGTTGTTTACCCTGTTTGATCATCTTGTGTGTGGCTCTACCGATAAGGAAGTGAAGAACGGGAAACCAGCTCCGGATATCTTTTTGGTGGCCGCCAGACGATTTAAAGATGCACCATCCCCTGAAAATTGCTTAGTTTTCGAAGATTCACCTAATGGAGTCTATTCTGGTATCAATGCCGGTATGCAGGTGGTAATGGTTCCTGATTCACGTCTACATACAGATCACTGCAAGCAAGCCACTCAGGTGTTAAGCTCTCTAAAGGATTTTAAACCAGAACAGTTTGGTTTGCCGCCATTTACCGATTGAATTTAATTAAGGATTTTAGTAAATCTAAAATGCTAAAATAGAAAATTGATATTAAACGCGTACTTAGGCAATGTTGAACTTAAAACTGGAAAAGATTTATAAAATGAAATAATAAATATTTTTGAATCTCTAGTTTCCTAATTTTAATTTATTTACTGTAAAATTAAATTCCAAGAGCATTTCATTAAGATGATTGAAATTTCGTCAAATGTTCATCGTTATGCCACCCACGAAAGCTTTTTGGTTACTTTTGAAAAGTTTAACGGAAAATATTAGGGGGCGTTTAACAGCACACTGTTAAAATAGGAAGCTGGCGCAATGTTTCAAATGGATATGTAAGAGAGCGAAAGCCCAACGGAATTTTAAGCATACTCCAAACAAGGATGCTCTAACCCTAAAAGCATGAAATACCACAAAGGATCCCAGCAGCCAACTGTCAGTTTGTGCGCCGTAGCAGTTCCGAAATACAATTGAATGCGCGTACATATTGCGGATGTGCTCGACGAAAGCGAAAGAAAAGCAAACTATTATAGTATAAAAAAAGGAAAAAAAAAATTGTGGGGCCGCTGCCGCAAAGTACATGTGTGTAATTAGAGTGACAAATTAAAGGATGTGGATGTGCGGGCAAGATTCATGAAAATTGCAAATTACGCCAAACTACACAGAGTTTTCGATTGTCACACAGTGTCTATGTGAGTGTGTGTGAGTGTATGCGTATGTATGTGGTTCTGCTATATTTTTTTTTTTTTTTTGCCCTTTTTTTTATATAATGATATATGTACATATGTGATAGGAATTTGTGTGTTAGACGACAGCGATGAATTTTTTTTTTTGAAAGAGGGCTGAAGGGGGCCTATGTAGTAGGCAGAGGACTCTTGATAGTGTCACTGTCATTGCCAGCACAGGCACAGGATGGTAGATATAGGAAAGAGTGTGGGAGAGAGGCAAAGAGGAAGGGAGGCTGCGCGATATGCGATAGCGCAACAAATAATGTGTGGGAAAAATGGCCGTGCAAATGGCAACTAACAAAAAAGTTAACTAAGGGCGGCAACAACAAATTTTTGGACACGGACACTGTGCTGCTGTATTGGGGCATCCCCCCCATTGGTATTGTCTGTGTGTGTGTGTGTGTGTGTGTGTCTCTGCGGTTGAAGAAGGGGGACAAAACCACCACCAAACTCAAAATTTTGGTTACGTTGCCATGGCTCAATAACCAAGAAGGAAAGAAAAAAGCCAACAGCATGTGTGACTATGAGTGTGTGTGTGTGGAAGCGTTGAAGCGTACACGCAAAACCGAAATACATACATATATACATAAGGATGCTGCTGTTGCAATGACAGAAGTAACAGATCTTAATGCAAATCCTTAAAAGAATAGAAGTATAAACATATATTTAATTATATGTAGATAGATAGATGTAGATAATGGGAAGTGAGGCATCAACTTGTTTTTAGCTTGAACTAATTTTAACGTTGAAAAAAAATCTTAATTGAAACTAATTTATGTCATTTTAAACACCCAATGAACGCATCACAGAGGTAGAACAAATGCAGCGTAACTGAAGCTGAAGGACAACGACAACGACGAAATGCCGCCGACATTGCCGTTGTGTATGCAAAACAACGAAGCAATTGCCGTCAGCAGCAGAAGCCTTGAAAGCCCTGCTCCTGCTTCTCCTTCGGCTCCTGCTGACGCCGCCAGCAACAACTGATGGAGAGGAGCAGCACCAGCAGCAGCAACAACAGCGTGAACATCATGATGATGCAGTTAGAAATGCAGTGTGGAATGCATCAAAGGTGGCGAACATATAAATAACACAAGGACATGCCATCACGGCAATATACGTTAAAGTACAAGAAAAGAGTTACACATTCTGGCAAAAATATCTAGGCTATACACATATACATATATTCAATTTGAGAATTAAATTGATTGTTGAGTGATATTTTGAAGCCCCAAACCAAATGCAATCAAATCGTACGAAACGGAACGGAACGAAACGAAACGAAAAGTGCTCTAAGTGAATTTACCCAAAAATATAATTGCCTTGTGCCCAAAAATAAAATAAAAGAGAATACAAAAAAAAAAAGAAATACGCTGAGACACAGAGAATACGAGAAATCAGAGAGAAAACTGCCAACGTTAAAACGAGGACGAAGCAAAAATCACAAGCTAAGCAAAAACAAACATTCGTAACGGTCACGGAGACTGGGTGACTGGGTGGCAAAAGCGAAAACGAAAGGATAAGAACAAGGAGTGGGGCGCCAAAAAAAAAAGGCTTAAGTGTCAGTCACATACATACATACATACATAAGACGAGTTGTTTGTTACCTGCTACCTAGTTGACGCTTAACCTGATTAACACAAGTTTTGTCCTTTCAACATACATCTTGCTATAAAGGACACACATCGATGTATATACATGGCAGACAGGAGCCAATACAAATACCAATCGCAACACTATCGCAAGCGAAGACGCCACCAGTCAGTCAATGTGAATGTGAATGAAAAGAAATAGTATTAAACATAACCTCGCCTAAATGAAGAATGAAGAAACAAAATGTGCGCACGATATCCTTGATCGTGTGTACATTTACATATTTACTTGTGGGCGCCGCTGTTTTTGATGCACTCGAATCAGAAACGGAAAAGCGTCGTTGGGAGGCGCTCCAGGGTAAGTTGGCCAGCATTTAAAAAAAAAAATAACCCAGTGCTTAAACGTCCCATATATCAAGATTAAGGTAACTTAAGTGTCCCTTAGGCATTGCTATTGGATAAAAATTTGGATTTTATATGCATCTTTTTCTTTTTAATGGCAAAGAAATAAAAAATTCCAATTATAATATTTAATGAATAACTTGAATAACCTTTTCTTAAATTAAAAAAAAAAAAAAATCATTCATTTTTATACAAAAAGAAAACTAATGGAATAGAAATAATATAAACTTTGTTTTAGATACAATTTTAGATTTAATAAAATCTTAGGGTTGAAATTATAATTGAAATAAAATAGATAGAATAATATTTAACTAATATATATCTCCTTTTTTATTCCATGTGGAATTAGTTTTTTGAAAGAAGTTTCAAAGGATAATATATTACATTTTAATAAAGAAATCAAAATATATATAAATTTTAAATCAAAATTTTAAGAATTGCCATATAAAGTGATATTTTGGATATATTTTAAATGTATTTTAAACTTAGATCATAATTTTAAGAATTGCAATATAAAATGATATTATGGATATATTTTAAATGTATTTTAAACTTATTCAAATCTTATTAAAAAAGAATAACTAAATCTTAAATTTCTTTGTCATTTCTAAACTTGAAAAAAGATTCTTTAAGATATTCGTAAAACACTATAATTTAATAATTTAAAACCACAAAATAATCCGTTTCAAAACTAATTTAAAAACATTCTTAGACAACTAAAAGATAATGTTTACAGAGTGTTTCTTTAATTGTTGCATAAAAAGAAATTCTTAAATACATTAAACGCTGCAAAAGCTTTAAATAATTCATTCTAATTGTTTTCTCTATAATCCTTGCTTGCAGCTGTCGAGGATATGATTATACGCAAATACAATATATCACAGGAGGACTTTAAAGTCATGGAGACTGTGGTGCTCAAATCGGAACCGCACAAGGCCGGCCAACAGTGGAAATTCACTGGTGCATTTTATTATGCAACCACTGTATTGACCACCATTGGTTAGTTAGTACCACACACTTGATATATGAGTGTATGTATATATATACGATTTAATTCTCGATTTCTTTTCAGGTTATGGACACTCAACACCCAGCACAGTGGGCGGAAAGCTTTTCACAATGTGTTACGCCATTGTTGGTATACCCCTGGGTCTCGTTATGTTCCAGAGCATCGGAGAAAGAGTGAATAGACTGAGCAGGTATGTACATACGTATGTCCGAGGACATTTATTCAAAATGCGATTCATTTTTATTTATCTATCTCAAATGACAGCTATGTTATCAAAGCGGTGCGAACATCGCTGCGCTGCAAACGAACCGTTGCCTCCGAGGTGGATCTTATATGCGTTGTAACGACGCTCAGTTCACTGACGATAGCTGGCGGTGCTGCAGCCTTTTCGAGATTCGAAGGTTGGAGCTACTTTGATTCAGTATATTACTGTTTTATTACTTTAACCACAATAGGTAAGATGATTTTATTTCTAAACTTTAGACATAATCTTTAATAAATGAACCTATTTTTTTATATTTGTATTTATTAAAGGCTTTGGCGATATGGTAGCTTTGCAAAAGGATAATGCACTGAATAGGAAACCGGAATACGTTATGTTCGCACTGATATTTATACTCTTTGGCCTGGCAATTGTGGCCGCCTCACTGAACTTGTTAGTACTTAGGTTTGTTACGATGAATACGGAGGATGAGCGACGCGATGAGGCCCAGGCCATGCAGGTGAGCTGCCATATGGATGATATTTTCATAGTTTTTCCACCCCTAACAATTTTTTGCTCATCCCATTTATTACTGTAGACTTGCGGACTGTTTTCAATTGCCTATCTTATGTTCTTGTAATTTTATTGAGCTATAATTGACTTATTTTCAATTTCACGCCAAGTTTTCTCTGCTTTTAATATGAACAAAACAAAAAAAAAAAAGCCTCTCACTGTATTCTAGATTCATTTCTATTGCAATTCCAAAAATAATCTAATTCAGAATCAAATTAACTAATTTCCTTGAAGTAATTTATTTTAACATTCTGTTTCAACATTTTCATCTCTATATTATTATAAAGAATTTTTCTCAATACAATTTATGGTTTTTTTATTGGTTCTTTGATTATTTGCTTGCCACTTTGTTGCACATTTGGCTAAGAATTTTTAATAAAGCACTTTATTTACGTAAGATCCCGTTGCCTTTTGCTATTATATAATAATTATAGAATATATGATTGTTAAAATCAATATAAAAATTTTCTAATATTTATCCAAAATGCAGGCCAAGCGAAAGAGAATTTTAATATAAAAAAAAAAAACGATTGTTTTTTTTTTCTTTATTTATTTTTGGCATATTTTTCGGTTGCTTTTGACTCTAAAAACGAAACGAAACGATATCAAATGAAATGAAATGCAAAACGTGAGCTTAGTTTATGTCCAAGTCCAATTTATGGACCAATGAGGTGATTGCGGTTTTAAAGATGAATTAATCTATGTATACATACATTTCGACTAACTCTTAACTATTGTTCCAATAACAACAAAAACAACAATAACCACAACTACAACTACAACAACAAAATAACAACCACAACAACTGTTACAACTCTACTATAACTACAACAATTTGTTCTATGCCACCCACACATTTAACACTTTACTCCATCAGCCATTTCAAAACTTCATTCCATAACACATTTAAACTAACCTTTCAACTTTACAATAAAAATTCAATTCTTTGACAATACTAATTAACATTGATATGCAATTACAGGCACTTCAAGTGGCTGTCAAATTGGAGGGCGATGTGATAACATCTAATGGTTCCATACTAAGTGGCTACGAAGGACACGATGGCCAATCACTCAACGGAACGAATACATCATCAATGTGTTCATGTCATTGTATGTGTCTTAATGGAAACCGACATAAAAAGTATGTAATCCATGTGAACCCAATCTCAACTGAATATCATCATAAGACAAGGATTAGGGCTCATTAAGATTACACTTGTGCTTGGACGAGTGCAACAGATTTTTATCTTATGTCCGGATTTGTATATAAAAAAGATTCATACTTTTTAGCTAAGAGATTTGTTTTCCACATATAAAGGGGTTTTGTAATTTATATTAATAGTAAAAAAAAGAAAATTTCTAGACTTTATAGAAACTGACTGCATAGGAAATTTTAATACTTTCCTTATGAAATGAAGTAACTAGAAAATTTATTTAGAAAATATGTTTATGTAAAAGGTTTTATACAAAATTTATTTATTTGTTGTCCATTGTTTTGAAAATAGGGGCACAAATCTATTATTATCAAAGGAAAGGTTTAATTTTCTAAAACAATATAAAAATTGAATTTAAGATTTCTCTACGAACTTAAAACTTTTATATTATTACAATTAATACATTATTTTTGAATTTTACTTAATTAGGAGTAACAACTTTAGGAAAAACAACGATACTGAGTGAGTATAAAGATCATTTCATACAGATATATAAATAGTAAATTGAATTTAATAAATTTATTTATTTACAGAAATCAGTACAAGTTACGTCGCTCACCTACACAGATAAGGCATCTGCTTCCTGAAGTGGTCCCCATGCAGCATCTTAACTATAATTATGAATATGATACGCAGAGTCTTCAGACAATGGGTGATCATGGGATTATGGATAGCAGTTATATGGGTGTCGATATGGTGGATAATACGAGTAATGGTTCACCGTTGAGATCACATCAATTGCTGAAACGGAATGTCTCACTTTTATCATTTCGTATTTAAAGGAGAAATATATTGATTAGCAGCTATTGGGGTACAACGAAAGTGGCAAAGCTCCGCCCTCCCCGCCCTTAAATTACCTCCCTAATAGAAGCATATTGCGCCTCGTCCCGCCCTCTTAGACTTTGGATATGCCCTCGCCAAACGACTAACAACAACAAATTGCAAGTGATAAAAAGGCTCTAAATAGTACTTAAATAAATATCTAAAACCTAAATCTACATAAATAAAAGAAATTCAGAAACTGATAGAAGGACAGACTATAGGAAATTTGGATTGAAATGTGACAAATTTATGCTCGATTCCGTAATGCTATTTACATATGTATATACATATATATATATATATGTGTGTGTGTGCATTTACAATGTAAATTAGTGCATAAATTAAATAGAATCTATGTAGTAGGCATTCTAGAGAATTACATATATCTAAATATGTATTAATGTATTAAAACCGAATTATAGGACACTATACAATTGAATGTGAACCACTGCCATTTCCGTGCGATAAAACAAGAAATTGTATAAAACTATAAATCTATTAAATACGAACAACCAATTACAAAACAATGTAATTGTCCCTTGTCTGTCTCTCTAAAAGTATTTAATTGAAAATTGTAACACCAAAACGCACCTTCCCCCTTTATCAAGAAACAAATGAACTAGTGCTGCCTACCTCTCCCCCCCTCACATTTAAACTAACTTACACTGCGCATACATAGGTAATCAGAGAATACATAAAACGAAATGCATAGAACAGGTGTCAAATTAATTGATGTAAATAATTGATAATGGATTAACAAATTAATTGATTAAAAGCAAATGAAGGCGTTTTATTCCAATCTTGTAATGATTATGTAAGATTTAAATATTAAAACAAACAAATTGATATTAGTTTACGCATATATATTATTATTAAATATGTAGTTAGTTAGTAGCCGCATATTCAGCAAACAAGCTCAAAACTTATGTCTGTAGATCGCAAAGATAGACACAAATATATCTCCATGATGTGCCAAACATTGAGTGAACCAACCTTGCCAAAAAAAAAAAAAAACAACACTAATCCAAATGCATTCCAACCGAAGAAATTAAATCCCCCTCAGTTGCATTTAAATCAAAAACCGCAAACGATTACATTTAGTTTTTAAATGAATGCCAAAAATAAATTTCCAATACATTTACAAGTATTCAATTTTGCCTAATCAAGATTTCAGTCACTTTATAAATTGTTTCGTTTCTAAATTAATCTCGATGCATTATCCAATTCCCCTCACCACCCCACAACCATCCTCACAGCCAACTGGAATAAAAAAAACAACCGCAATATAAATTCAGTGAAATGCTTTAAAAATACTTTTTGCTCTTATGTGCTTTGTATATAATTCATTAAATATACTTGTATTTAAATGATTAAAAGGTAATTACTTTAAATTTAACAAATTATATATAAATATATATTTATAATTGTTACAAAAACGACGCCAGTTTCAAAAGATAGTTATGTATGTTATTTACTTGATTTATCTTACGATTTTAAAAATGTAATTTATTTCAAATTTTTAATATTTATAACTAAAACAAATTTTGGCCAGAGTGAAAATTAGCCACTGGCATTTCATTAATTGACACACACACACCATACACACACACACACACACACACACAGAAATCAAAGAAAATTGTAATTTTAATTCCAAGCAAATAAAGCGAAACATTTAAAAGGAAAGACTTTGTAATATATTCCAAAACTTTAAAATGAAAATAAACTAAATTTATATAATGATTCAAAATAAAAGGCTTTAAAACTAATTTATACATTCTTTAGATACATTTTTGTAGATACAGAAAAAGAATTTTTTTAGGAAATTTAACAACCGATTGAAGAAATATATCCTGAACTCCATAAGGAACAAGCATGTTAAAACTTTTTAATTTCTTTTTCAGCTTTAGAATGAAATATTATACGATTGTCTAGCTAACAAAAAAAAGTACAAGACAGAGCCACACCTGACCAATCCTATAATGCGATAGATTTGCTTAAATTATTCAACTTTCCAACGCTCCTTTTAGGAATCCATAATATAGAAAGACTACGCCAACTAGATAAGAAATGAATGAATAATGAATTATACATAGGTAATATTAAAATAAAAGAAAAAATAACAACCGATAAATAATTTCATCATTTACCAATATTTCTGCACTTTCCATTTGATTTGAATTAAGGGATAAATAGAGCAAACATAAAATAAAAAAAAACAAGCAAATAAATAATAATGAATAAATAATTATAAAGAAATTATATAAATTAAACATGGATAAATTTATTAGAAATAAATAAATAAAATTATTATTATTATTCCGTACATTATTATTTATATAAATATTATTTATTATTATTTAATAAATTTTTATATATTATATTGTACGTAATATAATTATTTAATAAATTATTATTTATTTATTAATAAGTAAATTATTAATTATTTTAAAAAAATTATTGAAATTGTTTACTCAATCAAAAAATTTTCCACTGATACAGAGACGCCGACAACCGAACGGGGCGATGCTGCCCCCACAACTGAAGCGGGACACCTCATTTGCAGCTGCTTATATACGCTCAGCCCCAGTGACGAGAGAAAGTGCAGTAGTCGCTCGCTCTCTCTCCCATAGATGCGCTCTCAGTGGCAATAGCGAGTGAAAGTTTTAGAAATAGTTGATGGGTGCGGGGAATATTTTTCCCGCGCTTTTGCTCTCTGCTTGAAAACTTCTAGTAAATATAAATATTAGTTTTTAACTTCAATTTGAACTAGAATTTAATAAAACTTATAGACTACAAACCTTTGTGTCTCAGTTATTCAAAATATTGTTTTATTTCTGCATCTGCAATCATATATGTATGTATACTAAATATGTATATAAATTGGAACATTCAGCAATTGTTTTTTAAACCGAATATACAAAATGGATGGAAATATACTAATTTGCATACTCATAAACACTTTAATTTCCATTTGTATTTAGACTTTAGAAATCCAAATTTAGTTTAAATTTTCGATTTGATTTTTGTTCAGGTTCTTTTTTTAAATAATCAAAACTCGGTTAAATGTATATTGAAGTTCATCTGTTATTTATTGAAATTTTATCATTTTTATAGACAACATGTATGTAGTGCTTTGATGGTGTACATATGTTTCAAAAATTACAATTTCAAGATTTTAGCTTTCATTTTTCATCCACTAAAACATGTTGCTGCAATTTTCCCAATTCTATGTTCTGGGTCTTATACATTGTCGTGAAAATTCTTAAAACATAATTTTTAAATATTAAAAAAAATGTTGACATTGTTTTGGTAATGGATTTCTAATTGAGTTTATATTTCTTTGTTGTTGAATTTGGTGACTCACGATATTAAAATAAAGGTGTCTGTGTTGATTTTGTAGAGTAGTGTATGTAGTAGTAGAAATCTAAATTCAAAAGGTTTTTTTTTGTTTTCTTGGTTTTGTTTAAAATTAATGGGACAGCTAACTATATAATCTAATCGTCCATGCTCTCGTTGTTACGATCCGGTGAAGCGTTCCCATTTTTAGGAGATGCCGAACGAGAGCGCGAACGAGATCGCGACTTGTTGTCAACTGATGCGGAACGATCGCTGCAAAAAGGAACGGGGGGAATAATATATTAATTCTTTATATCGAGCTTAATGGAATGTGTAACCAATGTGGATGGAGGACTGCGTAGTGTGCATCCAAACAAAATTAAAGAAAGCACGAAAGAAAGATATAAAGTATATATAAACTATAGATCTAATGATCTGGACAAACTTACCGAGAACGAGAGTCCCGGCGATTCGATTTGGAACGTGAACGAGAATGCGATTCACGCTTCGAATTTGAGCGTGAACGGGAACGCGAATCACGTTCGCGCTTTGGTGAGCGGGAACGGGTGCGTGAATGGGACTTGGACTTTGACTTGGATACATCGCGTGATTTGCTGTAAATGCAAAAATAAATACAAATTAATTATACACTTTTATATAACCTTAATATTAATTGATGACTTACTTTGATCGTGAACGAGAGCGAGAACGGGATTTGACTGGTGACTTGGACTTGGAGCGTCCACCGTGAGATTTAGAGCGGCTGCGCGACTTGGAACGTGAGTGTGAGGAGCGGCGGGAGCGGGAACGCCTACGGGAACGAGAACGTGAACGAGAGCTGGATGAACGAGATCGGCCACGTCCACCACCACCGCCGCCACCACCACCACCGCCACCGCTGCGTCCTCCACGACGATCTTCAACCAAATGAACACGACGTCCATTCAATTCGGTATCATCAAGCTTCTCAATGGCCGTCTTCATATCGGACAATGAGGCGAATTCCACCACGCTATCAAATGTAAAATTAGTTTAATATTTCATTTGTTTAATAATAATTTTAAAGATTAAACTCTTACCCTTCATTGCGGCGCTGCTTGTGGGCATCAGCATAGGTAACCTCGCCAGCCTGACGCATATAATCCTTCAGATCCTATAGATAAGCGCACAAATACG
This sequence comes from Drosophila emarginata, assembly GCA_037075365.1. Classification (NCBI taxonomy): domain Eukaryota; kingdom Metazoa; phylum Arthropoda; class Insecta; order Diptera; family Drosophilidae; genus Drosophila; species Drosophila emarginata. Next base: position 7,900,952 of record JBAMCD010000221.1, read on the forward strand.
AAAGAAGAAATTGCATTGTTAGTTACACTCTTGATGGACAATTTGAATTTGGTCCACATTTTGGCAAATGAAATAATTGCGTGTGCAGCAGATAAAGCGGATTGAATATTTCCAAGCTGAGCCTTCCTCTCGAGTCTCCTAACAAGAACAACAACAACAACAACCAAAGCTGCAGCCCCTCTCATAGCCTCTTCTTTTTTCTGTCTCTCGCCTGCCTAATGTGGAAACCTCATGTGTGTGTGGTGGGGGGGGATTGAAAAGGAACAGCGACCAATCAAAGCTTTATCTTCCTCCTCCTCCTCCTCCTCATCTCTTTCTCTGTCTGTCTCTCACTCATTGCAGTTCGGATGAAATATTCAAATGCTTTTTGCTGCACGCCGCATAAAACTTAAGCATAATTCATAGAAAGGTTGGTTATTTTTCGTAATTATATTAATTGTTTTTTTTTCTTTTTTTTTTTTTTTGATGAAAATATAAATTATAAAAAGAGAAAAAAAAAAAACAAAATAGTTGTAATTGAGTTCTTACTTAATGCGCTTTCAGAGAGAGGACGGACACACACATCGCTTTTAATGGCTTTCGCTTAAACACCGAGTTTAGTTTAGATTGTTTGTGCCTAGTGGTGGTGGGTGGTAGAGTAACTGTGGACCAATGGGGGAGACCTCACACCTCTCATCGAGTCGAAAGAGCAGATTAGCGCGCGAGCATTCAGTTGAGAGCTTCAAAATTCATCGATATGGAGGAATTGGCCAGGCCAGCAGCAGCAGAGCCAGAGCAGAACCAGAACCAGAAAATGCACACACAGACCCGGTCGAGATGCGAGTGTAGCCAGTAATACAGTATTCTCTCTTATATGATTTATGTTTTCTTTTTCTCTTTGTTGTATTTTAGTAATTGTTAAAATTTGATTATGTTATATTTCTTAGCGGGATGATGAATGTGTATGTGCACACCCATAAGACCCGATACGATCAGAGTCAGTTCAGACATCGCAAGTCAAGAAATCTAGTCGCCGAGAGCCAGAGCCATAAGCCAGGAGACCAATGCCGGGAGCCCAGGCAAGGGGGAATATTGTGGGCGCAAGGCAAGCGTGGCAAGTGAGTGGCAGTGGAGCAGCAGTGGCAGTTTTTTTTGCATCACAACAACCAGACAGGCCCAGGCCCAGGCCAAGGCCAGCCAGACAGGCAGACGGCAGGCAGTCAACCGGGCGTCACGACCTCTCACATAAAAGAGAACTGGAAAAATAAGAAAGACGTTTTGGTCGGGAGGGAGGAGGGAACATTTTGCCGCCTCTGAGGCATGGACGCTTTGCTGCTGGACACGTGCGAGTAGGACCCGTTGGTTGGACGGGCTGGCGCTCTAGTAGTCAGTCCCATAGCCATAGGAACCGGGCTGGGCCGGGCCAGTCCAGGCCAGATCAGCAGTTGTACGAGGAGTAAGGGAGACGACAATGTTCGAATGCACTAATCAGTGCCGAAGAGGCAACATCATCACGCTCATCTCTTTATGATCTCATCATCTCATTGTGGCCAAGACTCTCGATAATCATAATCATCATCATCATCATCATTATCAACCAAACTGTTCTGTCTTCCTGTCTAACCGTTTTCGTATCGTATCTCTCGATTGATTAGCCCTCAAACTCACAAAACGCTATAAGGAATTTGACAATTCTTTATATAGTGATAATGTTGTAAATTAAAATTCAGAATAAATTTTTTTTTTTTTTTTAAACATTTAAATACCTAACACACGCACGCGCACGCAACTCAAGAAGGCAAACCTACGCCAAGATGGGGGGCAATGCGTAGGTTGGCCTTTTGGAGCACCAGAATCATCTCTTCTCTCTAGTCTAGTCATTTTTGGTTTTCTGTTTTTGGGATGGATGGATGGATGAAGCGGCGTTGGAGGCGGCAATGACGCATCTGCTGCTTTTGCTTTCTTTGTGTATATTCATTTTCATTTGTTTAATTTTGCTTTGGCCAAAGACACACACACAGACACACACTCTCAATCGAATGGAGAAGGATTTAGGAGGAGTGTAATAGCTCTTTATGCGTTGAAATCTCTGGATTTGTATCTTCCACTTTAATGGGAGGGACGCACTAGTATCATTGGCCTTTTTCTCTCTCTCTCTTTCTCTCGCTTTCTCTATGTCTCTCTCTGCCGCCCCAGAACATCTTGTTTCGCATTTGGTTCGACATTTGGTTAGATTAGCCCAAAATTGTGTGTGCCTGTCACACGTCACACACACACCACTGCCTGCTGCTGTTTGTCACTCTCACTCTATACAAGTCGCAGAACCAGACCAGAACGATGGCAGTAATTGAGTTTACCCAAGAGAAAAGTAATTGTTGGGATAACACCGATCAGTACCACAGTTATTTGTTTTTTTTTGTTTGGTTTTTGTTACTTAAAACTAGTTCAAAAAACTGTACAGCTTAGAATTACGAGATATTATGGTTATATATATAAATATATATATAGAGATATATCTTAAGATATAACTCTGTATATATACAACATATTAAAAAGTTTGAAAACAAGATTGAGGAAAGGGTTGAAAGATGGTGGAATAACACCAAAAAAAAAAAAAATTAACAAAAGAAAACAAAAAATGGAAGTAGGAAAAGGATTTGGAAATAATAAACGAAACTAACAAAAGATGATGAACATTTTGCTTAAGTAAAAGGAATTAAATAAAATTTCTTAATTCCATTTGAAATAGTTTAGTGAAGAAAGTTTATAGTTTTTATATTTTAGCCTTATAAGTATTCTATTATAGCTACTTTTCGTTCACTAAACTACTAATTGTTTTATGTGTTCTATGTAAGTGAGGGTCTTTGTGTGTGTGGGGGGGTGGGTGTGTAAGAGGATATTCTCTATATATGAAAAATTGAATTAACTCACCTGCCAGCTAACGCGACTGGACAAATTCTCAACAATCAAACGGTATTCGGTCCGTAATGGTGGCCCATAGCGAGAGGATGATCTGGAATTTTTGTTTCTGGTGAATAATTGAACGATATACGAAATTAGTATTGACACTGTATTGCTGCTGCTGATGCTCCAGTGCTCCTCCAGAGAAACAAGAGATCTATTTATATATATGTGTATACTATATGTGAAAATTAAGTAATAGGTGCGATGCCTAACGTAATTACATATTAAGTACTTTGCAATGGGCAAATTGTTTACGTGCATATAATGTGAGTAAATATAATTTAAGAATTTGCAGGAAATGGCAAAATAGCGTTATTTGATTAAAGGGAAGGAAAGGGAAAATCGAAAACATACAAGATAAACATATATATATATATATATAAATATATATTAATAAACAGCATGACAGTGTCTAATCCATTATTAATTCCACACAGAAGAAAACTATGCAAAATAAAAAAAAACTTTTTGAAAACTTAGAATGGAATATGCTTTAAATGTTAATACTAGATTATAAAGACATTTTAATATGACATTTATTTTTCTGTTAGCGTGGAATGAATAATAGATAAAATAGTTTTGGGAGAAATGAAACTTGGATTGGTTTTTGGTGATTAATCAATATGATATGATTAGCAGATAAAAAGAAAAAACGACAACAATATTAACCGATTCAATCCAGCAGTTTTACTTACTGCCCACCCTGTCACGGCATATATTTGTACTCACTTATCATTATATCGCCCGCCTCCGCCTCGGCGTCCTCCGTAGCGATCATCGTAACGGTCACGATTACTGCCACGAGCTGTTCCCCTAGCTGGTTCAACAACAACACTGTGTGTAAACGAAAAGAACAAGAAAAAAATAAAGATATCATATAGATACATATATGGAGTTTACGCGGGTTTTTTTTTCTATAAATGTAGATTCCCTCCCTCTCTCCCTCAGTTTTACTTACCGCTCACCGAGTAGTTCTTTCCCATTTAATTCGTAAACGGCATCATCTGCATCGCGATAGTCTTCAAATTCCTGAAAATTTAATTAGTGATTAGTATTGATTTTTTTTTTTCATATTATTGTTTGTACCCACCACAAAGCCATAGCCATTCTTGATGAGAATGTCGCGAGTGCGGCCGTAGCCTTTGAAAAAACGCTCCAAATCGCGCTCACGCACTCCATACGGCAAACCACCAACATAGACTCTGGATCCAACCATATTTTTCTGATTCTAAATCACTTTATATGTAGATATATCTTTAGCAAATCCTGCAAGAAAATAAAATATATTGACTTTATTAAATTGTTTATTTGTATATATTTTTGCTTAATATCCCAGTCATTGGGCAAAAGAAAAACACATGCATGCATAATTGCCAAGATGGCGTCGTCGGTGTATATGTATACGTGTATACCGGGTGCAGATAAAGAACGATTTTCATTGCAAACTAATCAATAAATTGATGCTTTTCGTTTAATTGCTTTTCATTGAATTTTGAATATTTTTTTCACAACACATACCGTTTACTACAGACTATTGATTGTAGATATGTAGTTAACTCGTTATTTGAACACTACTCTCTTGCCTTTTTTCACAGAATACACAAGCCACACGAATAAGTGCGAACTCAACCTCACTGAAAACGGATGTACGAATGACAGCAATTTCGGCGCCTGCCTGCTGGCTTTATGAATAAATACTAGATAGTATTTTCTAGAGATGTGGCAAATTAATATCGTTTTATAGTCACTGTGACAGTCACAGAATGTTTTAGCTGTGTATATATATTCAAGGAAGGCCATGAGAAACTTAAATAGATTCTAAAATTTTTACTCAAACATTGCTTATTTAACAAAAATTCTTATCAGTGATACTTTTTGTTATATTTATATATGTATATCAATTAATATATTAATAAGAAGCCGTTATTATTTAGAAAGAGGCGGTGGATTTCAGATATTTTTTGAATACATATTATTTAGATTTACGGTGTAAGCAATTATTACAAACCATATATGATAACCGCCGATTGCTAATTTTAAATATCATTTTCATTTAAAAACGAAAGAGTTTCTCATCGCTATCAAATTGCCGACTTCAAAAGCCGACATTTTTTAAGGAACAGCGTCTGGTCACTCTCTGTTGAATTTTCTCGTGGTGTACACGTCTGAGACGTTTGCTTGTGCCGTGGAAAGTTGACTAAGATTTTAAAAAAAGAAAGTAATTTTATTTGCTGTAAGAGTAATTTAATTTGTGCGCAGAGCAGTACCTATAAAATGGCAGATCTCAACGATTCTAATGGAAATTATGATGACAACGATGAGGTAAGCGCAATTAAATTGCCAATTCGTTTTTTCACACGTCAAAAATTTGCCGACGCCGACAATGACATATTGCAAAATTGTATACATGTGGATGGAGGGAGGGAGGGTACTTTTGTTTAAATGTGCATTAATGAGGCTTCCAAGCTCATTATATTGGGTCAGCGACTTCAGGAATATTTAAATTTGTTGTTCTGCATATAAAGAAAAACATGCCGAAGCCGGCAAAAAGGACGGGGGAAGAAGAGAGATAAAACATGTACTCACACATACACACAAACATGCATACATACAGACAAAGAAAAAAAATGGCGGCTTTTTTTTTTTCTTGTATTGATTTGAATTGTGACTGTACCTGGAATGATGTTTTGTTTTTCGTTTGTTTTTCATCTACCTGCAGCAGATTACGGAGCCAGAACAGCTGCGTAAACTGTTTATTGGTGGCTTGGACTACCGTACGACGGATGAGGGTCTGAAGGCCCACTTTGAGAAATGGGGTAATATTGTCGATGTAGTGGTGATGAAGGATCCGAAAACAAAACGTTCACGCGGCTTTGGATTCATTACCTATTCCCAATCGTATATGATTGACAATGCTCAAAATGCACGACCCCATAAGATCGATGGACGCACTGTGGAGCCAAAGCGTGCTGTGCCGCGACAGGAAATCGATGCCCCAAATGCGGGGGCAACGGTTAAGAAGTTGTTTGTGGGCGGACTTCGTGACGATCATGACGAAGAGTGTTTGCGTGAATATTTCAAGGAATTTGGTCAGATTGTCGGCGTGAATATTGTGTCCGACAAGGAGACGGGCAAGAAGCGTGGATTTGCTTTTATCGAATTCGATGACTACGATCCGGTTGACAAAATCATTTTGCAAAAGAGTCATACCATTAAAAACAAGACTCTGGATGTCAAGAAGGCTATTGCGAAACAAGACATGGATCGGCAAGGTGGTGGTGGCCCGGGAGGTGGTGGACCACCCGGTGGACGCGGTGGGCCAGGCGGAAGAGGCGGCCGTGGCGGAGATCGTATTAACCAGGGTGGCGGCTGGGGTAACAATCGTCAGAATGGTGGCGGAAACTGGGGTAGCGGGGGTGGAAACGGCGGCGGCTTCGGTAATAATGGCAACTTCGGCGGCAATCAAGGGGGCGGTTCCGGTGGTTGGAATCAGCAGAGCGGTCCTTGGAACAATCAGGGCGGCAACAATGGCTGGAATAGTGGGGGCAGTGGTGGTTATGGCGGCGGCGGAAACAGCAACGGCAACTGGGGAGGCAATAGTGGTGGAGGCGGCAATGGTGGTTTTGGCAATGATTACCAACAAAGCTATGGTGGTGGTCCACAACGGAGCAACAACTTTGGCAATAACCGACCTGCTCCTTATAGCCAAGGCGGCGGCGGTGGATTCAATAAGGGTGAGTCAGGTAGCAGAAATTGTTGTTTTATGGGCTAATCCTTTTCTTAATCCTTAATTGCAGGCGGTAACCAAGGAAGCGGTGGTGGCCAAAGCTTTGGCGGCAACAACTACAACACTGGTGGTGGTGGTGGTGGCGGCGGTGGCCAGGGAGGCAACATGGGTGGCGGCAATAGACGTTACTAGGACAAGGTAATTATAATTTTGCCACAGAGCTAAAGGATCCATAGAGACGCCTTTTTGTGTATGTGTATTGTTAAAAAAAAAAAAAAAAAATAGTTCGGAACGCATCCATTTTGTGGATTGCGCAAAGAGGACTTTAAAGTGCTAATAACAAACATTTTCTCCTTTCTCGCAAATAGGTAAAACTCATACAGACAGATTCAGAGAGTTCAAGCTAGACAATCTGAGGCAGTCTAGGCGCAGAGAGATCAGACAGAGAGACACAGGCAGACAGACAGGCAAAATAAAGGGACAAATAAAGGCAGGCAAGAAGAGTCAGTCAGTCAGGAGATACAAACTCTTATAAATATGCAAAAATGCAAGCAAATCAAGAAAATGCAGTTAAATCATGAACCATCCTCCTCGATATACCAATATATAATATATATGAAAACCATATTGCGCAAGCATATAAAATTATACCGAAATACTGTCCTGTCTCTTGTATAAACAAAAAAAAAACAAAAACTTGAAAAAAAAATCAATGATGATCTATTCATGTTTAGGATGTTAAGTAACTTTGAAACCCCACTTAGTTTTAACTATGATAACAAATCACAACAACAAAAACAAAAAAAAAAAATATACTACAAATTTTAATTTTATTTTACAAACAAAAAAAAACACGAGAAAAATTCACTATTGAAAATATCATGAATTGAGAGATATATCAAATCAATTTACTATATTTATGCCTAAACAACACACTTTGTGTGTGTGTGAATAATGTGGGTAATAATGGGATGCAAAGGTAGTGTACCTAAAACTTTATTAACGTAGCTATTGATAGTTATCCCACGATCCTTCAACTGATCGTGGGCCATATGTATTCTCCACTCCAAATAACACTATTCACAGTAACAAAAAGTAAAATCGAAGAAAACCCATATAAATTCAGTAAACATATTTAAGAAGTAAAAAATAGAAAAATTTTTTGTATAATTTTTTTATTTTTTTCGTATAATTAAGAATTTTTTCATTATATTTTTTATTAACGTGTAAGGCCTTGATACAGCTCGTTTGGAGAGCTCTGGGAATGACAAAATCCTTAATAAGAGAATGATATAATTTATTTATTAGTTTAGTTGGTAACTAGCCGATCTAAAGAGATAATCAATTACACCAAATTATTGTTTTATATAGATGATTTTACATGTATGTAGATATTTCAGACTATTTGTGGTTAACCCGTTCATAGTTCTAATTCCTATAAGTGCAATATCTTTTGGTTTTCAAGCTATTGTATATTGTCAAACAGAATCAAAATTGAAGAATTATATAAATCAAAACATAAATTTTGTATAATTAACAAATTGTAATCAAATGACTATAGCTTCCTTAGGGTATATAATCTTAAATACACAAAAAAAAAAAAAGAAATATGGAAATTGCAGACACAATGATTCACATTCCCATTGCCACCTGTCCCGCATATTTACGGAATAATAGAGCTAATTTCCGTAGGCGGCATTAATCCGAACGAGTTATAAAAAGGCCTTCATTTAAGAGCAGATAACAGTTAAAACAGGCAAATGAAATGCATTCAAATTCTGTTAGAGCGTAAGAAGTAGCTGCTATACATGAAATTGTAATTAGAGTTCGTTTCACAAGGCGAGCAAAATAAAACTAACAAAATGTTACCCACCAGCCAAAACAAAAAAAAAACGTATCAACAGTCCCAGCCAGTCCCAAGGAGTGTTTTTCTATCGTCCTTTTCCCCCTCACTCACAATCCATCTATAATCATCCAAAAAGGTAGTGAAGGCGTTTCATTAGTTAGATGAAGCACTATGTTTGTGCAGCAGGCGAGCGAGCGAGTCAGTCAGTTGCAACTAAAACGCATGATTACAATTGGGTATTAATTGCACTACGTATTTCTTTGCAAGACAGTCTGGGAAGGATGCTGTTCCTCCAAAGAAAAAAAAAAGAAAAGAAGAACCACCAACCAGCCGGGCAATCCTTTATACTGACTTGGATTCTGTGAAAGGTAAGTGACACCAGGGTTAAAGTTAATAGGGTTTACAACAAGTTTGCCATGCCTATAATTTGTCATGATTCCTTTGAAAAAAAATATATATGTATACATATATTTCATGGCAGACTTGTGAGATTACCCACAATACTTTTTCTATGTATGTATGTACGTATATAATATAAGTTAAATTTTAACAACTATAAATTTTTAAATAAACTTGATTTTTAGCGAAAAAGAAATGACAAACAAAAACTGTTTTTAATGGGTCGTGGTGGTCCACTTGTCTGGAGAACATGAATTGCAATTTTTTGACAGATTTTCTTATATTTTGACTACATCGATAACGTTAAATGCTGTAACTATCGTTTTGATTAAGTGTAACAAAGGTTGGCTATGATTTTTATATAAAACAAAAATTCAGTGTTGGATTTTCAAATAATCTCAGAGTGACTTTTGATTGAACTGTTCATTATACTGCTTGTCATTTAGTCATTTGCTTAGTTTCATTTTTGTGCTTTCATTTCATCAGTTCGCATTGCTTTTTAAGTGCTTAAAATGGATCATAATTACGCAAAGGTAAGATTTTAGTAAATATTTTATATTATTTTAAATTAAAATTAAACTGGAAAACAAATGAAAGATACGCCACACTGACTCAGCAACAACTAGCATGTCATCGAATCCAACCAATATGAATGGTTATACCAGCAATGGTAATGGTATGGGTGAAAATAATGAGATTGGTGCTGGAATTGTTGCTCCTTCTTCTCCTGGAGGCGATGAACATTTGCGTAAAATCTTTATTGGTGGCTTGTCCACACATACAACTGTGGATACCATACGCAAATTTTTTCGACAATTTGGTGAAATGGCCGATGCGGTTGTTATGCGTGATCCCATTTCAAATCATTCGCGTGGCTTTGGCTTTGTCACCTATCTGGATCCCGAATCTGTGGAGAATGTCCAACGGGCCCGTCCCCATATCATTGATAATAAGTAAGCTTTAATCATTCTTCGGATGGAATTTAAGGTGAGAATATGACTTGATACATATTTCATTTTGTGCAGAGCTGTGGAAACGAAGCGAGCATTGCCCCGTCTTGAATTCAGTAAATCCAGTGGCAATCCAAATGCCAAGTCGACCAAAATCTTTTTGGGCGGTCTAAGGGAATGCCACTCTGAGGAGTCAATTCGTGAGTATTTCTCACAGTTTGGCAATGTTTCGACTATCAAGCTTCTACTGGATAAAGAGACAGGACGTAAACGTGGATTCGGTTTCCTGGACTTTGAGGATTCGGCCAGTGCTGATCGTGCATTGGGTAAGCTATCTAAACCAGATACAAATCGTCAATTAAAAATTAAAGACACAATTTGCTTACAGTTCAGGGAAAGCATACAATTAATTTTTCAATGGTCGAAGTGAAGAAATCATCTCAAAAGTTTGAACCTGGTAAACGTGCCCGTTTTCCAGTGGGTGGAGCAGCTCGTGCTGGTTATATACCACCCCAGCCAGCAATTATTGAAAACTTTTCAATGACTCCGGGTTACAATCCATATTTGGCCCAGACCACATTGCCGCCATCGGCTTTTATAAATGGTTGGGCTTCATATGTTACACCAACTGCTCCAGTATATTATGGTGCTTCTCGTCAGCAGCATAAGCAGCACAATCTTCAGCAGCCGCTTGTCTACGCTCAGGGTTATGAACAGGAGATGACCACCTATGCTACCAACTATAACAACCCGAATTATATACCACAGGAATGGATTGCTGTTAATAATTGCCAGTGGACTCCAAATGCTGGTTACAGGGCAAATAACATCTCGGCCACTGTTCGTCCTAAAAACGAATATAAATCGGTAAAAGCGGTAAATGCTGCTGCAGCTGCGGCCGCCGCCCATGCTACTGGTGGTCAAGTAAACCCTAAGCAGACGGTTACAATCAAATCAGTAGAGGTGGGCGCTGGTGGTGATGCAAGTACTTCAGCTGCTCTTGCTGATAAAAAATGGCCTACTGATAACTTTAAGGTCTTCCAGCCCTCATCGAAGCAACAAAATCGTATAAATTCATACCACAATGATGGTTCTCAACCTACCTTTGGTATATAGGCAAATTGTTGACTAGCCATAGAATTTTATTTCCTAAATAAACCTACGGAAGACCTCATAATAATTACATCTATATATATAAAAGGATATATAATAAATGCATCAAATTTAATTCCGGACATCCAAATGTTGTTATAATGTTAATAGAATTTGATATAAAATTGAATTATTCCACACCAAGAATTTTTAATGAATTTCAAGACAAAATTGCTCATAAATATATTTTTGATTTTACTAAAAGTGTTTGTTGATTAAATTGCAGCAAATTTAAATATACATATTAGGAATAGGGAATTTTATATTGTAAAGTCCTTTGAAATAATAATGCCGTCTGGATTTAGGGTAAAAGGCAAGAAATAGTTTAATTGTTGGAATTAACTTGAATGAATTATGTATTGCGATAGATTTTTATTTAAGAATCCATTTCTGATTCCGATCAGGAGGCATCTATATATTAATAGAAAGATGATCTTAAACTGGAAAATTAATTAATTTAATTTTATGGAGAATTCCTAAATCTTAAGGTTTATTTTGTAGAATATTCTAAGACTAAGCAAAAGTTTTGGAATATTTAGGACAACTAGAATTAGAAATATATCTCCCTTACTCCTTCCAGTAGAAACATTTATCAGTTGTTGGCGCTCGATAGTTAAGTAAAAAACCTAAATAAATAAAGCCGTATTTTAATCCAATCTCTTATAGAAATCTTTCACCCAACTAGGTCAATCCATAGCAGACCTTTCTTTGATTGGCATAAATTAATTAGATAAACAGATTTGTTTTTTTTTCTTCTTTTAGACTTAAAATCGTAAAATTGTTTTTCTTTATTTATACTATGTATTTCTTTCATTTTTGTTTTTCATTTGAAGTATTGCAAAATTGAAATTGGATGTTGCTTTTTCATTTTTAATTTCTGTGTTCATGTTTTATATCTGAAACGCTATAAAACGCACCACTGAATTATGAATTTTAGTTTAAATTTTATGAGAAGGATCGAGAGGAAAATTTAACTTTAAATGTTTGTGTCTCTTTAGGCATTTTTGTATGTGTTTTTTTTCTCGAAAAAGTAGACAAAAAAGAGTAGTGTAATAACTATGCAAAGTTTGCATAATAATAGTACATAAATTGTTGTTTTTTTTTTGTTCGTTTTTTGCCATTTGTGCGCATCGACTTTAGTTTAAATGCCAATGGAATGGAAATAAAATTTGCTTGATTATAAAAATGATTGTATGTGCCTGTTTTTAGGTTAAAGCGTTATTGGTGTTCATTTTGTTTTTGTGTATTGTCTGTTTGTGTTGTGTTTAGCGACAAATTGAAAATACGATTTAACTAAATCAATTTATCAAATTATAATTTAAATACTCACGTTGGTTATCAGAAATAATACAGAAACTACAAAGAATACAAACTTAAATAATTTTCTGGTATTCGCGCTCAATTTGTGTATTTCTTCTTTTTTGATTTTGTTTTATTATAATTGTTTAATTTTAGAGTTGTATACATATAAATTAAATTAGAATTAAGTGTCGCTGTTAGTTTACTGTGTATATATGTTTTTTTTTTGTTTAATTTTAAATTTATACAAACTGCAATTTTCTTTTTTGTTTCTTTTTTTTTTGTTTTTTACTTAGAAGTGAGCATATAAATTGTTTTTTTTTTGTATTTTTCTGTCATTCTATTTTAGTTTCATGATAAATGAAATTGTAATTCTTTTGATATATTCTTCTTTAGTTGACATTTTGTTTTATTGTATTTTAATTATTATAAACCTTGTTTAGTTAAGAAGCACATTTAGCACTGCTTTTCGAGCTAAGTTTTGAACACTAACATTTTCGTTTTTATTTTTACAAAAAATGTACTAAAATTGCTTAGCACTCTTATTCACAGTGCCAAAAGTAGCAAACAAAAAAAAAAACAGAAAATTAATAATAGAAAACAAAGATTGGGAAAAATTAAATAAATCGTTTTAACTTTAGCTATATTCAAGCAAATGATATGTTTGCCAAACGAATTGAACGTCTCAAAGCGCTCTAACAAAAACAATTATAACTTAATTTCAAAGAAAAATAAGATATAGATATATATATATATTGCCAAATTGTGCTAAATTCCGTTTCGCAATTCCATCAAAGATCAAGAGGAGACATTCTAGTCTCATTTCGAACCTTATGAAATCTATATATGTATAAAGAGTGTATAATCAAAAATTCTGGTCTAGGCTAAAAGAAATTATAAGTTTTTCGAGTTACTGACTTGAAAAAATTTACTAAATTATGATGATGGGCATTACGAACCGAATTTAAGCACAATAACATTGTACATATATATCTCAATTTCCGATATAACATTTTTGACATGTTTTAAAAGTTTCTTGCTGTCAGTTTTCTGGGTTGGTTTTTTTTCTCCAATTTTGTTTTGTTGTTGCTGCAGTTATTATAATCTATATATATATATATATATTTATATATATATTTATATATATCTTTATATATAATGTATATATTTAGATTTTTATAAGTCTAAAAGTTAACATTAAATTAAATGAGTTTTTATATATATATATATATATATATATATATATATATATATTTCTTGTTACATGTTTTGCTTGTTTTACCTTGAGAAAAATGTTAGTAGCTTGTGTTCCATTTCATTTCCATTTTTTCTTCTCTTCCCTTTATTTTTAAAATTTTTTTTGTTTTTTAATAAAAAAAATAAGCTTTATGTACTAAACTTAAGTTCACAACTGCGTTGGAAACACCAAATCGTTTAGGTTGCTTGACTTAGTTTTGATTTACGAACTGAAAACGATATCTGGAGTGGGTGTAGGAAGGGGGCGTGGTTGGGGCACTGCCCTTTCTATGCGCCACATTTGCCTTGATCATGATTTACAACAATTGATTGATTCGGTTAAAGACTAGCTAGTTGTTAATTGAGGTTAAAAAGGACCTTAAAGTGAAAAGAAGAGCTTTTTTTGTTGTTTTCCCGATTTACAAATGCGATAATATTACTTTTTTCTTGTGGGCTTTTTTAAATTAATAAATTGTTAGGCAGAGATATTTCCGGTTTGTTTTAATTGCATTACTTTACATTTTTCTCATGTTGCTTTATTCTTTGTTTTTATGTATTTTTTTTTTTTATTTATTTTTTTTAGATTAAGTTTTCAAGTCTTTCTTTTGCTCTTTTTTATTGCATTTTACAAATATTTTTCATTTTTTTATTTAGTTTTTCTTTCTTTTTGTTTGTTTTACTAAGTGTTTTTAATAGCGCTTAAGTAGATTTTTGTTTTATTTATTTTTTTTTTTTTTTTGTAATTGTCATTAAATTAAAAACGAACGAAAAAGATTTGCATTTTGCTGCTTGCTTGAATTTTCTTTACCACTTTTGTTTTAAATTGTAATTTTTCATTTTGTAAACTTAAGTTAAACTTAAATATTTTGAAAAAATGAATTTGCCAAACGAGAACTATGGTTTACATTTATGCTAAATATGTTTATGTGTGTGTGTGTGTATGTGTAAATGAGTGAGTCGCCGTGTATTTAATGTAGTCGCGTCTGTGTGTGGATGGTGGGATACATGTTTTTGAGACTTAAACATAATACACAAGTGTACATATAGAAATATAAAGGAGCATATAATATATTTATGTATGTATGAGTGTATGTGTATGGATGGGGGGGAGGATTTGGGCAGAGAAATGCTGCCTGTTGACAACCTTCTCTGCATTGCTTCAACATGTTTTACATTGGAGAATGTGTGTGTGTGTGGTTTACAACAAAAATTTGAACAGAATTTTGCTTTCATTTGGCACGAACTGTCTGGAAAAAGCGGGCTTAACTTAATTCAACAAAAAATATTCACCCAAAAAATTAATATAGTTTTTTTTTCTTTTCTTTGATTCTAATTGTTTTTTGAATTTTTTTTCTTCTTTTTTTGTTTGTTGCTGCAGCAATGTGAGCCACATCGTTGTTGTTGCGCTCTCAGGAACATTTCAATCAAACAAAATAAAACGGTTTGTGTTCCAACTGCCATAATGAGAGGGTCTCCATCCGTGTGTCTGCATATGCTCGTAATAGTGTCTGTGTTTTTTTTTTTTGTGTGTGTAGGTGTGTTGTTGAGCTGATGAATATTCACTGATTGAAATTGCATTGTGGAAGAAATCGATGTCGTAAACGTTGGGTTGATGTTGCTATAATATTGATGCTGCTGAGGCCAATTATCGGTGACAGGCCTGCTGGTGTTGCGATTGGCTACTGCTGCTGGTTCTTGCTTAGTTTCTGTATTTTGAGATAATTTGGCTTGGCTGCAAATTTTAGCGACGTCCATAATTACCACCGCCGCCGCCGCCGCCACTTTGCCCATTGCCAGAACCACGTAGGGGTCCACCATTTGATTGATTACCACCCCCACGATTATCGTTACGCTGACCAAAACCCCCACCACCTCCCCCTCCTAGACGTGGAGCACCATTACCTCCGCCGCCACCAGTACGCATATTGCCACCAGCTCCCCCAGTATTACGCATCATACCGCCACCGCTTCCATTGTTATTACCCATTGGTCGCGACTGAGGACCATTATTACCCCCAATTCGTCCCATATTGTTATTAAGATTATTTCCACCGCCTATTGTCTGACGTGGTGCAATATCGTTACGCATGCGCGGCTTCTTTTCCTCCACATTAAGTTTTTGACCATCTGGCGAATTCTCCGGGAAGTACAGGGGCTATAAAAGAATTAATCATTTCAAGTTTTTTATAATTGATCTCAAACATTAGTCAATTGATTAACTTACGCAATTTGCCAGGCACTTTTGTACTGCTTCCGAATCATCGTATGTAATAAATCCATAGTTCAAAGGACTGCGAATGCCTGGTGGCACTTTGCTGCCCGATTTGGAGAGAATGCGCAGCTCGATGACATTACCAAATCGAGAGAATATTTCACGTAGCTCATCTTCACTAGCATGATGGGGTATATTGCCAAGGAATAGTTGTTGATTATCGCCAAATTGTTGCGCATTGCTTGGACGACGCTGTTCAAAATCTGTAATAAATAAATTAAATAATTTAATGATTAAAGAAAACTTTTTTAAAACAAAATTCTGGGATATATTAGACCAATAAATAATTCCTTAATGAATTTACAACGATTTGATTGAAAACTTACCACCTTTATTATTGTTTCTAATTGAATTGTTACGTTGTGGCAGTGGACCACCATTATCCAGACGCGAGTTGCCATTGTTGTTGCCACTAGAGTTGTTATATGATGAAGCCGTTGTTGAATAGCTAACCTGGCCACTTCCATTACCACCATTATTGTTGTTAGACGCAGAGGAAGAGTTATTGTAGGCATTGTTTAGCGTTTGCTGCTGTTGTTGATGAAGCTGCTGTTGCTGCTGCAGGGCCGCATTGACAAAACCACTCGGCGAAGATGACGTTGACTTGAAGAGATTGGCATAGGTCTTGGGTTCATTTTGTTGTTGCTTGGCAGCCTCGTATTTCTCTTGCTGTTGCTGTTCATGAATCGTTTTAAAGTCATCAACGGGTGTGGGAGGCTTTTGTGGTTGGCGATTGGAGTGGACTTCATTGGTGTTCTGCACATTGATAGGAGTGTTCACCGGTTCATCAGGCTCAATCAGTTGCTGCTGTGGCTGTGGAATGGCCTGCTGCTGCTGTTGCTGCGGCGGCAACTGAGGTGGCTGATGCTGAATGAGCTGAGGAGCCACCAGTGGTGATTGCTGGAAGCTAGTGGACTGAACCGGCACAATGGTCGCATTGGAAGCCAAAACTCGTGCCCCACTTGGCGGTTGTTGTTGCATCAATGGCGAGGCACTGGGTGGAACCATAGCCTGGGGTGGTACCTGCTGCTGTAACTCCTCATGCGATACGACACCATTTTGGATGGGCTGCTGATTGCCAAACTGTGCCGGCAGTGACACAGCGACGGCCTGAGCACCAGCCGGTAATACGGGGCCCCGACCAGCAGGAGCACCAGCCGCTAACGCATAAAAGATTTTCGGCTCACTACCAGCAGCTGATGGGGCCACCTGCTGCTGCGGCACCACCACCTGGGCCTGAACTGGAAGCTGTTGTTGTGGTGGCGGTGGTTGACTCATATCGCCAACTACCTGAACACCTTGATCTACATTGCCACCCACCTGGACCTGTACATCGTGCTCATCATCATTCTCAGAGCGTGATTCGCCATCCTGTTCGTCTTCAATATATAAATCCTGATAACGGAAGATGTCGTTGTGTACATAGTACTTTTTTGGTGATTGTGCAGCCAATACAAAGGTCTGGGTGAATCGTCGCATCGGTTGGCCATCGTTAGATAGTTCGCCCGTTACCTGGACTACAACACCCTGGCCCAATGTAGCTTGGGCATCCACTTGACTGATCTTGGCATGACAATCATTGAAATTAAGCTGCTGAATGCGATTATGAATCTCGCGCTGACCCACCACCAGTGTTGATTCGCCATGAATAAACGATGAGTTATTATTGTAGAATCGATGCAAATGATTTGGAGCCTTGTTCAGCAACGTGTAATATTGACGCACAAATTCACGTCCCACCGATTGCGGTGAAGGCTGCTGCGATTGGGTCGCATCCATGACCATTGCTGGAGACGTTGCAAATTGAGTTGTGGATTACAACACTGAGTGGCGGTAGCGGTGATTATTGCAGTTAATAATGCTTCTTTTTATATGCCGGTTCAACACACAGCTAAAAATATATCAAAAAGAAATTAAAGGAAAATTTTAACTTGGCAATAATGAAGAATAAAAGGCTTGTAGTGTCTGTTGTTGATTCCTTAAATAGCTTCAAAGAAATCAAAGGCAAACGTTGCTTAGATATAACACAGATAAAAAAGAAATAAGTTTTTAGATATTTACTATTTCGTCCTATGTATACATTCGTCTGGATCAACCCTGATATAAGCATACGGAAACCCTCTTACTACCTAGCGATCCCTTGATTATACAATTTTTTTTGTATTTAAAAATGCTATTTATATATACATATTATATATTTAGATTAAATTTTCGTATTTTACTAATGCACAAATTTAACCACGAACACAGAAATTCAAGCCAATGAACTTTTTATTTATGTTTGACGGGGTTATATTTTTTATAAATTGGAACGCACACCCCCAAACTGACAAGTCCAATCAACCACCAAATTTTTGAAAACCCTTAAACGAAAACTAATTAAAATTTCTAATATTTAAAAAAATAAATAGATGTGTATGTATGTATGAGGGAAACACTAGATCTATGTATATATCTAATATTTTGGATATTTTCTATTAAAATTGTTTAGTTTGTGGCATGTGCCCTATTATGTGGTTACTCTATAAGGAACACATTTTTGCCGCAGTGCAAATAAATAAGAGAAACGAAAAAAACAAAAAAAACAACGCGGTGCAGTTTGACCCACTTTCAATGAGCACACATAAACACACACACACAGACGCACACAAAGTTATACTGAAATTTACCTAAAAGGGGAAATTTAGTGCAAACAAGACAGAGTGCAGCTGTCATTGGATTTAACTGTTGTTGTTGTTTCTCCTTTCTTGCGTTTCTTTGGAGGATATTTTGTATGTTCCACGTGCAACGAACGTCTCGTACAAACTATAGAACAAAGGATATTTTTTGCCTACTCGTTATTTACTTCGGCAGAGTAAATGACCTCATACATAGTGGTATTCAAATGGGGAGTGAAGCGAGAGAGAGAGATACGAAGGGTGGGAAGAGAGAGCCATGTAAAGTATGTATGTTTTTTAGGTTATGTTTGCACGTCAAGGTTGTGCCGCGCCGCTTTCAGAGAATGATTCTACATGTATAGTGCAACCAGCTAAAAGGATTTTTGGTTTGTGTGTCCGTTGGTGCATTTTCGCACTAAACTTAAGGAAAGAATTGGGATCCCCGGTGGTAATACTCCAAGTATGATGAAATTTAGAGCTTACCAAGAAGTCGCCGCCAAACGCACACAATCAAACACATTGACGACACTCGAGTTGGTATTAGTGAGATTTTTAATGGCTACGAACCGCGTGTGTAGGCAGAACAAAGAAAACGATAAAAACCGTTTGGCAAGAAAAATGTTTAAATCAAAAAATCACAAAAATTAAATCGATTCGCTAAGGTTTTTTTTAAGGTTATGAACACAAAGTTTGCCGCTAAATTATAATTAATCGAAATTGTTGTTGCTCTGCCCTCTTTTTTGTCTTGCTCTCTGATTAAGCCGCATGGGCTTTTTGGGGAAGGGTGGGTTGGGGAACGCCGGCTAACTTTGAGACACTTTGCTCACCTTTAAAACGTTTTCCGGGATGTTTAGTTTAATGCACAAATATATTGCTTATGTTGAGGGCGGTTGAGTGATTGAGGTGATCCGTGTCCGTCCTTTTTTTGTAGTAATTTGCACTGAAGGGCACTTTATTCACAGAATTGGTTTTTTATAACTTTGTTGCTGTTGTTTTTGGTGTTGAGGCTAAAGCACAGGAGTGTGGTTGATGGTAAGTTGCGGGGTGGGGATGATTTTGCTGCAGATGAAAATACTGAAATAATAACAAATTTTTGTAGTTTGTCGGAAAATTGCAATTATGTGTTTTTTTTTGTTAACACACACACACACACACTAACAATCGAAGCTGTGGCTCTGCTCTGCTTCTTCCTTTTTACTTCTTTGTTGCAATTTTTTTGTTCTTTTACTTTTTTTATATAAATTAACTATCTTGGCAATTCTTTTCGTGCTGTACTTTTTGTGTAATTATTTCGGATGTTGACGATCACAGTTGTTAATATATTAAGTTAGAATGCGTTGATTTGGTTTAATTGTAATTTAATTTTTTTTTGTAGAAAAGAATCGCAAACGCAATGAAATTGGACAAGTGTGGAATTGAGAAGAGAACCGACGTTCACGTTCCTCTTTTGCCCCTTTTTTTCTTTCTTTCTTTGTATGATGGCGGCATTTGCCAACACGGTCACACTGGATGGCAAATGTCAAATTGTGCAAAAAACAAAACCAAAAAATACTAAAATTTAATGAAAGAATTTTAGTTTGTATTTTTCGAGTTAAGATCGTACATTTTGACATAATTGGAAAAGTTTTAGTAATTTGTAATCAATTTTCTAATGAAAAACTTTTAAAAAGTTTGCACAATTATGCTCATGCTTCATAAACCAAACGTAAAATCATTTGACTTTATATAAAATTTTATTATACTTGACTAATTTAAATGTCCCTTTTATGAATAAAAATAACAACTTGACTACGACATGATAGGATAAATACATATTCAGTAGAAAACGTATAAATATTTTGAAATAACTAATATTATATGGACCAAACCTATTCCAATAAAAGATTTTTATATAGATCATATTATTATTTCAGGGTAATAGAGTGGCGTTTTTAATTTTTGACTACAGTAGTTTAGTATAATTTCTTTGGCAAATACCAAAGCGAATCTGGTCGCACTTATTGCAAACGAGTGGCAACCTTGCTTTTGCCCATATACACACACGCTGTCTGCATTTGTCATTTTCCGGTCGTCATTTGTACGTGCGAGTTTTCGACGAGTGTGTGTGTAAAAATAGAATAGATTTTTTGGTTAAAAAAATCAGCCTCGCAAGAACGTTTTAATTGGCATATAAAAAAAAGAGCAAAAGTAACTCCACACACACACCACAACTAACAAAATGGCCGATAAAGTAGTCGACAGCGAAATGAATGGCGAAGACTTCACCAAGGATGTGACCACCAATGACGTGCCTAGCTCTGAAAATGGTGATGCGGTGGCGTCTGGAGCTGCCGGTTCCAACACTAGCAACGGTAGCAGCTCTGAAAGTGGTGCCGTGGTCAACCAGCGGGATGACGACAGGTATTTAAAGACCGGAATAATTAGAATTTTTAATTCTGCAGCGCGCTGCAGAAAAACGAACAATTGTTTAGCAATCATGTGCCTAACTATAACTTTTTTGTTCTTTCGATTACCACCTTACCACCACTCTCAGTTGTTACGTAAAGCGAAGCTAACGTCGTCGTCGTGGTTGGTTTGGCGGGGAGTCAGCACAGTCTAGCTTGCGACTGGCTGACCCCTTTGTGTTTTTTGCGCTCGCCTCTGCTGTGTGAGTGTATGTGTGTGTGCGACTGTACCTCCTCACTCACACAATAAAAGTGGATGGAAAATTATAATTATAGATATTGTTGAAAAATTTCTTTCTTTTGTTCTAGACCTAATATTCCTTAATGTTTTTTTTTTTTTTAATGCATTTTCTTGGTGGCGTCAGCTGAACGAAAATGATTTTTGCTCTCGCATGGAGCACATTTTCCCCATAGATGTGAGGTTATGTACGCGCTAACTCGTCGCACACATTGTGCTGTTTGCCTTTCACTTGCCCAAAAAACAAAAAAAAAAAAAAAAAAGAAAAGAAAAAAAAAATGAATTTGTATTTGTGTGTCTGAGTATTTTTTCGCATTATTTTTTTGTACAGCCATTCGTTGTTATTCTTTTATTTTTTCTCTTTTTCTCGTTTTTCGTTCGTTTGTTCTCTCTCTCTGTGTAGCCAATATGGCGGCTTACATACATTCTTGTGTGTATATGTAGGTATATTTGGCCTATGTTTGCATTTTTCACTATTCCCTTTTGCTTGCCGGCTTCTTTGTGCCGAGAGCGTGTGTTGTTGCTGAGCCGCCGGCATGAGAGTAGTGTTGTCAATGTGTTTGGGGATACTTAACTCTCTCTTATCAGTGAATGGAGGTGGAGCAATTGCAGTCGCTTTCGATGAGGAGTAATTCATGCGGTGCGTGTCGTTGGTCGTAGGAAATAACTGTTAGTTAAAACAATGCTCTTCCTTTGAATCAATTTTTTTTTCTGTTTTGCATTTTCCTTTTCATTTGCTCATCAACAAATTATAAAATATTTAAGTTAATCTTAAGTCAAGAGAGAATTAATGGGAACTCCCAAAAGATGAATAATGGAAAAGTTACGTACGTCGTCAAGTGCAGGCAACTCATGGAGGGAGTGTTGTAATAAAACCAAATCAAATCAAATCTACAAATTCCATAGCAACTTCTTATCCTCCTGTTGTGTTTGAGCGAACTAACCTTGTTCCTCTCCGGCAGGTCTTGAGAGAAGGTGATAATGCAAAGTGCAATGCTAAGTCTCAAGGAAATGGGAAAGGGAGAGTGACAGTGGGAGTGAGAGAAATATCAAGAGATGGATCTCTTGTGGAGCGTGCGCAACGGATGATATCCCCCAAACTGCTGCAACTGCCACCAGACTACAGCAACAAATGCCGCTGATGCGATTCGATCGAAGCAATGTTGATGATGGTATTTATCTAACCAAAAATAAATAAACTCAATCAAATAATCATTAAATATCGATATCAATCAATAGAAACTATTGTGTACACAAAATTATCTCGAATTCTCAATTGGAACGAAAATGTAAAAATAACGTTTTTTTATAATGTATCATGCAAATCAGAGAAAGAGAAACAGAGAGAGAAAGAAAGAGTGACAGAGAAAATGAGAGTTGTTTTAATTTTGCTGAAGACGATGATAAAAAAAAATGTAACGTAACTGTTAATAAACACACGGGACCATCTTCTCCCCCCAACCCACACACACAATACACCAAAATAACAAAATCGAAAAAGCGAGCTCCGATATCGAGATCAATTCTAAATTTCGCCAAAGTGATCGATCCTAGTATAAAACTGTAACTGAATCAATGAACCCGCAAAAAGACTTTTCCAAACCTAAAGCGTAACGTACATCAATAAAAATATATTAAGTGTTGTCATATATAATTACTTTTCTTCCTATTTTTTTTTTTTATTTACAATATTGAAATTTAAATTAAACAAAGAAAAAAAAAAAACAAAAAAAAAGTATTATACTTAAAGAATAAAGAAACGAAAATTCATAAGCAGCATAAAAACAAAAATCTTTGCATTTTTCTCATAACCAATTGTTCAATTTTTTTAATATTTAAATGAATATAAGAATTCACTCTTTGCATATAAAATAATTATATATTTTTCAATATTTCGCTCGTTTGTTTCTCTCGATCGAACGCTCGCTCGTCGTACTCTTTCGCTCATTTCCTAAACAAGAAAGTTTTGTCTTATAAATATCTCTCTATATATAATTTTTTGTTTTCTCGATATTATCCATAAAATAAGAACCTTGATTGAAAATATATACCGTAATTAATGCACAATTTGGTGAGTTTTTTTCCTTTCGTTTTCTCGTATTTATCTTGCTCTGTCATTAAACTTTTTGCAGCATATGTTTCATATACAAAATTTTTATATAACAGAAGTGATATTAAAGTAATTCAATTTGTGGAAAAGAATTATATATATATTTATATACATATTTGCCAACGCGCATTTAGATACAACCTGTTTATCCGTGCCCTAAAAAAAGCCTCTTTTATTTTAATTTAAACAAGAAAAAATAAAACAAAAATCAAAATAAAAAATTGTTTTGATTAATTAATTCAAACTCATATTCTTATTTCAACTTTCACAGAAAACTCTTTGTGGGCGGCCTTAGCTGGGAAACTACCGAGAGTAAGTATATAAAAAAATTTAATTGGAGCAAATTACTTATAATATTCTCTTATTTACATAGAGGAACTCCGCGATCATTTTGGTAAATTTGGCGAAATCGATAGCATCAACGTAAAAACAGATTCTCAAACTGGACGTTCTCGTGGATTTGCCTTTATTGTATTTACAAACACCGAGGCTATTGACAAGGTCAGTTCTGCAGAAGAGCATGTCATTAATGGCAAAAAGGTCGATCCCAAAAAGGCAAAGGCTCGCCATGGCAAAATCTTTGTGGGTGGTTTGACAACCGAAATAAGCGATGAGGAAATCAGAACCTATTTCAGTCAATTCGGCACAGTAAGTTTAAATAACTTTAATATCAAATGACAATTAAATTAATTACTGTTCTATCAAACTAGATTGTTGAGGTTGAAATGCCCTTTGACAAGCAAAAGTCACAGCGCAAAGGATTCTGCTTTATTACCTTCGATTCAGAACAGGTTGTCACCGATTTGCTAAAGACGCCGAAACAGAAAATATCTGGCAAGGAAGTGGATGTTAAACGTGCCACACCGAAACCTGAAAATCAAATGATGGGCATGCGTGGTGGACCACGTGGTGGTATGCGTGGAGGACGCGGTGGTTATGGACGAGGTGGTTAGTATATATATGGGTTAAACAAATTGGATTATTAAAATCACAAGAACAAAAATGCAATTTGTCTGAACTTTTATTAGTTCTTACAAAATTTGGCAATGCGAGCCACTATATACGCATATATCATTTTCTCCAATCCATTCTCCAAATCTCTAAAATATAAATTATTTTCATTATCACACAGGATACAATAACCAATGGGACGGACAGGGTTCGTATTATGGCGGTTATGGTGCTGGCGGTTATAGTGCTGGCGGCTACGGTGATTACTATGCCGGTGGCTATTATAACGGATATGACTACGGTTATGGTAAATACAACAAACAACATAATAATGCTCATACCAATTATTACAATAACAACACGTCGTCAAGTAATTATCATCCGAACAAGAACAATAGCAACAACTATCAACAGTTTTAATTAAGTCAGAAGAATTTGTCGGGCATAACAAACAACAACAACAACAAGAACACAATCAATCAAACGAACAGCAATGACAAACCACAAGAGCAACAAACAATAGACCAAAATAAAAAATAAATGTTATAAAATAAAATCAATTAATTTGATTCGCATTTGGTGTTGTTGTTGATTGATGTGCCTCGACAAGGAATGAAAACTGAGAGAAAAACAAAAACAAACAATGAAACAATTTGCTGCATTTCTAACAACAACAAAACAAAAACAACAAGAAACAAACCAACAACGTCGCTAAAAACAAGAAAACTATTAACTATTTAATTGAAAATATAAAAAAAAACCAACAATTTTTTGCATTGTCAACATTTAGATAATTTTATATAAAACGAAATTCCTCTTTTTTATATATTGCATAAACACAAAAGATAATGTTGACACAATTTTTTCTTCTTTTTTATATACACATATATATTTTAATTTTACATTTTTTAAACGTAAAAAACAACAAAAGCAAAAAAAAAGTAAAAATTAATAATCATTTATTAGTTTGTCTAGCATTTAATTATATAAAACTGACGAAGCGTGTGTATTAATGATTGTGTTGTTAAACAATAAAAGAATATGCAAAATAAAAGAGTATAAAGTAGAGGGAACGAATAAAGAACGTAGTGAAGAAAAGAGGAAAAGAATATAAAAAAAAGATACATGACGTTTAAGTTTACAATTGGGAGACCAGACCGGACCATAAGCAGCAGCAACAACAACAGTTCACACGATGTGAGGTCGAGCTCATTTAGCAGACTTTCCAAAGATGACAAATACCTCAAACGCAAAGGCAACAAAAAAAAAAAAAAACAACAACGATAGCGGACAAAAATAACTACACACAGAAACCAACAAACAAAAGTATTGCATATATTAGACTGGTGAAATAAATAAAAAGCAATCTTCATGGCTCTGCAGTTGATAAAGATATCTGATAGAGAATACTATGCCAGCTTAAATGAAGGCCAATATGAGAAAGATGGCTGCGTAAAAGGAATAATCATTTTAAATCCTACAGACGGCTGTAGCTATCTATAGCTAAAGCTAGTCATTTGATCTTAAGATATTGTAATTCAAACTGTAGTGATCCATTAAAAACGAGTATGTTAACCAGTCCAATCTGCAAATAATGTGCCAAGAACAACAACAACAGCAGAAACTGTTAACTGTGTGAATTGCCAGCGTTTTGGCCAAACTTGTGCCTTTATTTAATATTGTTAACTAAACTGTTATTGTTTGAACAAAACTAAAACCAAAATCTGTTGGGATACATACACATACACACATATACACGCACCTACACACACACACACACCCTCCTTACACACACACACATACTCATACACAGCACAGATGCATTAAAAATAGTTATAATAGTTTTCCTTTTTTTGTTTTGTTTAACAAAACGCTAAACAAGCCAACAACAAATAAAACAAAAAATAAATATACATACTTACATACAAATGAAACCAAGATACCAACAATTATGAAACAACGCGTAATCAAAGCTTTGATTCAACTTCTATTTAAAATATATACCTTATATATAGTATATAAATATATTTTTAGATACATATTATTATTTCGGAAACGGGATAATATTGAAAGTTTTTGCAATGCATATGTTTTCGTATGCCTGTCAATCTTAATGAGAGAACTAAACAAAAAAAAAAACAAAAAAAAATATATATATATACACACACATACACACAAATGTTATATATTTATATATATAAAATAAACAAAAATGTTAAATATGACATTTTTAAACTATATGGTACTATTTTTGATAGTATTACTTTTTAAGGCAAATCCTTGTAAAACAACAACTACAAAAGAAACAAAACGGCCTTTCTGGGGGTCACTAAACGACGTAAGCACGTGGAAAGCCCCCACAGACCATTCTTTTATTTGCTTTATTTGCATTTCTGCTGCACTTTCTTGACAAAACAAAACAAAACAACACAACAAAGTAACGAAGAAAAAACGATATGATGATAAAGAGAAAAGTAAAAAGAGAAAGAAAAAAAAAAGAATGTTTTTGAAAGTAGCTTTTAACGTAAACAAAAACGTAATTTGCGCGCGCAATGCGGCCCTTTTGCACAACGTTCATACGTTGATTTCAAACTATGAATAACCAACCAACCAACCAGCAACAACAACAAGAACATCAACAAACATGATAAACAACAACTACAATCAATAACAACTAACGACAACCAAGAACAACAACAACAGATTTTTAATATAGAAACGTTAAAAAAGTTAAAAAAAAAAACATAAGAAAAACCACACTTCGTCAATTTTAGTAATTTTAATCATATATAATTTTTCTTATTGTTTATTAATAATTCTTAAGTAAATCAACACACATACAAACATTTGCTTCTTGAGATCATATATAAACAAAATGTTTGCCAATTTTTTAAATATACATAATGCATAAACTTTAGTAAGAGAAAAGAAAAATCAATTTAAAAGAATTTTTTTTTTGCATGTTTCTCAATGTTTTTAGCAAGTTGTCTATTCAAACAAAAAAAAAAACAAAAAATCAAACAAAAAAAATTCAATTATAAAATTTATCTTACAATTAATTATATGAAAACACACATATATACACACAAATACATACACATTTTTATGCAATATATATTTTTTACACACTTACCAATTATACATTATATATATTTGATTATACTACAATGTTTCAAAATGTTTTTAAGCAACTAAACGAAATTTTTGTACAACTTTTTATTAGAGCAGCAATTTATTTCTGTGACTGCATCAATATATATATATATATATATATATATATATATATATATATATAAATATATACATATGGATACAAATATGTTTATATCTATGTATATATATATATATATGTGTATTTCAATAATTTTACCATTTTCTGTTGTCACTCGAAACAAATTTTTTAAACTAACCTCAAAGAACTTTAAATTAGGTGGCAAGTAAAGTGAGGGGACAAAAACCGAACAGAAAATATGAAGTTGCCATTAAAAGTGTGATGGAATATTTAAAATATATTTCCTCTCAATTCAGCTTATTGAGCATTTTAAGCAACTGATTTGGCTAACCCCCCGCACTTTGCTTCCACCGTTATTACAATTATTAATACAACTACTACTACAATTACCAATCTACCAATACAAATACTATACCACCATCTCTATATATCAATAATGTTTAAATAAGTTGTGTAATAATACTATCATTTATTTACGTAATGTTACTTTCTTTATTATGAGTTTTGAGCATATATAAATTTTATATACAAAAAAAAACATGTATACATATATATACATATCGATAAATATGCATATATATGTATATATAATATATATATATATATATATTAACTATATTGTAATACCGAATTTTCCGATGTTTCGCCTCACAAAAACTACAAAAACCCTGAACTAATCTGAAATGAGAAAAAAGAGTAGAAGAGAAGCAAAGAAAAGAAGAAGCGTACCATAACGTAACGATTTCTCTCCGTTGTCCGGTTGTGTGTTTGATGCAACATCCATCAGCAACATATGCAGCAACAATACAATGCAAGAAACAAACAAACACACACAGAAACACACTCAAACACAGGCTATATCTATATATGTCTAGATCAAGCAATCCAGCAACAATTCTTTATACTTTCACTTAAAATTTAACGATTTTTTCCCCCTTTTCAATCATTTTTTATTTATAAAATTAAAATCTTTATATATTTTTATCAAGTAATCTTAGCATAATTAATCAATTTTTTTTTTGGTTTTTAGTAAAATGCATTGAAAAAATCTATAAAAAAAAACTAAAGTAATTTAATCACATAAAATATTGAAAAAAGCAATTTTTAAGCTATATACAAAGTTTTCTTGTTTTTAACAACTACAATTACAACAACTGATAAAATATAATGAACAGCAAAAACTTACAGAGTATTAATTATCAAAAATTAATCTATATAATTAACTCAGTTATCAAGTAAAATTTGTTGACTATTTGCATTTGTTTTTGTTTTTCGCAAAATGTTTTTCTATAAGTCCAAAAAAAAAATGAAATGAAATGAAATTGAAATGAAATATGAACATTCGCGAAAAGAGCCAGAGCCAGCCCCCTTACCCGCCCAATTCCCTGTTTTTTTGCTCCATATCAAGTCCAACACGAATCAGATATAACAGCGTTTTTACACAATCCCAAAAAAATAAAAATAAAAAACGCCCATCAGAACTACTTCCCCTTAACCCCAACCTAGCTACAAAACGCCCACCCCCACCCAAATTTTTAATCAATTTTTTGCTGAGGTGAGACATTCAAAAAAACACACACACAAGAGCAGCAGCAAATGAATTCGCAATACTAAATGAAAAAAAAAAATCAACTAAAAACTAACTTAAACAAAATCTAAAAATGAGAAAAAAGAAACTTTTTGATTTGATTTTCGGAATTGAAAAGCAAGAATTTTAAATTGAAATTGCTGAAATTGTTGTGTGGAAAATGAGGTAAAAATTAATTAACTAAAATATACATATATAGAGAAAATGCAGAGTGCTTCAAGAAAATGTTAGATGAAAATGAATTCAATTGAGAAATACATTGTGAAACATGTGCTTTTTTTTGATATAAGTCAAAATGAGACGACGAGTCGATAGTTGAATAACCTTAATATAAACCAGAGAGATACACCAGCAACAACTATAACAACAACAACAACTGCAACAACAGCAACAACAACAACAACTGTAACAACAACAAATCAAACCGCATGTTCTAAGTGTGAACGCTTTGCGTCTTTATATACATATATATATATATATATATATATATATAATATCCAAAAAAAGGTAGAGAAAGAAAGAAAAGGAAAGACAGTTAAGCAAAGAGAGAAAGAAAAAATTGTTTTTTAATTTTTATTGTGTATATCAGCCAGCAGCAGCAGCAGCAACTAAAAACGAATTGTTTATAACAAAATATATTGTACTTTGAGCTACAGCGACAAACAACAACAAACAAAAAAAAAAAAAACAACCTTATAATCAAAATCCACGAGAAATGAGCAAATAAAAGAAAAAAAAAACCAAAACCCAGACAACAATTTTTGTGTGTATTTCAGTTAATAATTTTTTTTTTTATTTATAATTTTTCCACCACCCACTTAACGATGTCGGCGGCGGGCGGAATTGTTGAATTCCTTTCCAGCTTGCCAACTTGTGGAATATTTGAATTGTCTCCCCTCGGCGCAACGTTGTACAAAATTTTGACCAATATCCACCACAACCACCAAAACCAGCAACCAAACCAAAGAAAACGAAATGAAAAAACAAAAAATGATACCAAACAGAGCAAGTTCTTCTCTATATATATTTTATATGATTATATTTTTATAAGCTAAGCTTTGTTTGTGTTTTCAATCTTCTAATATTATCTGCAACCAATTTACAACACCAACAACCATCAACCAAACAACAACTACAACAACCACAACAAATTATTCTCTTGTATTGAAATTATATACAACAACAACAACCGTAAATGTAAAACTTAAAAACAAAAATAAAAAAGACTACGGCTATGGCGGCGGATTTGATGGTAATGGCTATGGAGGCGGTGGCGGCGGCGGCAATATGGGTGGTCGCGGTGCGGGCGGTCCCCGTGGCGGCGGTCCCAAAGGTATAAAACTATGACAAAAAAAATAAAACAAAAACCAAAATCAATATGAACAACCACCCAAAAACCACATTTTTCTTTCCACTTTTGTTAATACCCTTTCTCTGTGTGTGTTAGAATGGCTATTTGGAAAAGTGTGCGTGTGTGTTGCTTTCTATTCTTATTGACAATTGTGTTTAGCCTCTTAGATTTGGTCAAAATTTTGAATAGTCTTTCATTTTGTGTGTCCATTTGGCGTAGTTAGTATAAAATTACATCCTCCCAATAAAACCCTTCCTCCTCCTGAAACAAAAGAATAAGTAAACATCCAAATGCATGTTGTTCTATTATCTTTATAATGATTTCGATATCCACCTTATTTTTTTTTTTTTTTCAAAATTTTATTTTCAAATCCAATTCTTCTATATTAATCATCTATATAAATAACAATATATAAAAATATATGTAAATACATGTTATATTTAAAACAGGCAGCGGCGGTTTTAATGGTGGGGGCAAACAGCGCGGCACGGGACGCCAGCCGAGACATCAACCCTACTAAAACAAAACAAATGAAAACAAAAAAAAAAGAAATATATATTGGGGACATTCTCTACAGATATAACTACAAACTATTTGAATTTTGCTTAGTTTAGTTTGTTATGGTAAGCGGATATACAATTTATAATGCAAAAAAAAATAATGTATAATCAATTGATTTTCAATTAACTTACAGCATCGTACTACAATACAACACACCTCTAAATACATACTTACACACAAGAAGATATATATATATATATACATATATAGAAAAGCGACTGCAGACAAATGGCAAACCAACCACCTCTCATTCTCATGGCATTAGGCAAGACGGCAGACGAACTGGCGGCGTTGGCAGCAGTTGATGAAATAA
The DNA here is from genome assembly GCA_037075365.1 of Drosophila emarginata. Classification (NCBI taxonomy): domain Eukaryota; kingdom Metazoa; phylum Arthropoda; class Insecta; order Diptera; family Drosophilidae; genus Drosophila; species Drosophila emarginata. The sequence goes on from JBAMCD010000221.1 coordinate 7,932,221, forward strand.
CCTTACACACTTGTTGTGTGTGTATGCACCATTCCAACAACTACAACAACTACAACCCAACAACAACCAACAAGCAAAACAACTATAAAAACAATAAGAAAAAATAACGAATGAACCACACTCGAGTAAAGGCATCATTTATATACATATAGTTTAGGCTTAGACGACATGTAATTTTTCAGCAAGTGGCTAATTTTTCATAGCCGCACGCTCATTAAGCCAGCAACAATTCTCCCACCAAGAAACCATATACAAAACCATACCTCCCCCCCATCCCCGAAAACAAAAGGAAACAAAGAATACTTGAGGTTCTACACTCCTTAACACTACACTACACTCCACTCCAATCCACACCGCACACATACACAAAAACAACCACATCAGAGTACACCAGACAAATACGCCACGCCCATTTACCCGTTGTGTGTCGAAACTAATTCGTTTCGTTTCATTTCTATATATTTTTTTTTCCAAATGTAGTCTCATACATTAGGCGAGGTAATTGTTTAACGTGTTAAGCACAGGGAAATAGACACACAAAAACAAACATAAAACAAACAGCTAAAATACAATAGGCATTAAGTATTTGTTTAAATTTAATTATTAATAACTGTAATATGTAATAATTATCAACAAAGAAAAAAAGAAAAGAAAGAAAAAAAAAACAAACAAAAAATAACGCCAGCTTGCTGGTGTTCCTGCGGGACAATTATAATAAGTCCGCGTCCAAACAAATCCACCAAAATAGAAATGATTTTTTAAATTAAAATTTAAAAACAAAAAAAGAAAAAAAAACCATTTATGATGAACTTATCTTATTTAATATTCTGTTTTTTGTTGTCTATGAATTTTTCACGCTCATAGTTTACAAAAAATATATACATAATTATATATATAATACATATAAACTTAAAATACATAAAGAGAAAGGGATAGAGAGAAGGAAGAGGGGATATATAAAAAACTATATATATATATATTTTAATAAAAATCTAAGAGAAAACAGCGCAAAAAGCAAAAATCCCACTAAGTCGACAGGAAATTTAATAATAAAATGTATAGTTTTTAATAAGACTATTTCAAAAATAATGATTTGTTGAATGAATAGCGATGAAAAAAAAATTTAATTACTATAGCAACAAACTGCATTGGGAAAATTGTATGTGCAAAAACAAGAAAAGGAAAAACGTCCGAATGAACGTAGTTAAAATTACATGGCAAACACATAGAAAACGGAAAATTCCACGAATTACCATTTTCTTTTTCGGTTTTTCAAATAAATTATAAATCAAAGAACTTTAAAAACCATTAATAGATATAATGATAAAGGATTATTGTGTAAACTCATTACTTAATTTCGCATTTCCCAAAAAAAAACAAAAAAAAACAAACAAAGAAAAGAGAAAACGGAACAAAGATTCAATTAAGAATTATATATTATATATGGATTCAAAAAAATTTACTGTACTTAATTTTTTTATTTATATTGTTTGTGGAATACACTTAAATTATATAATTTACTGGGACTAAACAACAAATTTTGGACAAATAACCATAGAAATTCTACTAATAGTTACGTTTTACCTGGCCGGTGGTGAAGAGTATATCTAAGATTTTAAGGAATTCACGATAATTAAACTCAATGCAGAGACTACGCTTAACACCGAAACATTTGCAAACGGCATCAAATTCACGGCTACTAAGCATATGATGCATTTCACGTATGGTAAGGGCTCGTAGGAATTGATTTTGGGTAATTGAGCTACATTGCTCTCGATCGAAGTCCTTGAAGATTTGACTTAAATTGGATATCTCATCTGGTTTGCGAGCCAATTTCATTAAGGCTTGCGAGCAAATGGTGCGCTCTTCAAACGTTAGGAAACAATCAACACAATCGAGATTAGGTAAATGCAATAATGGAAAAGCTGTGACCACTTGGTCGCCCATATTCGTTTCGACTTGTATGAATATTTCATCAAGAGCTTTACAAAAATCGCGATAACGTATACAGGCGGTGCGACGTGATGAACGGAAACTGATTAAAAAGAAAGTATTTAAAAGATTTCTGTTAACGAAATAAGGAGAAGATGCTTACATATTACATAGTGAGGTTGCCTCTTCTTCTTTAAGGATAACACCGGAATTGTCAAGGGCCCGTTTAAAGTCCGTTTCAAGTATCTCGCCCTCACGATGACGATCATAATCGGCCATAAAATCAATAACAGCCACTCCCTTAAGTAATGCCTGACGTTTGGCATTGGTGAGAATACGTATAATGGTCTCCTCACTGTCCTCTTGCTTTTCCGTATTATCTCTCGCCAACGGCGGGCATTCAATAAGCTGTTGCTTATTTACCATGCTGGGCATAGCATATTCCTCTGGATCCACATCATCCATAAATTTGGTATAATAAAAACCCAATTCATTACCATATCGAGCAAGTACAGCATTAAGCTCCTGATCGGATAGCAATATGCCATTGTTACGAAAGATTTGATTGGCTTGATTGCATCTTACATGACCGCTATTCAATCTACAAATGATGGGGAAAACACGAATAATAGATAAAGACAAAGATTCGATTATGGATTCTCTCACTTATCGTAGCTGCGGAAGAATGGATGCAAATATAAACGACGATTGCGTATTCGTAGACGTATCTTGGCAATGGCATCTTCACATATCTCACGTATACTTTGAGGAGCTGCCTGCCAATCGCCAGTGCCCACCCGGGGTAACTCTTTAATATGACGCAAAGGTGATTCAACCACACATTGAGCCATCTTTTCCAGATTTTTGATTGTGAATACTTAATAAAAAGGAAATAGTTAGAAGTAGCATGTATATGGTTCAATCTTTAACCCACCTGTATCAACGTCATCAACAAAATTGCGCCAACGTATACGATTTGTATCCACTGGATCTATATAGCGATCTGCCAATAAACAAATATCTCGGTGAGATAGATATTTGCCCACACCCATATTTGAGAGGCCACGTTCAAATTGATTTCTTGTTATGCTCCCAATACGCAATGTATCAAAATTTTCCAAAAATTCTGATGTGCGTATTTGATTCTTATATATATAGCTTTGAACACAGAATATCAAATCACATTGATTGCGTACTTTTTTTGGATGATTGCAGGCATCTGGGAAAATTGGTTGGATTATTCTACAGCCATTCATTGGTGGCAATTCGGATAGCTCTAGATCGACTAAACGTCCGGGAAAATCTTTTATAATATCCTAAATAAATGGATTAATTTAATAGAATTAAATAAGATATAAATATAATTGGTAATTCTTTTACATGGGAGTTATCGAGCAATTCGTGACTTTTCAGATACGCAATAATGTTATCAATGTGCTTTAGAAAGGCCACATAGTTGACCAGATAAGCGTCTTTCATATAGCGCCTCAATAGCAATAGAAAATCTGATTCGGATAGGGGAATTTTCATAAAATGTAACACTCTAGAAAAGTGGGCCACGGTTACAACTCCAGCATTTTGAGCTATCTAATTTAAAAGAGGAAATAAAAATGGATTTATTGGTAATATATTTTTCTAATAGATTGTCCTGCCAACTTACTAGCTCATAGTCCTGAAAATATGGCATCAATGGCAAGTGTGTCTCTTTGGCTATTTTATATAGAATCAAGCATAGTCTTCGACGATCCTCTGCCTGTGGTATAACATTCATATGCCAAGGATCATTCCATTCAAGGCCAGAGGAAAAATCTTTTTTTGCCCCCGCTTGCAAAGCTGATAAAATTTTAAATATTAATTTGATTTTAAAAAGTAAAATGATAACTAATTGTTTACTTACTTTCACTGCAAACAACTTTGCAGAATTGTCTATAGGCCACACGACCATCACGAATTTGAAAGTAATCGCAAAGATCTCTCAACTCAAACTCGGACATGCCGGCCACTTTGCGATATTTACCCATGACAGCCGTGAATATGGACTCTGGTTATGTCATAAAAATGTTATTAAATGTCTATGGGAATAATGTTTAAGCAATCTGTTGCCAACTTACCCGATACGAAGCCGCTGCATTGTGGATCATGTTGCTTTAAATCGGCACAGATGTCAAAGTTATAACGAAAGATGGCAGCTTGAATTTTACGACAGGCACGCCAGATTTGATTTAGCTCCAAGTCCTCCTGCAAGACAAGAGGGATAGATATTGTAAAAGGATAAAGGCTAATGTGTAACAGATGGCTTACCCGGTCATCGCCCTCCTTAAGTTTAGTTGTATGCATCTTGAGTTATTTTTTATTAATTCCTTTTTTTGTTTTTATAAAATTGTGTATGTAGAAAATAAAAAAAAAAAAAGAAACTGAATCTACTACATTGACTGTGTAGGAATGTTTTGTATACTTATTTAAAAATAAACTGGAAAACAATGAAATCAAGGCAACTTTGCTGTTGTCCATATTACAAATTGGATTTTCTGCTCCTGTATTCCTGTTTGTTTGCCTTTGCGGTGAGCAGCACGCAAACAAACCACAGACGAAAGGAGCACTAATCACTTCCTACTCCAACCTTAAAGACTTTGAAGGCTAGCCTAACGTTCACCTTGCTACAAATCGCTTCCAATCACGCGCACATTCATCCTGCTCTTCACTCCTCCCCCCCTTCGTCATCTTAATACCACTATACCCCCTATCCCCTATAGAGAGAACAGAGTTTGTCGCAATGTCGCACCCAACAACACTTTCATTCAATTTTCTATAAATGGCAAAAAGGGAAAACAAAAACGGCGGAAAAAGGAAAAAGTAAATTCAGAGTGTGGAGATTGGAAAAAAAAAGCAAACGACATATCCGGGGCATCATCAAATGCAATTTCATTTTATTGGAAAATCGCTGGCCAGCCAACCAACCAACAAAACCAAGCAAACCGCATAGTCAAGTCAAACTTATAGTCGGGGTGGGGGGCTAATTCTCCTTTTCGCAACGAGTCAAAGTTGATTGGCGCCGCCTGGTGACTACGTTGCACTGTTCACCTTTCTCTTTCACCATCGGCTCACTTCCTTAACAGGTAAGCAACCTGTTCACTTCAAGCTGGCCACTTACGCGGCTTCTGGCTGGTCGGTCAATGCTAAAAATAAGTGAAAGGGCGGTTTATACTGGCATTTGCTAGTATTGACCAAGATGCCCTTTAGCCATCCGCAAAGTTGCCATTTTGCACGATTGTCACATTAAGTTACATACATACATACATACATACATATATGAACATGGATTTTTATAGCAAATTTATCATATAGAAGAGACAAGTCAAAGAAATGTTATTGAGTCAAATCAAGATCATTATTGAGAGCCTTAGATACGATTGTCTACGTTTTAAAATGTTAAATTAAAATCAAAATTAAAATTCTGTAAGCTAAAATCTTAAAAAAGAGATTCAGTTAAAAAAATATATGTTAAGCTTAGCTTTGAATTTAGTTCTGATACTTTGACATACTTTTTGCTAATTTGGCAATAAAAAGTAGTTAATAAAATTATTTTGAATTATTTTTCTTGTTGAAATTTTAAAATAAGTTAATTTTTTTTGCAATCTGTTATTTTAAATAAAAAAAAATACAATTTTTAAAGCCCACATCATAACTAAACTGGGATATTTTTAATCAGGATATGTTTAGATTATAGAATTCTAGAAAATAGTTAAATATGCACAGATATATTTTTCTTATTCCAATCTAAAGTTACTTATACAGATGTCACCCATATATACTTTTTCAACTCATACAGTTAAGATATCCTAAACTTTTACAAGTGCACATAATCCAGTTATAACTATATATTTTATTAAATATGAATTTAAACAATTTTATTTAGTCTAAATTTGCAACAATTCGCCTTCTCGAGTTAATCTCCATTTTATGCCTGATGGCAAAATGCATTAGTAAATCGTAATGCCTGGCAAACGTTTAGTGAAGTGGCATGAGGAGGGAATGAAATGAATGTGGGTGGCTCATAAAAATGAATTGCAATCATTATCGTTGCTTAGATGACGGGTTTACAATCCCGCAACTCCCCCTATTCCTTCCACATTATACCACACTTTTGACCACCTTTGACTAGTGTTATATAGTCATTTTTTATGGCAATATTATGATTTACTCAACTTTGCTTTGATGTGCATTGGCTTAGGTTCGCTAGCTTTTATTTTATATCATTTTATATGAACGAATGGGTTTCATTGTTTCGATTGTTCAGATATAAAGGGGGCGTGGCTATAAAAGACCAAAGAGGCTATCTGTTAGGTAAGATTGGGTTTTATCGCATTCAGACATATGGTATTTTGTCTGTAAGTTTTACTTGCTGGTGTTCTGTTTTCCTAAATAAACATACATATATAAACATATATGTATAGGTAGACAAACTGCTGTTAATCTATATATGTATGTATGTATGTATGAATATATATATTCATGAACTTTTACATCTGCATAATGCATAGCAGCGGCAGCAGGTGCAGCTATAGAAGAAGGCACAAGTTGAAGGCAAAGAAGGCATTGCCTTTTATTTTAGGTTTTTTTTTTTTGGGAGCCTCAAGTATACACACACAAGGACAAACACACACACACACATACACATATGCACTTGGAGAATAGAAATATGGAGAAAAAGGCAAACAATGGCTGGCAACCTAGTTATCGCCTCGCCATCTTTATTGCATGCAAATGTGCGAAAAGAGGCGCGTCTGTTGAAACGGCTGATATATGTGGTTCTGTTTGTATATGTATGTGTGTGTGTGTGTGTAAATAGTGCACCTTTTGCCATGCCTTATAAAACCAACCGCATGCATATTTATCTTTTGCTAGCTTCAAGCTTCTACCTTCTTTGAGGCATGCCACACACTTATTCGCACACACACACACATATACACACATCCTTACTAACTTTACCTTTACATATGCATATGTACATATGTATGTATATATGTGAAGCCGTATAAGACATACGATATCTTAAGTGTTAAACAGGCGCTTTGCAGAACAAACTTCTAAGGGGAAAGAGGTTCCATAGGGCTTTTCGGTTGGAATCAACAAACGAGTCGTGCAACCTTATCTGTGTATGTCCGCCCCGGCCACGCCCACCTCGTTGCAGTATTTCGTCGGCGTTGTGGTCCTAGGAATTTCAGTCATACATAATTTTGGTGGCAAAAAAAAAAAGAAAATAAGAAAAAAAAGTAAAGAGCAAAGAGAAATAAAAACTACACCGCGGCAAATAAATAAAAATGCTGCTCACTTCTGCTGCGGCGCCTTTTATGCGCACTTGGACAAACACACATACACAAATACCAAACAGGTGTGAGTATTTCTTTCTCTTTTTGGCTCCTTTGCATACTCACACACACACACAAGCCTTGGCGCATTTTTCTAGTGCATACTTTCGCGCGCTGCTTATAATTCCATGCCAGAGTTGTAAATATTTGTTCTCAAGTATTTATTTATGTACTTACTCTATACTGTCGATGTATGCAAGTGTGTGTGTGTGTGTTTGTGTGTGGTTTCTTTTTTGTGGTTTTTTTTCTTTTTTTTTTTTTTGGTTTGTTATATGCGGTTGAAATTAAAATGCATTGCACTTATTGCTAGCTTTTTGATTCGCTGCATCCACCCGTCAGCCTAACCACATCCTTATACACATACAAAGATGAATGTGTGCATGTGAATAACTTACTAGGATGAACTTTCAATTTTTTTAATGGCTCAGTTGGGAGGTTGCTGCTACTGCGAAGGTTGTATTTCCATAAGAAACCCTTCATTTTTCTTTTTTATTTTCACTAAACTTTCGTAATAACTACTTACTGTATGCACTTAAAGGCTTTGGGTAAATAGAAACCACTGTTAATTAATATTACTTTAGTTGTAAACTCGAATGCTTTAATTAATTTTAATTTTAAAGTGCTTAATTATTTATAAATTATTTTAAATAACCATTCTATTTCTGATTCAATTGGAAAAGTCTTAAGAATTTTTAATAATAAATTATGTATACAGATTATATATTTGATTTTTAAAAACTAAACTTTAATCAATCAATTAAACAATTTTTAATTGAATTTGACTGTACTTGATGAGTAATTAAACTTTTGTAAATTTATATAAATGTATTGGTATATTGTAAACTTTTGTTTAAGAAAAAAAAAAACTTTATTGATTTAAAAAAGCAGCATTAATTTTTTTAACCCATGTCAATGGGCTAGCAATTGTCATAGCCATCTTTTTTTTTTTAATAATTATTCGTCCTTTTATTTGTGTTTTTTTATTTTCTGCAGGTTTTAGCTCTGATGCTGTTCATTAAATATCCAGTCAGTCATCTTGCCATTTGAAAATTGATTTAAAAAACTTTTTTAATTAATTATGATAATGTCGTAGTTCGCAGTGTGACGGAAGTGAATGCCAAAGCCCGCATGAGGGAACCGCCCAAGCAGCATCCAATCCATTTGACGCATTGCTTCTATTGCCCTCCTCCCATGGGTGTAGTCAAAGGGATTATCATAGATTCGTAATACAATAGATATATTAAGTAAATATGGACTCGAAATATTACATCATTTATAAATGTTTTAGTTTATTTTCTAGTAAAAATTGCATCTTAAATCATTTTAATCCTTTGTAGTTATTGTATTAAAAAGTAAAAACTATCTCAAAAGAAATCAAAAGTCTTTTTAAATTCTCTTTATCCATAAAAAGTATTATTTTTATTTTACTAAAGTAAAATCAATCATTTCAATGATTCAATACAATGAAATATCAGCATTTAAATTCATTATTTTTCTTTAAAGTCTTTTGATACAAAACATTTTTAATTTAAATTTTGGATTTCAAATGGATTTTCTTGGTAGAAAAATATCCCCATTCGAAATGAAAAGGATTTGCAGTATGCGGATTTTCATTAAGCAAGAATTTCAAAATCATATTGGTCCTTAAGTCAACATCTCTCACACCCCCCCAGGGATGGGAACCTTTGCTACGCCTTTGCTACCTCTGCCGAGTTTTTGATTTCTTTTTAATGCTGGAAATGATGTTCGAGTTAAGTTTGGTATTTTTTTTCCATTTCATTTTCACTTTATGTTTTCTTCCTTTTTTTTTTTTAACTTTATCATTGGTATGTTTGAGTTTTCACATTTCAATATCTGGTAATTTTTTTGCCTCAACAACTTTTTGCTGTATGTCGAAGTTAAAATTAACAAAAAAAAAATAAAAAAGAAATTGCAGCCAAAGATGTTGGAATGGTGGGTGCTGGCAAGGTGGTACGAGGGGAGGTTGTGACTTGAGGGGTTGTATCTTTGGGGCTTCATCTTAGTTTTGTATTAATGAAATTGCAAATATGTAAAACTTTTATACATGTTTCTTTATAAACTGGTAAACTAATAGACTGAGTTTTTGGCATGTTGTGTCACTGGGTCGTTGTTGGAGTTGCCTCATTCAGTTTGTCTGTTTGTCAGTCTGTCAGACCTGGACTGCATTTTACAACGATGTTGTGCGTATGTGTGTATATTTGAGCAAATATCCTGGCAACTTTCTGCAGCAAAGTTTGCAAATGTATTTCAATGCATAGAAATGAATCTAATTTGTAAAATTTCATACAACAGTTGAAAAGTTATAAACGCGCCAGGCACTTGCACTTGGCACACGGCTTGTGTGACTCACTTCCTATCCTTCCTTTACTTTCATACCCCTTCCTTTTCCTTTCTAAACTCTGTTTCTATGCCCTCTCCCTCCCTTGTCTGTTTGTGTGAAAATGTCGACAACTTGGCATGCAGATTGCAAACTTTCGAACAGCACAAAACCAACACAAAAAAAAAAAAAAGTAGAGAAATGAAATGAAAAATAGAAAAATGAAAATAAAAAGAGCAGAAGAAATGAAATGTTGAGCAGATTTAAGTGGTACTTTGTTATGCATAAATAAAATGCTGGCAAACATCGAGGGGCAAGCCAAAAACATATTTTCAGTTTATTTAAAATAAATTTTACATTACTTAGCCATCCAAGAGCTAAGCAGCGAGACACAGCTTACGCCTTCGCATCCACATCCGCATCCTCCAAGTCCATATCCTTCATCATTTCTACCAAAAAGTAATTTACAGGTTCCTAGCAAGACGAAACTTGCTTTGGAGTTTGGGTTACAAGCTAGGCCCACAAGTCTAGGGCAAGCAGCCAAAGACAATTTTGTTTGGCACTAATTGAATGTAAATAGAATTTTGCTTTGCTGTCAAGTCTTGTGTCTAGTCAACGGCAACGACAACGACAACGATGATGACGACGACAAGAACAACAAAGCTGTAGATGAGGCGACTCTCAATGTTGACTGTATCTATCTATGTATGTATGTGTGTTAGTGCCTTATGCCTCATACCAGCATACTGAATTCTGGTGCCTGGCAATAAAACGAAACGAGCTGATTGTATGCTACAAACAACTGCAATTGCAGCTGATGCATCTGCTCCTTCTCCTTCTTGTTCTGTTGTCAACGTCTTTTGCGTCTATAACTGAACTCCTTGGGCTGAAGTGTCGTTGTAACGTTTGGCACACAGATCAAGTGCAATGGCAACGTGCAAAGTTGCAAAAAGCGCAAAAATCAACAGTGTAAAATCTTTTATTTAGTGTCATCATCAACGTTCTTGTTCTTGTTTTGCTCAATTTCAGTTCCAGCCCGTATTCAGAGAGTCAGTCCTTCATTCTCTATAGCTCTCTGTAGACACTCTGTCACTTGCCTATGAATTGATATTTACTTAAAATTTAATTACCAAAATTTATGTATACAAATTGTTTGTATTAGATGAGATGCATACATACATATACATATGTATGTAGTTACACAGGGACGGAGTTCTAGTCCAATACAGTTGTAAATAGAATATAGTTGAAAATAAAGTGTGTTAAATTGCTTAATTCATTCAAATACTTTTTACAGAATCAAAATGAAATTCGAAAGCACTCTTGAGATACAAACCAATTTAGCAATTAAAATAGTTGTTTGGCTCTTGACTTTAAATCGTAAACATTTTTGTGTGACTTAAAAATAAAAAAGAATTGCAGCAAATCAAAAATATTGTTTAAGCTGCAATGATTTATTGAGTCTTAATAAAATATTAATTAAAGTTTATAATCTATTAAGCTTTGATCTTTGATCTATATTATTTCTAAATTTATTTTACTTTTACAAATTACTTTTCTTTATTTTATATATTCACATAGCAATTTGTTGTAAAATAAAATGCCAAATTATTATTAGTGTATGAAGAATGGGTCTTTAAAAGACAGAACGTATCAAAAATAATTTTATTTTTTATCCAAGCAGATTCTACAAAATTGTAGTAGATATATATTTAAAATCCATTTAGATTTTATGTAATAAAAAGAGCTTCTAAGCTAAATTGTTCTAATTGCCAGTGACACTTTTTTTTAATTATACAACTTGTAATTGTCGTTCGTTTAAGAATTCCACCAACTCCACATGCAATAGCCTTTAAATAGGGTCACTGTTGCTAGTTTATTAACACTTTTTTTTGTATAACATACGCTTTTAAAAAAATAGGAAAACACTCTTTCACACTCTCTGGTAATTAAGTTAAAAAAATCTGTAAAGATTGTGGCAAAGAAAAATTTCAACAATTTTTATAATTTGCATACCAAAGAGTGTCAAAGATTCTGCATGAAATATACCCCAAAAAATTATTTTAAAATTTTTGTTTAATCACGTATATAAATGAACCTATGTTTGGTGAAAAATGTATTTTTAGATTAAAATTGTTTTACAAATATAAATAAATAAATAAATATAAAACAATAATAATATCTTCTTTAAAAGAAGCCCCTTTTCGGACATTTGTAGAACCTTAAAATGTTATTATATATTTATTTTATATAGTTTTCTTGTAACTAAACAATTTATTTTATATAGTTTTCTTTCAACTAAACAATTTATAGATATATCGATTATAGATCTTATATTTTTGTTTAGCTTAAAATAATTGACCCAATTAATTTACTTCACATTGCCCACATTCCGGCTCTGTATACATATGTGGATGCATTTGTTTTAGTGATGATGACTAAAGTAAACACAGTTCCTTATATTTAAAATGCATTTATTGCTTGAAACCTACTTCAAACATTTACATATGTCCTGTGGTCTGTTTTTATCAGTTTTAAGTTGGCTAATAGCTAGGGTATATTTTGATTTAATAGAATTAAAAATTTAACTTTAATTCAATTAATGTGCATTTGTTTTTAAATTGATTTTTAAATTGTTTGTCATGCATGCCATACCGCAGGTTTTATATAATTCAATTACTTTTGTGCGAACAATGTGCATCCTCGCATCCATGGAAAGGACTATGAAACATGGAATCATGGTCTAAATGCAGGCCGTCAAAGGCTATGATAACACTGCCTGATAAATATTCTGTAAAATTAAATTAAGTTTACCAAAAGCATGTCAAAGTATTTGGAAAATGCACTAGAAGTGCATTACAAAGGACAAGTACAAACAGAGAGAGAGAGGGAGAGAGAGAGAGAGAAAGAGAGAGGGATGGAGTGTGAGAACGAGAAAGAGACTTATGTATATTCAATCTTTTTTTCATGAATTTGAAATATGCAATTTGTGGTCAAACAAATGCACTTAATTGTCATTTATATAAATCGTTTTATAAAATAATACATATTGAAATTATTGTTTAAAAATTTACAGTTGAATATCATAAAAATGTCTTTTCTTTAGAATCTTAATGGACTTTAATCAAATTTATTATTGTAAATATATTGTAAAATATTATTTATTAAATTAAACTAAACTTATGTCAACTATTCAAGTTTAAGAAAATTTGATATAAAAGAACAAAATAAAGAATTACATTGATATTAATTGATTTTTATTATTAGATGATGACTTATGATTAGTTATCAATAATTATTGATTATTTTAAAACTGTTTTATGATTTAAATATATTTATCTATTTATACATAATCATTTTAGATAAATAAATAACATATAAATCATTCGATTGTCTTTTTAAAACTAACAATTAATTAAATTCTACAGTTAGCTTTAGTTAAATTAAAACTTGCAATATATGTATATAGAAACTGAATAGCCTAAGGTCTCAGCAGCCATCGCTATATTATTCTATTTTAGTTTATCTTTATAAGTGTAACAATCAATGTTAAATAAATAAACTGAAATTCTAACTAATAGCTGATTTAAGTTATCTATAAACTGTTTAAAAGAAATAACAAAAGTTAATTTCAACCATAAAGTTTTAATATTAGTTAAAAGTTAATTTGATTTAATTACCCATTGCAATGAATTTTATTTGTAAACTTTTGATTGTAAAAGTTTCTCATACAAAGGACAATAAAATTATTTAAACTTTAACTAAAGAACAAAAATAGTGTGTAACTAAAACTGTTTTATAGACTTTAAATTTACTTATTTCACCAAAATTTTGACTAAATTTGAACAATGCTTCATAATTTTCAAAGTTCTTACCTTTCTGTTTACTGTTGTGTTGGTTTTTTGTTACAAATCATAACGTTTCATTTATAAGTAGATCAGCACTTGTAAACCGTTTACATGCTCGTTAGCAATTGCAATTAGCATGAATTTTCAGCATTTTCATGGTATATTTTCACTATGTGTGCATGCCGCAATTTCTTTAGTGTCTGAAAAATCGCTAGAAACTGCAGATGGGTGGATGAGTATATATGGGATGGATAGTGTTTTGGGTGCTTTGCCTCTTGGCCGTCTATCTCATGCAATCAAATCATCATCAAATCATGCCAAAATTGAGTTAATTCATCGGCACAGTTCATCGCACATGGCTGACGATGCATACACACATATACGGATACATAGATATACATATGTATATATGTATATGCATATCAATGCGGTTGTATATGTGGCATTTTGTCTAAAGCAAAATATAAATGCATTTTGTCACTGACAGCAAAACAACGGACGGTTTTCGGCTTGGCAATATAAGCGATGCTTGATTGCGTTTCCGGTTTATGAAATTTTGCGGTTCTCAATGCAATAATTTGTCGTGGCTTATAGTGACGTCATATGCAAGCCAACCAAATGCAAATGCAATTGCAGATTGTTGAATAAAATAGAATGAAATGCGTTTCATTCCATTTGTCCATTCATCATAACAGACTCTGTGTTAATATTTTGCCGATTGACATAGCAATATTTTGTCATTTGTGAGGCCATTATGAATATATTTATTAGTTTGTTGGCGTTCTATCGTTGATTGCATTCGTTTCTTTTCTAGTGAGTGTTTGTATGAATGTGTGTGTGCGTGTGTGTGTCTGCCACCATTCAATTTTCAATTCGTTTTTAGCATTTCATGTTAGCAGCTGGCAGCAAATTAAAGTGCAGGCAAGCAGAAATTCAATCTCTCGTTTGATTCCTTTTTTTTTTTTTTTGCTGTTTTTGTTCGTATTCTGTATTTGTTAACAGGCAAAAGTCCCTTTTTTTGTGATCTCTTTGGCTCTCTGTCTCTGTCTGATTTAAATTACGGAAAGCGCACGTTTTATTGTTTGTTTCAATTGCCTGCTGACGAGCGGCGGCAGGATGCGCAGGACGAGAACGTAATCAGCAAATGTGCCAAGCAGCGGGTCGGGTTGGACTCCACCTACCAAAAGAAAAACCTAAAAAGAAAACCCCAAAGAGAGTGTGAGTGAGAGAGAGAGAGAGAGAGAGAGAGAGAGAAAAAACGCACACAGAATTAGTTTAATTTGTACGAAATCAAGTAAACGTATGAGACGAAAATTCATGCCAGCCAAAAGGAAAAATAGACGATAAGAAACGAGAGAGAAAGAAAGCAAAAGAAAATGTCCAGAAAACTGGCTGTGGACAAATTCTATTTAGCATTTTGCAGGACAACGAAATGTCCTGGCCAGCGAAATGAACTTCGGCTAATTACTCAAATGCAAATTAAAATTCATGTCAAGCAGATTGGATTATCCTCACGCAACATTAAATGTCGCACTTAAGCAAAAGGCAAAGACAAGGCAAGGCAAAGCAAAAGGTGCTTCGACGACCTGCTGCCACAGGAGGAGACGCCACCACCCAATCAGCTAGTCAAGGGCGTGAAAAGGCGAGTCGGGAAAACTGAGCAGCAACATCAGCAAGAGCATCGCTCGAGAGAGCAACAAAGAAAAATCTCTTTTGAAATGCTAATGTAAAAATTCTTTAAAGAAAATTACGCAATACATTATTTTGGTTTATTTTGCATTAAAAGTCAATTTAGTGTTAAGGCAGGGAAAAGAGCACAGCAAAAAAGAAAAAAAAGGAAAAAACTGAAGGGAAAAAGCCAAACTGAATAAAAAGGACAGTCCGGAAAAGAAAAGAAGCAAAAGCAAACGTAAAACAAAACAAAAAAAGAAAAAAAAAAAGAGCTGCGGAGCGTAATACGCGCAACAGGATTGGGTTGGGTTTTCTTCTTTTTTTGTCGGGATCCGGTAACTGGAACCTGGGAACCTGGGTATTGTTAACTGGAAACGGTATAACTTGAACGTGGGCCGGCCATGACAACGCAACTAACAACAGTTTTGGTCCTCGGCGTAAATAACAAACGGCCAAAAGTTAGCATTTTTATTTTGCATTTTAAGTTGATTTGCCGCCTGCGTGCGTGAAGCTAAAGCATCCCTCTGCCGAAGGGACACCAGAACCAAAAACGTTCACACATTTGTACGTTGATAATGGCCAATGTAGCGACAATGGGCATCATTGCGACACAAAGTTATATAGTTGTAATAAAATTTATATTATACATTTATAAAAATCAGTTTAGTAATTAAATAGTTAAATAGTTTAAATAGTATAAGCAAATAAATAACATTTACATAATAGTTATAATCCTTTTCACTTAAAAGTATTTTGTCATTATGCTAATTTTTAATTTTGTAACAGTATTTTTATCATTTTTTTTTTTTGACTCAAAGTATTTTAACAATTTTAAACTTTTCCTCCTGTTCAAATAAATATATAAAATATCTTTCTTAGTATTTTATATTTATGATTTGAGAGCATTATTTTTTTGTAGTTTTTTAGTATTCTATTTCAAATGCATTTTAGCCAACTTGATATGTGATTTCAAACAATTGGCATACATTGTGAAATAACCTCGTTAGTCCATTAATTCTTTTATGGCTAATAAGATTATATGCTATTCAGCACTTCACTTCACAATATGCAACAAAGACCATTATTGTTAACTGCCGCCACTCTCCATCATGATTTCATTTCTTTTATTTTATTTTAAGTTTGATGCTGCTGTTTTCTTCTTTGAATATCTTTTTTCTTTTTTTTATTTTTACATTTTACCACATTTGCCACCATTGTGCGCTTTTTGGGTGTCCTTTTTTCGTCTTATGTTTTGCTGTAGCTGCCACTGCCACTGCGGCACGCTGCTCTTTATCTATTAAAACGCCTCCAATTTGCATATTTCTGCAGCTGTAACAGCTGTCAACGCTGGACGACAACTACGACGAGGACGAGGACGAGGACGATGCCTCGTAGCTGGACTTATTATTACATGGGGTAACCAAATGGGAGAAGTAACTAAGGGGGGGGAGTTGAGGCAGCTTTTGAGATAATGTTGCCGCCACCGCCGTTTTGTAGGGCCTGATGAGTGCGGGCAGTGAAGCGAGCAAATTAAAGCCTTGTCTGCATTAAAAGAGAGACAGAGAGAGAGAGAGAGAGATGAAGAGGTGAGGGGAATATAAGTATTTGCAAAAAGAAAACGAATTAATGTAAAAGAACAAAGTTGTTTTCTTTTTTTTTGGGAATCGATTTAATGTACAATTTATCTCATATATGAAATTATCTCTCTTATAATTAATGGGCAAAAGTGTCAATTGGTATTTTCCCTTTCCCTAAGAACTTTTTGCAACGCTTTAATTAAAGATTATTTAATAAATTTGTAGTTGAATTAAGAGTTTAAGCGGGTGAAAGATTAGTTATTAATTATTTCAATTAATACATTTATTTATCTGGTAGTTTAAAAGTTAATTAGAAAATCTGAAAGTCTAGAAAAATCTGATAAGAGAATAAAAAGCAAATTATAACCTAAAATACAGAAACAAAATTAGAATTTTAAAACAGAAGTATCTGAGTTCTAAAAATAAAATCAAATAAAGGTTTCCTTATTAACAATGGTTTCTTATTTACTTCATTTTTAACTTTGTCTTTTTATTATAACATTTAAAATCTTTTGTAATGTTATAATTTGGATCAAAGAAAGTAAATAGCAAAGAAGGAAATTTATATACATAAAATTTAACCCAACTTTAATCTACATATCAATCATTTGACACTATTTATCTTTTATATGGAACCTTGAAATAAATCAGATATATTTTATATAGTTGTATATTCATTTAGTTATATATTAGCTGCTTTCAAGTTAACTATATTCCCTGCCTTTGCAAAGTTTCACAATATTTTTGACTCAGTTAAATGAATCTGTTCATAACTGTCAGAATATATCTTTAGAATTCAATAAGCATAAAACTTTAAATAAATTATCTTTTGCTATAACTTAAAGCTTTATGAACCAAAACTACAAAAGAAACAGAACTAAAATAGAAATAAAACAATAGAAAATATTGGTGAGAAAAGATAAACAATAAATGATTTTCTTTTATCTATGGATAGCTGCATAATTTAGTCTCTATAGAAAGAGCATTAAAAACATTTGTTTAGCAGAACTAAATTCTCTGTGATCTTTAACAAATAATAACTTATATATTAGCTGTAACCAAATTTAGTTGCATAGTCATTAAAAATCTCTTTAAAACGCTTTCTCTTCTTAGCCATTTTCAAGTATCACTTAAATTGAATGGCGCTTTGTTTTGCCTTTATCTAAAGACCTTCCATTTTAATGCCACATTCGATAGGTCCTTTGGTAAACAATTGTAGGAATGCACATTAACTTCCAATTATATAGCAGTCAAGACAAATCGGAGGTGCTCGAGCGAGTTTGTATACAACTTAATAGAGAGACAGAGACAGATGAAGATAGAGTGGGAGAGGGATGGAATATTTGCTGTTGTTGTTTTGTTTGGACAGATTGCTTTGTTAATATTAATTTGCCATTAATTTGAACAATGAACAGTAGAGAATTGAGTGGCTTACAAGCGGCTTGTCTCGTTTAAAATGCATTGATAAGCCAAGTAGATGCCTCAAGGATGCCTATGCCATTCGCTATGTTGTTTTCATAGTCGCCATAGTAGCAACATCAGATAAGTTTAATGCGCTTTAAACTGTTTGGCTAGGCAAATTGTGGGCGAGATGGAAGGAAAGCGAAGGGCGGTCAATCCTTTAGACCCTTTCAGAACAAGGAACAACTGTTGCTTGGGCACTTTGCCTGATGAAAGGTTAGCCAAGTGTTGGGTATTCTACTTGTGGCCTAGCCACAGATACATGGCCCTGCCGCACCTGCTTTTATCCAGCTAAAGGGGCGAAATGTTTTCCTTAATGCGGCACTTTGACGGACATACATATCTTAGAGCCAGTCAAAAAGATTCTCGCAGCCAGTCCCTTTCTTTATTTTTGCCTTCTTTATTTTTTTTTTCTTTCATTTCTTTTTTTGCTGGCTAAACTTGTTTTTTGATGTGTCGAAAGATTGGCATTGGCAACCGTTTTCATTTTTACGCTTCAACACGGCCGGACTAGCTGTTACCATTGACTTGATACTTAAAAGGTTTCGTGTACTGCAAATGTGTGGGTTTTTTTTTTATTTTTTCGTCTCTTGCTTTTTATTTATTTTATTTAACGCTACTTCTAGTTGCTGAATTCACATGCAAAAACCGCCGCATCGGAATCCACAAAGCGTAAAAATGTTGGTATAAAGCTTATATGTATGTGTATATGTCCATGTGTTGGCTTTCATTCATTCGGTATAGTTCTTCTCTAGCTAAATCTCCCCTCTTCATTTCCCGCTGCTTTTCATGTAAAGCAAAATGTGTTCTCAATGCAACTTTAATAGCCTGCTGGCCTGACCAGTTTTACTCTTTGAATAGGACACAGAGGTGTTATCTGATTGCCATTTTCCACAGTAAAAGTAGAAAGGCAACATTTTCAGAAAAGCCAGGCAGAAAAATGACACAAATATGTACAAATCAAAAAGTTGTTTTTATACTCTGTATATCTGTCTGTGTGTGTGTGTGCCTTTAAAAACAGTTAAAGATAATCCTCACAATTTTTAAGCGCAAAAGGCATTTCTCTAATGAAGTATACTGAACTGTGAATGGTAACTTTTCTATATGGGTATATTAAAATGTTTAATTAATTTGTTATAGTATCTAGAATAAAATTTATAAACTTATAGAAATCTCTATTTATTTTATTTATCTGATCTATAAGTTTTACTTCTAGTTAATCTTTTCAGTAGCAAAAGTTTTCAGTTTAATACTGAAAGAAATATATTTACGCATATTTTCTATATCACAAATTTCTACAAATTAATCATGTAAATATTTGCAAATTTAAAATCAAGTGTTAAAACTTTGTTTCAGAATCCTTTACCCAAATATTTTGTTGAAATCCCATGGATATATTCTTACAATTAATTGAAATATATTTTAATAAAAACTCGTAATAATGTTTTTTGTCTTGAAAAAAACTAAAATACTTTTACAAATGGAAATTTGTCTCAATAATATGGAATGAAATAAATAAATCAATTTGTGTTATCATTAATACAAATAAAATTCATTTATATTCTTACTTTACATAATTTATTCATTTGTTTATTTAAGATACCTTACACCAGAAAAGGACAAATTTTTGGTTGATTTTGTAATGATTAAAATTTAATTATACTATCAGTGTCTTAAGCAAACGTTTTCAATATTGGCCATTAATTATGTATTTGAATTTGATTGATGATGGTTTAATAATGTTATAACAAACCAATTTCAATTGACTTGGAAATTAAGTTAAGTTTACAAACAATATTCTAATTCGCACTTAATTATGTTTATAAAATAATATTGATTTTGACTTTGCTTCTAGATTTGAGTTCTTTTTTTCGTATTTATAGTGTACAAAATGATTCGAATTTCATGGATATTAAAATTTAGTTTTCCAACTCTTTTTTCATAGCTTGGATTTTTCTCTTTTCTCTGGACAACGTTTGTTTGCTTTCATACACTGAGCAAAAGGAATACAACGAATGAAACATTTCATTTAGGTTCAACGGTGCGTATAAGCAATGTAAGTTGTTTAAAAGTCACACTAATTAAACGACACTTGGCTTTGGATATAGACACAGCTGGTATATTCTCTATCTGTAAGTGTAAAAGCTTACAGTATCGGTAATTGAAATCTGAAAAAGGAGTCAACTCTTCGTCCTGCCGTCTGTACTTTGTTTTCTTTTTTTTCTATAGTCGCTTTCATCGTCATGGTGCTATTTGCTTAAGCTGCGAATGCACTTGTTAACATTGAGCTAAGCAAATAATGAGGTGGGCTACACACACACACACACACACACACACAGAGAGAGAAATGTACACCCACATATAAGGGTAATGAATAGAAGGACTAATCGTTTTCAACTGCATTGCAATTAAGCTTGTCAAAGGACCATTTGCTAGTTCTCAATGCTATCAAAATGAAACATCTGTCGACTCTCTTTTTTAGTTTTTTCGTCGGTTTTCTTTTTTTCGATTTTCTTTCTTTACTTAAAATTTTGGTTTATTAAACAAATGGGGCACCCAGACCACCATAGTAACCACCTGCAGTGGCTCCATAGCCGCCAATATACGATGGATATCCATAACCAGCTCCATAAGGACGTCCATAATATCCAGTGCCATAAAGACTGCTATAACCTAAATTGTAGGGATAACGTAAACCACCAGCTCCATAGCCTCCAATTCCACCGAATCCTCCATAGCCTCCAATTCCACCGATTCCTCCATAGCCTCCAATGCCACCTATTCCTCCATATCCAGGAATGCCACCTATTCCTCCATAGCCAGGAATGCCACCGATTCCTCCATAACTTCCAATTCCACCAATTCCAATTCCATTATAGTAACCACCAAGTGGATACGTAACCTGTCGTGTCAAGCGTGATCGTTGCTCCTCAGGCACATTATCCTGATTGACCTGCAGCGGTTGGCCAACTGTTGCCGCGATTAGCAGTGCATATAATCCATATAGAAAGCAGATACGCATTGTTTTCTTATTTCTTTTTTTTTGTTTTTTTCTTACTGAATAGGAATATATAGATATTGTCTGGTCTCTGGCTGAGATGCGAAGCCAACTGTGACCTGTCCAGGTTATGCTTGGACCATTTATAGCTTAGAACTTTGCGCATAAAATAGAAACTTTTGTTTCTTTTCAGTTTGCTTTTCGTTGTGGATTTTTTTTTTCTTTTTGTCGATGTTACTGTTGTTGTTTGTTAACAAAATTAGACGCTAATGTAAACGTCATAAAACAAACTATTAAAATATGCGAGTGCCGTCTAAATGGAACAAAAGCCCAATTCATATGCCTGACTCTGGCCGTGGCCATTAAGTCGCACGCTAAGTGGCGTTCATGAAATCGAATGGCCCAAAAGTGGAAGTTTAAAGAGCAAAACATTTCACTTTGGTGGCAAGTTGCCGGGTGAGAGCAAAACACTGAACCTATACTATTAGGAATGGGTGTGGGAGTGGTGGGGGATTCAAGTTTTAGGTTGCGGTCAGGTAAGCTGTGTAAATGTGCTAATTTCATTCGAAGGTTAGTTATGCCATTGACCAACACCACCGCCACCACCACCACCATCATATCAACCGTCGACGTCATGAGCTCCGCCAACTTTTGGGTGCGTAAGTGTGAATTGCTGTTTGTTGTTGTTGTTATTTGTTTGTCTGTTTGTTTGTTTGTTTGTTCGCTTGCTTGCTTGTTTACCTGTTTTGGCCATATTTGTTTGTTCTATATGCGGCCAGGCCATTAACAATTCTCGCAAATGGCAATATATTGCTCTATTTATTGCGGTTATTGGTCGCATATGTGTCTCTATTTTCATTAAATCGCTTAATCCATTGCCTAAGCCTAAAACCTAAACTAAATCTAAAAGTGAATGCTTAGCCTGTGGCATTTTACTTATTGATTTATGCAAAATACTCACATAAAACTGTCGTAGAAATTTTGATTATTTAAATTGAATGGTTGGTTTTTGTATTTTTAGAGCCAACGAAAAAGTGTGTCAATTAACGATGTCAACGTCAAAACGGTGGACATTTTGTCCATCCAGTTGCCCAGTTTTCCCATCATAAAAAAAAAAATAGACACTGTTGGAATAAATTAAAAACTTACCAACACTAAAGAATATGGAAAATTTAGTTTAATTATGATTGTCATAATTAACAAGCGGACAAAAAGAATATCAGAGAGATAGAGAGAATGAAAACAAGTGACAAAAGTTAAAAAGAGAAAGAAACTTTTTGAGGGATGGACAAATATTTAGTCACACTCTCAGTTTTTAGTCATGCAAAACCGGTTAACATTTTAGTCAAATTACTAATTAACATACCCAAGAAATGTTTATGAATTAAAATGAAGGGCGTGGAGGTCTTTTCTTTTTTTTCGTTTCTGTTTTTTATGTTTTACAACTTTATAATTACTTGATGTTTGGAAATTAATAAGCGGTTTGACCTGTATTAATAATTATATTTATTTCGGTTTTTAGAAATTTATTAAACTGAGTTTTTGCATGACGCATTGTTGTTTGTTTTTTTTATAATTACGCATTATGCATTTATAATATTCAATCTTAAATTTTATCTTTTAATAGACAGCAACCAAGTATATTCAAAAATTTTAGAAGTTTAACATTAATGATTAACTTGTTGAATTAACTTTTAAAGGTCGTTAAACGCCTCATAATTAACTGATTAAATCGAAGTAATTAAACTATAAAATAATTGCAATTATATAAAAAATATATATGTATGTACATACTTTTCTGAATGAGTAATCATTATTTGTAGTATATTCTTACAAATTTTAATCGACAAGCTTAATGAAATGTTTTATATTAACTTTAATTTGCAAACTAAAATATAAGCCAAAAGAAAAAGGATATTAATAAAAATACAATCAAACAGGCAGATTTTAAAATAACTCATTATTAATCTAAACAAAAATCTATAAAAGAATAAAAAACAATAACAATTAATTAAAATTAGGTAAAATTCCGTACTTGAACAAATAGTTAAACAGAATGCATACCTGAATACCAATCAAAGCATTTTAATTAATATTTTTTTTTTGTTTTTTGTGAAAAATGAACCTTTTAACGAAATCTGATAAGAACCACTTGTGTCTGAATTGCACCCAAACCCAAAGGAGCAGATTGATTGGCCACTTGTCTGGATGTATTTTATCGTTGTATAAGTCAAGAAACTTGAATATTTTAGGTATTTGAATAGCGTGAGTGGCCAGACAGACGGCCAGATATATAGATGAAGGATGGAGAATGAAGATGGAGATGATAAAGTTTAGACCAAGACTAGTACAAGCGTCCACTTGGCCAGATGCCCTTAAAGCTTCTTCTTCTCAAGTTCTTCATTTCATTTTCTTTGGCTAATAGGTTTTGGTTATTATTATAGCTTAGGCAACTGTTGTTTTTGTTAATGTTGTTGTTACTTCTAGTGTTGTTGTTTACGCTTAGTCAGATAGTTAATACAAAATGTTTTTGTTGTGGATATACATTTCACTTGGGAACCACTCGCAACTTTGATGGTTTTCTCTTAGACTGAACCACTTTTAGTTTTATTTGACTGTATTTCTACCACTTGAACCGAGTACCGATAAATTTGAAATCATACGTATAAATTGAAACGAACAGAAAAACAAAAAAAAAAAAAACACACGAAATAAAGAAGAAAAACTTTGTGTTGATTGGATAAGTTGGTTAATTTTCTATGTATTATTCTTTGCCACTCCCTTGATACTTAGTCTTCTTGGTAAATAAGGTTAAATGAACGTCCCTTAAATGTGTAATAGAAAACTTGCATGTACATGGGTACATAGATGAGCACTTGAAACTTGGAAAGATTAACTTTTTTTGTTTTATAGAAAAAAGTCACTTACCTTTAGTAAGTCTCGCACAATAGTTAACTTAATATTTTTGGTGTCTCTTGATTGGCTGTCTATCAACTGTACTTAAATTTAATTTTCTAATTGCTTTCTATCTATGACATAGATAAATAAGAAAATGTATATCTATATTTAAAATACTCTAATATCAACTCTTCCCTTACTCTAGCTTTATCTCAATAAAAAAAAAAACATATTCATTTTTAACTGCAACTAATTATGTAATTATGCAAAATTTAATTTGTAAGTACATGGATTATTGAAACAATATGCAGCAGAAATTTGTTGAATAATAATAAAAAGAAAATTATTACCATTGCTATTTGAATTCTAGAAAACTTTTAGCTACAAAAATGTAAATGTTTATACATAACTGCATATACAGAATAATTATTAGCTCATAAAAAAAATGCTAACGCTTTTAGTAATGGTGAAACTTTATTTTTAGTTTATCTGTACTTTTTAACAATGCATAGAAATAGTTTGTAAATAGTACATAAACAAATAAATACAAAACAAAAAAAGATAAAAGGTTTCCGTTTAAAATTCCACAGATTTACTAAACTATTTCTACAGTTTTTTGTTAAGCGATTTAAAAAAGGATAATTTTTTTTATAATTCAGAAAATAACTTTGAGTAAAACTTAGCAATCTCTTCTTGGATTAAATGCTTATTAAATTGACCTATAATGATTTATGTTAGTTAATATTATCCTGTAAGTAAACACTTTCAACTAAAAAACACTGCAAATCCTATTAAATGTGTCCATATAATGTGGATATATTTTTTTTTCCTTTGCTCCTGCTTTTGAAAGAGAGATGGTGAAGTGCCTTATCTAACCTTTAGCATCGCTACTTAGTTGTGAAAGTCGTTTAAGATTAAACGTTAGCTGTAAAATTTCACTCTTTTGACAAGCGGCCTTTATTGTTAAAAAATTAACTCGGCTTTAAATTTACGCCTTTTGTTATCCCTTGACCCTAGCATGGATGAGGACAAACTCACGCAAACACAAACGTATATGTACGCCCACAATTACGCCCACTTTGATAAAAGTTTTTCGTTTTAAGGTTTCTTTTTTATTTTGTTTGGAGTGCCACGACGCTATGCCCGTATAGAGTAAAGTAAAAAGAAAAATGCTTTTGCCTCTTGGAACAGAGTCTTTAACACTGTTACAGAATGAAGGTTAAATAAGTCACTTGGCCATGGCGAGCATTTGAGAGTTTAGGAAATATTTTGATTTTTATATTTTATTTTATCCGGAAGCATAACTCAATAGTAGGAAACTGAAAGCGTAATGTTTAGTAGTTATTAGAGCATAGTTCCATTTGAAAGTTGTTCACTTTTCGTAAATATTTATGGTAAATGATTCCATTGCATTTTGTATAAATTTTGCTATATTAAATATATAAAAAATTATAAAATATAAATTATTTCAAAAAATCTGTAGAACTGTTTTAGAAAGAAAAGAAATTGATTTCATATTAAAGCCATTAATCGGTTTTAATAATACAATAAACAGTTACGATTTTGGACTCCTTTTGTTTAGCTTTGGTTAAAAATTTAATATTTATTATTTATGACAATTGTTTTTTTCCTTTGGTTTAAGAGTATTTCAATGTCGGTATTCTTCTTATCATTTTTCTTGTACTTTTCTTAGCTATTTCGGCTGAGTTGTTCTTATCGGAAATCGTGTCTCAATAAATCTAAGGCACCTCCAGACACAATCGTCCGCCCATGCCCAGGAACGCCCACGCAGCAGCAGCTGGCAGCATTGCCCAAAGGCATGATGGCAGCAAAAGCTGTTCTAACTGATTATCCTTGTTGACCGTTTTAGGCAGCAGTCGCAGCTGATTGATTTGTTATTGAAAATATTATAGGCCTGACCCCCACCCCTAACACATCCCATACCTAACAAAACCTCTGTGAGAAAAAGAAAAAAATGAGAAACTTGAGATGGGATAGGGGAAAAGCAACCGAAACGTGCTCACTGGGATACGCTTGAAACTTTTATAACTTTATGAGGGCGTTGTAATTTGATATCGCAAACTTTTTTTTTTTTTTATTTTTTATTGCCTTTTATAGCCTTATAATTTGGCCGCGATGTTGTTGTCGATTTTGCCACAACAGAAGCTGGGTCTGAGGTTGATCCTGACCCAAAGGCCGTCTGTTTTGCCAGCTTTTTGTTTACACGTTATTTATGGCTTATAAATACGTATTATTTGGCCAAGAAGGGGAAGAAGTGTCGCTTGGGGCGGCTTTATAAATTGTAAACAACTCACATGTGGCCTGACTCCTCTCAATGAATGAAATCTCTTAATGAGCATTAAAGATGATAATGAAATTACGTATACGTCTGTATATAATTGGATTAGAGCTGCTTTACCACTTTGGAGAAACCAAATGATACCCAAGGGGAATGCTAGAAAAAGCATATGACAAACAACAGTTGATTTGTCATAGAAACAAAAAATTTAATTTACATTTGTATATGCATATGGATTAATAGGGGATTAATGGATCTACTCATTCAAATTCGTTAACTGTGGAACAGATTTCCAACCAGTTTTTTTTAGCTTCTGTATTCTATTTTAAAGACTTACTGAAATATGGTACAAATTTTAATATTTTTTTTTTTTCAATTACTGTTAATGTAAAACTGTATAATAAAATATAATAAAAAAATTGTATTTTATATATGGAATTATATTTGATTAACTTGCAAAGAAAAACATTTATTTTACTTTTTTTAATAACAGAATTGTTATAAAGATAGATTGGAAATTTCGACAGAGATTTAGATAATTTTTGTTTGATAACATTCTTGAATCGAATCGATACAAAAGCATTTTAGTTATGTCCTTCTATAGTCTGATCTATTAGGAATCGCGAATTTATTCACAATGTCATTTCTTTTTGTGTTATTATAATAATCTAGCGAAATCTTAAAGCACATTTTGATACAGAATAGTTATTAATCAATTTTCGTAGGACAACGAGTTAATAATAGTTAGATGAATGTACTCAGCAATTATCGTAATGGTTTATTCATATAGTAGATATTTTACCTACTAGGTACCATAAAAATAAAATTACAAAAATTCTGAATCTTCTAGTGATTTTTTTTTTTTGCTTAAGTTTGCTATTTTTGACTTCTCCCTCAAGTTGGTACACATATCATACATAATTAGTTAAGCGGGTGGAACTGTGAGACCGACCAAAAACAGGTTGTTGATTTTGTTTTTATCATTTTTTTTTTTTGTTTTCCGTTTTTTTTTTTTTGGCATTTGTTTTGTTTGTTAGGGGGCAATGATTTGGTTGTTTTCGTTAGAAGCCTGCGGCATCTTGTTGGCTAAAAAGGGGGAATTTTTCTTGGCCATTTGATTATGCTTAGGAAATTTAATTGCTCGAGAACGTCATTAACTTGTTTAGAACATTCCAGTCATCTGCTGGGGTTTCTGCAGGCCAGATCAACTCCTATATAAGAAGCGTTATTGAGTGTTCGCTAAACAGCAGAGCAATGCGCGTCTTACACTCGAATCTATTAGTGCTAAGTGCTGGGCTGTTGGTCCTTTTGACAGCGGCAACAGGACAGGCCCAGACAAAGGCGGATGTACAGCAACTTACTTTGGCGGATGTAAATCAGGCAAATGAACAGCAGGAGATGCCGGGTGTACGCCTGGCGAGACAGTTTGGATTTGGTGGGCGACGCGGAGGCTTCGGTGGGCGTGGTGGCTTCGGAGGACGTAGATTCGGAAATGGAGGATTTGGTGGGCGTGGATTTGGTGGTCGTGGCTTTGGTGGCCCACGTTTTGGTGGCTTCTATCCGCCACCGCCGCCCCCACCTTTCTTTGGCGGACCATTTTTCGGCTGAGTGTTAAAATTAAAATGGCTCTGCCATATGATAAGACCAATGAAATGCTATAAAATTAGGAATAAATGTAAATGTAAAAGTATAAAACGTGTTTTGCATGTGTCACCAATCCTCGAATTCTAAGGGAGGCGTCTAAATATATAATTAATTTGATTGCCTGGTCTAGGCAATATTTACAATGAGAATGGTTGTTGATTGGAAATTATATAGTTTAATTATGTGAGCCTCAAAAAACAATTTTACTATGCTGCTAATCTAATTAAATATTGTTGACATATTCAAACTCGTTCAATTATATAGAAAATTGCGGCAATCTATAATAATGTTTATTTTTATATTTAATATATCAATTTAAAAGCATATTCAAGGCTAATTTTTATATAAAAATAAAATTCTAAAGAATATTACAAATAAACATTTTACTAAAAAATGTAGATAAACAATCAAAATTTTGTTTTTCTTTTACAATAATTACGTTTATCTTGGTCCCATTTTCTTCAAAATTTACTAATTCGATTAAATTTTAAAGGAGTTGTACTATCTAGAATCTAGATTGTTTATAACTTTAGAATACATCGAAATTAATTAATATAAAAAGAAAGACCAATAGTTGGTCTTTGATAAAATTCCTGAAGAATTTATATACTGCGTTGAAGGCAAATTCTTTTGTGTTTTAAAATAAATATAAAATTTACCCAAATTCCAAGTAGAAAGTGTAATAAATTTAATATTAAATTTATCTAGACATTTTTCAGTGTAATGTGATTTTGTGGGATTTTTAGATTTCAAGAATATTTTGCCACAGGCCACTTCTTTGTAGTGGGTGATATTATTTCAAAAGGGGATTTTCTAAATGTAAATATACTTGAGAGGATGAATCAATTGTTTGCTCGCTGAAAAGCTAATAGTCATCTTATCATCATTAAACACCCACATTGCAATTAGTAAGTACATATAAATAGCAAGGGTAAGAGTAAATTTCATGGGTGTTGCTGCTGTGCAATTGAAGGTATTAGTTCTAAATGCCATCATGCTGGCGGCTTTTCTTGTGGGTATAAGCAAACGGATATCTTACACCAACTGATATTGTCGGATGTAAATTAAGCACCGGAGCCGTAGGAGATGCAGCTTGTTTGCCTGGTCAGGGAGCTTGAAGGCAACTATCGATGAAATGGCTTTATACCATCAACAATATCAGGCAATGGCTTAATACCACCAACAAACAATGGAGGCAAAGACGAGGCTTGGATGTGGATGAGGGAGTCTAAGAAGGTGCCTATAGATGTAATGGATTGTTCCACTTGATGCTGTGGCAGCTGGGTAAATTTTTCTTATTTTTTTTTTTGTTACTTTTTGGAGGTAAAGTGAATGCATGTGTATGTATGTGTATCTATACATATATATTATAATATCAAGATAAATCTGATGAGCTGCTAATAAATCAAAATGAGCTTTTTGCTCTAATTACATGAGTTAAGTGTGAAACTTGTTTTGGGTATGTGTGTGTGTGTGTGAATATGTGTGTCTCATCAGCATTAATATAAATATGCCAGTTTAGATTTAGAAGTCATTCAGTTTAACCCACCAAGATGCGTACTTTCACTTGCTTGGTACTGACTGCAGGTGCTTTATTTGCCATCATTCAGCTGTCAGCAGGAGCATCGGAAGCAGATTCACAGGAATCATCGCTAATGCCAGAGGAATCCGATAAGGAGACATCTGAGGAATTGGAACAGGCACTAGAAGATGCTGAGCGTCTGCGTCGTCAAATCCATTTCCAGCGTGAATCCATAAACTACGGAGGAGGACGTGGTGGATTTTATGGACACCATCATCATCATCATCATAACCGTGGACCTTTCGGTGGTCCATTTGGTGGACCATTCGGTGGACCTTTCGGAGGACCTTTCGGTGGACCTTTCGGTCGACACCACCATGGACCATTTGGCGGCGGATACCGTGGACCCTATGGTGGTGGTCCCTTTTTTGGTGGCGGCTTTTATGGCTAAAAAAGAAAAAAGAAAATGATTTAAAACGATTTCCATGGGCAACAAAATAAAATCAAGCATTCATTAAAAAGAAAAGAAAAAGAAAAACCAGCAGCAGAAGCAGATACAGAATCAGCAGCAGTTAAGGGTTAGAAATTATAAAAAATTTTATTTCAAATCACGTTGAGTGACATGCACAGACAGGACAAGAAACTTAATCAGCAATGTTAACGATGTCAAGACTGGCGGGCACACAGCCGGATGTCATACTCGTGCCATAAAATGGTTACGTTCCGACTCGTATTTTTAGAATACCCTTTCCAAAAAGGTGTTTATTCATTTTGGTCATTATTTTGCCACATTGAAAACAGGTAAACAAGTATATATGTACATATATATACATATATATATATATATATATATATATGGATGTCTGCCTTAATGTTTATATTCCAGCCAAAGTATATCATATCTCGAAACCAAGAGCAATGAATGACTATATTATAAATATATAACAAACGGATGTTCTAGAAGAGTAAGAAATAGTTTAAAAATTTTGTGTAATTTCCATAAGAACGATCGATGGAAATTAGATATATTTCTATAACGTTTGTTATATCATAGTCCTCATGGCAACACTCGGACCCTGTATATAATGCTTAAAATCAGTTAAATTGTTCTTGTTTTCAATACTAAAATTGGCAATCATATGATCTATAAAAGTTATATAATTATTATGGAATTATATCGTATACATTATTATATAAAATGGGCTTATAAATCAAATTAAAGTCCGTTTAAAATATTTCAATTAATACTTCGGATTTTTAAACCTAATTAGTCATAAAAATGATATTAAATATATAAATAAATAGATTGTTTTGCAAGGATATACAAAATTCGGCCTATGTGAACTAAAATATCTAGTATATTTTTTTTTCTAATTCATATGCGTTTCAAGTTTTAATTACGTGGGAAAAAAGCGAATGAACAAACGAGCTCCTGACAAGAGACGGACAAAAGGACAACCGACCACCAGCAACCAACAGTCAGGATATCTTGACTAAGACTGACTGACAGAAAGACAGACGGATAGACTGACAGATGGACGGACATACAGCAGCAGCAACATGAAAATAACAAAATACGCCCAATCAGCTCCGTCAGAGCCGTCAGTGGGAGCGGAAGCAGTCACAGAAGGAATGGCGGGCAAACAACAAAAAAAAAAGGGCGAAAAAATTAAGTAGCGAAATCAGCGGGTAAAAAAAAAAGAAGAAAGATGAGAAAGAAAAAAAAAAACGTGGAAGAACGAGACGAGCGTGAAGTACAGAGTACAACACAACACAACACAAATAAAACAGGATAAAGGCGTTGCATGCCAAGAATAATCCGTGCAACGTAGGAGGCAAAAGAAAAATGGTAGCACGCAAAAATTGTGAACTCACTTGACGTGGCTCATTCTGGTTGAGATGGCCCACATCTCTTACTTATACCCCCCCACCATTCTCTCTCACTGTCTATCTTTTTCTATTTTTCTGTTCCTTTGGCGGGCGGCATGACGACGTCATTTGCCATTGACAGAATTGTGGGAGTTGGGAACAGCGTGCGGCAGACAAATCAGCGCTCCAGTCGTGGCTTAAGCAAAAGATGTTTGAACCAAGCATAAATATGCACGAGCTGACCAGCTGGCAACTAAAATTGTTGCTCCTTGCCAACATACAGTCTATGCCAGTGTGCGTGTTTGTCCTGCTGTTGCTCCCATATCCTTACGATATTTATGCTGATGATGTTGATGATGGTTTGACGGAGCTATAAGAGTAGGAGCAACTATAGGGATGAACAAAATTTCCTAGTAATTAACAATTACCATGATGTGAATGAATTTTTGCCTTAGTCGGTTACTGACGCTCGAATGCTTGGTTAACGGACTGCTTGAGTGACGTGACAGCTGCTATCAGAGTGCGGTATTGTGTGTCTATCTATTTGAGGTTACTTTTCTTTTCTCTCCATCAACTTTGCTCCATGACGTCAACATATAGCATATACACTTGCCTCGTTTTCGGTTTGGCCCGTCAATCCTTAAACAGAATATAAACGAAATCCTTTTCTATGGCCATTTCTATGTTTATGGTCGAATAAATGCGTAAATTGCATTTAGATAAGATGGTTATTTTGGTTGTTGTTTAGTTAAAAATAGACAATGCATCAGCAACTACTGTAGAAGTAAAGGAATCTGTATATATAAATGTAATTAAACGTAGAATTATTTTATATAATTGTGACTATTATATTGCAACAATACTAAACTTAAAATACGTAACTTTGTTTCAATTGCAGAACAAATTTTTTCATTAAGTTTTCTGTTTTATTTGCAGCTTACAGACAATTCTTATGTTAAAGTAAAGGTTCACTCAACTCAAATAATTGCCTTTATAATATTGTTAATCGAAAATTTTACTTAATTATGTGGTATATGCAATAATGTATCAAAACTATAGTTAAGATAGACAAAGAAAAAGATTTCTAACTTGCTGCATAATGGGGTTTCAGTTGACTATAACAAACATAACTACAATTGTCTAACAGTCAACAGAATAAATATTGGCATAATAATAATAATGAATTATAAAATCGCAATGTCAATATTATCGTTAGACAGATTAAATAAGCAATTTGAAGCAACGAAATTACCTGTCAAATAGATTTACACTCTGTAAAGGGTATACGTAAGGGTAAGTAAGATTTATGACCCTTTTAAATTTTATGAGCCAGGCTTGGGCAGTTATTTTTAAAAACAGAATATAGAAGAAATACTTTCTTTTATAGGTCAGTATTTTTTTTACAGGTTTTTTTTTTTATCAATACTAATGATAATTTTAAATTTAACTTTAAGTTTAAACAGTTGGCTTAACTCAGCCTTTTGGCTATTTGTTTATCCATAAGAATGACTGGAATGCTATTGAATTTAATTCGAATTGTGAATTATTTTCTATCTAGTGTAGAATATTTAAAAAGTCGCCTCTTTGATTTGCTTGAGGGAATTTTTGTGTTTAATATTTGTTTGCCTGTTCATTGCGAAAATATTGTTAAATTTTATGTTTCTCTGCTGACTTTTTATGCGGTTAACTGAATTGAATTCTTGTGAATTTTTATGTATTATATATGTATACAGAATATGGCAAAATGAAATACATATAGTACATTATATCGTTAAACCTACATTAGAGCCAAATCCAACATTCAACTCGCCTCCGAAGATTCTATGGCCCAAAAGTTCATTGCAGATTAAGTAAAAAATTTTATTTTCTCATCGTTGTGTGCGTTCGTGGTTGCCATATTTAATTGTATTTGTGGTAATGGCATATACACACACACACACACATACACAAACAAACGCACAGACAAAAGTCTTTACAAATACACCCACATCCGCATACAAAAAGTTGTGCCCTCAAAAAGAAAGATGGAACAGAAAGGCGAGAGAGAGAGAGACCAAAAAAAAAAAAAAAATGAATGAAAATGTTAGAAAAAAATCCCTAATTAAACAGTTTGTCAGTAATGCAAATAAACTTTGTTAAACTTTTTGCCTACAGCCAGTGAGTGCGTTTCCCTTGGACCAGACACGAGGCTTGTTGCTTATTATTTTCTTTACATTTTTTTTTTGTTTTGTTTTTTTCCTCGGTTCTTTTGGTCAAGCACACAAAAATGTAATTATTAAAAAATTATGCTAAACACGCAATAAAAAGTTGGTAAGAAACAAAATAATAAAAAATAAAAAAATTAACGAAGAAAACTGGCGACGGACAGCAAAAGAACAAAAAAAAAAATTGCTTTTTAAAAAGGCAAACGGTCAAAATGTATGTATGTATTTGTGTGGGTTTGGGTGTAAGTTGGTAGTATATATACATATATATACTTATTCTTTTTGCATTTTACTTTGTTATACACCCGCATGTTGAAAAAAACTGGCAACAAAAAGGAAAATTCACAATTGTTAATTTGAAAATTGCACACAAATGCGTAATGCGAAAGTTTTACAATTCCTCCCTTTCAGCTCTTGCATCATTATCATCACCATCATCATCATCATCATCTTGGTCGACAAGCTTGGCTTGGCCACTTGTTAAGTGTTAATGAAATAATTATGCCAACTTTGCCTGGGCGCACATGGCCCATCCCTTATATACTTACATAGTGAACAGTAGACCTCTCTCACACTCTCTTACACACTTTCATTCTATTTCTTTTTCCTCTCACTTGTGTTGTGTTGTGGGTCTCTGTGTGTCCCTATATCCTGAACGGCATCCTTACAGGCACTTCAGTTTTATTGTTGCCGCTTCTTTTTTGCCATGCGGGAACAATGAAGTGTGAGTTTTGCAACGTTCTTTGGCCCCACTTGCTTATTGCTTTTTTTTTAATTCGATAAACTGCCCTCGAAAGACCCAGTGATGACGACGACAACGGCAGCGACAGCGACAGTGATGGCAACGACCTTGGTTTTGCGGCAATCTAAAAGCCTAAAAGCAGGCAATGCTTTTGTGCTTGCCAGGGTTTCTAAAGCCTAAGCCGCTTAATTACAATAAGTTGGGGTCCTACCAGAGTTGCCTTCGCCTCTGTGTGCTATTTACTTAAGACGCGAAAATGTGATTAACAAGTGTGAAAAGCCGTTTGCCCCCAACCCTCCACCTTCCCTCAACTGTTCCACCACTCACTCACTCACTTGGCTTGTTTTCCTTTTTTTCTCCTTCCTTTTTTTGTATGTCTTGTTTTAATGTTTTTTTTTTTGTGCGGAAGTTTAATTTTGTTTGAATAACTTTAATTGATTTAGTTTAATTGTGTGTGTGTGTGTGTGTGTGTGTGGGTGTACGGATTTCTCTTTCTCTTTCAGTCTCAATTATTTACTTAAAAAACTGGCACGTCAAAGTGTCGATTGAGTTGGCCTTAAAAAATTAGCGCAACTTTGCTTTCATTTAAAGTGAACAGGATAAAGTTGGTGCCACAGATTGTTGGCTCGCACACCAAATGCATCATTATCAAGCCCAATGACAGGTGTGCGCATGCCAATTTGAAATGCTCTAATTGAATTTAGTAAACTCCATGGTTTGCCCTGGTGTCTTCCCGTTTTTCTGAATAGGGCGGGGGCGGGGGAGTGAAGTGGAGTTCCTTCTTGTTTTTCTTTTTGTTGGTTTGAGGTTACCAAAAAACTTTTACACTGTCATTGTAATACACACCTTATTGTGGCGTATTCTTTTTTCTGCTTTTATTTCTATATAGCTAAAGATGAAGATGGTTGCTGGAGTTTGTTGAGCTGCTTTAGCTACTGTTGTTGGCAGATGCCGTGTCTTGGAAATCCCAGGCAAGTTGTTACACCGCCGGCACCGCCGCCAAACAATTAACGTTAATGGATCATAGTAACTTTTTCGCCTTTTTGCCCACTGTGAAATCCCAGCGGTGCGTGTAAACTGGTAAAAGTAGCGAAAGCAAACTACAGCATCAAAGACGTCTGACATTACTGCCACTCCATGGCTTGGCATATGAGCTAGAGAGTAGGCGAGACTCTTTCTATCTCTGTGTGTGTGTGTGTGTGTGTGTAAGTATCTGTGATAGACAGGACTTGGAGGCATCTTTGCCGACATTTTTGGTGGTGCTCCTTTCGACACCGTCACCAACAAGTTTTCTGCTGTCTTTTGCTGTTTTGCGTGCTCCATTGCAAAAACTTTCTGCCACTTTTCACTTTTTTCTTTTCTTTTACTTTTCGATTTGCGGAGGAGCTGCGCCCAAGCAACGCGCGCAACTTTTAACACACTCAAGTGTCGTAATTTTGGCTGCTTTCTCGCACACAAAACAATATTAATGCTGGTAGTTCGTTCACTTGGAATGGGCAATCCAAACGATGGCACATGGGTGGCAATGGTGGTCTTAGGTATTGATGGTGGTGTCGGTGCTGGTGCTGGTGGTGGTGATAGAACCCTGAGGGACCTTCCCACGGCAAAGAAAGAACTGAAAGAACAAGCAGAAGGCAAAAAAAAAAAAAAGAAAAAATAGAAGTTAAATGAAAAGTTTTGCTTGCGTTGCAAACACGTTGCTTCCTGTCGCCTGCTGCCGCCATGCCATGCGTCGTTGATTTTGCTGACTGACTTTTAGGCTGGGAGTCAAGTTGCCGCCACACACACACACACACACACACACACAGACACAGAAGAACACAGGATTCATGTGTAGGCTAGAATATGTGTATATATGTGTGTATCTATAGGCATATATATATGTCCTACACAACTATTGAGCAAGTTTTCAACAGGCAGCATTGGTAGGCATCGTTCTTGGCCTACCACCCACTGTGCACAGTGACAAAAGATTCCTTAAAATGGTTAACTAAACAGCTTTTTTTTTTTAATATTTTTATATCAATTACGAATATTTACAAATATATAAATATTTATTTACATTTTGTACTAATTGGTGATTTTTTTAGTAATTTAAATCTTAGTTTTTGCTTCGAAAATATTTACCTTACATTAATTGGGTTATGTAATTAAAGCTTCAATTATAATTTAATTTTAGTTTTTGCACATTTCAGTGGCAATCAATTGTTAGGTAATTAGAGCTTCAATTATAATTTGAATTTAATTAAAACACATTTCAGTTGCAATCAATTTCAAGGCAAATATGTTAATTTGACTAACTAATGGAAAATATTTTTGTATAAAGAATGAAGATTGAAAGAATGAGATTGTAAATATGAAATATCCATCTGGGACATGCTGAATATATTTATTTATTTTGCAATTATTGCGATTGTAATTAGTTGAAGCCAAATGTGCAAGGACTATAAAGATTTAACAAGAATAACGAATTTAAATTAATTATCTTTTTTGCCAAAATAAATAACTGGATTTAGAAAGTTTATCTTAATAATATATTTGTTTTAATAATAATATATAGATCTTTACTATTCTTTAAATTTGCCAGTTATTATTTGCAGTAAAATATCTTTAATGTTTATATAAAATTTTCGTTTGTTTCAGCAATTGTCCTTATATTGATTTAAAATCTAAGAAAATCTGCTTAAATACTTGGATAAACTTAAATCGACTCAACTAAAAAAATTCTTCCTGTTGCCTCTTATTGTTAGATTCATCTCAATCTTTGTTAATGAGGCAAGTTTTCCATTGGGCATTAAATCACTGTGCAGAAGAACGAAATTAAGCTGAATGGGGTAAAACCGGAAGTCGCATCGTCAGGCATGAAAGTACAGACTGAGCGAAGGATCTATGGCAATGTGTGCGGGCAGGGAGGGGAGGATGCTTTGAAATGATGATGCGACTAGCGGTAGTATGAATAGAAGTAAACGAAAAAAAAAAAAGTAGAAGAGAGAAAAAGTTTTTGGGGCGCAGCTTAAAAGTTATTAGCGTTTTGGTGGGGTGCAGACACAGCAGCAACAGCAACAGCAGCAACAGAAACAACAGCAACATCAGCAACAGTAGTAGGCAACCAGAAAGCTTTAGCTCCCCCGCAGTTTGTTGTGAGTGGGGGATGTGTGTGTGTGTGTGTGTTTACCTACCTCTTCATTCTCCCTCTCTCATCTCTTTGCTCTCGTATGCTTCTCTTTCATTCGCTTTTTGACTTAGGCTGGAGGTGAGCCCCAAAAATGCCGCCAAGCGAGGCGGCAGCAGTAAAGGCACCTTGCTTGCTATTCATATTTGTGTTTGAGGCTTAGTACGTTATTAAGTTGTTACGTTTGGCCTGCTACAAGCAACAACTACAATATAGCAGAGGCAACAACATTGCTAACAAACAACAACAACAAGAACAAGAATCTACCGCGTAAGTCTCGCGCTCTTGCCTCTCAAAGGTATTGCGTGATATTTCAATTTGTTTTTAGTTGTAAGTGGCTTAAAATGATTTAATAACTCATCAAGGGATTTGCTTGTTGTTAGGTATTTACTTTAGTTTTCTCGTTTTCATTCTCGGTTCTCATTCCACAACTACATATATTGTACGAGTATATATATGTATATATCTACATATATATATATATGTATATATTATATAGATGTATTTATTTTAGGGCCGCTCACCTCAGCTCTTTAGCATGAATATGTGCTTGAGGATGAGTTTCGAGCCTCAAGCTCGGTCGACTTATGGCATACAAAACTTTTTAAGTAGTTTTGTCGTTTCATATTAACGAAAGTTTTCTATTAGTTTTTGCGCTTTTTGCCATCATTATTAATACAAATAACGAAACTAAACTATGTAATATTTGGTTGGTGTGGCTTTTTTTTTTTTTACTTTTTGACTCAACTTTTGTATGTTTGTACATATGTATGTATTATATGCCTTACATATATGCCATAATGAGAAATAGGTGGCACATAGTTTTGTGGCAAATGTGTAAATATTTTAAACGAACGTTTAGATTTAAATGTACCCAAGGGACAAACTGTATGGCCAAACTAGGTAAAATCTATGCATTGTTTGTTTATGTGTGTGTGTGTGTGTGTGTGTGTGTGTGGGGTAGAGAATAAAATTTAAAATGTTCACGAATTAAGCCAAATCAATTTTAACCAAAAACAAATTGTATACTTGTTGTTATTGTCAAAGCACGCAAAACCCCAAAGCGCCTTTTACAATCACTTTCGACCCTTCCCCAGATGCCTTGTGACCCAGTCACGTAATACGTAAATGTATCGAGTGGGTTGTAACTGGCCGTAAACTACTGACCAGAAGGCAAAACCTGGTCTTGGTTTGGTTTGGTATTGTCTAGGTCTCTTGGACCAACACCACAAGTAACCAGCAAACCAACCAACTAACCAAGTAGCCAACCAACCAGCCAACCGACAAACTGACAAAACGGACAAACGGACACAAACACACACACACACACATACAACTAAAGTAAGTTCTTAAAAGGGGGTGCAACGAAAAATTTGACAAGTTGTGAAATTCTCTGACAGCCGCAGTCAGAATGAGAGGGAATAAGTAACACAGAGAGAGAGAGATATAGAGAGAGAGAGGAGAAAATAGCAAAGCGCACAAAACAAAGTTTCGGTATTCTTTGTATATTTCTCTATGCCAAAAATTCAATACGGCTAATTACCCCAACATCCTCTTTAGATACCAAATCGTACAGTGGGCAAAAATCGATAAAAAAAGCAATTAGGCAAAGGCAGTAAAACACATATAAGAAATTCCTTGGTGAAGTTGGAATGCAATTAATTCAAGTATCAAAATACACAGCAATTTTAGATTAAGTTTAACAAATTTAAGTTTTAGCTAATCACAATTCTTATATTGAAAGATATATATTTCAACAATAAAACTAATAAATCGGAATTATATAATTAATTAATTTTTTGTTAGGATTGTTAATTTGTTAAAGTTATTAAGTAACTTTCTTACAAAATTGCATATTATTTCTTATTATTTCGTTTTAATTATTCCTATTGTTTCTTTTTGTTTGTTTTTAAATTCTTTGTTTGAATTTATTTTTTATATATTATTTTTGTTATTAATTATTATTATCTTTAATATCATTTAATATTTCTCTCTATTTTTTATTATTTTCTAATTTTTAAAATGTGTTCTATTATTTCTTTTTACTTTTTAAAAGTCTCAGCATTTTATCGTGCTGAAATGTTTACTAATATTATTAAACGTACATCGAAACGCAATAATTTGTTAAATACTATTCTCGTAATGAATTGGGCAAATTTCATTTAACGATTCTTTAAATTTACATTTTTCAACTATATATCCACTAGCTAGTATTTATTGGTAAGAGACTTTATGTAGTAATTTGCATTGAAACTGTTTCGATTACAGTCAAAGTTTATGTGGATCGTCACCCATTGTGCTATTTTCTCTGGACTTGGTATTTGCCTTTGTATATGTATTTGTGTGTGTTTCTGTGTGTGTATATGTGTTTAGTGTAAGTTTTGGTCGTCGTCTTCATTGTTGTTGAATCTCTCTTACCCCTTATTTACTTCCCTTGGCCACCGTTGTCGTTGTCGTCGACGTCGACGTCACAAAAGTTTCTCCTCTATGCGCCTGCTGGCGGCATGTGTTCAAGAGTTAAGTTGTGTCGAGTGTGCCCTGCGAAGGACCAATGCTACAGGGAAGAGGGGAGGTAAAGTGTAAAGGGATTGCGGTATTCTTTGTGTGCTGACTGCACGAATTTAAAGTTGCCACACATTCTGCCAAACTGGTTTTCTGACTTTTTGCAGGGAATCAACCAGCCATCCAGCTAGCTGATTACTTTGGCATTTGTTTTTTTTTTTTTTTGCTTTTCTTGGAGGAGTTGGAAGCCATCCAAAATCCATAGATGTCAAGAGGTGGGTGTGGGCGTCATATTTTATTTATTGGTTGGCTACGATGTCATAAAAATCATAAAGCAGAGAACATTGCTGGGGAAATCCCCGACACATTAGCCGCATCTTTGACAGCGAGACTGTGAGACAGCGACAATGACATCGCAAAGTGCCTTGTCATAATAATAACAACAGTAACAAAAACAAAAACAATAACAATTAAGCGATATCAAATTGAAAAAGTTACTTTTTTTTTTTCTCTTCTCGTCCCTCTCACTCTGTCTGTGCTTTTTGTTTTTGCTCTTATAACACCTGTCATTGCCCCCTACTCCATTCCCATTACCTATTACAGTGACTCATTCAAGTAGAGCGCGGGGGGGCATGGACGGGGCCATCCCAAATGATGATGATTAAGCAAAATGAGTTTTGATATGAGTGCCATATAGATCGTAGATATGTAAGAGTTCATATGGCACTACGTAAATCAACGCTAATTAAATAAAAATTTTCTGTCGCTGCAGTAAGGGTGTATATGGAATAGTATTATGTGTATGTGTATGTTTATGTGTGTGCTTGTATGTGTCTGTGTGTTGACAGCCTGTCATCTGCATAAATAAGTAAACTAATTGACTCGACTGACAGATCCAATAAAACTGCCTTTCATTATTCACCAATGAAACAGAAAATTTATCATAAAATGTTGTATCAAAATCGTTAAAATGAAATGAGTAATTGTGAAAATGCTAGCATTTTCTTGACACGCGAATGAAGGCTTGTAAGGAGAATTTTTCCCTCATTTTTTATATACCAGAGTATACAATTAGGGTAAAAAGTATAGAAAAATCTCTTAAATAATGATAAAAGGCAAAATAAAGTGTTTTTGGTTCAATGAAGTTTATTTTTTATTCATTTTTGATTCTTGTTCTGTTAGTTTTGTTCAAATTCTAAACATGAGTGCAATTAAATTGAGTTTAAAAGATTAGAACTTAACTTGAAACAGATCGGTTTTATGGATATAATAAATTTTTTCGTAATCACATAAAACTCATTGATACGAAAGAACCAAATTTAAAGTTAAAAAGGATGTAAAGAATTTATCGCCATTAAATTTAAGTATTTTATATATTATTGTTTTATTTTTTAAGTTTCTTTTTATTGCTTTAATTTTATACTTGCATTTATTTGTCAATAAATAATTGTGAAATAATGTTCTTAATTTAAAAAGGTGAATTATATCTTTTATTTATTTAAAAAAATTAATAAAATTACATATATTACCTTAGCTTTTATTCATTTTTAAATATATTTAAAAATGAGCTTCTGCTTGTCGCACTTATTTGACTTATACTATTGAGATAATGGATAAAATAAATCTTAGTATGAAATGACCTTAAATCCATTATTTAGGTCATTGAATGGAATAAAAATCGAACATCATAAATTTATTGAAAAGTAGCTTAAATTTTAGTACATTTTTTCATTATTTTCTCAACGCCGTGAGCCCAAAAAATAAACCAATTCAATGTATGATATTTAGCTTATAATTTTGTTTCTTAGTTTACCTTTTCTTTTGCAATATTCGATAGTCAATTGAAACACAATATTCTTCTTACCTGCAGTTACTAGAAATTTAGGTTTTGGCATTTTATTGATTTATTATTTTATTTTGATATTCTGTTTAAAGTTTCACCCTTTTTCAACTTTTTTATGAAGTCTAATATGCTTATAGTCAATTGAAAGATATTATGTTTATTTCCTGTTGAGATATCTTTAATTTGGCATTTTCAATTGCCATGCCCCTTCAATTATATCATATACTCAAATGTGTTATTATTATTTAGAGAAAACATTTTTGTTTAAGTTTGAGGCTGGCTTTTGATGAATTCATTTTTGGCCTAATGGGCCCCTTGACCGTTTATTCATTTCCAAGAAATTCATTTGTCTGACCAGGAAAAATGGTTTGCTGTCTGCTCTTCTCAATCCTTTTTATCATTAGTTTTTGTTTGAGTTAAAGATACCCCTTTGGCAATGCATTTAATTAACTCAACTCAACTCAAACTTTGAATTTGGTTTAGTTTGGTTTTCGTAAATTAATACATTTGCCATTTTGTTTGCCCCAACTCATAGGTCTCTTTTGTGTGTTGAACTTGGGAGACCACAGCTATGCCTCGACTATGACTTTAACCATATCTTTAGGTTGGCATCGGCTGAAATCTTTGACTGTTTTTTAGACTTCTCAAAACTGGTGAGAACTACTTAATACTTACTACAACTAACTATTACTACTTTCAACCCTTATCAAGTTGCCCCACTGCGTTTGCACTAAGTAACTTTGCTTATAAATTTCATTCGAGTCATTTGTTGGCACACACACTAACTCATACACACACACACACATATATATACTAGAAAACAAAACAAAAGTTGCAAGTCGCGAAAAGTTGTTGAAGTTTATTGTCTGAGAATTCCGCCAGAATGTGCAAATAGAATTAAAACGTCTTTGGGAAATAACCCAATATTCTATACATTTCGATTTTCCGCATTTAAAGTGGAGTTTTCCTATAAGCATATTAAATGTATTCTGTTTAGTATCTCTTTCCAAAAAATTTATTCATTAGAGGCGGATATCACTAGAAAGTTGGTAGTTTTCCTCTCTTGCCTTAGGAATAATAACTTTGCAACCCAATATTAAGATTTTCAATAATAAAGTAAAATTAAATATTTGTGGCTGCTTGCGAAACAATTTGCCTTGTTTAAAAGTTTCTAGTTTCTTGTGTTCTGTTCTATACCTAATAAGAATCATCTAGTACCAATTTGTAGTATGAGAATATGATTTTCATTCTTCAACCATCTATTTTTAGATGTTTGTTGTATATAATTGTTAAAATATTCGGTTCATTGAACATTACATTGTCAAGTACCAATTATATGGAATTCTCATGATTATGCACTTGCTAATAGGGCAAAGAAAAAATAAAATGTAGACGAAAAGTAGACGAAAAATCATAAAAAATAATCGAGAATGACAGCGATAAAGGCGTCATGACTTTCTTTTATGACAAATATATTCATTTCATGCTTGTTCAAAGCAACAAATCGCGTGACACGCTGACAGCGGTACTTGTTGGCTGTTGTTGTTATTGTTGGCTGTTGCTGCC
The DNA here is from genome assembly GCA_037075365.1 of Drosophila emarginata. Lineage (NCBI taxonomy): Eukaryota > Metazoa > Arthropoda > Insecta > Diptera > Drosophilidae > Drosophila > Drosophila emarginata. The sequence continues at coordinate 7,975,676 of JBAMCD010000221.1, forward strand.
GCTGACATGGAGTCGAGTGGAAAGTGTAAAAAATAAAGGAACACACAAAAAAAAAATAAAGAGAAGAAAAACTCAACTATTGTCTTCATTTTTCTTGCAAATCATGCAAGGCAATCTAAAATGTTGACACATTGGCAAACATGCACATACACACACAAACACACACACACAGACTGGGACATGAAAGAAAGAAAGAAAGTAAGGAAAGCAGCTGCCGCCTTTTGCCGTTTACCTCTTGGCCCTTTGCCGCTTGTCACTCAAGTTCAAGGTTCACACATTCTCGGTTAAGGTTATGCTTTTGTATTCCCGCTGAATTGTCACAAGTCTGAGCTTTGTCTCCGCATCCAGTGTTGAGGGAGAATAAAAAAAAAAATTACAATAATTGTTATTTACGCATATTTGAACATGAAATGTGTCAATTGGCAACCAACGAGCATGTCACCCAGCCAAACAATATTGAACAACGTGGCGTATGCGTAATGTGTGAAAAAGGGCCACAAGGTCTGGCATCGAAAATATCTATATATGTGTTTCTCTTTGTGTGAGTGAAAATGAAAAAATAAAAATAATAATAAAAAACAAAAGAAAAAAACAGCAGACAAACATTGTCATGCTTAAATAATTCGACTCTGAGCTATAGATATATCCATTTGACTACCAACCACTGTTAATGTCACATTTTATTTGCTTTTGATTTCTCGATTAATTAATTAATTAAATATGCGTTTCAATTATTAAGTATATCAACACAATATTTTCTTTTAATAATTGTTTTGACTGTCGCTATATAATGAAAAATATATAAGTTTGTTTAATATATGCATATGAATTTTATCATTAGAAAGTAAACGGCAATTGGAACATTTATTTTTAAATATCTTCATTTATGACAATTATTTATATTTATTTGTGGCCCTTAAAATTACAAATTTTATTTAATAATACACACATAAATATTCATTTGTTTTCTAGGGTAAATATATTTCTAATGGTAGAAAAAATTACAGAAAGTGGCAAGGAAAACAAATTTAAATTTAAAATTTTATTAATTGTCTTTTGTAGGTAAAAATGTTTTTTTTTTTTTTATAATCATTTAGTTAATTTCTCTCAATCTGAATTTATGCTGAAACAGGTGTTGTTAAATGTTAATTAATTCAAGGTCTGAAAGTAATTTCCTTAGTAACAATAAATGAGTTGGATGTATGATAAAAAAAATATCAATCAATCGTAATATATTTGACATCTGGAAAATTCTCATACATTTGAATGAATGAAATCTGAACTTTTGGTAAAATCAATTTAATTAATCAATTATTCTGAACTTAATTACTGGTAGAATTGAACTTTAATTTCCAATGACAATATTTGTAAAAAAAAGAACGTTCACACACACACACAGATATATTGTAAATAATGTTAGAATGCTATTTTATTCAAATTGTTTTTCTGTTGGTGCCATTGATTACAGTTGCCTAATTGTGCGTTTCATTTGTTAGCACTTTTATTTGTATATTTTGCGTTTTGTTTTATTTTTTTTTTTTGGCCACTTTTGTTTATCATTATAACAATTTCCATTGGCTTCAATTAGCAGGCTATAAAATAAAATTTGTAAATGCATGGCATATAAATAGTCAAATCGGATGACTCTTTGTGACACAGTTGAACGCAGAGCATTGTGACTGAAAGACATTGCGACAGTAGACAGAAATCGGTTTTATTGTAAATACAAATAGTTTCAATAAATATTAAATATTTCAATATTTAAATATGCATTTAATATACATGATGTTGTTGCTGGTATTGGCGCTGGGCACGCACTTGACTGGAGCGGCAACTGGTCGTAAAGGTATTGGCAGCATTACCGCAGCTGTTGACAAGGAAGTGGTGCCAGTTGGCGATGTTAAAGCGGATTTGCTGTCATTGGAGCAGGAAATTGGCGGCTCTGTGGAGTCACAGCTGAGAGTGGAGGCGGATGGTGATGGAGTGCATGGAGTGCGTCGTGCGCGTGGCCTATGGTTTAGCGGGGGTCTCACTGGTTATCCCTTTGGCAATTGGGGAAGCGGTTATGCTTGGTCATATCCCGGTTATGGATATTATGGTGGATCGCCTTACAATGGCCTTAACATTGGCTATGGTGGCATTGGCTATTATCCTGGCTACTTTGGTTATCAGAAAATTATCCTTGGCTGATGTTCATTTACCCCTTCTATATATATATATATATATATATATATATATATACCAAAAAAGGATACACTCTTCGAATGCTGAGATTATAAATAATGTGCAGTTGTGGCCCCTGGGCACACGGCCAGTTGTTGTTATTGTTAGATACTTTTAAATTAATTTACCGGACATAAAAAGTTGAGCTAAGTTTACTCTTTTTGTGTTATTGTTGTTGAAAAAAGAAAAGAAAAAAAAAGAAAAGAAAAAAAAAAAAAACAGCAAAGGAGAGATGAAATTGCACAATTTATATTCATTTTGCTGTTTGCCTTTGGTTCGGGTTTGTTTTTCGGGGCACAGATTTTGCATAAATCATTTCGCAGCCACCAAAATGAAACGCGTAACATAATTTTTAACCCTTGATCATTTTTATTTTTTTTATGACAAGCATTTTCGTTTGACTTCCACGCCCACAGTTCAACAATCCATTGAACCACCCAATACCCTACCTTCCACCAATTATTTCTGTTGTTAAATTTCTTGTTGTTGTGTTTGTTTGTGTATGTGTATGTGTGTGTTTGTATTTGTGTGTGGCACAGTGAAATGCAAATAAAGCGGATCAAAAGTTTGCTGTTAAAAGAAGATTAATTGCAATTTGGTGGCAGGACCTGAACCGCTCTCATACCAAAGGACCCAAAACGATGGAGACAGCACCAAAAAGTTGGCAAGGGGTTGGATGGATTCACGGAAACGGTGGAGTTGGCCAGGCGGTTGGTCGATGGTAATTAAATATTTTTAAGCTGTAAATGGTTTCCATTTGCGTGCTGTTATTATTGTTGTTGTTATTTCGCTTATGCAATCAATAAATTCATTAAATAAACTCCATCAACTTCAAAAGCAACAGCAACAACAACAAAAACAAGAACAACCTTTACCATAGTTTTAGTTTCGATTGCTCTTTTCATTTTGTTAATTGTTGTTTTATAAGCTTTTCTACAAACGTTATAGTTAATTCTTTTTTGTTTTTGTTTCAAGTGGTTATTTGTTATTCAATTTAATAAACGTTTTATTGCTGATGTCTGTAGTTATACAACAATGTAAGGGTTGTAATCCATTTATATAATTTATGAATTTTAATTTGTAATTTATTTATATATTTTTTTTTGTGTTTGTTTGATATAATAGTTGATGTGGGGCATATAGGTTTTGACCTTTGTTATTAATACAAATGCGTTTTTTTTTTTTATTAAACTACTACTAAATATCAGTTAATTGTTTTAAATTTCTTTATATTCATACTATAAAATTTATATTAGTACACAAAACATTCTTTGCTTCAATATAAAATTTATTCCGGAAAACTGGAATTTATTACTGCAGTTATTTGGATTTTTCTCCTAATTTAAAGTTTAATAGTCAATGCGATAATGCAAATTGGATTTTAAGAAGAATAGTTCTTCTTAATAAAATGAAATGAAATACTGTAGATATAAATAATTCGTATCCGCCTGAATTTATTTTATTTAAATTTGTAGATTTGATTTTTTACAAATAAAGACAATGAATAATGAATTAATTCGTATTTCATTTATGATTTATCTTTTCTAAAAAGGTACATGTCAAAATGAAAATCAGGTTTTACTAATTGAAATCTTAAATCTATTAAATAAATTGATTTCCAGCTTGCTATTGTCTATAATTATTATTATTTATTAATTTTCTTTTTTGTAAAAGGTAATTCACAGTCGAGACACTTTCTTAGGTTGTCTTTTCAATTTATTATTAGAGCAAAACAGAATTTGTTAGTTGATGACATGACACTTTTGTTGTTTATTGAAATAATCATGCAAAAATCCACGACACGGCAAAAAACAAAAAAAAAAAAATAGGAAAATGTATTTTACAATTGATTTTTGTGCCACTTTTAACTAAAGTATCATTTAGGTATGCATATGCAAGGACTTCAATTAGAAACATCGGTTAAATTAATTACCAAAAGTAAAACCAATTTGTTTTTCACTACCCATTCACTTGACTATAATTAATAGTTTTATAAAATTGATACTAAAAGGTACGCCTATCTCGAAATTAGGGTATACGAGCATTTTGGGTTTTGTTTGGTTTTTTATTTTTTTTTTTTTTTTTGTAGTGATTGTATCTAGGCACTTTTCCAATTGGGCGGATCGACCTCCACCCACATCACTCAGCCGGGAACTGCCTACTTATGGTCCCTGTAGTGCGTTGTTGTCGAAGCAGCGTTTTTTTTATTATTATTGTTCATAATGGAAACGAGGTCAAAACCAGTGAACCTCATTAAAAATTGAATTGTTTAATTTGCATTTGATTTAATTAAGTTATTTGTTGGTCAATTAACCTTTTTTTTCTGTTTCTGTTATTGCTGTTGTTGTTGTCGCTGTTGTTTGACATTTCAATGGGAATATATCTACAATATATAGAATGTGTTTGTACTGGACATAATATTGTTATTGTATTAATACATTCCATTGTTGCTGATGTTGTTGATGCTCTTGCTGTTGTTGTTGTTGTTATTATACGTAAGCTCAATTCCAATTATGCACAACGTTGGTGCTAACGTGTTGAAATTTTATTAATTAAAAATCTTTTCAATTAAAGTTAATGCGCTCAACATTTATGTAATTCCCTGTGTTAATGTGTTGTAAACTTTAAAGGAAGCAAATTATAAAATCATGCAAGCTAATTGAAGAGTTTTATAATAATGTTGAGCCATGTATGTATATATATCCATGTTTTTTATTTAAATAGGGATATATGTATATGTATGTATAAATACCTGTGTTCGGGCATGGCAACTCCCATTTAAACCACATTTACCCAGCAACGCATTATTACATATTACATAAATACTTAAAAAAATATCTTCTCCATTCACACAGTATTCCTCTCCTCTATCACTCATCTCTCAACATTTTATTATCGTTTCACTTTTTCTCTTATGGTTTTTACCTACTTAGCACTTAACAGTTGGAGAGCGGCTTAAACTATAATTTCAACTCCAACTCCACTTTGGTCAGGTTCGACTCTATCTCATTATGCTCAACTGCACTTAGAATGGCGTTGAGCTGCTCACAGTGCGATAAACAATATTTATGATTATGAAAATGTGTGTAAGGTAATCACTATTTTTATCAAAAAAAGTTCTTAACGAGGTGAGAATTTAAAATTAAATATTACGGAAGAATATAAGCGATTAAACATAAATGATAAGAATTATTTTTATGAAATTATAAAGCAAATTGCAAATATGATGAATGAAAAGTATTATAAAAATATTAAAACAAATTAACAAAAATTTTCATCGATTATAAATATTCTTTTTAGTTCTCCATTTACTTAATTTAATAAGCAAACTTAAGACATTTCTTTCTTTACTCTATCTTCCGATGATTATTTAGAATTTTCAATGTAAATTTTAATAATGCATCTTAACATTATAGAAAGATTTTATTTGTACGCTATAATTCTGTTTTTATTCTTGATGGGATAAGTAAAAATTTTAATTTTCTCTTTATTTATTTAACAAGACTGCTATCATAATGAAAACTAGTTAGTTTAGTTTAGTAGTTGCCCTCGAAGTTTAATGCCCTAGGGCCAGTCCATTAGACAAACGCATTTGGTCGTTTGAAATAAGACAGAGAGAAGGAGGCATATAACATTTTCTCAAATAAACAGCTTCAGGCAATGTTTGTAGAAATAAGTATATACATATGTATATCCATCTATATATCTACATATGTATGTATGTATATGTATATATACTGACATGCATATCAACATATGTATGTATATACATAAGTGCATACATATTACGGTAGACTGTGGAATCCTTGGTGCAGAGGCCAACTGAAATGAAGTGGCATTGTGATAGAGATTCGGCAATGCAGCTACAGGCTGCATTATAGAGTGTGCTATGGCTGTTGGAAGGACTACTACGGCTACATAGCATTTACTCGAAGGACTCACAGGACCCAGGCGACACATTTACACGCACTGCTGGCCTCTGTGACTGCGCCAGTCTTTGCGCTGCTCACGTACTCGGCATTGTGACAAATGGATTTTCGCATGAAATCCCCAGGATTTCTTCAAGTGTAATTGCGCACGCTAAAAGCGAATGCGAATGGTCGCAGTCGCATTCGCATCTGCAAAACCTCAACCCTGCAACACTTTCAACCAAAAAAAAGGAATAAAAAGAAGAAATAATGTGAATCTGACTGAGTCCACAAAACCGGGCATTAAATTTCATGCACTTGCCGTGGGTCTAACGTTTATTGCACTCTTTAGATAATTTGTGGATATCCGTACGGCAAAAGCGGACGCATTGGCCCGGGTCAATGGTAACGGTTGTATTGGTGGTTCAGAGATGATTGTCTTTGCATAGTTATGGTGGCATCATATTGATCATCCAGAATGTTCCGTTGGCACAAATACGAAATAATTGACTCATTTGGCCCATTATTGCCATCGGTAATTTTATGATCAGCAATATTATTTCGCCAAAGGATGCCAGAGTGGAGATCCAGTAATATAGAAAATTCAATATCCGATGGATGTTAGGCATATCGGCATACTGATTTCTCAATCGTCGAAGCTTGCGTCGCGAACTCATAAGTAGGTGAACCCACAATTTAAGAAACTGGAATATCATTTGAATCATTGAACTCACATTCAATATATAGACATGCGCTAAGTAGTGTACCATGCGAATGGGAAGGCACACTAACCTCCAATAAACCCATAGCTCCTTGTCCATGTTTTTTATTCTATTCAATATATTGTTTTTCGCGTATCCCTTCCAATACAATAAAGACACAATTAAAACTAAAGTAAAGTAAAAAAGTGAAATAAAAATTGCTTGATTCTGTACAAACTTGAAATTTGAAATGCAAAACTTTTAAGTTTTTCTAGCTTTGACAGATTTTTCACTAAGCAACTAGATTAGGTGTCGTTGTGACGTGAGGTAAAAGAAAAAGAAAATAAAAAACTAGAAAAGTATATATAAACATGTATGTAGTATATAAAAGTTTATATTACCATCATTAGAGAGTCACATTACCGCTCAGATTGAAGCCAGAGTTGAGGCCACCACAAAACTAAATCACGCCCAGGCTATTTCTAGTGAATTGAAATTGATCAATTTGTGTAGTTAGGGGAATTGTTTGCCATACATTTGGTGGCAACTTTAATGGATGAATTTGCTGTTGGGATAACACACACGAAGAGACATAGAGAGAGAGAGAGAGATAGATAGAGAGAGAGATAGACAGAGGTAGAGGCAGGATATTGCAAAAGCCACATGGCTGTCAAATCAAATTAATGTTCGACTTTGGGGACACTGCAACACAAATAAGTATTAGCAAGAGTGCAAAGTTCTCTGAAATTTGAGAAATTTTTACGAACTTTTTTTAGCTGAACATTTCTAGATAACTTGACATATTAATATAATTGTTTTTACTAATGCCAAAATGTATAACCATTTTATTTTATGACTATGTTATCTTGCCTAAATATTTTTATAAATAAAAAATTTTATAAATTAAATTAAACAAAGCCAAAATTTGTATAAGGTGACAATTAATATCCAGCGATCAAACCGATTTGAGTGATTAGCCAGGGCTTTAATACAACTTGAAAGCTAAGAAACCTGAATTAAAATTAATAGAAAAAGAATTAATGTGATTTATTAATAAGAGGAATTACTTACTTACATTATAGATTTTATATAAAAATTTTGTTTTGTTTCTTATAATTTACAATTATTTAATGAATTTATTAGCTAGGAAGCCAGATTTTTATATTATATGTTTGAGCAAAGGTTATTCTCTAAAAAGTTATTGCAAAGTTATTAGCAAATATTTCTAACCCTAAACTTGCTTAAATTGCCTATAAGTTTGTAAAACTTAGACGAATTACATAGATAAATACCTTACACAAGTATTTGTAACATTATTTTATAGCATAAATGAATTTATTAATCCGAACACCTGTCGTTCAAATACGACCACAGAAAATCATCTCAACAGACATCATGATGTTGGTGATGGTGATGATGGTCCAACAAAGCTGCAAACTACACTAAACTACATAGAAGTGGAACTCAATAAAATGGGTTACAAAAGCAAGCGGCTTACTTAGTACACGGTTGGACGAGCAAGGAGCAAGTTATCAGCCCAACTGTTAGTTTCCCTCTATTGCTTTCCTTTTTCCTTCGGTTTTGTTTTTTTTGCTTTTCTCTTTCACTTTTAAGGACACGACCATTTTGAAAATCTCTACATCTCAATTTCTCACTCCACAAAAGACTTGCGTTGTCTTTAGACTCATCTGACGTTGCTGCATTATTACCAATTTTTCTCAACAAAAAAAGAAAAAAAGATGAAAAAAATGAAAGAAAAGAAAAACCCGAAAAGAAAATCTGCCTAATTCAAAGTGATAAAGGGAACTACAAGGGGTAGAAGATAGAGAGAGGATGTTAGGAAAGAAGGATGATACTTTTTGGGGTAGTGCTTACAACGCAAATCTGCGAACGAACGGAAATAAAGTGGAAAGTGTAATGACAAAAACCGGGATTAAGAGTGTGGCGCATACAAGTTGCACATTTGCGCCTTTCTTTCTTCACATAGACTTGTGCACTGTACCAATAGAAAAAGGAGACTGAAATAGAAACAGAGAATATATGTATATATATAGTATATGTCTGTATATATATATACATATATATAGACGAAGATATATTTTAAGCAAAGCTTATCTTATCAAGCGACATAAAAGACGCCTTTCAGCGTACGTCCAGCAACGGCCAACGACAATTGTAGTGGGTTCGGTTTTTTGGTATCTATTTTTTTTCTTTTTCTGTTTTTTGAATCTTTTGCTTTGGTTAGGTTGAATTTTGTGCCTTTTGCCCATACTCCAAATGGACACTCCTACTACTGCTTGCCCAAATCTCCCCTAGTCCGCAGGGCAATGCACACAGCTGGACATTCATTACAAAAACGGAAACACTCACACAATGACAGAAGATAAATGGACCTGCACTTGTACGTGTGTCTCCTACTCTTATTCCATCTCCCTGTCTTTCTTTCTCTCTCTCTCTCTCTCTCTGTCTGTCTGTCTGTCTGTCTGTGTGTGTATGTGTGGTTTTTATTTAGTCGCTTGTTTTATATCAACATCTAAAAAAAAAATCTTTGATGCTGCAAAATGGATACAGCTTATAAATACTTTCTTCTCTTTTTCATATATACTCTCGTATACATATTTATTTTGTTTCTTTGTGACGATTTGTTCTTATTCTTTTTGTTGCAGTTGTTTATTTTGCTTTTAGTTTAGATTTTTAATCTGTGCATCCATTGGATTCTTTTTTGTATTTTGTTGCCTTTTGTTTCAACAGCAACAATGACAACAACAACAAGAACAAGAAACAAATGATACTTCATATTCATTTTAGTTTTGTTCCATTTGGCTCTGTCATATTTGTATGCAGTTCCTTCTTTTTGCTCGCTTGTCTTTTTGATTGAGATATTTATTATACACACTACCACCCCATCCCCTCATCATCCGTCGTTTGCCCCCCCCCCCCCTTCCCATCCTTTCCATATCACTAACTTTATGTCGCTTTATCGTTACGTTGTTGTATGTGTGTTGCATTCTTTTAGTTTGATTTTGTTTTTGCTGGCATTTTTAGTGCAATTTCAATTTAAAAAACTTTAACCATTTGTTTTTGCCGAACAAATTTATCAGCTATTTTAACGCCATTTTTTTGGCTGGCGTTGCATCCATCAGAACAATTTTTATTCTGGCGCTTTTCTAACTTGGTGGTTTTTTATAAGCGCACTTTATGTCAAAACCACAGCGACAGAAAAAAAAAAAAATACAGACATATACGCATATATAAATGAAAATGGAAACATAAGACCGAATTCTCTTTACTCTTAACAATTGATATTTATCACATTTGTAAACTCGTTGAAATATGGCTTTAAATAATAATCAAATACTATCAATTGAAATCGTTACCGCTCCTGCTTTGAATCACAATTTTATATGTAACTATAAAAGAAATTTTATGTTTTTCTAATTTCTTCCTTTTCTCTAGTTAAAAATAAAAATCTACATAATGGTTCCCGTTTTTAAAGCCTTCATTACATACATTACACTCACTATATTTAAGGAAGGTAATTCTATTTCTGATTTTGAATTCGTTTAATTTAACAATTTTTTTTTACAGCCTATTAATTGAATTATTAAATTACTTTCTTGACAAATTTTGATTGAACTTTTTTTGACATAAAGAACTCTAATTAAATTGGGATAATCTAGTCTGATTAAAATATGCTCCCTTGGTAGACTTTTGCGAAAATTAGTTAAAACTTTTCAGCTTTTTAAAAAAAATGATCGAAGATATTGAAAATCATACATTCTGCTATATCTGGATTGCAAAATGAATAAACTTTCGGACAAGAGTATTAAAAAATGGACTGGTCCAAAACTCTAAAGAAATGCATAAAAAAAATTTGTGGTAAAATTTTTTCCCTTCTTTTTTTTTGGTTCTATTCCTGCTACAAAAGCAAACGCAAACCAAAACTCAACTCAACCAAGCAACAAATAACCCAACCAAAAAAAAAAAATGTATATACATAGTAAACAAAGAAAAACTGGGAGAAAAAAATTCTCTAAACAAACTGTCATGCAAGTGAAATAAATTAACAAAATAGCGCCATAAAGTTAACATATGAGAGAATACTTGATTTTTCTAGTATCTTTACTCATTTTTCTACTTGAGCTTTTAACTTAACTGCAAGAATCTCTCCATTTTGTATTAGAGCAAAGTAAGAAAGAATCATTTATTTAAAACTAATGGAAATGACAGGAAATCAAAAGAAGATAACACAGTAAATAACTTGAGTTTAGCTTAAAATTAAAGCAACAAAGTAAAAAGCATCCAAATGAAATTATTCATATAATCTATATATTGTGAGATGAATTGGATTGAGATGAATATAAGCTTTTTATTGAGTTAATATATTGTTCAAGATTTTTAATTGTAATTGAAATTCTTCAATATTAAATTTGATCAAAGTATCTAAATTTTTGTTAATGCTCGGCACCGACAACCCATTTGACTAAATTTCGTATAATTATATTCAATTTTTGATTAGATAAAGATAAATAATGGAATAGAAGAATGGCTTACATTAGTTTTCGACACTTATTTGATTTAAATAAAATAAGCTTCAAAAGGTATTGATGTGTGGTAGTTAAGTCCGAAATCAAATGCCAAATCTGTAAAAAAAGTTGTGATTAATTAGAGAAAATATATTATTGAAGTTAATATAAGTATTTTGTGGATTGGTGATGGATTCTGTCTCTGGTTGGGTTTATTTTCCTGTAAATTAATAAATTAATAATTATATTTGATCTGCTTCATAATTTCTTATCACCATCAGAATTTGGATATAATTTTAAGTATCCTGATGATTTAATGATTTTAAATATAAAAATATTAAAAATTATAGCTTTGTTAGTTTGACCAGAATTGAACTTTCTTGATGACGAGCAGTTTGAAATTGATTTTTATAATTGTATTTATGCATAATCATAATGACATTTGAATTCAATTAATGAAATATTAGAAATTCTTGCAGATGGGCAACTTGTTCAAGTTCCTTTGGACAAATTTTCTTTTTGGCCTACAGGGATTGTAACTGACATCATGTGACTGCAGTGTCACCAACAATAAACAAATGACTTCAATTTTGTTGATTGCAGTGGAGAATGAGCGTATCTCAACTGAACCCAATCCTGTGGCCATTTTTGTGTTCTTGTGCGTGTGATTGTAGATGTGAATTGATGGGGTGGGGTGGTGGGTTGAGGGGGGTAAGAATGTGAATGGGACTTTTTTGGATTGTGCCAACGAGGCTTATGGCGTATGTGAACGCGAATGTGCTGGCGTGCAAAGTATGCCCAAATGCATTTTAAAACATTGTTTTGGCTACTTTTTCCTTTTGTCATTTGGTTCTGCTTGCCACATGGCATCAGATGGGGCCAGTTGGTCGCCAGTATTGGCCGCCAACAAAAGCCAATGCCAAACAGATAAGGGCGCGTATTTTATTTGCATACTTTTAGGCTGAGTTTTGCATGCAGAGAGACGGAGACGAGAGAAAAGCGTTTGGAAAGCCATTTGCCAACAAAAAAAAAAAAAAAAGATGCGAAAAGAATGACAGAAAAAATTGTAGAAAACACATACACACGCATACACATATTGCGAAACGCTTAACAAACGCCAAGCAAAACAAAGAGGCACAAGTTAACAAAATGAAACAGAAAAAGAAGAACGAAAAAAAAATATAACACAAATACAAAAAGGAATGGGAATATATGTGAAATGCGAACTTTTACAAAGATTGACAAGTGGCGACTGGCCCGTTTAAAATGTCAAATACGTACAATGTTGCAGAGACTTTTCATGCAAACCAGGACTGAGGCAAGTGGGCCAAAAGTGCTCTTGGTTGGCCAAGGGGGTGGTTGCGAGAAGTGGGCGTGTATACGTGCTGGTTGGTTTTTGCCAACAATTTCGTTGGGTGTCGTTTTTAGCTTCCATTTTTTTTCCTATTTTCTTTTTGTTTTTTGTTTTGTTGGTATGTGTTTTTTGTTTTCTGTTGTTGTTGTTTTTGTTTTGTTGATGTTTTGATTTGTGCGTGCGTGCAAATGTTTGCACTCTCCGCGTTTGTTTTTCTACGCGATGGTTTTTATTTTGGACAAACCACTGCCACAGCACCACTGCCACTTACTCCTACTATATCCCACCACATATACCAGCGTCTACCCCACTCGACAGGCCCCCTTGGCTATGCGATTTTTTTTTTCCCATTCCCCTTCCTCTCTACCATTCATTCCTATATATATTTGAATGTATGTATGAGCCATAGTTGGTATATATTTATTTTTTGCCTTTAAAAAAGGTTCTTGCTCGCTGTTTGCCCGACTGTTACTCTTTATATCCAGTATATATTGGATAAATGGGTATATTAAATTTGTCTAAATCGGTTTAATATTTAAAAATATTCATTTTATAGTAAAAGTTAAGTCTATAAATTGGCATGCACTCTTTTAATGTCTTTTGTTTAGCTTAAGGCCTAAAAATAAATATATATCAGACAGTCAATTTAACTTTTTGTATATTCAACATAGTTAAACTTAGTTATTTTAGTTGGGTAAAAGACAGAAGCTACTAATTAAAGGTAAAAGTCTTCTAATAATAATATTGTGTAGTAATATCAAAATTCTGAATATATGAATGTATATATATATATATTTATAAAAGAGAAAAATTTCTTCTATATAATGCACTCTATAAATGTTGACTGTTTATAAAATGCCATATCAATTGATGATATGTCCTTTTTTAAAATCAAATGATTAGTTGCTGGCCAAATCAGTCTCTTTTAAACAACCTACTTTTGTAAGGGATAGCCACACAGTCTATGCCTAGAGTATATGTACTCAAATTCAAAATTTGTTTTTTTTTTATTCTTGTATCATTTCCGTTTGCCAGCAAGCTGTGCTCATCAAAATGGAAACTGTGCAACGTGCACTAAGTGTGACTGATAGTGTGGTGAGTTAGTTGATTCTTTTTTATGCCTCGCGGACCGAGCCCTTGGGCCAGCTCTGACAGTTGCAAATCATCAGAAATTTAAATTGACTTAAATTGTTTTTTTTTTTCGACCGTTTGTTCTGCTGTTTTTTTTTTTCATTTTTTTCTTTTTTTTTGCTATGGTGCCTTGCGTTTTTTGACCAAATGCCATTGTTGTTTTTACCGTGATTTTTGGTTGACAGGAAGTGCCATAGACATGCTTCTAAAAATGAAACAAAAACGCAGTAAAACTAGTGGGAGTAAAAACAGAAAATAGTGTTTTTCCAGTGTTATTTATGAAAATAATAGATATGCAAATTAATTTTCAGGCAAAAGCAAAACAATCAGAGGAAGACCAGGAAAAAGAAAAGAATTTAAAATTTCCCATTGCATTGATAAAACTAGCAATTAGTTGGCTGTACAGATTGATATGCAAAGGAGCAGTGAGTCGGGTTCCCCTTTAAAGATAACTCACTTTGTGGTAGAACAAAAAAAAGTTAGACAGACGGACGGATAATAATTTAAAGCGCCAATTAGCTTTGCCCAAAATGAATGTTACATATAACATAAAAGACTTCATTTGTCTATTGTCTATGGCTTTATCTATGACTAAGGACCCGACCGAACGGCCTGTCGCCTCTCCATGTATGCTCGATTGGCTCTACCCAAGCGTGTGTATCCCTGTGTGTGTGTGTGTGTGTGTATGCTTTATGGTTTTATTGTAGAGACAGACAAATTTTGTGCTTGCTCTGGCTCTCATTGTTTCACAGTGCTTCTTGTTCTTGCTTTCTTTTTGTTGCTTTGATTTCGGGCGAATAATAAAATATACAATTGTAGTAGAAATATGTCAGTAAAATTCACAAAATTCACGTTTCGCCATATCCTGCTGTGGTCGATTCCATCCTGTCTTCCCTCTCTCCTACTGGCATCCCTTGTCTCTATCTATGCGAGTGATTCTTACAATCTGTGTGATGTGTTTGTATTTGTGTGTGTGTGTGTGTGATTTTTATTTTTGTGGCTTTTGCGCGCATTGCTTTTTGTTTTTATGTATAAATCATTTATTGTTTTTATGTACGACGTTTGCGAGCTGCCTGACTGCCTCAATGGTTGCCTGTATGGCTGGATGCCAAATATGAGTGCCTGTGTCTGACATTAATTGGCAGTGATTGAGGGATTTTGTGTGCCCTTTGTGTCTGTGTTGGCATATACGAATGTATGTATATATGTATAATATATGTATGTTTGTGTATTTGTATTGTCTCGGATACGTGCGCCTTTATGAAATATTAATTGGGCTTTCATAGCATCCCTGCCCCTTACCATATATGTACATATACTGACACTCCCACACGTATCCCCATAACCTGCTCAATGTCCGTGCAACGGAAAGGCAACCGACTGGCATCATTAAGAACGCGACAGCGCATAGAGTACCAAATAACCAAAATTAAATTGAATATTGAATTACCTAAGTTCGATGCCAAAAATAAGCTAGTTTTCAACAAAACAAAAAGGAATGCGCAACTATTACGATATATTTACTTTTCTTTTGATTTGAGGTTTTACTTTATTATTATATATAAGGATAAGTAAAAGTATGTTAAAGATTTAAATTCAAACTTAAAGAAACTTTAAGTCAAATTATTTTTTGAACAAATCAGTGGATTAAAATAAAGGAGAATCATTATTAAATATAATTTAATGATTTAAAATATTTCCACCACATTAAAACAAGCAAAAAACTTTAAAGAATTTAAACATTAAAAAAAAAAATGCTAAAATGTCTTACATAAATGTCGATGAAATATTTAATTTAAATTAATTCAATAATTGATTAAAATGAATTCTAGTTTTAGTTGAGAATGAAATATTTAATTGAGAATTAATATTCACTTGATTTTCAATATTTAGTTATTACAAATTCATTGCAATCAATCAAAGTTTTTCTATAAGTATGTAAAAGAAACAAAATCCTTGAAATAGTTTTAACTTAAGTATGTTAAAAGTAATTTGATACATATTACATACATCTTAATCGCACTTAAAGTTTTTAGCCTTGAAGTATTTTACTTGTATTTTCTATGGATTTTTCTCGAATTTCATGCAAGGAATCCTTTTTTACATGGCTCCGGTAAATATTTCGCGACAAGAAAACCAATGACTTAACCTTGATGTTGACGTCATTTTCATCCTTTTTCAGCATCGTCTCTGGTCCCAAACGGCAGTTTCTTAGCTGTAGACTTGGTTTCAGCTTGAGCAGCTGCTGCGCTTTGCGTGTTTTTCCAAAAGGGTTTTTTTTTCTTAGCCTTTCCATTTATTTCTTTTTTTGTACCTTTTTTTCTTTTTTTGTTTTTTGCCTTTAATTAAAAATATATGTAGAATTGCATGAGAACACGAGTATGGGGAGTGTTTTTGCGGCTGGCATCTTTGGCCATGGCCATGCAATAGAAATGTTGCGTTCTTATTGCTTTTGCTGAGAATTGTTATGTGTGTTTGTGTGTATGAAGGGGGAAGGGGGAGACCACACGAATTTAGCACGCCTCCAGAGTGTGGAGCACAATTTGCTGTTGGGCCTTGGCTTTGCCATGCTTTGCTGGCGTTGAATTGAATTCTTATATTAAAGATGCTGCTAGGCAGCGGCATCGTTGATGGCATTGTTGTGTGTCGAAATAATAACAACAATTCTAACAAAGGCGCTGGCACAATAACCAAGGCAACAGCTGTAGAACCAACTCGACCAAACAACAATCAGGCTTGGCTGCTGCTGCTGCTGCTTCTGTTGCTGCTGCATTGCTCTCTCCTGTTGTTGCTGCCATTTTGTTGGAGTTGTTGTTTGAAGCGGAAACTCAAAGCGCGTAAACCGGAAACTGCTGTTTAATGGCGTCGCTGCGCATGCAAAGCCTGGGCCACGGCCACAGTTGGTGGAATAGGATGGATGGATGTAGGTATGGGTAGAGAGAGAAAGATAGAGAGAGAGAGAGATACCTAGTGGCAGTTAGAAAGAGAGAAATTGCTATATGAAATGAAATTTAATTCATTGCAAAACAACCAACATTCTGCAGCATGCAACAAAATGTAATTAAAATTTTCTAATTCAATTCGCCTAACCCCGTTTTATTTGTTTGTATGTATATACGTTTGTTTGGGTGTATTTTTATATGTATGTATTGCATGTTTGTATACCTTTTGTAGGCTACAGGTTACGTAGAGTTTAATTATTATTTCACCATCTGTTGGCTGTCAATGTACCAGTTCCAGGTTGAGTGGCATTCAGTTCTTGTTGTTTTCTAATTAAAGTGATAGATTCTTCTAAGCTTCAAGTTCGAATTAAATTGTATTTTAGCTTCCTCTTTCATATTGTTTAATTTCGATAATGTCAGTTGAAAGTCATTTGTTCACTTTATTTCATTTTACTTTAAAGCCAGCCAAATGCCAAAGGCTTAACAAACTCTTTGTAAGCGGGTGGATATTTGAAAATGGGGGGTTTGCTCTATTTGTCCAATCTATCTTTCAATGAAATGCCATAATTTGTGTTTTTGTTTGTGTGTTCCTATTTCTCATTCTCATTCTCAATCTCCTTCTCTCTCTCTCTCTCTCGATTTATCTAGCTATCTATCTCTCGTTCTATCTCTATTTCTCATAGCCCCATCCATCCCCTTTTTTTGGCCCTATTTAATGCCTTGGCTGGTGGCCTTGTCAATCGCCGTCGGGCTTAGTCTCATCGAAAATGCAAGCGTTGGCATATTAGATTGCCATTACTGCTTGTCAAGGATTATGTGTCTTAATTTCGTGTTAAAGGATTTGCGCATTTTCGTTCATTCGCTGATTCTCCAAACATATTTGCCGTTCGTAACATTATTTTTTTTTGTGTTTTGTCAGCTTAATGCTTCAACGCTTATCAAAGCAGCCAATCATCAGTTGTGTATGTTGTAGATATATATATATATTGTATCGTACTGTTCAACTTTGGGTTATATATAGCTAATAAACTCATCCGCTTTCTGCATCCGTTTCTATTTTTTTTTTAACCGTATTGAGTTCAATGTTCAATTTAATGCACATTTTAGAGAAACAAGCTGCTGTTCCTTTCCACTTTTACATCCAGCTCCACCTCCATAGAAATGTTCATGTCCGTGTCGATGTCCGTGTACGTATCCGTGTCCATGTCCCCTTCCATGTCTTTGCCGTTGCATGCATTAATATTTCAAATTGTGGCCCTCGCGCAGCAGTTGAATGTGGTTTCCTACTAATGTTTTTTTTTGTTTTTGTGTTTTATTCTATACATATATGGTACATACATATATATATATTTATTTCTTTCTGCTTGTTCGAGTATATACAAGTAATGTATCCTAGTTACATTTGGTCTTCGTCATGTCCAAAATAAAAAAAAACAAAAAAATGAAAAACTGATGAGCAAACTGTGTTAGGCAACTCTCACTGAGATTAACTTCCGAAATCTTGTTTCCAGTTAAAAGCAAAGTAATAAAAAATACAAGTCAAAATGCAACAACAAATACAATGTAAAGATAGACTAAAAGAAAGAGAATTTGGCCAACAGCAAACCTACAAAAGTTTTGACAATATTCGAGTACTTGTATTTTATTTTATTTTTTTTTTTTTGCTTTCGTTTGTGGTTTTTTGCGTTTTTTTTTTGTTTTGGGTTTTATTTGGGTTTTTGTTTGCTGACACTTTAATTGAAAAAAACAGTCAAATATTGTGAACGGAATTTGTTCGTAATATTTGTTTTCCTTGTTTTTTTTTCTTTACCCTCCCCCAAATGAAAGTTTGTAAAGTGCCGAGGAGTGGGAGGAGAAGGAGGTGGAAATGGTGTACTAGAGATGATCGAAATCAATGGTAACCAATAATTTGTAACATTTTTCAAACTGTGTGTGAGTGTTTGTGTATATTGTATAAATGTATAACAATTGTAATCATCATCAAAATGATGATGATGATGAAACTAATTTCACATGCTGTGTTGTCTTTTGTGGCTTCGGTTCATCGCTCATTGTCGCATTGTCAGATGAGCCACGGGCTGATGCAGGACATCAGGACATTGTTGTTGCCTGTGGTTTCATTTCCATTCATTTGCCAACTGACATTATGTGTGTATTTGAGCAGAAATTTTGATTTGTCTGCAACCGGAAATCCACAAAATAAACTGCAAATATATTTGCATTGTGTGGCTGAAGCTATGACCATTCCTTCATCCCCTTTCAGTTATTCCCCTTATGCTATCCATTATGCCACTAATGATTTTCCATAGTTTTGGGTTGTGTGTGTGTGTATTTAAGGTTCAACGTATTATAAAAGGCAATCCATAATCCTTCATTCTGTCAATATATGCACACAGACACAAACACACATAAACACATATAGAAAAGGAGAGGAACGGAAGAGAGGAAGACACAATGACTGCCAAATGCATCGAGTGCAAAGTCAGCAAATATCCTTTCTTCTGTCTATCTTTGTCCACCCTATTGAAAACACACTCTCAATGGATGGAGAATCTTTGAGTATTTGATTTAATTCTCAGATGCAAACGCCTAATTTAAATTGTAATATGCATGAATTATTTGCATTGCACAGCAAATATAATTCAACATTTTCCACCGTTTTTCCCTAAATCACACATTCACATAAACCCATACATAGATAGATAAACCGAAAGTATGGCAAAGAGAATGCGTGAGGGGGAGAGATAAAAAGATTGAAGCATGTCTTTTCTGGAGCTCTAAACGTAAACTTTGCACGGCTTTTGATTTTGTTTTTTGGAATTTGAGCAATTTTTGGTAAATATTTGCCTTGGCAAAACTTTGCGTTTTGTGTAATTGTCTAAAATGTGTGTGCCTGTCTCTCTGTGTGTATGTGTGTATATATGTGTGGGTAATTGGTGTACAAGCGTATGGGGAGCTGCAAAAGTGAACTTAAGAGCTGTTGAAGAATCATTAATTGCATTTAAAGCCAAATGAGTAAACTTTTCAAACGAAAACTTTTCAAAGAACTAAAGATTTGAATTGTTTTATACTCTTAAACAGAATATTAAACAATATACAAGCTGTTGGTATTCATTGTCCAGTTTCTTAACCACCTTTTCTGCTCAATGGCAAATTGCCTATGAATTCTTAACATATTTCATCATTTCTGGTATTCGTTTTCATTCATTCAAGCTCCAAGGAAAAAGAGAGAGAGGGAGGAAAAAAAAACGAAAAAGAATTAGATGAAAAATATGTTGCATACTTTTATGCTAATGTAAAATATGTCAATGTCAAATGTAAAGTATACGCACTGTGGCCCCTAACAAACAATTCATCATTAAAATCTTCACCAGCACCTAACCATTCCCCTTGGGGGCAAAGCAACCCTCTTTTTATTATTTTTTTTTTCTTTCCTGTCATCCATCCAAACGAGTCTGGCCCTGACATTGGTCACAACAACAGAAGAAGAAGAGGAAGAGGAAGAAGAAGATAAAGAGACCGGGACGAAAAGACAAGAGATTCAGATAACGAAATCGAAAATTGTCTTGAAAAAGTCAAGGTGCGGTTTTTATACTCACGCCACATGCAAAAGAACAAAACAAAAATATAAGAAAAAGAAGTAGAACTTTTGGTAAAGCTGCCAGGCCTTAAATTGTATTTTCTTTCTATTTCCAGTTGATGTTAGGAAATCGTCTGTAAAGCTAGTTAAATATGCCCCTACGGCGATTTCAAAAACTTTTCCTACGCTTCGATTGCTTGGATGAACTTGAAGAAAAACCATTTGAGAAAACATATAAAGTTCCTTTTTTTTTTGTTTTCTTTTTTTTTATTTCTTTACTAGACACAGAAGTCCATCTACTATACTTATGTTGTGCAAGTGTGTGTGTGTGTGTGTGCGTGCATCTGTCCATGTGGGTGCGTTTGTCTGTGCTTGTGTGTGTGTGTGTATGTTTGTATATTGTAATGGCTTTTGTATTAGTGTCAAAACACGTAAATTGTTGCGTGGCGCTTTGTTGTACGTTTCTCCTCTCTCTCTCTCTCTCTCTCTCTCTCTCTCTCTCTCTCTCTCTCTCTCTGAGTGTGTGTGTGCTTGTGTGGGTGCGTATGCGATTATGAAGGTAGAGAGACAAGAGACGTAGCATTTGTCGATGTGTGTGTGTGTGTGTGTGTATATGTATGATTTGGATGGGGTGGGGGTCTCTCTGTTTGGGTGCGGCCGTGCGAATATGTTGTTCATTATAATCTGCTCATGTTGCTATTTTAGCTGTTTGTTGTTATTGCTTATGTTCTGTTGCTGTTGTTTTTGTTGTTATTTCTATGCCTGGTCTGTCGTTTGTCCGTTGTCCGTTGTTTGCTGTTCTCATCGGAGCTGCCATTGTGGTTATTTTCATTGCTTTGCATTATTGTTGTTTTGCCATGTTATGTTATATTGTTGTTGTTGTTCTTGTTGCTGTTGTATTACTGTTCGTGTGTTGCTGTTATGTGTGTTTTCAACAAATACATAATTTTGTGGACATAAAATTGTCACATGTCGTTGAATTTTGATTTGATTTTATGCGTGCAAATTTATGCATGCGTTTACGTCTGGTTGTTCAATGAAGGGCGAGGCTCTATATATGTATATATATAGAGGGGAGAGGCAAAGGCGTTGCCGATTCTCGTTTGTTTGTTTATCACTACAAATATACGGCACATACACACACGCACACACACACACATACCTATTGAATGCTGGCAGCCCTGACTGCCTGACAGCCAGCTTGTTTGTTTATTTGCCATGGTTTTTATGACTTTTTATGAGGAACAATACAAACACAAATACACATACACTAACTTACACACACACTCACACACATACATATATATATAGAGACAGTACCAGTTCCTGGATTTGCATTGCATGCAGTTTACAGTTTACAATTTTGTTGTTGCTTTTGCCATTTTCATAACAATTGCTGTGAATTTCCACAATGATTTATATTTGATATTTTAATTGCTATTGTTTATTGTGTCATTATTCTAACACTTCCGATTGCGGTTGATTAAATTTATTAAGGTTTTGCATCAAACTTCAATGTATGCATGGTTGTAAGGTAAGCCACAATGGTTTTATGGTTTACAAAGCGATAAAATCTTATATATTATTCGTGACTTCAAAAAATTTATGCAAAAATATATTTGAATACATTTAAAAACTATTTGCACTTAGAAATCAAGTTGCTTTAAATAATTTTTATTTCTTTTTTCATTTAATTCTTTTGTGAAGACATAAACATTTTATTGTTTTCTTAATTCAATTTAGCAATTTTTTAAATTCATTTCTATAGCTGGGAATTTATTATAAGACTTATTATTATTAATTAAATTTATAGGATTTTATTGGTTTTCAGTAAAGATTATATATATAGCCCAGACATTGGCATATACATACACATAATTGGCCATTTGACTTTGGCAATAACAAAGGCATCGTCTCTCCATTTTCATCTTCATCTACGTCTCGGTTGGGCTTAAGTTGTCGTCGTTGTCGTTCAGTTGACTTTGGATTTGGTTTTTGGATATTTGGTATTATGTATACGCCACCGCATCACCCCCAATCCAACACACCACAAAGCAGCAGCAGTCAATGGACCGCATTAGCACGTTTGTGTGCCATTTTGTTAGGCATTTTATTGGCTCATTTTTTGGGTAGCCAAAGTTAAAAAATTAAATCATACAAATTATTTCAAATGTTTGGGGCATAAAAATTGAATTCACATTCATGGGTCCTGGACTGATCCTTTGCCTTAGTTAAAAATTCAACAATAATATATAAAAAAGGGTTGCCTAGCACAACAAGACAATTTTGCAGTTGCTTGGCAAAAAGGTAAGCGGGTCCGAGGCCAACTTATGTAAGCCTTTTTACGAGCCAAACTCGTGCCATTGACCGACCATATGGTGAAGGTGTGCGGCGCCATACAATTTGCCCCAGTGGCATGCGGCCTAACTTCGATGCCTCGCCAATGGCTGACTGGCAACAGTTTTGTTCAAGTTTTGTTCTTGTCCATAATAAATTCAGCCCATATAAAAGTGGCACCAGCTGCCAACGGGCCAACAAATACCAAAAAAAGTAAAAAAAAGAAAGAAAGAAAAAATCGACAAAAAAAAAAAAGGAAAAGCTGTAAGAAAACTGAACAACAAGAACAAAACACAATCGACTAGAATACAAAAAGAAAAATAAGGGCATTGGCAAAGGGAAGAAAAGCAAAATTCACAAAATTCAATTAAAGTTAAACTAAACAAGCTTCGAACAAATGCGTTTAGCTTTAGCTGTGGAACATCAACAGGGAACTCTCAGATGTAGCTGCTGTTGCAGGGGCAGGAACTGGTACACTCGTATTGGGTGGCAGGGCCAGGAAGCTTTGGCGCTTGTCAAAGGAACGGTGACTGGACGTTTGCTTCAATGGACGAATGTAGATGGATGAATGGTTCATTGGATGACTGTATAGATGGATGGCCTTGCGTATGGGTCTAGTCTTTTGGTTAGTTCGACCAATAGATGGATAGATCGATGTATGGTTGGATAGATGGCTGGCTGGGTGGATGGATGGATGGATAGATGGATGGATGAGTGCGTCGCTTCAACTGCCGGAAACGGAAGCTGCTAAAACAAACGCAGTGTTTAGTTTGTCCAGCACGTTCTGCCCCTTCACTTTGCCCCCATATATGTATGTATGTATGCATGGATGTGTTTTGTCGTTGTTGTTGCTGCCATGCTTTGTTGCCTTTCTCCCACTCGAATGTTGTTGTTGTTTTAGGCAAGAAATTGGATTTACTAGCTGATTGCTATGAGTATAAAGAGCAAAAAAAAAAAAAGAAAATAAATAAATAAGTAAAGGCTATAAAAGCCAAATGATCAACAATTTTGTACTGTGTCCTTGTCTTGAGTTTAGTCCTTTTGCTACAGCATCAACAAAATGTAGTCGAGACTTTGTAAAAGTTAAAATTATGATAAAGAAAAATAGTGAAAGGAAAAATATAAAAAAGCAGTATTTAAAAGATATTTAAGATAGATAGAAAAGTTATTAAAAACTAACTATAGACTCTTGATTTATTTGACATTATCTTTGTCCTATTTCAACGTTAAATCATTTATTAGTAAACTAAATTTGTCTTAGCTCCTTTCATTTAGAGAGATCATGGTGCCCAATCAACCATTTGCTATCTATTAGGGAATCTTGTAAAAGGAAGGTATATAAAGAGGTCTACAACAAACTTAACTTGTGCGTAAATTTAAGAGACAGTCGGCTAGGCTAGCCTGTTATGGTTCATTGATTTAAAGGGGCCGTTTCGTAAATAAATAAAATGTCATAAAAGGTTCCCCGAACGGACATTGGACATTTTGGCATTGCCAGGCGTTGACCGAAAAAACGAAGCAACAAATAATATAACAACGACCAGGAAAAAAATGTACAAAATAAATAAACAGAAAGAAACAGTAAAGGGAGAATAATGGCAGACAGAGAGAGAGAGAGAGAGAGAGGGACAGTTAGAGAGTGAGAGAGAGAAGACTATACCCGCAGGCAGCAGACAATTAAATTTGTACAAATTGAGTGTAGAAATGTGGCGGCGGGCAAACGCACAATAACAGAAACAACAGTTCCAGCAAAAAGATGGCAGTCGATAGCGTATTTTTATGGCAATTTAAGGCACTTCAAACAGGAAATGAGTACAGAGTGAAAGAGAAGAAACCCATTGAGTGAGAGAGAGAGAGTGAAAGGGACAGAGAAGTTGGTCAACGAACACACAGGCCGAGATAGCCCATGGCAAATGATGCGCCCATTACGTGCACGCTGGCAAAATAGTTAATTTTATCGGCAGTTGAAGTAGAAATATAAATGTACTGCTTTTACCCATCTTCATTGGCATCGACATCGCCATAGCCATCGACATCACCATTACCATTTTTATTCTCCTTCTCTTTTGCTCTAACTTCATAACCATGAGCAAACCACATCGAATAATATGGTGGCCGAAACTTACGCTCAATAAAGTAGCCGACTTGGAAAACTAACTTCCATTGTATTGCCCAGTTTGATTTGGTTTGGTTTGGCCATGGCAACAACCAAGTTCAATAGAGACAGCTATAGATGAGGGAATCTTTGCTCTGTCTGTCTGTCTGTCTGTCTGTGAATGTGTGTATCTTTGTACGTGTGTATGTGTGTTTGCGAATGCACCCAACTGTAGAGGTGCGCTCATCCGTTCATTTATTCATTCATTCAGTCATTCATTTCGAAACGTTCATTGGTTAGTCAGTCAGTATGGCAAGCAAGGCAATCATTCAGCCAAAGCGTCATCGCGTCTCCCGCTACCAAAGGCACGTTCCACTTTTCGGAGACCAGCTCCAACTCCAATTCCAACTCCATCTCTTTTACCAGCTTCAGTTTCAGCTTCATTTCTATCTTCAGTCAGGCAGTCAGTATTTTCAATAGACGTTGCCAGGTTGCATACACATACATACATACAACTGTATATATATATGTATGTATGTATATCTATATAGATACAGATACATATAAGCAGTCCCCAGTTAGCAATAGCGTTCGTCACTCGTTAACTGAATCGTGTTTGCCTTTCATTTCCATCTGCCAGCTCCCAGCATTCAGCCTCAGCTCCTCTTTACTTTTTATTGTATATTGTTTCTTATGCGCTGTTTTATTTGCAACTTTTCCTGCAAGGGGGCAACAGAGGTGCGGTTACTGCTCCTCTATCCCCCCCCCCCTTCACCATTCCAAATGGGAGGGTCCAAGAAGAAATTGGCATTTTTTTTCGGTGCTCATTCGTGCACGCGCTCGTTTTTGGTCCTTCAACGGTTACAATTTCAATTCATTTCTAGCATATTTTCATTTCGAATTCATATTTTCTTAACAAAAGTTTTGCGTTTTTTTTTTGCCTTTTTTTTTACCCCCCAAGTCCAAATAGAAAGGGGGGAATTGGAGGTGCAACTGGGAAACTTTTCATTCTCTGCATCAAATGAGGCAGAAAAAATTTATACAAAGGCAAACGTCAAGTTTGAATCACTCAAACGTAACGGACGAGAAATGAAAACGGAAGCTGCAACAAATGTTTAAATAAATATTAAAAGAAGAAGGAAAAATACAAAAAAAGAAAAACAAAAAATAAGTAAAAAGAAATATATACCAAAAAGGAAAGCTGACTACGATAAAGGTAAAGGAAAAAGGCAAAAATAAAAACGTTAGCCAAAGAAATGATGCTAATGAAATAAATCATATGGAAATATGCATAAATCAAATTTTGCCAACGACAGCAGCTCGACTATTGTGTTATAAGAACCATTCCGGGCGTTGGCCATGTAATGGCAATGAAGGAAATGATCGGTTAAAATAACAATTGCCATACAGGTACTTACCTATAAATATATATATATTCATGTATATACTTTAATAGTATATGTAAATATATCGATTTCCACACAATTGCAGAGTCGATGACGACAATTGCGAATAAATTGCTTGATTTGGCCAAATAACCAAATAATCGAGCGCATCATTTCGCGGCAAAATGGCCATAATAAGGGCTCATACAATGACTCGATACTCGGTCTACTTCTCTTTCATGTCCTCCTCCTTGCATCCTGTGCCGCGGCTTGTCGTGCTGCCTGTCATATTGTACGTACGTATGTATGTATGTATGTATATAGGAGACGTGCCAGAAAATTCATAAGAATTGCCACAAATATTCATATATGGACTGGCAACACGCACGCAGCCAATAAACGGCATGGCATACTATATATACATATATATGAAGTATACCCCATACCCATATTCCGGATCCGGAGCCAGAAGCCAATGCCGGAACTCAAAAGCGGCATACAATTGCACGGAAGTGTCATCGCCAAGTGTCGTCGAGGCAATAGGCATGTCGGCTTGACAATCGGAGACATACATACAGTCATATAGACAGATAGACGGACATACATACACACACACACACACACACACACACAGAGACACTCAGCCAGTAATGTTCAATCATACAAATTTTACTTTGCCTTTAACACTCAAAAATTCAAAAGGAAATAAAGACCACAAAGTACTCATCGCACAATGGCAAAATCATAAATGTCAATTCAAAATTGCAGTAAATTAAATAATATTTATTTATGGCTTGCAAATTTGCATATAATGTTAGTTTGTTAAGTAACTTAGTAACTTTACTTTGGGTAAAGTTATTTTATTAAATAAACATTATTTTGATAATGTTCAAAGTTCAATTTTGTTTTACTTTAATTAATATGTAAAACATCAAAACTTTGTTTTATCATTTAAATAAGGTTTTTTTTGTACAAATTAACTTGCCGAGCCATTTAATGAGACTTATTAGTTTTATAAACAATTTGCAACTGTTATTTTTATATTTTTGATTCTAACATTTCACATTCCGTAAACTTAAATATAAAAATCACTTAAATATAACTTGCCTTGAAAATGAAAGATTAAATATTTTTTAACGATTATCATTTACTTGTTTGAAAAAATTCGAAACACAAATAACACAGATTTTATGTTCATTCTTCAAATATTTAGTTTTTTTCTTATTTAATATTTGATTTATAAAAATAAATATATTAAAAATATATCAATATGCTGTATTAAAGCTTCAATATCAAATTTGAGTAATTTTAATCCCATTGTACTTTGGCTTGTTGTATTTTGATATTTCTCATATTTATCCACTTTTAGCCAATTTGGCCAAACAGCAAAATACACAATACATGTACACCAAATACATACACATATGTACACACACATACGTACTTATTGTATGTAATATATATTACATAAAAAAGTCAAATATATATAGAATCATATAATAGATTTTCTTTTTGTGGTAAATTGACATTTTCGAAAGGCAAAAAAAAAAAAAAGAATTGGAAAAATGGGAAAAATTGGAAACGCGTATGTAGAATAAACGTCGCACATTGTAAATTGTGAATTCTCTGGCTGTGGCTGCCATGTCCTTGAACGTGTCGCGGCTGTTGGGTGTTCTGGTTTGGGTATCCAGTTTGGCAGCCAGCTTAGCGGTCTCAGCAAAAGCCGCAAAGCATCAGGGCGTCGCCCGTCGACCTCGTCACGGTTGACTGCCACACCGACTGTCGCCTAACTCCTGGCAAGTATCAAAAGTTTTCAATACCCAGTATTGAAGGGGTAAAAGAGACTCTTTAGAAAAGGCTAACCACATATCTATCTATATATGTATATATATTTCTGATTAGTCATTTTCATGTTACATGTTCCATTGGTAGGAGCATTTATAACGTTGATTTTATATATATATCTTTAAAAAGAAAACTTATATAGTAAGGTGAAGCCTTAAAAATATTTTCTTAACAGTTTATTTTTACTGCTTGGGTACTTAGTTATTTATTTTAAGTATACTTTAATAGACTTTAAAATCAATTTACTTTATGTTTAACCTTTCAAATTTGGGTAAAATCAAATTAGTCATCAATAAAATAGTGAATAATCATATTTATTTTAGGTGAACTAAATATAGAATATGCATATATGGATATACTATATAGTTAATATTCAGGTTACTTATCAAATAATTTGCATATCTAATTATTGAATTAGCAAGCAATGAAAATAGTGAGCCAGCTAAAAGAATTATAAATAATAGCTAATAGAATTATAAATAATAGATTTGAATGATATAAAATCGATATATGTTTATATAACGCTTTTCTCGCATATATTTTCTAAACAGGATAACTCCAAGTCGTTGCATCCTTTTGATATATGGATTACTTTTTTTTCTTGTCTCCGACTGAGCATGCTTTTAATATTGCAATCGGGTATGCTCTCCACTCAAAAATCCACCAAACAACAAACACAGAGTGTAAGTAGAAAAAGAGGAGGAAAAATATATATATATATATTTATATATATATATATAACTTATATGAAAAGAGCAGAGCGGCAAACAATTGGAATTTCATATGTTCGCTTTGAAATTCACTCAGTGTCGCTTTCTCGGCTCAGAGTCAGGTTCAGCTTTAGCCTCGGCTTCAGCTTTAGACATTTCTTGGTACCTGTTCGTTGGGATTTTTTTTACTTACTTTTTTGTTGTTGGTTTCCTTTTTTTTTGCTCTCGTTTTTTTTTTTTCTGGCGTGACATACAATGACGCATTGTCAAACTTTGCTTGACACTGGCGGCGAATTTATGTATTTATCGTCATCATCAAGGACACCAAAAAGGACGCTAAGCATGGCTAAAAGGTTCATATCACCTTGAGTGTTTGTATCTTGAGACATTGGCTGACTGACTAACTGAATGGCTGGCTGACTGGCTGGGTGAGTGAGTAGGCTAGCGTGCTTAAATATGGATATGACATAGTCAAGCTCTTCTTCTTAAGGCCACACTTGAGCTCTTTTCCACCTTCACCCATACGACTTACCATGGCTCTTACCTTATCATGTGTGTGTGTGTGTGTGTATTTTTGTATGTGATTTTAATGTGGGACCGAAAAACGTTTGTTGATTTATTATGGCATGTGGCGTAGATTTTCGTTTGTGATAAATATGCTTTCAAATTAATAACGTTGGCCTCATGAATAATTGGAGGCAAGTCCACGCGTGACATTTGTTGTTTAAGCAGATGCAAATATTGAAAGCTCCAGCCATGCCCCATCATTCTATTAAATTGCTCCTACCATCGTTCGTCTGTGTGTGTGTGTGTGTGTATGTGTTGTATTTTGCCATGTTTATATGTGTGTGACCAGGTGTACACTATGCGGCTTACTTAGCCTAAATCCAGTTTGGCTAGACGTGAACAACCAAAAGAGATAGGAAGAGTGAGTTAGAGAGAGAGAGAGAGAGAGTGACAGAGAGAGAGAGAGAATAAGAGAGACAAAGAGAGAGATAGTGAGCAACCCCGGAGGCATAACAAACATTTTTACTCTGACTGTAAATAAACAAAAGCCAAAAAGTACAATGGCGGGAAATCCTGATGTGAATGTTCGAATATGGCAAACAGAAGCCATGGGCAACAACAACAACAACAGTATCCAGAAGCCAGTACTGCAATTGCAATCCTCTCTACTCCTATCTACTGGTTGTAGGCCATGTTGTATGCCTGTGCCCCATACTGTGGCGCATTATTTATGCATTTCCATGGTCAACATATGTAGTAGACCGTTAGTAGTATAGTGTATGCAAGTCGTTAGGTAGCTACCAAGTAGTTAGTTGGACACCCCAGTTCGTTTGCTATAAAACCCCCCCCCCCTCCAATCCCTCTCCCATCCTTTCTGCCAATGCGGTTGTTGGCTGCGCCTAACATTTGTTGTAACTACCAGAGCATGGCATTGTTAGCGGTAAATTGCACTCATCTATATGTACTACTATTGGGCTGCACACATGGTTCCCACATGGAATGGGAATGAAGCTGGGCTACTCTCTCTCTCTCTCTCTCAAAATATCAGTGGGATAATAGCAAATAGTCCGCTTTGAGTATGCGACACTGTCAGCAGCAGTTGCAGCCGCAGCAGGAGTAGAACCAAAAACAAGAGTAGGAGAATCCTAAAGCATGAGCAGAACCAAAAGTAGAGTTAGAGCAGACGTTACTAGCCAGCGGGCAATTCATTTTGTTACCTGGGAAAAATAGCACGGCACGGCAAGGCTTGGTATGGCATGGGAATCTAAATGCAATGGAATGTTTGGAGTTCCTGGTAGAGAAGGTCAATGGGGGGTTGGGTTATGCCTAAGCTAGCGTACGTGTGCACAATATGTGATTTTTGTTTCCAACGATTTGCACATGTGGAGGCTAAAGGCCATATTCACTCCAATTCGGGATTCAGATTCGAGTCAAGTCAAAGCAAGGCAAAAACCAATGGTTCGCAATCACAGCAGTTTTTAAGGCTCTAGCAATCATGGGTCGCACAATAAACAAACAGAATGACGAGCCTTTAACTGACTGGCAGACAACAACTTGTTTAGCTTTGCGGCCACAGTCTGGGAATGACAGTGTGGCCAAGGCAACATAGAGCAAACCATCTGACGAGTTGAAATTTGGCATAGCATTTTTAATTAGCAAGTGTTGCCCTTTTTTTCCCCTCTTTTATTTTGTTTCATTTGGCTTTCTCTCTGTCTCTCTGCAAATTGTGGATGTCTATTAACGTGTATCAGGGAAATTACTTGCGCCAATTTGCAAAAATTCATCGAGCGGCAGTAGATCCCAGTTGCTCCTTGCACCCTGCAACATGCTGCATGCCCTTAAAATACTGTCTGCTGACTGCTGTCTGCTATCTGATATTTGCTATGATATGCAGCAAAATTGCAAACTGAGAGCTCAAATGGAGGTCGCTTGCAATGGCAAGTGAATTGCTTGTCTGACTTGCTGTGAGACCTACGTGTTTTTTTTCCCCCAATTTCTTTTTCTTCTTTGTTTTTTTTTTGCTAGGTACATTTTGAAAACAACTCGGAGTCGAGTCAAGTCTCTCAACTCGACTTTGGGGTCTTTTATACACCTGAGTTTTGTGTGTCCGTGTGTGTGTTTGTATGCTTGAAAGTTGGTCAACGCTGCGTATGAGCAATGCGCCACAGTTCATACTGTTCTTTAGTCTGCCTGCTGTTCATTTGGTTTGCTGCGCTAACAACTAGTTTGGCACTGCAGCAACCAAAACCAGCCCAGACCAACTATGAACGGTCACCCCCTCTCCACCTTCTATTTTGTGTACAAAGCGCCAACCTTAGGCAGTCAAAAAATCACACAATACAAAGCCAAAACTACAAACATGCACAAACACACATAAAAATCTACAAACATACACACACACACACACACAGAGCTCAAAACAAGCATACACTCCATGAACACAGGCACAAGACAGAAGCTACCTGAACACACGAGAATATGTACAGCGGCCTTAGAGATGGCCAAAAGAATGTTGGCCATAATTCAACGATAGTTTTACACAACGTACGATGACCAATAAATATATTTTTGGCTTAAATCTGAGATGAACAATAACGAACACATATTTTTTGAAAATTTATCAGATCCATTTATTCATAGTATTCATGTGTCTGAGTACTAAGAATTGATTCAAAGCCAGTTTGACCTCATTTGTTTTATTTTAATCTATTTGCGGTACTACCAAATCTTTAGCCAGATTTATTATATCACCAAAAATAGTTTTGGTATACTTATGAAAAGAATACATTTACCTTAACATAATTATAAACATGTCTAGACAAATCGGTTCTCAAAGTTTCAGTGATGTATTTTTATATACTAAAGTGAAACGAATAAAGCTAATAAATTCTAGTTTTAATTTCATAAAACGATAGTTAATTAATTGTTAACTATTTTAAAAGAACAACTAATAAGGGAAATATATTAAAAAATAAAACTTTTTAGAAGAGTTAATTTTTAAAAATATTTCTCTAAAATAACAATAATCTCTCAAAAATAGAAACTAATATATATATCCTTTTTAATATATGTATATAACAATCGTTATTAGTTGTACATTTTAAAATGGGAAATATTTTATTTTTACCATCTCAATGTAGAAGAACTTTATGGTGAATCATTTTTCAAATTATTTTTATATTGAATACATAAAACTTTTGAATAAATCAGAATATATACTATTCTTTATATATATATATTCTTTTTATTATATCTTTTATAACAATAGTTTAGAATATATGGTATTTTAATTTAATTGTAACATTCTAGTTTAAACTTTTGAATGTGAATACTTTTTTATTTGCTTTTTTAACAATGTTTGGAAAAGTCATGAGGAATTATTGTTCAACTTATTTTCATGGTGAATTCATGAAACTTTCTAAAAGAAAGATACAATTTATGCCATTTTTCCTTATACACAAGTTGTCTTTATTATATATTCTAAATAAATTGAAACTATTGCTTTAGTGTGATTGAATAAATTTGACCCATCACTTTAGACCAAAACTAAACGGGGAGACATGCTACAAGACAGGTTTGAAATTTCCATTGTTTTTGTCTGGGCTCTCGTCTCAAGCGTCCGCTCAGACTGCATTTTCTGAAATTTCACCATTCAATTGCCGTTGCCAGAACGAATGGGGAAAACAAAAAAGGAAAGGAAAAAAAAAGAAGAAAAACTGAGAAAAGAACAAATAAAACGAGAGTCAAGGAAGAGTGCAATTGCATGCATGGGCTCAGCAATACGCCGCCCATATACACGCCCACCAGTCTACGCCCCGGACCACGCCTGTCATTTTCGAATGCAATAACAAAAATTTGCTAGCTTTTTTTTTGCTGATTTTTTTCTTGTATGTTTGTTTGTGTGTGTGTGTGCGTATGTGTGTGTTTTGCTTGTTGTGCTGACTCTCTTAGTTTTATGCACGTCGACTGCACGAATTGGCAGCTTGTCTCTTTGGATGTCAGTCATTGCGTGTGTTTGTGTGAGTCTAAGCCTTTTGAGAAAAGTGCCATTTAAACTTAAATATAGACATTGGAATATCGAAGAGGAAAGAATTGCAACAGCAACAACAACAACAACAACAAAATAGAAATAGCAGCAAATGCAGACAACTGGCAAACAGACATTCAGATTTATAACCATTTGCCAGTTGTTGATTGAGTGTTTCAATGAAATTATCAATTGTGCCAATTTGCCATTTTGTTCAGGATCAGCTCTTCACCTTGTGAATCACTTTGAACGATTGATGATGGCCTTCAACTGAGGACTAGAATTTCTATACTGTTAATTAAATGGTTTGTCACAACCTTTAATCAACACAAATGTGCATTTTTTTACCTGGTTGGCCAACAATAATTTGAATAATTAAAACAATATGATAGATGGTCAGTTGTAGCACTTAACAAGATAATTTTAATAGATTTATTGAACGAATAAAAATGTAAGAAAATACCTATTCTTGAATCTTTTGAATACAAGAGGTTTATTGTCCTAACTAATTTTAATATTGGAAAAATAAATAACTAATAAATTAGTTCAATTCATTTTAAACCAAATGTTTCAAGAATAAGATATACTGTTTAAAGCATTACTTAAATATATTTACAACGCATAAAATTTTTTTAGCTACTTCGAGTTTTAATTTTTTTTATTTCACAAAAATGTTTAAAAGCTTAAAATGGTTGCTTTTAAATACATTAAATGGTTAAAACGTTTAATAGCTAGTATAAGATCTCAGCCATATTAAATTAATTTCAAATAAAATGGTAATGAAATGTTTTTGTTTTGTTTTGCTTTTATTTTTGCTAATGGCAAACAAAGTGAAAATGGAAAATATCCAAAATTATATTCATATTAACACACGGGGTCTAGTTCCATAATTAGTTTAGGGGCAATAAATGGGTTATGGATATGATAATATGAAATTGCCATTTGAATACAATTAAAAGCATATAAATTTTGTGAACCTTGTTGAAATTAACATTATGGTTATGCACTAACGCTATGCTCATTTGTGCGTACGCTAAATGGTTTCATATCATTGAAATTAAAGAAATATGAATTATAATTAAATTTGCATAAAATGCATATAAAATGCACTTAATAATAAATCTGATAAAAGGCATTGCAGACGCAGCTCATTAACGTGAATAAATTAACCTTTAATATATATTTTTTTTGTTTTTCTTTTTTTTTTTTTGCACGCAATTTACAGACATCGTAAAGGACGTAAACGCAGGCAATTTACACGGAATTCTTATACAACCAGAGAAAACGCATTCATCGTAACGGTTATGTTTTATGACATTATGCAAACGCATGGATATATAAGTATGTAATTGGATATACTTATATATTGAATATGGATATGCAAGTGGGCATATATGTACATATTTGTGTATATAGTCAGAGACGTAGTAATGGGAAAAAAGATTTAATTAAAACTGAGTAAAATGTAAAGTCACAAAATAAATTATGTTATTATTATTTTTGAAAATTATTTTGACGGTTTTACAATAACCAAATATATAAATGAACATTAACGAGAATAGTTTGGGTTTCAATATATTGACTTATCTGTTGCTCTGCCCACATTTTTTTGTTACGCCCATGTAAACTGTCATTAAATTTATTTGACATAAAGGTGAATAAAGTAAAAATGAAATGTACGAAAAATATATATGTTAATCACTGGATTTTGCGCCAAAATGATTTACATTTATAAAATTGATATTTTCAACAAGTAAAACATTGTTAACTATATATGTATGTATATACATACAATGTATGTATATTTAAATAAATTGATTGGGTGATGGTTTCTTTATGGCTTACAAATATTCTTACAAAATTGAAGTGAGAAATTGGTGAAAACAACTTGCCAAGTCACATACAAGTATCATTCCTTATACCCATTTCAATCTCAAGTACTTCCAATACATTTCAAATGCTTTGAATTGATACACTCAAAATCGAAAAGAAAAATCAAAGCTTTCCAGTTACAAGTCGCAGCTTATTTAGACCAAAAACAAAAAAAAAGAATACAAAACGAAACAAAACATAACAAAACCAACAACAGCAAAAAAGTGAAGCAAAGTGGAAAACAATTCAAGGGGTGGCTTTGGTTTTTTTTCTTCCCCTGTAATAAATCAACTTGGGTTCGCCCGCTTACCCCCACACGCTCTGTACAAAACCGAATGACAGCTTATTGGCTTTGGAATCATCCAATCCAATCCAATTGACGTTGACGTATATCACATTATCATAGCAGCAGGGAAAGTCATGACAATAAATGTTCTGGCATTGTCTATATATACAAATATACATACATACATACATATACATATATACATAACACAGGTAAACCTTACTTCTTCAAGCACTTTAAAGTAAATTTATACATATATGAATGTGTATACATATATAAGTATATATATATACATAAGGGTTTACGCAATTTTGCACTCAAGTGTATGCTAGGTAATCAGTATTAACATAGAGGCATAATCAACTACTTTATGCCCAGTTACCTTATGGTTTATGCAGCAGATGCTCTAATGGATGCGTCTTATGGCATTTTCAATTGGTCATTCAATAGTCAGCAGGAGCTTCTAATCGTTTGCCTAATTAACTAACCAACAGCCATGAAAATGTCATTCAATCGGACATTCCACACATACAGATGATGTAGAATATTTGGAACTAAAATATGCAAGACAGAAATGTGTCATCATCACCTGCTCATAGATTGGTCCTTGGCTCAGCTTGGCTTGGCTTTCATTTAAATTGGTCATGTCTGAGTGCTTATCAAATATTGGCAATTTGACACACACAGATGTGGCAGGTTTGTGACTTCATGGCAAGAACAAAGGAAAGCCCTTACCATCCTGCACCATTATTCTGGGGCAATGGTTGGGTGTGTTTAATTATTGAATCACCTGTTAATCTTTGTACTAATTATGCACGCATGCGGTATCCTTTATATTTTACAATTATCTGTTGTCCTTCATTCTTCTTTTTTTTCTTTTTTGTTGCCTCTCACTGTTTGATCTTTTAATGGTAAATGGAGAAAAAGTGAATTCAATCATAAAACCATGCCGCAACTATAAAATACTTTTGCATACCTATAGGAACTGTACATAAAGTACAAATTGGGAAACGCATGATAAATGCAAGGACCACAGAAAACAACAATGAACGAACGTGAAAAATTGGTTTGCTGTCGGTTGGGGGGAGGGGAAGAGAACCTTGTGAAATATTAATGCGCCGGCATATAAATAAAATAAGTAGTAATTGTGGCTAGCGGAGGTTGCTGTCGGAACTATACGGATTGGCAAAAGAGCCCATGGTTATGGCAATGGGCATGAGTATCGGTTGGGTGTGTGTATGTGTGTAAGTGTGTGTGGGGGCAAAAGGGTTATCCGCTGGCCGTTGGCAATGTCTTTGCACAAAAAGTTATGAAAATTGCATTTTAATCTGAAAACGAATTGTTTATTATTTCGCTGAGGTTTAAATTTGTTGAAATAATTGCATTGTGACTGAAGGAGGAAGAGAGAGAGAGCGATTGGAAGAGAAAGAGAGAAACAGAAGCAAGTAGTATGCGACGGGCAATTGGAGGTAGTCAGCCAGCCAGCCATCCAGGACGAACAAGAACGTTGGCCACAGGAACATATAACAATGCCACACATCCACACCCACTCCAATCTACACACATACATACATAAATGCTTAACAATTGCTGGGTCTGTGTGAACGGGAATTCTGGTTCTGCTCCTGGTACGCTGTTCCTGACGCTTGCATTGGCGAACAAAGAACGGGGCAAAATTGTGCATGTAATCAGTTTCAAGTGTGTACTGGCAAGAGGGTTATGCGAGAAAGCCATTCCGTTACCGTTAACTCCCACTCCCTTCAATCCCATCTCTCCGCCCAACCCCTTCCCATCATCCTGCTTGTCATCTGAAATGTATGCAACGTTGTCGTCGTTGTAGTCGTCGTGGACGCGACTTTGTTGCTGTTGCTTTATTTCGCCGCCTTGCTTTCTTGTTATAAGGTATACATACATATATACGTTATGTACCGGTATACCAAATAAACCGATTGTACATTATGAGCATATTAGGCTAATGCCATCATCGATTATTGTTATAAATAAAAATATTTAACTGGGTAAGTCAATGATGACGTTTTATATAGAATATTCCTCAAAATTTAAACAGTTTTGTGGCCCATGTAAGAATTTAACAATAAGGATAATGTATTTATAATAATTAGGTATAATCTTTTAATTGGACACAATAATTTAATTTAATTAATTTTTGCAACTCCATTTATAATTTATTCATAGCGATGAATAAGAATTTATAACATTTTTAAGATTTTAAAATGCCATTATATATGATATAAATATTATATTAAAACACACATATGAATATTTAGTATTTACTTGAATTTATATTGAATGAGTCAATTAACAATTAATTAAGATTTAACAGTTTAAAATATTTTATTTGATATATGAGCTCACTGCAAGTTTGATCGGAATGTCTGATTTAATTTAGATTATCTTGGGACTTGGCTAGAATTAAATTACAAATAATTATTTTTTTCTTTAAATTTTAAATGCAAAAGTATTACTAAAATTTATGAATTCTTTGTATCAGACATAGAAAGAGAGTACTGGATCCTGTAAATAAAGGGATATAAACGTTCCAATATAAAGTGATGAGACTTTCCGGCAAAGGATGAGAAACTATAGGAAGAATTTTGGTAAACACGGTAAAGGCAAGTCGTTCCCTTTGAACTTAATTGAATGGTTGTATTTGTATGTTACGTTTTTTGTTTCATGCGCAAAAATTGATTTTTATGCACTTTTCGCTCATATATACATATACACACACACACAAAGACATGCCGGTACACACACGTATGAATTATTGTTCATAAAGTATATTTTATGAAAGCAACGACTCACAGCAAATTATAAGGTATTAAGTGAGCATAGCACTAGCACGTACCTTTACATATACATACATACATATACATATATATATATATTTACATACAAATATACCATGCTATAGCTCGACACTTTGTTGAACTGCATTAAAAATAAAATTGGAAAAAAATGAGGGAAAAAATGTCATAAAATATGAGTACATGGTCTGCTCTTCGTGCTTCATATTACAATAATTGCAAAATTGTGTAGCAAAAAGAGATTTTGAGAAAATGATTTCGCTTTAAGTTGCTTGGCAAATTGAGTAGTTACTCACACAGATACCCCTAGACACAGACACACACACATACAGAGTGGGAATACACATGTATATATGTATATGCATGCACATTGCTAATGAAGGCGTTAAGCAAGTCTTTGGTATAGTCGTTACCGTCTCAGTAGTATGCTTTAGGAAAGCACGGCCAGCCAATTACCAGAGCGCGGTTCTCAGGCTCGTTACGCAACGTGCTAAAAATCAAAACTCCATGAAATAAACCAATTTAAAAAGTTCAAAAACTAATTTTGCGCTTAGTTTGTCTGATAAAAGAAGACGACGACGTTGGCATGGCATATAGGAAAGAGACGCGAAAAAAAGAAAAATATATATGTATATATATAAAAACTTATAGCTGTGTGTTTGTAAGTGTATGTGTGTGTATGTGTATGCGTTGTGATGTCGCTGCAGCAGTTTGCTTTTTGGTTTAACACACAGCAAAACATGTAAAACTTTCAACATCAGCCAGCATCAAGGAACCAACTGCTCTCCTTGTCAACGCCGATGCTGCCAGGAGCACATTTAAATATTTAAATGACAACACGTGTGAAAACATTGGCATTGCCATTGGGCTTTAAGTTAGCAGCATCGTGAAAGCCAATGCTCATGATGATAATGATGATTCCTGATTGTCTGGCCTTACCATGGAGCAGCCACCAGTCAACTCGATCAAAGCAAAGAACGAACTGTTCACTTTTCACTTTATTAATTGCACAAGTTTGCAATTGTTTTTGCTGTCACTTTATTTTTATCGCAAGCGCACTTTATTTGTAAGAGAGAGTGTGTATATGTATGTGTGTGTGTGTATATATCAGTGTGAGGCGTCAGCTCAAAGTTGCCAACTGCAATAATTTTTGCGACTTCAGCGATTTTTTTGCCACTTGAACGCGTAACAGGGCACAGAGACAGCAGACCCTCCAGCAGCCACTCAAGGTATATACTATATGTCTTTGTGTTTGTGTGTGTGCTGCTACAGCTCACCTTACCTCATCTCATACTCCCAATCTCCACAACCTAACCCCTCTTACCTACCGCCATGCTGTTCTGCACTCTGTAATATTGTAGCATTTGTCTTTTAGTGGAAATCTCTTTTTGAGTGTGTCCCACTCTGAGAACAGAGATAGAGGCAACCAGAAAGAGAGAGAGAAAGAGAAAGGGAAAGAAGGGACGCATACATCTATTTGCATATAAATGCTTGGCAGCATGGGGCAACAGCATTT
The DNA here is from genome assembly GCA_037075365.1 of Drosophila emarginata. Lineage (NCBI taxonomy): Eukaryota > Metazoa > Arthropoda > Insecta > Diptera > Drosophilidae > Drosophila > Drosophila emarginata. The sequence continues at coordinate 8,015,446 of JBAMCD010000221.1, forward strand.
GCATGTGAAAACAATTGTAGCTTACTTCAACTCACCCACACTCTAACAATCCCTCTTTGTGTGTGTGCGTGCGTGTGTTTGTGCCATAAAATAAATAGCCAAAATGATAATAAGTTTAGACATAGACAAAAAACTTGAAGCCAAATGAAAAAGTGCAGCGGATTTGCTTGCAAAAGCTTAAGCTTGTGTGAAAAATGTGTGTAGCATGCTTTTAGGCTGCAATATCCAAGACTCACGCACACACAAAAGACGCAATCAACGATTGAGCAAAAGAGAAAGAGAGAGAGAAACAAATTTGATTTGATTGCCCTATGAGTGGTGTGATAAATTAAGTGTCGGGGGAGAGGAGGAGGAGGTGGTTTACTCATAGAGACTAAGCTCAGCATGAGCTAAGCTAACAATTGCCATTAGCTTGTTGTACTTTATGGCTGTTGGTTTTTTAATGGCTTAATGTTGCCCAAAAAACAAATATAAAACAATTCGCATGCAGTGATGCCATCTCAAATTGGCAGCTAATTTCACTTTATGTATGTCATATTTCTTTTTATGCCCCCCCCCCCCCCCAAACACACACACACAAGCAATCACACTCACGCACTTTTTGGTTTGGCCTAAGCTTAAGGTAACCAGCATGACCCCAGCTCCAATTCCAAAACTCCAATTTCAAATTCAAATGAAAACCTGAACTATACATAGTTAAGTTTCACCTCGCCCTGGGCATCATTAACATTTAAGTAAATTGATCAGCACATTTAAATGCGATCACGTTAAGATGATGGTGAGCCGCTGGGTCCAATTAGTGGCGTGCTGTGTGCCGCTGCTGCTGCTGCTGATGCTGCTCATGGCTTGGCTGCTGGTTGCTGGGTTCCTGAGTTGCTGGTGGCAAGAATGCAATGCGCACGACAACGTGCATTGAATATTTGCATATAAATTTTCTATACCTACACAAAGTTCGGGGGAGTTGGAGTCTCTGTGTGTGAGTTATATCTACGTTCATATACATACATACATACATGTATACTTTGCACATACACAAAGAAAAATACAAAATGGCTTTACATATTCGCGTAACTTTTAAAGTCTCAGTTGATTGCTATTTCATTTTTTCTTACAGAAAATTGTAATTTGTGAGGCTTCTTAGCAACGAGTTGATTAAGATGTCAAAAATTTTTTGCTCGAACAAGAATTTTTGTTTTAAGCTGGAGCGAATGAACTTAAATTGGAGCATTAAAGAATCTTAAGAACTGCTTTGATTGTTTTATAAAAATAATCTAAAGTCAAACAATATAATTTAAAGAAGTTTGAAGAATCATCTTTTGATTAAAAGCGTTTAAAAAAAACGCTCCACACGCTAAAAAAAGCCTCCACATATATATTAAATATAAAAAAATATTTAATATATATGTGGAGGCTTAACTTATACGTATGTAAGCCATAATATATAAATAATGCATTATTTGTATATTTCTTTAAATCGTTGTCACTCGAAAACTATATTTAGGATTTGTAATCAACAATTTGTCTGTTGAGATGACATCAATATTAACTTTTAATAGTTTTTTTTTCAGTGTACATTTACAAAACTACAAATACATATACATACATAGTTATACACATTCATCGCTAGCCTCAGATCTGTGGCATAAATTTCATTTTGCATTTATCGCTGGCACTGCCCGTGAATATTCCGGAATATATTTTTAGTGGGTTCGGCTAAACAACATCTGATAGTCAACATATTGGATATAAATTTTTGGACGAACGTGACACAACTTAAGTCATAACCTAAATAAATATCACGCAATAATGAGACACATTTGCGACCAAATAACACAAAAATCATACAAAACAAGAACAAACAATGCGACGGGACACAACGCGACGCTTGGCTTAATGTTTGATCATTTTGTTTGGCAATTTATTTTATTGGTTATTGCATTTTAAACCAAAAAACATACAAAATGAAAACAAAAAAAAAAAAAAATGAACCGAAAAAGAAAACTCCATGAGGCATGTCTTTTGGTACGTGAGCAGCGCCATTTGTTTATTTTTAATGGAAATCATTTTTGCATTTAACAACATAAACAGCCTATCAGCCTCATCAGTCCTTCGACCAAGCTCTGTCTGGCAAGTGAGTGAGGCAGTCAGTCAGTCAGTCAGTCAGTCATAGAGACGAGTCAGTGAGTCATTCGCTTAGATGAAAAGTTCAAATTCCGTAAACAAACAGAAACGCACGCACAAACGCTTCCAGCCAAACTTATAGTATATAGTATAGAATATTCCGTCGATTGTATGCCTCTGGCAGCTGCACCTGTCATTGCTGAAATAAACGATACACAGACGATGGCAACGACGGCGACGCCACCAAACTTGACTTTACAATGGATGAAAATTTATGTTTTGGGATCACAAAGTTCTCCCAACCTCTGAACTGTGCAGGTGTTTAGAAAATAATATCTTCTATGGAAAAAAGATTTATTAGTTGAAAACATTTACACAAAAAATATATTGATGAATACATTTAGATACTTTTGGTTTTCTCTGAAAGAAAAAAATAGTTTTTAATTTATGCATTAAACAAAAGATTTCATACATAGTTTATCTGCATCTGATGAAATCATTTTACAACAATTTTATGATGGTCTTTAATATTAACAAAACGTTTAAGTATCTGTTTCTCTTCATAAGTATGTTGTTAAGTATTATTCACGTTATTAAAATAAAAGAAAAGAAAAGGTTGATCTAATAAATTGATAGAAACCAATAAAAAAACAGATTTTATCCGTTGTTTTTTCTTTCAATTTACATATTTGAATTTTGTTAAAGCGCAGCTAAGTTTAATAATGTTCTCTAAATTAATAAAACAGTCAACCGACTTAACTACATATACTAAAGGAAACTTGAGAGTTTAAAAAGATTGCGCTATAAATTTTATATTGCAAATAGAATATTATAAATGTTTGAATTATGGTAATCACTTTTAATTTCAACTACCCATATACTATGGAAAAAGGGTAACTTGAGAAAATAAAGTATCAAAAATAATTACAACTCTTTTTCTATAATGATTTTTTAAAATAATAATACTAGAACAAAAATTGTACCATCGATTAGTAATTCTGAATCTTTCAAAGCTAATAATTAGCCAATGTTTTATATTAACAAACAAACCAATTGATTTCTGAAAAAATATAACATAAAAAAAAACCAGTGTGGAAAGATTTTATACTTTTCGTTTTATACCAAGAGTCCAATAAGTACTTATCTTATCTATTAGCTAAGTCAGTGTTACTACAACAAGATATAAAATTATATGATTATGACTTGAGCCCCTTAAAATTCATATATTTCAACAAATATTTTGGAAAAGTAATGCAGCCTGTTAATAGCTATTAATCAAAAGTAGGTCTACAGACACTAGAGAACTTTTCCGGAATTGTTTATTGAGGTAATTGACAACGTCAAGGAGAATAAAAAATAAAAAAGTTAATAATTATTACGACAATTACTATATTTCAATTTGAGCGATAAATCGCTGCAGTGTATATAAAATTTATTATTAAATTTTTAGCCGTTAAGTAATTTATATTATAAAATTAAATAAAACATTTTAATAGATTTGTTGAAACTACCAATCATAATAAAGAAAAGCCTCCGAAATGATTAATATTCCAATAAAGCAAATATACATGTAAAAATAGAAATACATTATTATTCATAATTAATTAGAATTTATACCAGAAGTCTAATTGTAGAAGACAACTAATTAATCACAAAGAAAACATAGTACTGACTAATAACTGCCGTCAACACATTATATTAGTCTAATACAGTTTTCGTTTGTTGTTTAGATTTTAGTCATATTATTAATTTGAAGTACAACGTCAGGTGAACTCAATATAGTGAATTTTGGATTTAATGATTCCTTTGCTTTGCCTTTGAGATTTGATATTATTATGCCTCTGGCCCATGGTGCATCTTGTAAATAACATTTTGTCGATTTGTCTGAGAACTGATTTTATGTATTTCCCTCTGTCATTTTTCCAATGCACACACATAATTCCATAGAATGACATAAACATGTGTACAAATTTGTTGCCATAAAGCCAGAGGGCGGGGGGGACAGAATAGAGTAGAGTATATAGACGCATTGCTGTAGCTATATTTGTAGTTATTGTAGCTGATGCTCATAAACAAATTGAAAGCGAATCAAATTCAAAGTCGTAGTTGGCATCACAGTTGATGGTGAAGTTCTACTCTGAGAAGTCTGAGGCTGCAGGCCATCTCCACTGAGATGCATTTACAGATATATAGCTTGAGTTAAGCTATTTACTTTGGACACAAACTGGGCTGGATTGGGATGCATTTGAGTGGGTCTTTTGCCGCTCGCCTGCACTTCCATTGACTGCTCGAGGCGGCTCTGGCCTGGTCGTTGGTCTTTCTCTCTCCTCTCTTCCACTCTCTCCGTCTCTCCATATTTCTCATGCTAAAGGCTCTTAAATGTAGCGCAACTAAGCTCGATTTACAGTTCAGCAAGCATTTGATTGTTGGTTGATGTGTTTATTTGATTTTAAATATGCCGCTTAAATATTTTGACTATTTATCAGATGGTATTAAGCAGTTTGCTTTTGAATGAGAATGAGAATTGAAGTGGCTGGCTCCTCTAGCTCTTACTTGTGCTGCCGTTTACTTTTGGGCCATTGTTTTCTTTCATTGTGCTAAGCGGCTTAAACGCCTCGTCGCTCAAGTGGCCAAAAACTATTTGTGTATGCTTGCCTTAAGCTGTGACAGTTAACAAATGATTACAAACAGTGCAACAAATTGTTGAAAATAAATTATAATTTTTATTATTATTTAAATGGTAAAAAAATAAAAATGAAATGAAAAAAAAAGCGGAAGCAGCTAACAGCTGCTAACAACATTTCAACTGAAATGGGCCATGGTTAACAAAAAAAAAAAGAATTTGTTTTGAGGCCTTACTAAACTGCAGCAGTTACCAGTTACCATTTTGCTAGAAGACTACTACAAAAGACCGCATTGTGTGTGATTTATACACCTTAAGCTTCGATGAACGCTATGTATTACACCAAACAGTCGCTGAGATCTACGTCCCAGCTGGGTTTTGGGTTAACATTTTTTTTTTTCTATCTTTCTATTTTTTTGTATTATTTTTTTCTTTCTTTTATTTGGCGAGTTGGCGCATAGCCACCAGACAAAGCGGCAGACAACGACAATGTTTGGCGGCGGCAATGAAGCCATAGCCATGAAATGGAAATGCATTCGAGTGTGTTTAAGCCGGTGCAGCATCCTACCCTATACTCGCTCCTCTCTCTCTCTCTCTCTCTCTGGCATGGTCATATATGCGACTACAGATAAGACGTGCTCGATAGGGCCCAAAGAAAAGAAATAACAAAAACGTAGAAAAAAAAAATAAAAATGAACTCATTTTACGCCTGCATCTTTGTGACTGTCGTCTCTCTGTCTATATCTACTCTTATTTTCTTATTTTTTTTTTCTTCTATCTCTATCTGTGTGTCTATGTAGTCAGTTGACGTTAACAAGCAAAGGCGTACGACGGAATTGAAAAAAAATTGTAGGAAGAAGTTTATCAAGTCAATTGAGACCTGCGACAAAAGACACCAGCAGCAGCAGCAGCAGAAGTAACAGCAACAACAATTTGGTCTGAATCATCAGCGTTTGGCTGCATTGTCATGTTGTTGGCGTCCGTGTCGGTGTCTTTATCAGCATCAGCAGGCTGGCCCGCAGCAGCAGCAACAGCAGCAGCAGCAACAGCATCAGCGACAATGGCATCGAATAAAAGGCAAATGTATATAGTTTTAGATTGTGCCACACAAAGGCAACATCAGCAACATCACGACAAACACAGGCAACACAGTCGTAGTTGCAGACACAGTAATATCTGAGAGCAATCTAATTTGCATGCAATACGATTTTTGATAAAAGCTTTTACCCGAACATCAAATAAAACGACTGTGCAACAACAACACTGTTGGCTGTTCATTCTATTGCTGCCACTGCATCTGCAACTGAGTCCATGTCCATGCTACTCAAGAATTCATAAGAAGAATGAAAAGCAGCTAAACTCAGATAAAGGGGAGAAAAGAAAAAAACAGAAAGAAGGAGAAACACACAGAGGAAGGAAGAGAAGTATAGTAAGACTGAGATGGAAGTCATGCCGAAGGCAATCAAAAAGTGCATTTGCGTGTGTCGCATTTTGCTGACTGTCGCCTCAAGCTAAAACTGAAGCTGGAACTGAGCTAGAAGCTCTCAAGAAAGTGTTGGGGGTTGACATCGAGAAGCTGCAGGTAACAACTAGCATCTAGCACCATGAACTGAAAGTCACAATTTGACACATGATCCATGGCATTGTCGTGTCTGACACGCGTTTTATCTCTCCCTAGTATTGAATACGCGGGGCGTGGGTGTGGTGGGGTGGGTAGGGGGTGGGAGGTCGCGTGGGCATGCACATGATGTGCATGCATGCGTTTTTCCCTAAATGATTTCCAAAGAATTTTTATTGGAAAAAGAGGCGAAAGCGAAAACGTAACGTAACGAAACGAAACGAAACGAGCATTGTAGGAAACTTTATTGGTGTCTTCAAATTGTCAAGTTGGAAGTTTCAAGTGTTTTATTTTATGCTTTGTTTCTCATATTTTTTTTTTGCCTTTTTGTTTTTCTATTTTCTGAATGTTTGTGCTCTGTGTGTTGTTGTTGTTGCTTTCGCTTTTTCTGTTGCTATTTTATCGCCCATCTATCTGTAAAAGGGCTACAAGCTAAATCGGAGTTGGACTTGGTGAGTCTATGACGATGGCATTTTATTATCCGCATTTCGGGTTTTTATGCTTCGGTTCCGGCATGTTTTGTACACATATCTAAATATCCGTACTTAAACGTTTACATATGTGAATGATGATGCGGGGGAGCCTTACCCCCCATCTCCTTTAAATTGTTGATGCTTTTATATAAATGCGTGTGTGTGTGTGTGTGTGTAGTTAGCAGACTGTCAATTTTTTGGGGTAAGGGTTTTTAATGATGTGCTGGCTTTTATGAGCAATCAAATGTCTCTGTCAACACTTTGTCTATTTGTCTTTAGCAATGTGTTTGAGAATGTTTTTTTGTCCATTAAATCAATCATTATATATTTAACCATGTGCATTTTTGTGTTTATTTTTTTGGCTATAGAAAGTTGTGGCAATGGGATGTCATAATCCTATAATCAAAAGAAATCAAATGGCAAGTGTAGAAATAATATTAGAGAAAATGTCATGGGAACATTAACATGTGGCCATATAATCATTCAGTTTTTAGATAAGCAGCGAAACTTTCTTTTATTTTGCAATTACAATTTTAAGCATATAGCTTGATAACTGAAAAATTAAGTTTAAAATTAGACAAAGGATGTAAAAGCAAACTTTACTTTGGCCCATTATCATTATACTGAAAATTCGTGCTACGTGAGAATCTTAAACGCCTTCAAAACGAGTGTTACTCTTTTTTTTTTTTTGGCTTTTTTTTTCATTTTTATTGGTTTGGCATGTGCCAAACAGAAGAAGCAAACCCTTAAGGCAATCAAGCAAAAATTTACATTTTTATTAAAAATTCTTTTTTTTTTTTGTTGGCCATGAGGTAATGTTTTTTTTTTCTTTCTTGTTTATAGGTAGGTGTGAGTTTAAAAATTGAATTCAATTCTGATTTTGATATAAATTGGCATTTATAAAACATTATTATTTACGAATATCGATATAGTCAGGGATGAAATGTTTGAAACACAAATTATTCGGTTATATACTAATCAATCACCGTAATAGGTATTAACTGCCTTAATAATGATGTAAGTTTAGTGGAAAAAATTGCACCTGCTTACTCTACTGTTGACTTACCTACTAATTAACCACTAATATAACTAAAAAAGACTGCTATGCATTTATTGTGTATACATTTCCATTTGCTTGAATTTGTATAAAGCCTCCCCCCCTTTCCACTATTCAAATTGTGTATCTGACAGATGCCAGGCGTAAGTTTATACTGGTGTAGACCGCCTAAAACATGTGCTTATGCCTGCAATGAATATCTGTGTGTTTGTTTTTTGTTTACATATTATGTATGTATGTATAAATATATATATATTTATATTTTATTTTATATTTTTTTTTTTGGCCTCTTGTTTTGCATGCCGTTCTGTCGATAAGCGCGAGTCTGCCTTTCGGTTGCTTATCAAAAGTTGCCCAAGCCCAAGCTGTTTACTTCAGCAACAATCTGCTGCGGAACAAAAAAGAATTCAACAGAACAATTTCAGTTTCAGTCTGCTACTCATACTCGACAACAGATTTATTCAGTTTTATTTTGGGTTCTTAAAGTTTTATAATGCGACTTTAATACCACATCATCATCAAGGCAAAAGTACGGCAGCAACTGTTTTGTCTTATTCTAAATTCAAAATGCGGCTCACATTTCGATTGATTTTCTTTTGGCTCGTCATCTTGCTGGCAAGTTTTTCCCATTGCCACACAACACGTAAGCCATAGCCAAGTCCAATGGCAAATCTATATATATATACATATATATCGAAATATATGGATATGCTCATACATAGTAGAATGTATATTCACTAGAATCAGGCAGCTGCCAGACTCCAGACAAGAATGTTGGCCAATGTGTGCATTTTAGCGCCTGTCGTTTTGTATTGCGCCAATATGCTATGTATAAGGAGCATATGCCACCGGTTATAATGCGTTTTCTGCAAAGATCCCGATGCAGGCCCAAAGTTGATGGGGTAAGTTATAAAAGTCATTACAACTGATAGACAGACTGTGAGACGTCTTGCATTCAACTGTCTGGTAAACAAACATAACAATTGAATGTTGCCTAATACTAATGAAAATTTTTGTTTTTTTCTTTTTCCTTTTAAAAAAAACAATGAAATGGACAACAAAGTATCATCTGTGCTGTGAACTGAAAGATGTGATTCCCGCGAATGCTAACTCAAAGCTGAAGTGATTCAACTTCAAAGTACCTTTTTGTCCTCGTGTGTGGCACATACACAACAAATTTTATGTGTGTGTGAGTGTGGTATGTATGTATGTGCATTGGGGTGCTTTGATCTACATATACATACGTATATAAATAAATACTTTTTTTTTATTCTTTTTGGAATCAGACATACAACATAAACTTTATGTTTCGTCTGCAATTATAATGTGTACTCACGAATTATATATTAAACATGCCACAATGTCTCGTCAAACAGATGCCGCAGCTTTTAAATTTCAAATATTTTAGCTTAGCTTTAATTGAAAGTAAAAGAGAAAATGTATTATTTAACTTTAATTTAATAAACAACAGCGAGGGCTGTTTTTCTTTATTATTAAGTGAAATGCTGCTTATTTTTTTCTCATAACTTTTTTCTTTGTCAAGTTAATATTTTTTTTACAAAGGAAAAGCAAAATTTCTTTTGTATATTCAATAAATGAAAATACCAAAAGTTCTGTCTCTTTATCGATGCAGATAAAGAGTCAAAGAAAATATGTATTTATTATTGAAAAATACCAGAAATCCCGCTGAGGCGCCTCAAATGAAATGTTTATTGCAGTTGAACAAATATGTCGACCAGTTGCAATCATTTTTCTTTGGACAAAACTTCATTTTTCTTTTATTTCATAAAATTCAAAAGAAAATGGTCTGTCAAAGGAAATTCCTTTCAATATGGTGAGAAAAAAATTCAATTCATTTATAAAATTGAAGTCATTCAATTTATAAATATAGACTTTAAAACATCTTATATTTATATTTTAAATGGTGTTGTAGAAAGTGATATTCAACCCTCGCTCTTTCTTTTTGTGTTATTTTTTTTTTTTTTGTCGTTTTCGTTTTAATGTGCCAGATTTTAAGTGACATTCACGGGACACTAAAAGGCCGTCTAAAAATCACGCAACATTAAAATGATTTATGCAAAATAATTTCAGTGCAAATGAAGTAAACGCCCCAATCTGGCCAAGAGCCACCAGCCACCAGGCAGCAGTTGGCTGTCGGCAACATTAGCGGTTAGTCCAGACTGCTGATGTTGTAGCTAAAACTGAAGCTGGGGTAAAGTCTGATTTTGGTAGTGGGACTGGTACTGGTACTGGTACTGAAACTGGGGTTTGGGCGTTGAAAAGCAGACACCTTGTACGCGCAAGCAGCTCAAATTTCATGCCGCTGCCAGTGGCACTGCAAGGCAAGGCAAGGAAAGACAAGGCGCAACTGCAACATGAACGCGCCTCCGCCCAGTCACTGAAATTGCAGACCAAAAGGGGGGCAGTGAGCAGATGATAAATGGCCTGGAAACACATTTGAGTTGATGCTGCTGCTGCTGTTGCCTGCTTGCCTGCCTGCTGCTGATGCTGATCTATTAGACAAACGCACGCCCAAGGCGGGAGCTGCAGCAGCAGCAGCGGCGGCGGCTGCTCACACATATCTCTTGCCTTGTTCTCGGGACTTGGATTCGGACCATGACAGGGATTCAGAGTGGACTGGCTATTTATGGAAAGTTTACCATGAGATAAAGTTGAACACAACATGCCAGCGCACAACGGCAATTTTTATGATTATTTTTGTCGCTTTTAAACTAAAAATTTGCTGTCAGAAATTAAATGGAAAGCAGCTTCTAAAAGCTTGCATGCTAAAAAGTTGCTGATGCCTTGTAAACATGTTTAGGCTAATGCATGTGCTGGCTCCCTCTCTTGCTCCCCCCCTCCTGTCTTCTGTCTCCAAGTTCATCCTCCATCTCCATCACATTTTCCGCCTTCATCTCTGGGCTGCAGTAAGACTATTTGTTCTTGTTGCATTTGTTTTTTTTTTTTTGTTATTTTTTTTCTTCTACGGCTGAGTTGATGTTGTTGTTGTGTGTGTTTTGTTTTTGTTGTTGCGGTGCAACAAATGTTGTTAACAAGCATATTTTGACAGCTCAACAAGATGTTGCCAGATGCGCGAACAACACCAACAACAACTAACTACAACCACTAAAACAATGAGGCCATCTCCATATGTTGCTGGCGTTTTAGATACCATAAAAGGCAAGTAAATGTAAGGCAAAACCATGGACAATATGGGTGTTGTCTATGGGAAAGCTGCATGGCCATGACTATGGCAATTGCAATTGAAAGTTGTTCAGGCGCAGAGTCCATTGCTTTCATATGTATGTATGTATGTATAAATATATATAAATATATATGTATATATATGTGGTATAAGCAATGTTAACCTCTTGCTGAGTCTTTCAGTAGCATAAAATGTGAAACAAATTGTTCTTGCTGCTTGCTGATACGACTACTAAAACTGATGCTGCGGCATCTGTCACATAAATATGAGGTCAACAGAATTTCTATACCGGGTTCAAGCCTGTTCGAGATGGCATAGTTTGTTTTTTCTTTTTGTTTTAAAGAAAAGAAAAAAACTATTTTGTGCATTTTAATAAACATTGCAGAGCACATTTAATGAAATGGCAAGGCAGACACAAAGAGAGGCACGATGATGGGGATAAAATTGCGGTTGCATCTCTGCGACTGGCTGGCATCTACTGGCCACATCTATTTGCTAATTGCATTTCGCTGTTGCTGTTGCTGTTGCACACACACCGTGTATGAGTGTGAGTGTGTGTGTTATTCTGCGGTTACATACCTTTCACGGGCATACACTTATTGTTGCTTCCACGTAGATATATCACAGTATGTTGGTTACTGCTTTCTCTCTGTCTCTCTCTCTCTCTATCTCTTGCTATCCTTCTCTCTTTTCTATCCTTGTCTCTGTTGCTATATCCATACGTCACTTTGGTTAAATGTCGCTTTGTTGCTGTCGCAACTGACAGATCTGAATGCATATGTATGTATGTATGTGTGCATATGCATCCATGTATCTTCCATGCCACGTTTCATCTTGTCTTGTCTCCTGTCCTGTCTTGTCTTGCCTTCTCTGGTACGTCTATCACACGGCAAAGAAAATGCAATTAACTAGCGCCATCAAAATTGCAATGCCAATGAAAAATTTTGCCTTTGAAATGAAAGGAGTGTAAGCACACAAAGTATTCAAATTGCCATACATATTTATGCGCTAAATGAAAGTGGTGATTGTCAGTGGGTAATAATGTTTTGGTTAAATTTTTACCAGTTTAGGGGCAATCGATGTCAAAACTTTCTCAAAAGAGACCAATTGAATTACAAATATAATTGAGAACAAACCGTAATTATAAATAAAAAGCAAAAGTTGAGAGGTTGTTTTAGTTATTTAATTATTATATAATTATTAAGTTAATCAATATATTAAATAAACTACTTCTATTTAAATTAAAATATTTTTTATGTATATTGTATAACATTACGATTTCCGATTTGTTTGATAGATAAAAAAATGCAATGATTATTTACAATCATTGGATACATCCTTAACAATCAAAAAGGGAATTTTTCAATCAATTTTTCACTTAAGGCTATAATAAAAAGAATTCTTTATTTAATTTTCGTTTTTGTGACTGACTGAGAAAATAGTCTTTTACCCTTTATACAAATCATAATATACAATCAAATGCATATGAGGAATTATATATTTATATATGTATGTATATATATTTGAATGCATGTCATTTCATTGGCTGTGTTGTTGAAATTGCAATGATATTTCATTTATGTTTTACTGTTCATTTGCTACAAATTTGCCAAAAGACTTTCGAATCGAGTAAACTTGACTGACTTTTGGGGCTGATTGGAAATTTTGTACATTTTTGCAACAGACATGCACAAATCGTTGAGCTTAATGAAGCTTGAGTTGCCATGCAGGAGTTGGTGAAGGAGGGATTAAGGGGGTATAAACAAAAAAAAAAAAAAGAAAAGGAAAATCATTCTCAAATATAGCCAAGACAAAAACTCCAGCAAACATTTGCCTGCCAATCAAAAAAGTTCAACAGGAAGGGGAAAAACTAAAAACTGAATCGAGTTGCAAGGAACCGCAAATTCAATAAATTTGAAAAGCAATTAATAACTGATTGACAAGTATTTATCTAGACGGAAATGGCGAGTAAGCAAAAAAATAACAGAGATGCAAAAATCAGAAAGAAAAGAAAAAGAAAAGAGGTAGTAAACGACAAAAATATAAAAACAAAAATAGCAGAAAGAGATGGGGAGAAAGTGAAACCAAAACTGGGCAAATAAGCGTAATACGTTGGCCAAACATCAAAACAGAAGCTGAATCCAAAAAAAAAAGCAAAAAAAGGACAGATGCAGGAAGAGTAAACCAGTAGACCAAACCCATGGGAGTGGGCGGAAATTCAAAAACCAAAGTCAAATGGTATACAGCAATATAACGCTACGAATTGACGGAGATGAGATAAAAGAACAATCAACAATACGGCAACAATAATAACAACAACAACAACAACAATAACAGGAATAGTAACAACAAAAAGAACGAACAGCAATAGGATCCGGAACCCTCTTTACTCCTGGGTCCAAAAGCAAAGGAGAAGATGTAGCATAAACTGTAGCGAAAACTTTGAAAAAATCATTAATAACGCTGGAAAAGCGCAATGGCATTGGTTTTGCAAAAAGGACAAGCGCAAGGACATGCAGTGGAGACGACCAGCACAGCTTCACCATCAGCACGGCACTCAGCTCTTGGCTCTGCTCCGTCAATCAAAGCGCAAACAGAAACAAAATGAATGGCAAACAGCGGCGACGCTGACGTAGACAAAGACAAAAACGGAGTCAGAGACGGAGACGGAGACGAAGGCAAAATAAGAGACAGGGGCTGAGAAGATGGAAACAGAGATGGTACCAATGGATGTCCATTGGAAAGGGGTCAGTTTAGTCTGGCTGGCTAAGCGACTGTTTAGCTGCTTGTTTTGTTGCGGTTAGACGGCCATGGCAGGCCAGACCCAAACGGATGATGATGAAAGCAACGGCCCAGCGCGAATGAGCAACGAGGCTGACGACAACTAGGAGGAGGATAACGAAGACGACAATGAGTATGAGGATGAACTGATGATGATGATGAAGATGATAATAATGATGCTGGTGATGATGATTATGAGACATTGAGCGAGCGATGTGGAACGGATGTGCAGTTGTTGTGGTTGGACTGGCCTGGCCTGGCCTGGTCTTGGACTAAGGATGGGCATGTTGCTGGCAGCAAAGAAAAGCACAATTATTCATTTGCACAATGTCACAAAAGTGTCAGGATAGAACCAAAGGAGCAAAGGATTCTTTCGTTGCTGTGGGCCACTATGAGTAGTAGTAGCAGCAACAACAACAACAATAGAAGTAACAGCAACATCAGAGGCAGCAGCATCAGCAGCAGTTTAAAACAAAAGCGATAATGATGAGGACGACACTTTGGCCGAGTTTTGTGCATAAGCATTATCTAAAAGGATAAGCTAAAGAGTATAAAAGTAGAAGGCCAAGGCACATCGGAAGCAAGATGGATAACCCCAGAGTCTTGTCAGTCGGTGACTTGTGACCTTTGTGACTAGTTTGCCCGGCATTCATATAATTAAGTGAGCTGTGTGGCTGACATCGGTAGTAACTTGGTTAACATTGCCACAGCCAAAACTATGTATCTATATACATATATATTCATATAGAAGCTAAACCGAATGCGTTGCATTAAAATTAATGCATTAGCAAGTGCAACATTGTTATCAGCATGCACACATGAACACACACACACACACACACACACACACAGAAACATAGATACACCAGCAGCAGTTAAGAGAATGAGAATGAGGCAAATAACGCCTCACTTGGCCACACACGAGCGAACAGTGTAAAATACAATAACTGAGCCAAGGCGGTGAAACACCAGGAATAGTCCCATTTGAGGCTCACACACACACACACACACAGATACAAATATTTGCATGTGTATTTGTATATGTATGTGTGTATTCTCGTGTGCCCATATACCACTCACATATTACTTGTAGTAATTTCTCACGGAAATTCATAACCTTCCGCAACTATTCAACATTTGTGTGGCATACTATGCCGCGCGCTCTAGCTGCCAGTGTCTCTGCTTCCACCTCTGCCAGTGTCTCTGCTTTGTTGCTGTTGCTGTTGCTGCTAGTCGCTCGTGTAGTGGTAGTAGTAGTTGTCGTCGTCGTCGTTGTTGCCAGTGTCGCTGTCGACGTCTACCCATTGGCCTACATCCGTACTTTTCGCACATGCCGACACACATCCTTATCCACACACACAAACAATCACACTCACACACATACATATCTTCATATATACATATGTATATTGAAAGCAACTCTCTTGCTCCTGTTCGTGACTTTCGCATATAAAAGACGACTTAAACGACAACGACAGAACAATTTTAGAATCTCTCATTTTAACATCGCGTTTATTTTCGAAATTGCTCTCTCTTTACAGTCTCTCTTAAACAGGTTTTCGCTCTTGAAATTTTACGATATTCACATTTCTGTGGTGATTAAGAGAATTTTATTAGTTCAGCTAAGAGAAACATTTTCGAAATTTTTGTTCGAATTTCTCTGTTGTTGGTGTTGGGTATGACGATGACTTCCTCCAGCGTTTAATGTTAGAAGTTCCGTAATGTTTTCAAAATATTTTCCACTGACTAGGCCAACATTGAGGCAATTGCCAGGTAACAGGAACCAAAAATTCTGTTTGCCTGTCTTCTATTACCTCTAACCGTATATGTTTGCTTATATAAGCTAGCCGGTCACAAGCCTCTCGAAAAATTGGTCACAATCATAAAGTTATTGGTAACACAGAGAATAGAGTACGGATTCTTTCTACATATATAAAGTGTTTTAATTTTCCAATTGAAGTAGCTTAAAGACTGGCTCAGTGACACAAAAATATTTTTAAATATTTTTAAGAGTTCGTTAAGCTAAGTGGAAAATCTTTGAATTATGTGTTTTTAACATGAAATCAATATTTAAGACCCTTAAGGAGTTTACCAATCTTTAGTTTAATTTCTAATTTAAATTTAAACTGTTAAAAAAGATTTAAAGAACTTTAAAAGGTTTAAGTTTACTTCTATAACTAAACTAAAACATACCAAAGTCGTCATAAAAACATTTCCGAAACTTTAGTATTGAAAAGTTATCTTTTCGGTACTTTAAATTTGAACTTTAATTTAAAATTTAACAATTTGAAATGCATTTGAATAGATTTTCATAATTATAATATTCTACCAATAAATATTTTTAAGGTTTTATCTTTATAGGTAAATGCTTTATTTTAACATTGATCATGTATCAATATGGATGAAAATTACATTTCTTTTCTGTTTTTGTTTTTTAAATTAAGGCCCGTTAAAAACCTTTCGCTTTTGCTTATCTGATACAAATTTATCATGAATTTCTCAATCAATAGTCATATATATAAATATATATATATATATATATAGAGTATGTATGTGTGTATATTTGTAGCTACCGGCATTTTCCCTAATGGCCACGACGGGAACCTGACCCCGGTACGGCCCCTTAGTGGTATTTAAGTGAAAAACCAGATATTAATTCATTTCATTTCGAGACCTGTTCGATTACAATTCGATTTTCGATGTCAGCTCGTTAATGTGGTACCAGATTGTCATTTTCAATATTGTGTCGATTTGGGAAAAGGCTGAGCACACGCCTACTAAATTAAGTGCCACTTAATAATCAAAATTACGCGACGCATAGATAAGCCACAGATGACGTTCGAGGTCGGTGCTTATGTTTAGTATATAGAAACAGGGGATTGGGAGGAGGGTAAGGCAGTAGCTTAAATATCTGGCTTGGATTTGTAACTATGACGGTTCAGCTGGTTGATTGGTAGATGGGATTGTGGATCTGGCACCACACAGTTCCATGAATTTCCATTAATAAATTAAAATACGGTCCGATGCCTAAGCTACTTTCACTGCGGTTTTTTGTTTGATTCTTTTTTAGTTTTAAACGTTTACGATTCACTAGGTGGGAGCGAGAAAGAGTAAGTAGTGTGGGGGGAGTGGGTGTTGCCTATTGAGGCTTTGATTGCAATTAATATGCATCATCGTTGGCGGGCGGCAGTTCAAATTAAATGCCTCGATTGCTCTGGGTTCTCTGGATTCTGAGTGGATTGCTCTGGGTGTCTGTCATTCTTTAAGCGCCAGTTGCATGTGCAATTCATGAATTTCAATTAATTAATTAGGCCACACAAATCTAACGATGACTAACGGAAGTGAGATGTATAGAGAGTACGGGGTAGCTGTAATCGATGCGCTAAATCGAAATACAGTTAGAATCCTCAATGTTGTTGTTGTTGTTGTTGTTCATGTTGCTGCTGTTACTGGTAAAGCGATTGCAGGCAGCTGCCGTTTGACAAAGTAGCTGTTAGATTGCATCGCAGTTGCCTGCCAGCCTCCATTCCATTTCTAAATTTTGTGCATACCTCCACTTGGCATGCAACAGTTCGCTGCTTTTCGCATACAAGTGACCCAATTACAGTAAAGGGTGGCGTCAGCAACACTCGTATTTGTATGAATGTATATGTATGTATATGCCACCCTCCGCGACAACCGCCACCATCAGTAGGATTCGTTACGGCTTGTTGATTTATGTAATTTAGATTGGATTTTGCGGCAGAGAAATTAATGCGTTGTAGATTAATGAGTGGCCGGGAGGATGCAGGATGCTTGCAGGCCCCTAATTCAAACCGCATGACCGAAACAACACACACACAAACGCACACAGCAACACTGAAAATTTCTCCGCAGAAAACCTTTTAGGCAAAATCGAGTAACAGCAACTTTGAACTCTTTAAAAAAAAAAAATCTTATACAAGTCCCCAAATTGCCATAAAGTACAATACACCTACATGAGATTCATTTAAACGCGTGTGTGTGTGTGTGTGTGGTGTGAGTATGTGTGTATGCCAAAGTTGTTGTTCCTGTTGTTGTGTGAGCCTATTTTAATCTCATTAAAAATGTAGCAGAAGGAAAATGTTCTGATGCTTCTGCTTTTGCTTTTGCTTTTACTTCTGTTGGTTGGTTATGCGGCTTGAAGTTGTCTTTAAAATTGACTGAAAGCGAAAATCAGTGTAAACGGTTCGGCGAGCACAGAACACCAGCCAACCAAGGACCAGCCAGTTAAGAATATGTGTGGCAAATAATGCCAGAATGTAGATGAGAATAAGATTCAACCGAGCGCCATCTTGGCCTACACGTGTAGCCCTGGATTTGCGAGACAAAAACCTCACATGTTTGTCACAGTGTGAGTGTCTTTGTGTCTGTCTGTGTGAGTGTGTCTATATTACTATGTTTCTCTCTTTCTCTCTGAGTGTGTGAGTGTGAGTGTGTGTGTGTGTGTGTGTGTGTGTGTGGTTTCCTGTTTGTGGGCTTCCACTTTATTTCGCGTTTATTATTTTACGCCTGCTTGGCAGACGCCAAAAATGTAAGCAGTTACTACCCTCTGCTGATGTTCCCCTCCTTAACCGTTTTGGCCCTTTTTTCTTAGTTAACCTCAGTCGGCAACCGCATTGTTTGTTACTGTTGTTGTTGTTCTTGTTGTTGTTGTTGTTGTTGCTATTATTATTATTATTGCCTCGTGGTTGTTGGGAGCACGCGCATGCTTTGTTTTTATTTCAGCTCAATTCTTATTATTTTTGTTTCTTTCATTCAGTTTGCCTTTTGTTGTTGTTGTTGCTGTTGCTTCTTTGCATACACCTCGCGAGTTTGTTATAAAATTTATGAAAAGAAAGCAAAATCAAAATTATAATAAAATCAGATTACAGCCTCTCAGCGTTCAAGAGAAAGATTTCTTTTTTGTTTTTTTTTGCAGCAGCAGCAGCAGCCAATTTCTTCTTGCCTCATCCTTTGGATGTTGCTGTTGTTGTTGTTGTTGTTGTTGCTGCTATATTTCTTGTTTTTATTATGCTTTTCAGTGGAAAAATTGTTTGCGCTTCATTTTATGAAAACATAAGCAATTTTTGATGCTCTTGCTGACGCTTTTAGACACTGACACCAACATCATCCAGGCACGACTTGGCCACGACTTGAAGCAACGTAAGGCTTTTGCCAACAGCAACAACAACAACAACAATAAATGAAAAAAAAAAAGAAGAAAAATACAAGAAACCCATTCCCAGCGGTGCGTTTAACAGCGTTCCATTTTTATGTGGCAGACATGTGAAAGCTCTTCATTTGGGTGGGCCCGATAAGGGTGGCAAAGGCCTTTCGACTCCTCCCAGTCAAGCCTCACTGTTTTGGCGGATTGCCTGCCTGACTTACCTCGTCGTCGACCCATTTCCGTCGCCTGTCGCTGTCTTGGCGTTGATTTTATAGCATTATTTTTTTTTTTTTTGCTTCTCTGTTTCTTCCTGCTATATCCGCTTGCCCTTATTTTTTTTTTTTTTGTGCCAACTTTGTAAAATATGTACTCCAGGGTAGTCTGTTTTATTGCAATTACTTAAGATTTTACTGTCTGTGTTAATTGAGCATTGGATTACTTCATTTTTCTGAATTGAGTTTTTTGTTTTCGCAGACAAGTTGATTGCATTGTTTTCTCCTTTTATTTTTGTTTTGTGTGTGTGTGTGTGTTTAAGCATTAATAAAGCATTAATTATTATGTAATTGGTCACCACACAAGAGCCAAACAAAAGGATTTTAATTAAATTTAAACTCAGAGCACAGCAATACCTAACCCATTGCAGGCATCAACACATCCTTTGATGGTTCAACATCAATGCAAATCAAATATGTATGTATATACATATGTATCTATCTGTGTGTGTGTTTGTGTGTGGGGGAGTAAAAGAGTATGAGTGTGTGTGTGTATAAAAATAATTGTAAATTCAATTCCATTATTAAATGCTCTTGTCCACAGTTTTGTGTGTTTGCCTATTATCTGAATAATAGTCCCACCCACTGCACACAACAATCGTTTGTGTAGATGGTGGGGGGCTTAATCCAACTACAACCACCCATTCTACAAATATATATATACATACATATATGTGTATCACTCACAACACCCTTTGAGTTGTGTGTGTATGAGTATTTGTACGCAGTATATGCGGTTTTGTTGTATATTTCAACAAATGCGGTTAATGTTCATATTTCATTTTAATCAGGCCCACGGATATTGATATTGCTGTCTCTTGTCTGCTGTCTGTTGCCAGTTAATGCGCATTTACGTGCCGCATTATAGTCCAACATATACATATATATATATAAATATACAGTATACAGACATATGTACATAAAATGGTGTGTATGTAATACATACATACTTATACATATGTATAAAAACCAACGAGAGAGAAAAAAAAAACAACAAACTTTGCCTTAGTCCCCTGAACTAACAAAACGAAATTGTAACCCCAACCCCTTAAAAAAACAGAGTAAAACGATTGTAAAATTTAACAACAGGCAGCCAATTACCATAGCTTTTTATTTGATTTTGGCCGGTTTAGCTTTTTGGTAACGAGTTGGATGTGGCCAAAAAGGATTGCGGATGATGATGCTGGTACCATACAACACATCCGACAAATGTGTCAATACCAAAAACCAGTTGAAAAGGGAAATTCTTACCAATAAACTTGAAGAGAAAACTTAAGGAAATTTCATTAAAATGATTAAATCTGTATATTACCACAAGTTAAATTAGTTAACCTTAGGTTTAATTTAATATTTTGTATATTAAAAACTTGAAAGTTTATATTAAATTTATAACTTGAATTTATATTTTCCATAATTTAAATATATTGTCCTTTAAATCGCTTTCTATTTCTAATCAGTTTCTACTGTTATGTGGCCTGTGCAATGATCTGTTTTGAGTGTATAATTATGTATATACATACATATATATATATATATAAGTAATTCCTATATTCAAGTTTGTACATATAAAACTATTTTAGTCAGAGCTAATTTTTTGGTTGGTATTTTTTTATAATTTTATCTTAATCGAACTACTAGACAATTGACAAAGTAATGGATAAAAGTAAAACATATTAAGACTGACAAAAGAAGATCCTTTTCGAAAACTGCAAACGATTAATATTTATTATAAAAATTTTTTATTGATTAGTATAATTACATATATAGTAATCATTCTTGTTCCTGGAGTAAATACGTTCATTTTGTTGGATTCGGTTTAGTTTCTTATTAAAACTAATTTTTATATCAAAATAGTATCCAAATTTGAATATTTTATTGCCAAAATATCGGGTTAATATCTGTAGCACGATTTTATTGTTATTAAGGGAAAATGGGGACCAGGTTTAATTAGAAACCAACTTTTGCTTTTGGGCTTTCCAGATTATCGTTAAATTAGTTGCCTAATAGAAAAGTTAGTTCAAAATATTAATATTAATTTAATCTTTAAATTTTTCAAACGTCATTTTAAAACGTAAGCAATCAAAATGCAATAAAATATGACTTAAAAATGATTTTGAAGTCATTTTAAGTATATTAAAAAAATCATTTCTACCATCAACTGCAATTTGTCTCTTCTGTGTTATGCAGTGAAAAAAACATAAGCATTTTCATTCCCATACAAAATATTTTCATAAAATGGACACCCCAATGTACATATATGGTACATGTCTATGTGTACATAAATACATATATATAAATATATATATGTATATATATATATTGAACGATATATGAAGGCAGACAGTGTACAGTTCCGTTCATGTGTGTGTAAATTCATTAAACCCGTATTTACTTTAAAATTTTGCCCATTTATGAAATTTTGCGCTTAATTGATTTGAGCGATTTTCTGTGGTCGCTGAGGCTGCAACTTGACCAGCAATAACAGCAACAACTACAACTACATCAAGACCAACAACAACTGCACGCAATTTCATTTCATTTCAACACAATTAAATTTTTGTATACCGCAACCAAGTTATCTTTGTAGTTGTTGCTGTTTGGTTGGGCAGAACATGAACAATGTTTGTTATTGATTTTCAAGCCTATTGCCGGCCAACAGCAATAACAACAGCCACCGCAACAACTACAACATCGTCCTACAATTGTTCCCCTAACAAACCATGTCCCCAATATTGAAACGGCTCGCTTATAGGTATTTATTTATTTATGTGGTGTTTGTAGATTTACTATTTTTTTATCTTCCCTATTATTATTAATTTTTCTTTTTTTAATATTCACTTTTACACTAAGAGAAAATATTTGAGTGACAATAAATAGAGAATAAATAGAAAATAGAATATGAAAGATATATCAATTGGATAAGTGTTTATTTTTTAATGATTTTTAAATTGAAATTACAGTTACCATATATTTTCGTTTTTGTGATGTTTGAGGAGGATAGATTAGAGGATTAGGGGCAAGATTATTACATAAAATTGATCTGCATTTTAAATTAAAATGTTTTATAAATTATGGCTTGAACAATTATTGGAGAACTGTACGTCTATTACTAAATCAGCTCACAACAAATATACTTTGGACAACAAATACTTTATTCTTTATTTTATTTGCATGTCTTTGACTAATCAAAGTTAAACCATTAATTATTATTTTTTTGCGGCTTGCGGCCATACTTACTTTTGCCTATTATTTAATATAGATACTAGATATATCCTTTATTACGTAGTATTTCAGCTTATGACAATCGATTGATTATTATATTGTCTTCTGTCAATGCTTGCTTTTGCTTAAATATCCTTAAATATATATACACAATAATTCATTTCAGGATATGACAATTGATTGATTATTATTTTCCACCGTGTATCATATCGTATATATATATATTTGTAAATTTGTATGGAAAATTATTGTTTTAATATTTGCTGGATGGCGTAAAATCCATTAATATCTATTATACCAGAGGCTATTTAAACAGCAAATGAAAAGGCAAAAAGCGAATGTGAATGGGAATATGAATGCGAACGGTTGTTTGAGGGGGCCAATTTAATTTGCATTAAGTTTTGAAATACAATAAAGATTTGTCAATTCATCTAATTTGCATCAATCTATAACTAAATCATTAAGTGGATTCGCTTTAAATGGATTTATTGCCCCCGTTTTAATTGAAAAGAGTTTTTAAGCATTGTTTCTGCTATTTGTTGCTTTGCCTTTCTGTTTGCTGTTGCAGCCAGCGTTGCTTATATCCGGTGTGCGGCACGTTTCCGGTTTGCCATTTGCTTCTCTCTTACCATTTCTCACATTTCAAATACTCTGGCAAGAAAGTACAAAAAAGAAAAAAAAAAAAACAAAACGTAAAAAGGGAGCAAATGGTTTTGCCCCTGTCAAACAATTAACTTCTATACCCGGTTTACAACTGAAGCTGTATGGCAGGGAACAGGACAGAAAGCTCTGCAATTCTGTGGTTAAGTATCATTTCTAATATTTTGTGTGACACCCGTGCGACACTTTGGCATTTTGTGTTTGCTAGTGGCCAGAAAAAGGAGACTCTTTTGGGTTTGGTTTGGGCTGTGTCTCTGTTTCTGGTTCTGTGTTGGCGTTTTGGGTGTTAGTCAAATGAAAAGGGTGCGGGGGTGGCAGCCACATTGTTTATGTCTCATTCAAGAGCTAACGGAAAAGCAACCAAAAATCCTAAAAACAACCCCTGGAAAATCTAGCTGGCCGTCCAAGAGTCGACATTTAGACAAAACTTCGCGCCAATGCCAGCAACAGCAGTCACACCAACACCACCAACAACAACAATAACAATAACAGCGACAGCAACAACAACACCAACACCAAGTCGGGCAAAAAGTTTTTAAGTGAAAATAGTCATTCAAATTTAATTAGTCCAAAAACAAAGCCAAAACGTAATGAGCTTACGTTTAGGCCGGGGCAACAGTAGTCGGGGTACCTATGAAATGCTTGAGAACCTTTCTCCAGGTGCCATCTCAATCTGAAATTGTGGTTATTGCACTGCTACTCATCCTCACACGCGTCCCAAACTCAATTTTTGCTTTTACCAACATTTCTTGTTTTCTAGATTTTGTAGGGAACATTGTCTAAAAGGGTGCTATGCCAACCACTGACAACGAACTACGGGATCATGTGCCACACAATTACGACAAAGGTGGAGTCAGAGTCACCAGCGTTTTGCTGTCACATGGCACATGGCCGCAAAAGTCCCTTACCACGCCCCCAACACAACCAAGAGAGACTAGGGATAGAAATGGCATCGGTAACAGAAGCAGCAACAGAGCGCAGTAGTTTCAAAATATTTTACGTAATATCATTGTTCTCACTCGTAACTAACTTTTGCCAACGTTCCATGCAGGTAACTACAAAGGATGCGTTGTCTATGCCATTTTACCTCCTACTGCTGCTGCTAGTCCTCCTCTTCCTCCTCCTTCTTAGGCCACCACATCACGTTGGCTCTAATACAGGCAAACTATTTACCGTGTGACTTGTATGAGCCAAAAAAGGGGACTGAAATGGGGGGAATGAGTAGGAGGAGATCATGCTGTTGGAGTGGGGTCATATTCCCTGTTTTTGGGGGCTGCCGCATATGATTCGTATCACTTTTTCTGCTCCAATGGTACCAGTTATTTTGCATCCTACGTGCTTGTTAATGTACATATGTATGTCGTGGGTGTCTGCGTGTGTGTGTGTGTGTGTGTGTGTGTGAGTAAGCATATCCGTGTTAATATAAACGCATAACAGCATTTTTAGCTGTGAAATAGTTTTGCTGTTGCTACCTCTTCTATTATCCTCTGCCCACCCATCACCTCATACCATTGATATCCTGGTCGGGTGCTGTAATTGTGACCATTGCCAGTTGCTGCCGGTTGCCGGTTGCTGGTTGCTGCTTCTCATTGTCGACAATGTGGTTGCTATTGCTGTTGCTTTTGTAGGTGTACAAGGTTGGTTGCTGTCGGTGGTTTTTCCTCTAAATTAATACATCACAAGCACGCATAAGGACAGCCAGGACATGCATAAATGCTTAATTATAGGATTAGGTTGGGTTGCTTTTTTTTTCGCCTCTCTATAGAAGGGCAAAAGCAAACCTAACGAGCCATTGCCCATTGGCTTATATGTACAGACATACATACATATATCATACATTTGTACCTCTTGTCTCATTTTTCGTATATAATTGGGTTCTCATTTAATTTAGTTGTCTCTTATGGCAGGAAAACTTTTTCTCAATGGCTTCTAAAACCTAATCCATTTAAACTGAAAATTTTATATAATTTTTAGTTTGCTTGCTTGAATGGAAATGGAAGTGAAATGGATTCCCTCATTTATCTATCGGTTCACTTTCTGTCGGAAATTCAATGGAAATGTTGGTGAATGGGAGTAAGTACATTGGTAAACGGATTTTCCGTATTTGGTCATTACCATGACCATTATTTTTGTTTGGGTAAACATTTTAGCTCGTTGTATTCATTTGAATTTTTGTTTGGTTTTGGATTTGGACGATGACAGCTCGCTGGCGGCAAAGTATTGACATCGACATGAATGATATATAGGAGATTGAAGGAAAAGAGGGGAGGGTGTCATTATTTGATTAGTTAATAACCAAAATGGATTGATGTACAACATTGTGTGTAAATGTTATGTGAGTGTCAAGTTGAGTTAATTTCCGAGTGAAAGGCTTAAAACAACTAAAATCAAATGATTGATTGAAAGCACTCAGAAAGAAAGCACTCACATTCACTATATATGGTTTGAATACTTTTTTCCTATTGGATGATATCCAATTAAGTTAAGCAGTTGGCAATTTAATGTTGTTTATGGTAAACAAAAATCCATTGGAAATTTACAAAAAAAAACTAAATTTTCTCTATTTCATGTTTGCATTTCAATATAAAACTAACAAAATTTTAATCATTGGAAAATATTAAAAATTAAATATATGTGCATCTGTCTGACCATTATAATTTAAAGTTATTGCAATTGGTAAGATATTTACCATTTTTCACTGTAGTATTTATTTTTCAAAATATGTAAGTGCGGTTCATTTGTTAAATTCGTTATTTTTTTATTAACTTAGAAAATTTTCAAATAAGTGTTGAAATGTAAAATATAAATGGGATATTTTGGCATTCAGATTGATATTTGGATATTTAACCTGCAGATTAATTATTATAGTTAATCGTATGTTTGAACAAAGAATGAAATCAGCTTTCAATTAAATTATTAATAATTTGAAAAGTTTCTTATTTCAATCAGGTACTTACTGGCTTTTGTGTCATTAAATCAACTTGTGTTTCCTTTTTATGATTCATATGCCATTGTTGGGCATATGGTCAACCGCAATGGCTTTATTGTTTATCCACTTGCCATAAATCGAGGGCGAGTTCATTGTTCTACTTTGATCGCATCCTGACCACCCCGCCCACATTCTCTTCTACGCCTCTTTCCAAAGGAAAAAAAGAAGCCAACTAGTTTAGCACTTATTTGGTTTGTTGTTTTTTGTATATATATTTTTTTTTATTTTTCCCTTTTTTTTTTTTTTTGACTATACGACGGGGCCTGACTGTTCAATTTGCAGTATTCACTTGTTCATCACTTACACGCCAGGGTAATTTAAAACAAATGCCCCACCAAATCGCATTTGGGGTCTGGCCATACAAGTTTTTATTGCCCGCTCGCATATGAAGCGGCAAAATTTGTTCATCCACTACAATTTGGCATGCCATTTATATTGGTTCCATGTTAATGCCGGCGCCAAATCCCCAACACGGCAAGCGACGGGAGTCAGACACCGATGTTGAGCCTGAAGCTCAACCATCATTTGCCCATACCCTAGACTCAATGTACGATAGTTGATCCAATTGCAGCCGCCAACAATTTGTTGCTCTCATTTTTGTTGCTTATATTATTGGATTGTTGTTATTGTTGCTTCTGTTGGTGGTGTTATTCTTGCTGTTGCCGGTGTCAGTTGTTGATGCAGCTGTTGTATTTTTTAATAGACACATTAAAAAATAATTTAACAGACAAAGTCACACAAACCGTATTCGTTGTTGCATTGAATAAATCATAAATCATTCAACTTTTGGCCAGTATTCAGCCCAATGCAATAAAAATATAAAGAGCGAGAGAGATAGAGAGAGAGAGAGAGACAGAGAGAGGGAGAACATGTGACGTGCATCGGTTGACGCTTCTATTAAGCGATACACGATGAGCAGGGCAGGTTGGCAATTTGTCGTCGTTTGCCTTCCAAAAACCACTACACCCTCCGCCCAGCCCTTGGCATCACGACCCAAACCAGCTCTTGGCCAATTTATCGCCAGTTGTTGCCACTACTGGTCCACAGGTTTTCTGTACATTTGCTTCATTTTTTTTTTTCATCTTTTTTTTTTATGTGTTGGCTCTTTACACATAATAATTTTTTATGCTAGTTGACTTTTGGATACCACTTTGTCCTGTCCTGCCCCCAATATTCCTTTTGCCTCCCTTTTCGTATCTTTTTTTTTTTTCTTCTTTTTTGGTTTTTTGCCGTTTGACATCCATTTGTAATGCCAAAAAATTGCTGCCATGTACAAATTAATAAACGAGTAACTGACAAAAAGGTAATTTATTATTTTATACATATTTGACAAATTAATTTAATGACGCTTCACATATACACGCACACTTACACACATATGTCCCAGTGGGAGCCTTTACTCTCTCTCTTCTTTCGTTTCTGTCTCTTCCCCTTCGCGTTGCTGCCACACATAATAATTTCTCATTTAATTTTTCAATTTTAAGCGTCATTTACACATGCCATGCCATGGCAGAGCTCTGTCCAGCTCCCGGTTTCCACTGCTTGATTCCCCTTCGGGCCACGTTGTTGGCAGTTTGTTGGAGGCCTGAGCTGTCTTTGTTTTATCTTCACTTTTTTTTTTTGTATATATAGCATTATTTTGTTATAAGTATACCCTACAAAAAGTGGGGTAAATTTGGCTTTTTGCTGCCCTAATTAATTATAGTTATCTGCCGTTACAAGTTTTTATTTTGGATAAAAGAAGAGGAAATTAAATTTGTATCCTTTGTCTTCTTAGCAGCGTCATCTCTGATTAGGAATGAATTTAAAATTATAGACATATTGGTAAATATAGAGCAAAATAGTACATGAAAACAATTTATAAAACTTTATTAAGAAGAAGTAGAGAATGTATATTATTAAAATTAGAATTAGATTCGATATTTTATATATGTATTAATGCTTAACAGCAATTTAAAGCAATTAATTAAAAATATGTTTGCTTTTATTTGTCCATCCCGACGGCTGAAAGATATAAGGAAGAACTTAGAGAAGTCAAGATAAATGCCTTTCAATTTATTAAAAGAAAAATAAAAATAATGTGGCAAGTGTTAAAACAGTAATTCTAATTTTTTTATTTTTTTTTTTAAAACAACTCAGGCATATTGTTTATTTATTTTATTTTTTACATATATTATACATTTTTTAATCATTACAAAATACTCAATAATTAAAAAACTGGTAAAACGGAGGAGATCAATAATATAAAAAATTGGTAAGTGAATTGTGAATAAATTATGATGTACTTAAACTTTTCTTTTCCAGGATTCAAATATATAAGTTCAAGTGAACTGTTATTTACTTTTTCTTTAAAGAAAAGTTTTCTTTTTAAATTTGTAATTGATTTTAATACACAGATGATTCATTATGCAAGGTAATTCAAGGTCGACTTTGGATCTTCTTTTATAGAATTTATATATGCATTAAAAGGTAATCATTGAAAACAGCGCAGCCTTGCAATTTTCGCACCGATGTCGTATTTTGTATGGCTGTCATTAAGTCGTCAGCGGGTTCTGTAACGAGAGCGAGGACAAGAATGAGGATGGAGACGGAGACAATGATAGGGGACGTAGGACGCAATCAGTTGCTCACTCAGCCGGCGTTGCATCAGTTTAAATGACTCGTCATGCCTTGTAGCAATGCCATCGAGACGATGGTATGAAGAAGGATGGTAGAGTAAAGGGGAAGAGAAAGTGTGTCTGTGTGTGTATCTGTATCTGTGTTACTATATGGATAGAGGCGGCGAAACGTACCCAAAGTGATGAAAATGCCGTTTGTTGCACTTGAACGTGTTGCCATTGGTCTGAAAAGCTCTCACGTTAATGACACTAGAATCAGTTTTCATTAACGATATACCCTGCCGGGCAGTCATCAGACTTGTTCTCCAACTGAAGTGCTATATGCCAGACAAATGTGATGGTTAGTGCGGGGCAAAGAAGAGAACAAGAAAAAGAAGAACACAAAAAAAAAGAGGAGAGTAGAGGAGAGGGGAAGAGAACCGCATGCGTGCATTGCTGGCATATTTTTCTCTTCATGGCGGCTGCTGTGGCATTGGCGATGGCAATTAATAAAACACACACCTTCTGTGTAGCATGCAACTTCAAACCGATACCCTTATTCACACCACTTTACCCTTTGGCTTTAACTGCATTTCCCCTCATCTGTCTGCACAGTGGTCTAAAGCATTTATTTATGCAACGGCTGTCGTTGGCATTGGATTCATTGGCATTGGCAGTGGTATCGTTAGCTTTGCACTTCTGTCGGCTCAGTTTATGTTCGAAATTGAATTTACAAAAAAGGGAAAAAAAGAAATGAAAAATTAAATAAAAAATATAAGAAAAATACTCAAATGCTGCAAAATATTTCATACGCAAAGGCAACAGCAACGCATCGCTTGTTGCTGCTGAGAGATTTTGGTATAAATCACATTTGCCAACGAAATATACATATAAATAATATATTTATATATAGGCATATATATACAGATTGTGTGTGTGCGTGTGTGTGTGTGCATACATAAATCTTTCAGTTTGGATTTTCACTTTGGCGGCATAAATTGACACTGGCTGCTGACGACGACAACGTCGCTGTTGCTGTCGCTGCCGCAGCCACATTTGAAAACCGCGCTTAAAAGCATACTCACTGCCCTCTCCCCTCTCTCTTTGCAATCTTCTGATGCCCCACATCCCCACAATCACCATCGACCATAACCATCCGGCTGTGTGCCCCAACCGCCCTCGCCTCCTAACCAAAAAAAAAACTCAGTGATTCAAAGAGAGAGAAGGAGAGAGGGGAAAAGAAAGAGAGAGAGAGAGAAAAGAAACTCTTGCATTGCAAATTGCTTTTTTGTCAGCTTAAATAAAGCAATGCGCGTTGACAGTAAAAACTCATTTACGCGAAATTAAATTAAAAGTTAATTAACGCTGTCAATGTGCAAAGCACTTCAGCCAGCCAGCCATAAGGTAGATATAGGCAGAGGGAGGGAGGCAGAGGAAAGGGGATAGGTAACTTTCCAACTA
Organism: Drosophila emarginata; assembly: GCA_037075365.1. Lineage (NCBI taxonomy): Eukaryota > Metazoa > Arthropoda > Insecta > Diptera > Drosophilidae > Drosophila > Drosophila emarginata. The sequence continues at coordinate 8,045,692 of JBAMCD010000221.1, forward strand.
CCTGCAACTACCGGCAACTTTGCTTGCCAAGTTGCAAAAATCACCGCAAGTAAAGTTAAGCATATGTCCGTTTAAATTGATGCGAACTGGTTTTAAATGCCAGAGACTGGACAATTTACATTACTTTGCTTTTGCTACTGCAGCAACTGCAACAACTGCTGTTGTTGAATGGACATGGGATTGGTTTGTTGATTCCACTGTTTGGATTATTGGGTCCTTGTTGCCTTGGTTGCCTTGCCTCCAGTTATGCGGAATGCACACAGTGCGTATGGTTAATATGACATGACCAAGCTGTGCTGACTCGCTGTTGGCCAAAATCAACAATTTGAAATCATGCTGTTCGATAATTAATTTTTCAGTAAAACTGTGAATTACACAACCAAATTAAACAACAGATAGTTAAAATATCTGATCTAAAGTCTTACAATTTGTTCTTTAGCCAACTGGAGCTTAAAGTTCAGTTTTAAAGATGGTCGCAACCTAATATTCCCTTACTACCTATAGGCCATTTCTAACTAATAACCAAAATTGTAAGTTACACTGCCATATTCAGCCACAAATTGCAATATTCAGTTAATTAATAACTGCTTTGGTGTGGTCGTGAAATCAGATATATGCAAGTGTGTGCATATGGTCAAATCTGGTTTTGAAGTCTAATTAATACGCTTTGGATATTGCATTTCCAAAGACCAACAAAAAACTAAATTAATTGGAAATGCACATTAAGAGCAAGAATTCAATAATATGTATATATTTTTTTGTTGATAACTGGGAATCTCAATAAAACTCAAAATTTAGCATACCAAGTGTAACTTTATCTAATTGGGCATTTGTCTGCCTTACATTTTAAATTTAAATCCAATGCAAATAATATAAAAAATCTCAATTGAACAACAAACAAGAATTCTGAATAGTTTTTTAAATTTTTTTCATACATTTTGCAAAATATTTCTGCAAGCAATAATGGACCTATTGGGCAACAATTTATTTTTCTTTTATATATGTATATCTATATATAAATATTAATAAATAAGCTTGTGGATTGCCAATTTGAATTGCACTCTTACGGCCAATTTCGTCATGGAAATTAAAGATAACATAAATGCGGCTCGCCTGGCACGGCATGCCACTCAGCCAAAATATAAGAGAGCGGAAAAGGGAGCGAGAGAGAGAGAGAGAGAGAGAGAGGAAGGGAGGGTGGGAATTGGAACCGGATGGAGCACAGGCCTATAAGGCAGGCCAAATGTCTGGGCCGTGCCAGGGCATCAATGTCGGTGCACTGGCGTGCTATTTGAATTGAACAAGTGTCAGCGTCGAGGGGAAACAGCGTCGAAGCTGTCGTACTTGTAAACCTTACATCAGTTCTCGTGCTCTGCATTTGCATGTTGTCCTGCCAGACGACTACTGTGCTCTTAAAACTCAAAAAAATATTAACACTTTAACGCCAAGTTTTTTATCCGGCTGCCGGAAACAGACAACACAACAGAACACAACATAACACACACACACACATAGACACATATATACATACATGGACTCACATAAACATACAAATATACAGGGCTCACGGCGTCGGCGGCAAAACGCCATGTTGGATTATTCAACTCGACGCCATTTCGCGTCACAATGCGCGCTATGCGGCGCCATCATTGCACTCGACAGCAAACGGTAGCGAAATAGTAGCCACCCTAGGCGGATGAAGTTGCAATTCAAAGTCATAAACACATGGAGCGTGGGCGCAAAGTCTCAGCTAAGCCGCGAAGCTACCGTTGATGTTGCCGCTGCCGCTGCCGCTGTCAATGACAGCAGCAGAGGCAGCACTTCCTGCCCAGGGATTTCTACTCAGACCCTTTTACTATTTCCACTATTTTTGTTTTTTTTCTTCTACTTCTATTTGCTGTTACCGCTGTTGTAGCTACTCTTCTTATTGTTATAGACAGTAAATAAAAGGTATGCTAAGGATACATTTATTGCAATTTTCTCATAATAGAGATAACTTATTGATAGATCTACGAAAATTTATTTGTATTTTAACAAATTATCTAATAAATGTTATATTATAATAATGTTACCTTTAATTCCGCCAGTTTCCGGTTAATGCTTATATTTATTAGTTTATTATTTATACACACACACTTTGATAGGGTTAAAATGAATAGCAGTTGCCAGATAAAAGAAAGTTTTTAGAAAAGTTTTTTAAATGTCCTTGAAATCGAAACACCAATACTTTTAAATTTACATTGTTAGTACGTTAATTTTATTTACTTTGTATCTCTAGGTGATTGATTTATCTCTTTTTATTCAATGACTTTAGTTGAAAGAGAGCAAAGTTAACTCCTGCTGTTCTTAACATTTACAAAAGTTAAACATTCAATTATCTGAAAAACAAATAGTTTGGACTTTTATCTATCATTTGTTATTTAAACATACTAAAGTCAGGAATAAAGTTTTATTTGTCAGCTACTGATAAACATTAAATGGTAAATTTCTTGCAAAATTGTAATTACTTTGAAAAGAATTGCTAATGCATTTCTTTCATGCTGGGGTAAATTTTTGTCGATCCTTTGGTTGCGCTTTAAATGTTCAGTTTGTTGTTTTTCCTTTTTTTTATTTTTGGCTGGAACTGTTCGTTTTTCATTTGCATGCAAAATTCAAACATCAGCATAAAAATGCAATTTTTATTGCGCAACATTTCTCAATGCCCGCTGCAAATATTTTCGCGGGCTTTATTATAAATATTTTTTTGTGTGTTCTTTTTTTTTTTTTTTGTTTTTATGGAGTTTTCTTTTGTTTTTCATTCTGCTATTGTTGTTTATTTTGGCTTTTCCCTTTTTTTTTTTTTGCTTGGCTCGGCTTGTTGCTGTTGCCATTGCTGGTGTTGCTGTTGCCGTTGTTGCTGTTGCTGTTGCCGTTGCCGTTCTTCTTCTCCCTGTGGCTGCTGCTCATATTTATTTTCACTTTTTATTTTGGCCCCTCGGCATGCACACCGTTTGGCTGGTTTGCCTTTATTATGAGCTGCACTTTATGAAAATGCAGTTGCCGCCAGTCCGCCATCGTACGAGTCCAAGACTTAAAAGGTGTGGAAGGGATCGGATGAGGAACTTGGGATAGCGTATTCGCATGGACTGGTTGAGCGAGCTGCGAGGTATGCGTTTCGAGTACATTGCAAATATTTTATTATTGCACAATTTCACCAACTTATCCAGCTCGCATATGAATGCACAAGATGAGTCGGATAAAAGATGAGAGGAGCAACATAGAGGAAAGGGCAGTGCCAGAGACTATTGCTAGCTACTCCTGTTGGATGCCGCAAGGCCGCAGGAAGGATGCAAGCAAGCTAAAATAATATTTCGTTGCTTTTGCTACTGTTTGTTTGTTTATTTTTGTTTGTCGGTTCGTTTAGTTGAAATTACGTTTTGTATGCCACTGAATTTCATAGTAGCAGCAGTAGCAGGAGCAGCAACAACAAAAACAGCAACAGCAACAACAACAACAACTTGAGCCGAAAAACTTGCTTTCGGTTGTTATTATTCTTACGTTTACTCCCGGCAAATTTGCCGTGTGCCGCCTTTGCCTGTTTCTTCCCATTGCTTTAGCAATTGTTGTTGTTGCTGCTGTCGCTGCTGTTGCTAGTTCTGCTGTCGCTTGTATGGTCTTCTCTTTGCTTGTATACTCCTTGTTGGTTGCCACTGTATTCCATTATTCTGCCCCAACTGGCCCACCCATTGGTAGTGGGCACCCCTCTCGCTGAGTGTGTTTTGGTTTTGCTTTATTTTTTCTTCTGTTTTTTTTTTTCGTACTGTTTTTCCAACATTTTAACTTCCGCTCAATTTACCTTTAGGCCAAGTAATTTAAAAGCTGACGTGTTTGTACAACTACAATTTCGACTCATGTTGCCGTTGTTTCTGTTGTCGTTGTTTTTGTTGCTGTTGCTGTTGTTCCTGGTGTTGTTGGCATTGCCCGTGTAGAGCATTTCCTTGTGTGGATTTTTGCTTGGTTTCGGCTCTTGTTCTGGTTTTTGGTTCTTGGATTTCATTTCGTTTCTTTTCCATTTTATTATTTCTTCTTTATCGTTGCCTTCTTTTTTGTGTTGATTTTTTTTGCTTTGTGGAAAATATTAAAAATGAACGAAAGAAATTTTTAGCTACTACTTTGGCATATATTTTGTTTATTTGCCCTACGTTTGGCGTTGGTAAGTCAAGTTGGGTTTGAGTCTAAAAGCTGTTAAAACTGTTTGCCTTGGCTAATAGACGATGGCAAAGCGATGAAAGCTAGCATAAGGTAAATATTAATTAAAGTCGATAGTAAATGGCCAAAGAAAAAACACAAAAAAGAAAAGAAAACAAAACAAAAAAATGCTTTTGGACTCTGTTTAACATGTGAGCACGCAATTTCCTTGATTGGCAATGCCGATGAGTGGCCGACATTGAACAGTCAAGTTGAATTGAGTTGAATGAAGCACAGATCAGTGATTGAAAGCCGAGGACTAAGGAATATATATATATAGAGAGAGGATATAACCCAAAAAGAACTTACATAGCATACTTTTTGGGGCTGTAGTGCATTAAACCAACCGCCACTATTTCAAGTGTGTGCGTATGTATGTGTGTGTAAGAGTGGGGTGATGCAGAGAGAGAGTGAGAACCATGCAGTTAACGCCATTGTTTGTGCCTTGTTCATGCCAGAGCCACAGTCAGGCATCCTTGCCACATTTTCTCGCCCTCTGTTGCTGCCCGTCAGGCAAAAAAAAAAAAAAAAAACGCCAACGAGTCTGTTAGCCAAGCCACAGGCTGGAGCTGTAGCAAGAACTGCTGCAGCAGTCATCTTCTGGTTCTGGTGCTGCATTTAGTGAAGTATTGTTTCTGCTAGATTAATCCTGTTTTAATTAAATATACACGCTGCCAGCACAAAACCAACAAGAACGTCGACTCTGGTAGTCAACAGCAAGAGAAAAAAAAATAAGAAAAATAAAGAATCGAGTTGAAGGAAACAGGCTCCAGTTTCCGTTTCTTTCTACAGTCTACAATTCCGCAACTTCACCATCATTTTTGCCTGTAGCTGGCTTTTTCGACTCCTGACGTCATGCAAATGTGTATGTAGCCGGCTCGGCTTCACTTGGAATGACAAAGTGACTTGGCTACGAGCAGGACAAGAGTGCAACAGCACGAACAACTGCAGCAGAAGCAGCAGCAGCAGCACCATTCGACCTCGGTTTATTTATTCTTTATATTTTCATTTTTAACCATTTCTGGCTGCCGCTGTATGTTTTTCTTGTCGAGTTTTAAGAAAAAATATTTTTTCTCACGCATCAGCAATGCCTGGCACCTGCTTACCCCCTCTCACGCCTTTGCCCTGTTCATGTTCAACCTCTCCCTCCCATTTCGTTTGTTATTTCTGTAGTAAATTAAAAGTGCTGGGATATTTTTTTTTAAGTGCTCTACACAACAAAAAAAAAAAAGAAACCATCTCCAGTTCAGGTTGTTATGATGCAGTCAAAAGGTTTGTCATACACGCTGCAGATGGCCTTGTTGTCTATGGCAACCAACTAAGGCAGAATTTATATTTAGTATGCTGATATAAAAGCTTTCTCGTTAATGAGTGGCAAGTTTTTTATCATCAGCTTATAATAAATTAGTAGTCAGCAACTTGCAATCAAAGAGATTGCAATTAAATGACATTTAAAAGTTTTTAACGCCTTCTTTTGTTAGGATTATAGATTCCTATTAAATTTTCTCTATTTAAATTAAAGGAAAAAAATTCTGTTTTACCTTATTTACACTGCAAGGCGAAATAAATATGATATATTTTCAGACAGGTTTTGAGTATCTTTCATCAAATAATCGTATGTATTTGGGATATGTACTTTATTGATTTGGCAGTAATTAATAAACTAAATTTGTTTAAAGAAATTTGATCAAGATATTTAGCAAATATTCCTAATAATAATATTTACCAATATAAATCTGTTTTCATAACTTGAAAATTTTGCACATAGATGAGCAATTTCAAAGTTTATCCAACTTGATTACGACATGTTTGCTAGCCACTTAATTAGGTCCCCAGCATGGCATGAAGCTTGTCAGCTAATCAGGATCCCCTCGTTACCCACTTAAGTTTTTGAGCCCCAGACACTCATATCTGTTCGTCATGTAGTTTGTTGTGCACTTGGGAAAGTGAAAATCAAAGCGTGAAAACTTTTTAACCGACTTTTGCACGTAGGGTGCATCATAATCGGCTGGCGTCAAACAATCTTAAGATTTTCATGTTTGTTTTCATTTTCATTTTGGCCTTGGCTGTTAATGTTGCTTCTGTTGTTATTGCTACTGCAGTTGCTGCTGTGCTGGCATGCAATTTTGCTCCATTAAATGCAACGCATACTTAACGACATAAGTAAACTTCATTGCGAATGCAAGTCTGCTGTCCGTGTACAAATACATAAGTGTGTGTTAACATATATATATACATACATACATAAGTATTCGCCTGTATATATGTGTGTGTATACACTGAGAAAGGGCGTGTCACATGCACAAGTGTCCATTAAATTTTATCATTAATTTTCGTTCTCTTTAATCCGCCCGGATAGCCACTTACTAGTACCGCCCGCTGATTTTCTCTTTCCTCTTTTCTTTTTTGCTTTTTGCCATTTTATCTGTTTAATCAGATTATTTAAAGATACCTAGAGAAATATCATATATTTTACTAAGAAATTAAGCATTAAATTAAATCTCAGTTCTATATGTTTATTTATTGATTGAAATGTCCTGGACAGGCAGTTTTATTTGTACTAGATGCAGCAGCACAAAATAAAAGAAGCATTTAATTCCTTTTCCCCATTCTTTTGTGATGTGTAAAATAATAAACGGATGCAAGTAACATGCCTGACTTGAATTAAAACTCTATGCACATAGCTTACGAGGTCAGTTTAAAAAGAAGTCATAATTGAATATTCCATTGAAATCCTAGGGAAGTAATTCTGTTGTTCTTTTTCTTATTTTAGATTTAGTTAAGGATATATAACTATTGAATTGTCAAACTAGTGCTGCTTTTTTTAATGACTAGATTAATCTTTAAGTTAGTGATTTTAATAGTACTGGAAAAATCGAAACTGTTATATACATTGTTTGTTAGTTTGTCCAATGTATATATTTGAATATAGATACATTCTTCTCAATATTGGGACATAATTTAACTGGATTTGTTAGTATATGTTAGTGTTAGTATATCTTAATAAATATGTATTCTTTTTATTCTAATTACTTGTTCATATTACATATCTTTAGCACATCAAAATGTAAATTTTTAATATATGCGAAAAAAGAAATTCCGAATTTACCTAAAAAAGGATGTTTATAGAAAGTGATTTCTTTCGAATGGACCTCGTTTGTTTACATATATACATATATATTTATATACTTATATAATATATATGTATGTAAATGTATATATATGTACATATTTGCCTGTTTAATTTGTCAGTTTATATGAGGCATTCGGCATTAAATTCACTTCAGTTTATTTTTGCGTACTTTTTCGTTCGTTGTTGTTGTTGTTGTTGCAAATACACAAATATACCATCTACCTATATATAAATAAATTTACACATATGTACAATATATAAAATATATAACAAGCATATATATAGAGTTATTTATAAATCTCGTTTATTAGTTCAATTTGCTGTTTGTATAATCGATGCAATCGGCTTCAATAAAAATCAAATACATAAATCTTTCCCTCTTGCTTGCTCTCGCTATACCTTTCTCTTTCATTCTTAGTGCGATTGCTATTGGCAGTAAAATAACTACAAAAACCCGTAAAAATATAATGGAATTAGAAAGAGCTGCAGTTAAGCGTAATGGACCATAAGATACCCTGCAAACAATTTAACAAACGATTGTAAAAACAATCAAAAATGCATTGAGAAACTTTTGCAATGTTTTCTTTTTTTTTTTTTCTTTTTTCTTTCTGTCACTTGGTTCATTTTAACATGGCTTAGAATATACATACAATATAAAATAGCTGTAAATTGTTTGGCACAGTCTTTTTCAAATAGGGCATATAGCCTTGTTTGCAAAATATCAGGATTTGAATATGGTAAAAACTGTACAAGTGAAAAATTGCCACGCAAATGGCAGGCGCTTGGCCATGTAATAACCAAAATTGATAACAATCAATATGCTGCTTGTTCGAACCTCCATTCCCCTCCCCTTTCCAACCCCCTCAATGAAGTGTTCCAGGCCAGTGTTCAGTGTTCAGACCAGCAACAATGTTTGCCATGTTGGTGGCATTTAACCTATCGTTGACAGCACCGCCTCCTGCAGCACATTGAATGTGATGTTGCTGCTGTTGCTGCTATTACCTGCTCCGCCCTGGCCATCAGCAATAGCTGGCCAAATGCACGCATTGGTTTTTGATTGCCTCACACTTTTGGCTGTTTGCCGGATTCGCCTGGCAACTTAGTTTATTTGAAAATGCACTTAAAATTTAATTTAAATGTAAATTTGTGCAACGAAATGTTTTGTGTCGAAAAAATGTTTATGTAAACAGTGTAAAAGTACCGCAGCAACAACAACAACAACATCAGGCGACAATAGAGCTACACAACAAAAACAAGAAAAAACGATAGAAAAAAATACGTAAAATAGAATGCAAATGCAAATATTGGCAAACACCAACCAAAAAAAAAAAGAATAGTGTGTAAGCTGCCTTGGTGTGAACAAAAATGAGTGGAATTTATATGCAGATGTGCAAACATTTTGCACCCTATTCGCCTCAACATCGCTGGTGTGTGAATAAGTGTATGTATGTCTGTGTATATATGTGTGTGTGTGTGTCAGTGTCTGTGCATTCATTTTCAGGTTCTGATTCAGTGTTAGGGCTTTTGGGTAGGGGCTTGAGTTTGCACTGGCGCGTAGCGTGCGTGAAATTTAATAAAGCTCAAGTTGGCGCCGGGTTGCTGCTGTTGCATTGCTGTCGTTGATCGCCCTTTGGGCGCGCTAACGCTTACTAAAGCCAACAACGACAACTCACACACACACACGCACACACAAACTTACACAGTTGGTGTTGATGTTTATTAAATTTCGTTAAATTATGTAATCTTTGAGCAAAAATTGTACACCAACAACCAGTAGCGGTAACACCAGCAATGGGAAGGAACACAAGCAACAGCAGCAACGACATTGCCAAATGCAATTCGGAACAACTTAAAAAGCAAACGCACCACAATAAAAGTGTCTTTTACTGTGCCCTGCTGCCATCCATTTCCGTTTCTATATTTATCTATGTATGTATGTATGTGTGTCTGTGTATACATGTTTGTGTGTATTGCACCCCTGCAGCGCTGTTTTCACATTGTTGCTTCACACTAATCTTCTGTCAATGCAATGCCAGGACGAGGATGAAAGCGACAACAGCTTGCAAAGACTTGGCTGTTGCCATTTAGTCGTCGAAACCTAAACCCCACCCAGACCAAGTAATCTAGACGTCCAACAGTGGGCCTCAATTTAAAATATGTGCTCAAAATCTAAAATGCACTTAAAATAAATAATTTAGTATTTTAGAATCCAGAATATCAGAAAAATTAGTTTAATTAAAATGTTTAGCTAATGATCAAAAGAAACGATCATTATTATATCCATTTTCTCGAGGTGCAAGTGTAAGTTTATTAAATACAATTTATATATTATAAATTTCCATTTTCCAATGTGTATAATTTTTCTTTTTTTTTTTCTCTTTTTTTGGCCAAAAGTTTGTTGTTTTTTGTTTTTTTAAAATCTTTTTTTTTGTGACTGGTTTTATTTGATTGGTTTATCTGCTCATCTGCCCATAGTGCACAACTTACTGCAAAGACCAAAAAGTGCAAACCGCAGCCGCAAACGTTTCAATGTTGGGTTTGGGTTTTAGGATGGATGCCATGTCCCGTACCTCTTTAACTCCCATCTCCGTATCCGGATGAAAGGGCGCCTATTCAGACGATGTTTCGAATGCAGAGAGTGTTGTTTTCTGGGTGAATCTCTGGTTTTGTCTTTAAGTGTAAAAACATTTTGCTTTTGGGCAAGCAAGCAGTCCCATAGCCGCATGTTGTCGCCAATGTAGAGAAGCGTGTCACCAGCATTGGACCGCCGATGCAGTCAAGTGCATGAGCTGGTTGCCTTCATGTATGTGGGTGTAAGTATGGGTGTGTGTGTGTGTGCCTAAGTAGCCATAGGGTACATATATAGGTGTTTACGTGTGTGTGGGTGGCAAGGCGGTTGTAGTGTTGTCGGTGTGGTTAATCCTTTCAGACGGTCACCATCTAGCACTTTAGAACTACCTCTACAACTGTTTGTGACTCAATTGCGTTTTGCTAAAAACTAATGCAATATTCTCATTATTTGGTTTGCTTGTTTGCTTTATTTTATTTTATTTAATTTAGTTTTGATTTTGCTGCTACTGCGGCATATCCACAACCAGATGCTGTCGCTCCTGCTACCAGTTACTTTAACTGTTTTTTGGCTCTGTTTATTGGCACAACATTCAGCTGTTGCAACAATTTGTCTTGCCTTGTGCCTTTTGCGTGTGTGTTTTTGCTCTGCTTCTGGCCTGGCCTGGGTGTCCGTTTGTTTGTATGTCCGTTTGTTAGTTTATTCGTGTCTCTTCTTTGCTTTTGTTATTGTTTTATTTAATGTAATTGCTTTTACACTTGTATTTCGGTTGCAACTCTCGCCCACTGGCAGTTCAACACAACTGCCAACGGCAACACCAAAAGCACTTTTTTTTAGTTGTTTTCCTTTTTTTGTTTTTATTCTCAGTTTTTTAATATTTCAGCAGCAGATGCCATTTGTCTTGGCCACAAACTGGACAAGCATCTTGGCAGGCTGTATGTTTGTCCGGTTGTCGGCCTGTCTGTCTGTCTGTCTGTTCGCCAGTCCGGCTATCCGGTCGAGTGGCTTTTGCCTGACTCTGGCAAATTAATTTCGTATTAGCGCACTCTGACAAATTAAAACCACAGAGTCAACAGCCTGTCCTGGCCGCAGTCAGATATATATTCAGATATGCTGCCAGGGGCCAAATCAATGGCAGTTAGCAAAGGGCCACAAATTATATGCAAAGTAACAACTAATAAATATTCAATGCCTGTCGCATTAATCTTTGAACAGTACCAACAGTGCGAAAGGGCAGCGCTCCCCTTAAAAAAAAATAAAATAAAAAAGAATAAAAAAATAAAAAGCACATTACTAATGCCAATCTTTTAGCTCGGTTTGGCCTCGGCCTTCGGACACACCAGCCCCCTGTCCTTGTTTCTCCCCTTTGCGTTATCTACCCTGAACAAACAGATTGTCCATTGGGGTATATAGATGATTTCAAAAAATGTCTCCCAACTCAAGATTCAATCTATGAATTTGAAATTAAAGCAGAATTGGCAAGAGGAACTTAGACAAGGAAAAATAATATTAATCATACGACACGTTCGCCAGTATATATATTTATTGTAGTTTCGGAATATTTTAGTATAGCAGCAATTATGCGGCTCAAAGTCAGAGAATTGACAAGAAAATTAGAAAAATTAGTATTATTAAAAAATGAGAGTTAGAAAAAAGAGCCAACAAAAAAAAAAGGCAATTCATTACCTTGCTTTACAAAAATCTTTGTTTAAAAGGTTTTTTGCAACAAAATTCAAAGGATTTACTAAAATTCAAAATAAATATAATATAAATAAACTATTAATATACATATATATATTCCGTCAATCAAAACTTTATCTACTTAAATAAATTTAACTAAAAATTTCATAAACTTTTACATAAATTTCCCATGTAGACCATTTCTTGATAATCTTTCTTTAACTAGGGTATCGATCAATCGAATACTTAAATTTAAATATGGTCAGTTGTTTATTTTGTAAATTTAACAAATAGTCGCCGGGGTAAAAAGGGGCGCGTGCAAGGACCAGCCATAAACAAGACGAACCATGGCCAGGGGCAGAGCCCTGTACAACGACAATACCTGACCGGCCTGACCTGTTTTACCTTTAGGCCTTTCTTCACACACAGGCACACTTACAAGCACACACACACATACACATCAGCATTGACCACAGTGACGTTCTGGCCACTCAACAAAACCCTCAGGCACTTTTTAATCTAACAAAATCCAAAGAAACCGCACGTCGCATAAATAATGAGACTGATGAGGGTCCATTATGGGCACGTAAAGGCAAAGAGCGGTGCACGCTAGTCGATTCCATCATCAGGAGCTGAATCCGGAGTACCAGCACCATTTCCAGGCCGAAACGTAGACGTGGCGCTGGCGTTGGCGTTGGCGTCAGCAGTCAATGTTTGAGCAACGTGTTTTTAAACAGCGCTAGGTGTGATAACAGTTGTGGTCGGCCATTTCAGGGTATTGGTCTAAATTTTGAGAAGTTGGAGTTAGAGGGGATGTGGCTGCGGGAGAAGCAGGTCAAAAGCATGACAATGACAGCATAATTGATTTTCGAACAAAGCAAAGCAATATAAGCAGCCACAAGCGTCAGGATCGGAAGCGGGCCAAGACAATTTATGAAATGGGTAGCTGTAAAATACTATATACATATACATATACATATACATAAATATAGATATGTACATGTAGTATGTCGGTTTGTCTATATATTGTAGATACTCGTGTACCTAGATTGCTGCCTATCCGAACAGTTGGCTAACAAAGTTTGCGGCCAACAAATGCCTGGAAGATAAAAACTACTTTGAACAGCTTTATAAAATTTGTATAAGTAAAAAGGGGCTTATTTTTTGTTGAAATTAAATTTTTTTTATACGGATTGAAATATTCCCTAAACAATTTTATATTTCCGATTTTCGTTTTATTTTATTTATACGAAATTATAAAAATCAGTGCACAACGCATGGGAATTGAAACGGAAAATTGCTGAAATTCCATGTTGATTTATTAAATGAATTATTAATTGATTTCATGAATATGTCAAATGAGTAGTGCGGGAAAGCGTAGAATTAAATTGGCCAATTAATAAGTTTATGAATTTATATTCAGTTGAACTATCGAGTTCGATATAGTTGCAATAAATTGCAGAACCAATTAGACAAGCCTTCCTTTCTCTCTCTCTCTCTCTGTCTGTGTTGGTCTTAAGTATGAAAACTTTATTGACCAAGTGTTGTTTGCTATGGGTAAGGGGGGATAAGTGATGTGGCATTCAATGGTATGAGCTGGGGGGTGGGACTTTAGTTATTTGTGTTGTGCTTGTGCTTTATTTAAAATTTATTTAAATGAAGCCGAACGTATAAATAGCGCCACTTTAGATGCAATCAATGGCTTAAGCATTTCAACACTGGTCTAAAGTCAAGATAGCAACTTACCCAGACCGAGACGGTGACGGAGACGGAAGATACTGGCGGTAGATGAGAGGAGGGAGGTATTGCTAGAAGGAGAGACCACTCGAACATGCTTCAACAAATTCAAACAGATAAAATATGCAAAAATTAATTAAATACTTGCGCTTTGCATGTTCCTTGAAAACAATTTGCCAGACACCAAGGCTCATGTTGAAGGTGTATGTGTGTGTGTTTGTGTGTGTGTGTGTGTGTCTATATGTGTGTATAGCTCCGGAAGTAAGCAAACTTACGGTGGTTGTTAGGAACGGACAAGAGCAAAGCAGACCCTAGCCAGAAGCAATGTCCATGTTGAGTTGTAGTCGTGGCTAGCGATGTCGACGTCGGCCTGTCCAGGTGTGGAAAGTGTGCTATATAATTTGCAGCAAACAAGAGAACAAGAAAGAAAAAAAAATGAGTAAAAAAAAATACAAGAAAAAAAGTGGTAGAAAGCGTGCAGCAAAGGGGCATGGTATAAGAGTGTAAGTGAAGACAGTAAAAATAACAGCAACAACAACAGAGACATGCCACAGCAGTGCCAACAGCAACAACAACAGCAACAACATCGATTGCAATTTACTGCCTGATGCACTTAAGAAAATTTATGCAAATACCCAAAAATACTTACTTTACTTTGGCCAGAATGAAGCAGAGAAACAGAGACAGAATGATAGAGGACGAGGAGGGGAAAGAAGCCACGGCAAGGACAAACGGTATTATAGCATAAATTTTATAGTGCAGTCCAGGTCTATGAACCGAGAGGGAAGAAAACTATCATACCATCCACATCCATATATACCAAGTCGGCCGGAGACTTCATTTTCAGTATGGCATACTAAATGAAGCAGCGCACCCACAAAACTGCAATCGCTTGCTTCATTACTTAAGGGGCGCCGCTGCTTCTTTTAACTTTATTTTTTTGGTTACTTGGTTGGTTAGTTCTTTGAAAAATACTTAAGAAACCAACACAGAGAGTGAGAGAGAGAGAGAGAGAGAGAGAGAGAGTGAGAGAGAGAGAGAAAGGGAGAGAGACAAAAAATGTACACGGTGTCGGGCATTATTATATATGGCAAATTGAGCAAGTCGACCGCTGAGAATCTGGCCAATATCCCCTTAGGTTGTAAGCGAGAGCGAGTGAGTTATGTAACTTGGCATGGACACTGGCCATGAAGCATGGAGCGAAGACAAGACGAAAGCTTAGACAATTGAAGGTGGAGGCTGTCATGTACTATAACTTCTCCCCCCCCCGTCCCACCGACATGCCCCCTCTGTTAGCCTAAGTGGCGCATAAATCAGCGGTGAGTTCAGGCAACAAAACTGACAGCAGACAAATTCTGTCTGACCCTCTGCCTTTTGCCGCTTACCGTTGCACTAATTTGTCCAGGCATTCGCTCATCCCAGAGATCCACCAACGACGTTGACTTGAGATGAAGACAGAGCTAAATTGATGTGCCTGCAGCTGCAGTGTGTAAAAAAAAAGCGACTCCCCCACACACACACACATACACACACTCAAGGAAAAGAAGAACAGAGCAGAACAGAAATCAGAGGCGGCAAAAAATATCGTGTTAACCAAATGTTCAAGCCAAGTGCTTGGGTGTTTGGTGTTGGGCCCTTAAGGGCCATGGCAAGGTCCAGGTCTAGGTTCAGGTTGGCATCAGCTTCTTCAGCTTGTTCGTATGCTTGTTGGCACTTGTTGGCGACTTGTGTGTGATGAAGTGCAGGCAACCATCCAGCCAGCCAGCCCGCCAGCTAGGCATCTCAAGCTCGACTTGCTGATGCTCCACCACCACCCTCGTCAAGCAGACAGAAGAGTATGAGGGGGGGCTGGGGGGCATTTTTAAATAAGTTGCAGCAGGTGTTTTTTACACATTTCTTAGCTTGTCCCGCGACATGAGAGAAGACAGCTACATGCTGCATAGTTGGACTACCCCACTCACTCCCACTACTCCTCCGCCCGACCTTCAGTCATTCTGCCACCTTGTGCGTTTGTATATAACTTAAGATCTATGAGGATTTTGAGGTTGTTTAGTGCCATGTACAATGCAGCAGCCTCGTCCGATGCTCTTCTCAAGTTACCTTTTTTCCCATAGTTGAACTTGTTCGTCTTGTTTTACTTTTTATACCCTTGCAAAAGATTTCTACATATTTGGCTTGGTTGAAAAGTTTGTAATGCTTGAAATTTATATTTGCAATCATAATAATAACATTTCAATAAAATGGAAAAAGACATCTCAAAATAACAGTCAAAGAAGATCCCTTAATTGTACAAAAAATCATTACCTAATTTTAATTTTTTCTTTTTTATTTATGTATAGCTAACTAACAATTGTAAAAAGTAGTGGCTACTCGGGCCTTCAGCTTTATTTTACCTAATATAGTTAAATACAATATATTATATCATATTTTATTTCATTCCATTCCATAACTACATAAATATGAAAACATTTGTTTGACTTTAACTACAAAATAATAATAATTATAAAATATTTTCTTCTAGGGAATAAACAATATAAATATGTTCTAGTTCCGAATACAAATAACTATAGAAAATAATAATAATAAATTGCCATCGAATTTGAGTTAAGTTCATACAAAAAGCTGCAAATAAACTAATATTTCATATTTGCTACGAGCGAATTTCTTTTGCGATAGTAGAGTAAAGTAGTAGTAAGAAATATCGTTTCCCTAGAAGTCAATGGTCCAATAAATATCATATGCTCCGTATTTATATAATTTAATCAGTTACAGTAAACATATAGATAAAAAAATAAGTTTTTGCTAGAGTATTAAATTTTCAACTTGACTAAAGTTTGTTCGGTCTTTTGGTTTAATTTTTTGTTTTGATTCTGTTCTAGCTTGAAGCTGCTGTGCTTTGGTTCTCAGTTTTCTTTTTTCACCTTTTCCCTTTTTTTGTAGGTGATGTGTTGTGTGGCCCGCACTTAAGGTAATTTGCATTGCAGAATTTGCAGAGCTTGGCCAAGGCAATGGCAAGTCGGCGTCGTCGCTGCAACAACCAACGTGCCGGGCATGAATGAAGCAAAGTGCTACAAAGGATTATGCAAATTAATTATTTTTC
Organism: Drosophila emarginata; assembly: GCA_037075365.1. Lineage (NCBI taxonomy): Eukaryota > Metazoa > Arthropoda > Insecta > Diptera > Drosophilidae > Drosophila > Drosophila emarginata. Next base: position 8,062,138 of record JBAMCD010000221.1, read on the forward strand.
GCAAGGCAACCCGCTGCCGTTGGGTAGGAAAAAAAAAAGCACCTACAACCTAGAAGCAAGAACCGAGTACCGAGTACCGAGAAAGTGTAACGACAAAATTGCGGGTGTCTGAATTCCCAAGACCCACCACCTCCCTTCGGTATACTGCCAACAATGGCCAAATAGGTGCAGTCTCTCTTCATCTTCATCTCCATCTCCATCTCCATAGTCATCTCTTCCCCTTAACCTCTTACCGTTCGAGTGCCGGGCAAAAGTTGTTTAGTTTTTTAGCCGAGGCAACGTTATAGTTGTCGTTTTTTAGTTTTGTAGTTTTTAGATTTTGGTTGAATGCATTTTAATAACCAAGTGCTCAAGGTTGGCACTTTTGATGGCATTCCTCTTCCATTTTTTTGTGCCGTTATTTTTTTTATACTCTTTAGTGTTTTATGCAGCCGACGGATCTCCATGTTGGGCCACAGGTTGTAACTAACTGGCATGAAGAGAAAGATAGAGAGAGGAGAAGGAGGAGAAGAGACTACTGCAAGTTGAGGGTGCCACCTATTAAATTCAGTAGCAAGGCTCTGACTATAGCTCAGGCTCTGTTGGTTGCTGCTATGGCAAAACTTTTGTTTAATGAAATGCGGCAAAAAAGAAAAAAAAAAAAACAAAAAAAAAAAAAAACACATCTATATATGTGCATAAAGCCACAGCAACAACAAACAAGGCAAATAAACATTAAAGGGAAAAGTTTTGCTATTAAAATGCTACGTAAATTTTAATTGCTATCGTTTTTTTTTTCCTGTTTACCTACATGTTATTGGCAAATGTATTTAAGCTGATTGACCACGCTTTATATATACAAATACATATACATATATAATTCCGTTTGTATATATACATATATATATATTTAGTATTTGTATAATAGATATATGTATGTATATTTACATATATATGTAGATATATGCGTGCTGTTGCTGTCAAAGTGTGGAATTAAATGTGCAATGTGAGAACTCATTTATATCTTCATTGATTAGTTTCCCTTTTGAGCGAATGATATTCATTCACACACACATAGATACTAACACCCACACAGTCACACCCTATGTGCATGTTCAGGGGCTTTAACGGCTGGATTTTGTGTTTTGATTAGTTAATTACATTTTGTCTGTGTTTTGGTTTTGTGCATTTATTTACATGCGCCCACGGCTAGTTTTAATTAATTAAATAATTGCCCTGTAATGTCCATGTCCATGTACTGCCAATATTCTAATTTGTTTAGATCAAAAATGTTGCACAAAGCCTGACAATGGCATGCAACATGCATGAAAGACATATTAGGTAATATAATTTTTAGTTACATACAATTCCAGAGACTTTTATCATTTTGATAATCGCATTACAATTAAATCGCTTTATTTACTAATTTCCATCAAATTTATTGATTAAAGTAATTACTTTTTATATACTTAATCACACTCTAGTATTGACATAATTTCTTTAGCATTAAACAATTAAATTATTATTAAAAGAAATTCCAAAAGGCTAAAGTTTTTCAAAGTATAAATTATACAATACTGAATAATGCTGATTCCAGTCGACGACAATAAAGGATTTGCAAATGATATTATATATTTTTAGAAACTGAACAATCATTATTTATGATTGTTGAAGTGTTTCTGGTTAAATATAGCAAAATAGTAAATGTTTCATAATGGAAAACTAACCTTTTACCTAAAAGTTTAATCTTCCGGTAAAAAGAATAAAGAAATATTGAAATTCAATCTGTTATTACATAATTAAGAGTTTCGAAAATGTGTGTAAATATGTTTCAATTAACTAGCAATTTCTGAATGTCTTGGCAAACATTTCGTCTAATCTTTTATTTCATTATATTAATTATTAGGGGTTAAATTTCTTATATAATAGTATCTTAACCAATCTAAATTACAGTATTGCCTTAGTCAAAATATCTAAGTATTATAAGAATGCTTAAGTAAATTTGAGCAACTTTATTTAACAAAAGCCCCACAATTGGGTAAACGAAAGTATTTAGCTTTAATTGTTTAATCATTCTCAATTGCAGGCATAAACATTGTGAATGTATTTCATTTGAAATTCTATTACCTATTTAAATGATGTATTATTTGCCATTGGAATGAATGGAAACAACATTAGATGGATATCTAACAACAACAACGAAGAGAACACAATCCATTCAAATCGTATTACCCCTAAAACACAAAGCCAACAAAATTTAATACTTTTGGTAAGTAAATAGCCCCCAATCCAATGGCCAGCCCCCAAAAAATCGTTGGCTGGAAATGTGATTCCCTTACCAACCAACGCAATGACTTCATGAATCCAATAAATTAATAAACTTTTGAAATACGCTGAGGTCATTGAGCGTCGTTTGCGTTTGCGTTTCTGTTTATGTTGCCTGTCGTTGTAACAGGCTTCTGCTCGGGTACAGGCACAGCCACCGTAACAGATCCCCATGCTCTGACAGTGGTGGCCAACCCATTCACAGTACGCCCACTTCAACGGCTCCACCAACGCACATTAATCATTGAATTTTTGGTGGCCAACTCCCAGGAGAGACAAGTGAGACGCTTGGCGCTCGACGCTCAACGCTCGCTTCTCTCACAGAGCGCGGAACGCGGCGCGTGAATAAAATGTACACAAAATTGACTTATTGCCGGTCAAACACCTTTTCAAACTGTGTGTGCTGTGTGTGCGTACACACAGGGGCGACCCTTAAATTAAATATGAAAAACTTTTACCACAATCCGCAGACAAGCGGCCAGCCAGCAAGCCGTCCAAACAGCAGGAAGGCAGCCAAACAAAACCGCCAAACACATTAAAAAATTACGCAAAAAAAAAAAAAAACCAAATGAAAAGAAAAACGCATGCCGCCAACTTTGATATTAGATCCCCAGCCGCAGTACTTTTGAACAGGCGAAACTTAATAAATTTGTAACTATGTGGAGCCATTAGTGGAACCTTCTACTTAAATCTGTATCATCATATTCTTTGTTTGGAAAGTTATAGCCATGTGGCATAAGTAAAAAGTTCCATTCGGTAAATATAATAACAAATGATTGAATTTTTTAGTTCTCTTTTTTATATCCTTTAAGAGTGAAATTAGAAATGAGATTGATGTGAAACAGGATGCATATCAGACATGTTATTCAAAGAAACCCCGAATTACAAGGCTCCAGTTTAGTAGAATTTTGGACTACTTCCTTAATTCTGCTTTAATCTATTTTGGCTTTATTCGCTTCTAAACCTGGGAAATTAATTTCTTAACCACTGTTAAAATCTTCAGAAATCTGATGCTTATTTTTTTGTTAATTGTATTAAATTTTTATGTAATATGCCAAGAAAACTTGAAATAAAATTGATCTAAATCTTTTTCAATCAGTCAAAATAACTTATTAACTTATAAAAGACAATGGAAAAATTCCTCAGTTTCAAGAAGGCCTAATGCAGTCTTATTTTGAATGGTTTCGGAAAACTATATCTTTATTTGATTTCAAGATTCGCGGTAAAATTGGGAAATCTAAGTTTAATCAAAAAAACTTTAAAAACCTTTTCTTAATTTGTTTTAAAATGAAATATTTAAGGTTCATTCTTATAAAAAACTTTTCTATTTTGGGAAACAAGTTTGTCGGGAGATCTAGTGATAAAATTAAATTTTATCACATGTGTATAATCTGGTTATATGCTAAATAAATAAATAAGTTGGATTAATAGATTTATATTTTTCTGAGCGAAAGTTTGTGTTTTCCATTCAAATTTTGTTTTTTTTTTTTTATGTTTTTACAAAAAACAAACACAGAAAGCATTTAAAGCTGATGGCAAATTAAAAATAAAAAACAAAATAAAAAACAAATTCATAATCAAATTAGAGAGTTTTCCATTTCAAATAATAATTTTCTATTGCATGCTGCATTGAATATATTTATCCTCATGGACTAAAAACTTAAATTAAAGATTTAAATATTTTGAGCCGCTTTGGCAGAACTTTTGTTTACCTTATCACAAAATTAATAAATTTTAACTTGCTTTAACGCGCCAAGTCAAGACAAAATTGTTTGTCTTGGCCATTCTTTCGCTCTCTCTGTTCCCCTCTGTCTCTCTCTCTCTCTCTCTCTCTCTCTTTTATATTAGCTGTCTCTTTCTCTGTTCATTTTGGACAACATTTCTCCAGTTTGGGCCATAAATTTGTATATTTGTATGCTGCTGCTGCGTTGCTGTTGCTGTTGTTGTTGCTCCCCTTTTGTTTTCCGGATTTGGTTTTATTTTTTTTGTCTTCAGACAGCGTTAAACATATTTTCCTGCAGCCCAGCTATGGTAGAGAGAGAGTAAAAGGAACAGAGAATGAAATATTGAGGGAAAGAGTGAGAGAGAAAGTTTCCATACGAGTGCGAGGCTGTGTCCTGTCCTGCGGTTATTGCGCCTAAAAGTAGTCAAATTGTGCGGACTAATAAATTTTGTTGTCCGTTGTCGGTGCTGTTGTATCGCCCACTTTTTGCCAACGCCAGAACCACAGACTGAGTCAGAGCACCAGGACCAGGACCAGAAACGAAAACCAGGAACCCCCTCCCAACCCAAACCCCTTAGGCCAACAGGCACTCCATTTGGCTTTGCCCTGTGCTGCCCGCCGGCAATCGCTTGTAGTTGTTGCTGTTCTTGATGTTGCTGTTGGTGTTATTCATATACCGTCATATCTGAAAAAGGGGGGTGGGGGGGAGGTGGAGCACCTTCCAACCTTATTGCTGCTTCAGGCAGCCAAACGAAGCGCCCAAGCTAACAGGCAAGCTTTTACCTTTTTTGAAATGACATTCATTGGCTTTTACGTGTTTATTTGGAATTTCATTAAAAATTATTAGAAGTTGTTTTGTTTTTTCGTGGGTTTTGTGGGCTTTGGCATTGGCTTTGGCTTGCTTTGGCTTTGCCGTTGCCGTTCTATGTGTTGGTGTATGTGTAAGGTTGTGTTTGTGTGTGTAATGGCGCTTTCATGCTTCTGAATTTTATTTGAAAATTTTCTTGCGTTCGGTTTTCTCTTTTCGTTTTTTTTTTCTTCATTTTTTGTTTTTTGTTTTTTTTTTTTTTGGCTGTTTGTTGTCCCATCATGGCTGGTTGTCCTTGTTTCGTTGGCTTCTTTTCTGCTGCTCCTCTCGTTCGTTTTCTAGACAACATTTTAAATTTGTGCATACTTGTTGGCTTTTGTATTTGGCTTGCAGGCTGCTGTTGCTGCCACATTGGCGGCATTTCTGTTGTCTGGCTATAAATTTTTAATAGATAATGTGCGGCGGGCATGTGAAGTGGGCTATGTTCAAGCCGTAAAGCTTTTAATCGTCGTTTATTGTTATGTAGATGGTTTTTGGCTAATATCCACGTTCCTTTTTTCCCACTGCATTGTGTGTGTGTGTGTGTGTGTGTGTGTGTGTGTGTGTGTGTGTGTGTGTGTGTGTGCTTGTGTGTCTGTTTGCATAATGGCCCATCCACGTGTCTGTGGCAACGTCTCTGTCGTCGGTGTTTTGTGTGTGGTCGCCACTTTTTGGTTGTAATGCATAAATTAGCCCTGACCGAGTTACAGACGGATAATGGGAAGCTGGTTTTCAGTGCTTTTAATTTAACTAAGTCTATGCGGTTAGTTAGTAAAATTTTCTTACTTTCAGCTTTAATTTGTGTTACTGTACTGCTTTTTTTTTACATTCCATTGCTTATCAAGGACTTTGACAAATCCCATTTTAAAGCCAGAGGCCTCATTAAGCCCATCCAATGGCAGTGGCAGTGTATAAACTTTTGCTTAAAACTGTGCTACAGTCTTGCACTCAATGCATGGGCCCACTTAACGCGTCTGTTGCAACAAATTTTCGATTGTTGAGCCGGCACTTCATATGCAAAACTGTCGCTGCTGTGCCAGTGCTTGGTCCATTGCTTTGGGAATGGCAACGGCAACTCTGTTTGTTAGTATGTAAATATGTACATATATATGTATATATGATGGTGAAAAATCTGGTATTTGCTGCTTTTGGCTTTTTTAGCCGCAAAGTTCTGAAGCGCACTTGGCAAGACATGAATGCGTAATAACCAAAAGCGGAAGCAAACAACTATAAACCCAAGGCAAGGCTACGCATTTGGTAGGGAGAAATACAGACACGGTCATGGTAGCAGCAGCAGCAGCACATATGCATCAAAAGAGCTAGAAAAACAACGGCAAACAATGCAAATGTATTTAGCATAATGAGACAGGAGAAATGTGCAAAAATGCAAACATTTGCGGCCATGGATGGGCATGACTGGAGCAGGAAACAGGAGCTGGAGCTGATGCTGGAGAAAGAGCCAGTACAGAGACGACTCACACTTTATGTGTGAAGGCTGTTGCTGCTAGTGGTGTCTCTTTAATCCCTCTCTCCCACTCCCCTGTTCCATCTTTTTTACTTATATCCCACTGTTCACAAATGGCAACAGCGTTTCCATCTCTCATCCGTTTCCTCTGGCTCTGTCTCTTCGCATGAGTCCATATGAGTATATACATATGTATGTATGTATATATGTATATATCTGTGTGTATATACGTATATGTGTGTTGGTTTTCAAAATGAAAGTCATATGCCAACTCATAACTCAACTTGTTGTTGTTGTTGATGTTGCTGCTGTTGCTTCAGCTGCATGCCAAAGTTATTTCATTTGGCATTTCAACTTGGTTGGCATTTGAATGAAGTCATTATGAAGGTGGCAGCCAGTTTGAGCGAAAGTCGGTAATGGTAACAACTATACATATATATATATATATACACTTTGAGAAAATGTATATGTACATATAGTGAAGCAATTTTTTAGTTCATTTAAACCAAACAATTTGCAGTCTTAGTCAATTGAAGAAATTGTATTCAATTGTCTAAGGAATTTGAAACAATATAAATAAATTGTTGAATTTACTAAAAATATATAGGTAACATTTTTTTGTCATAAAATATATTTTGTTAACTTGATCAGTTAAGTGAACTATGTACCTCAATTTTATTCACCGTGTATATACACATCCTTACGGCTGAGTACATTTTTTTTACTTTCCTTATTTGTTTTGTTTCGTATTTTTTTTTTTTTTATGTACTTTATGGCCAGAAGCAGTAACAGCAAACGCATGTCTAAATAAGCATTGGCCTGAATGTAATTAAAGTCGAGTTGCAAACTTTTGCTTTTATTTTTATTTATTTATTTTAATACCCAAATACGTGAGAGTTGAGCGTACACTGATGGTATATAAGACAGTATGACTATAATGAAAATAATGATACTTTAACTACAAATTTCTTATATTTGATAGAATTTATTAACGCTATAAAGAAGTAGCTGCTAGTCGACTCCTTTCCCGTACAATTGGATGACTTTAAAAGCACTTTCAACGGCTTGAACTTGGCTCTCACGCCCATAACCGCATGCCGCCAACATTCTTACCACTGCCGGATTCACCTTTAAACCGCCCACCCGTTTTGCTTCTACCTTACGCACAAACGCATTAAACCAGCTTAAAAAGTTTCTTTCTTTTTTCACACACACACACAGACACACACACACATACGCGTAGCCTGGAAAGTATGCAATTCAAAATATACAGAGTATATGGAAGGATAATAGGTGGTATGAGAGAGTGGAATGAAGGATGTGGAGTGATGGCTGGGCAAGCAAATACAGTATACTTTGGGTGCAACCCCTCCTCCACCTAGTAGCCCAAATCCTTTCTTGTCTTGTATTTGCATGTAAGAAAAGTTTTTACCACAGAGCCAGACAAACAGACAACGTGAGACTTTCAAATGCAAATGTATGTATGTATGTGTGTGTAGAAAGAGACAGATATAAAAAAAACTGTAATACAGAGAGAGAGAGAGAGTGAGAGAGTGAGTGAGTAAGAGCACTGGGTGCGACATTAATGCTGCGTGCGTGTAAATACCATGAATCTGTTGGCATGTAAAACACTTTTGTTACGCCCAAAGCCAGAGCAAAAAAACCAAGAGAAACTCAGCGTGCTCATACAGAAAAAAGAAAAAAATGAAAAGAAAAACACAGTATTGTTGCAGCAATTTGTCAAAAAAAAAAATTTGTTCAACTTATTGTTGCTGGTGTTGGTGATGTTGGGGCTTCTGCTGCTATATTGCAGACTTAACTCGCATTTGAAAGTTTGCGAAAATTCATGCGTTGGGGGAGCAATGTAATTGCGCTTATTTGTAGTGCAATTATCAAAATTAAAAAATCCACACACGTCCACAACGCAGGCAAGAATGGATATATCTGTGTGTGTGTGTGGAGAACAAAGTAAATTATATACGAAGGGGAAAAAACGTATAAATAAATACATACATACATATATTCTGCTTTTGGTAACACACTTCGGTTTGCCTTCAATCAATGTTGGCCAGGCCAATGCCAGCGAACATTTAATTTATGCGATGCATTGAAATTTATTACTGGGCAAGCATCTTAATGGTTCATTAAATTCATTATTCGTACGACTGCAAAATGAAGGAAAAAACAAACAAATGAAATAAAATAATGCATATACTTTTAATGTATGTGTGTGTGTGTGTGTGTGTGTGAGCCATGGGGTTTTTTTTTTGTCTTTGCGTCTGGTACCATTTTAATGAGTTTTTCCTTTACGTAAATTTATTCTCATTTGAATTCTTTTGCAATAATAATTTCAGGCCGCCGCAGTCCAAATTGCTGCGAGGCGTGCACAAAAATGCGATTATGCATTCATTAAGGAAATTAATTGCAGACAAAGAGCAATTCGCACTCTCACCCAAGGCCAGTGCGTGTGAGTGCGTATTTATTGAAAATTCTACAAGTTCTACAAGTTACTAAGAACCAAAATCAAAAAGGGAAGATTGTATCGAGCTGTGCAGGTTTTCTTGTTTTTTTTTTCTTGCTCCTACTCGTTTTCGTGTGTCTTAAGTAGAACATTACCAAGGCTTTTATCGTAAATGCCAACATCTTTTGCTTGTAATTTTCTGTTACGCTCGCAACACATTCACATTCGCATTCACATTCTCATTCAAATAATAATGGCTGCCTTTTAGTTGTGCAATGATTACGTGATGCCTCTACACAGACACACACACACACACACAGTCATACACATAAGCTTACACATATCCATTAGATATGAGATTTTTTCCCCTCATTTTTTTTTTATTTTGTTATTGTTGTTGGTTTTTGTACCCTGTTATAAAGTAAAAGGGTATGTGACAGCTAGAAGCCAGCAAGTAAGTAAGTATGTTTTTTTTATTCTTATCAGCATCAACTGCAGATTTTATATACATATATTAGCTCTTAAGGAAGTTAGAGTCATCCAGTGCTTTGACTTAGTTTATATATCATAAATTGTTTTTAATTTTGTGACACGGCTGTCAGTTAAATATTTAAATAATAAATGTCTACAATGATTTTCCCATTTGTTGTCATATATTATTCATGCAATTGGTTTGAATCAGGTAAAAGTTGATCTAAGAGCATAAACATTTGTTACTAAGGAAGTGAAAAGTTTGCCAACAATTAAAAAAAACTTGTTCTTATTTATAATTTATTTATCTACCAGAAAGAATTTGTATTCTTAAGTCAAAAAATAGTTAACTGAATGGTATTTTGTGTATGATTTATTTATCCATTAAGATGAATGACCAAAGTTTTGACAGTAAGTATTCAGTAATCATAAGATTGACATTTAAATTTGCTAAAAATTGCTTTCATAAGTATTAAATAATTTAATTGAGATCTTTTATTATGTTTATGAAAAACAATATAATGAATAAAGGTATACATTTACTTTGATTAGTTTCTTATATTTTTCAGATTTATTTAAGAATGTTCAATTGTCAATTGCTCGTTATATGCAAACCTAATATATGTATGTAGTTCGTGTTAAACTTTAACTTTGTAAAAGGTATTTCCAAGTCGATGCGCTTACATATCGTTTAAGTTTCTTGTTTTGTTTTAGCCTTTTATCCATGACTGGTTCTGGTATTCTCACTGTGTTGTTGTTGCTCTTATATTTGTTACTTACGTTTATGCGTGCATTTTGCCTTCAACTTGTTTGTCATACATTTTTGACTCTAATAACGACACGCACAAATAAACATACACACACACACACACACATACAGGATATACATAGAAATATGTAGAAGCTCAGGCTTATGCTTATACTCATATATACAATTTTTGTATGATCTAACAATGCATATTGTGATTGTGCTTCTGTTTTTTTTTTTTTTTTGCTATTGTTTTCGGTGCGTATACGTCATATATTCTACTTAGCTTTGGGCCACAATAAATGTACAGATACTGCAGAATGAAGAACAAACCAGTAGAGACTGATAGAACTCGTTTAGGCAGCAATGAAAGGAAAAAGGATTCCAATTCTTTTAATGAAGAACGGTTTTTCTTAAATGTGTGTGTAGATAATTGAACTCAAAAGTTAAATAACAACATTTTGCCAATACTTATTTGGCAATAATATCTTCTGTTTGATGTATTTTGGGATATTATTACGTATACGCAGCATTGTGCATTAGTTAGTCGTATGAATGACTTTCAAGTGAGCGTTGCCAGGCATTGTCACAAGCCGCTGGTTAAGAAACAATGAAAAATCCTGAAATATACAAACATATATGCAACATATGCCATTGCCTGTCATTGCCAGAAATAGTCAAAGTTTAGAATTGAGAGTGGGTTGACGATGATTCTGTTGGAATGTTGCAGTTGTTATTGTCTTTGTTTCTGCTAGCCAACGCAGCCCTTCATGTTGTTGATGAGCTTTGAATACGTTAGTGCAACTGAAGTCTGTTCTAGATAGATGTCTGCACTATATGTATTACTTCTCTGTTTCGTAAAAGCAGCAGGATATATGAAAGGAGTCCCATGTGTACATATACCTTCCTCCTTGTCTCTTTTAAAACTGCAGTCACGCGTGGCCTCTGTCTCAGTGCTTTAGCCGCTTTGTTGGTTCGTTGGACGCATTTCTCATTTCCATGTCCATTTGGGCAAATCCTTGCTAGTATCCTAGTATATATCCATATCCCTATATGAATGTACGTATTTGTCAACGACAAAGCAACAGCACGAGCATGACAAACAAAACAACCAAATTAAAAACGTACAAACTGGAAAAATATCTTCGGGGTGTACTTAGTGCTTGATTTTTTTGTATTATCAGTGGGATGCTTCCTGTCGCCTGTCTTTTGTCTTTTATGGTAAGAATATTTATATGGGTGTAGGTGTGGGTGTGGGTGTGGGTGTGAGTGCGGGTGTATATAAGTCTGTTGAATGAAAATCATCACTTAAATGGACAGTTAAAGACAGATAGGTCGTAAAGCCGTTTTAGTTTCAGTCACAGATTTTGTTTATTGATAAACAATCTTATTAATACACTATCTCACTATTGTGTACGGTCTTTATGTTTTATATAATTATATTATTATATATTTATATATATGTTATTATATTTCTAAACTGCATTGCATCCCCAGTTTTACTTTATTTGGCTATTCAAACTAACAATGTTAATTAAGTAAATTTATATATTAAATAACACTTTATTCTTGCTCCTTTAAATAAAATATTTTACACATTTTGAGGGCAAAAATTTGTTCACAACTTTACCACTGCAATTTATTGCAAGAATTTTTGTTGCAATGTTTTGCTAAATTGTTTAAATTGGCTTTATTGGTTAAAGTAATTCTTAAAGTGTAAGTCTTATTAAATAGAGTATATTAAGATCGGTGAATAAATTGTGTTATTTTCAATTTGAATTTGCAGTTCGTAACGTAAGCTGATCTTTATGCTGCTTGTACTCTTTGCTGCATGTTGCATGCCACATTCGTTGTAGTTATGGCTGCACATGGTATCACTGGTGGTAGCAGCGGTTTTCTTGTTGTTCTTGTTATTTTGTATGCATTTTTCTGCTTTTATTTGGTTTTGGTTGGGTCCTGCTGTGACGATTGTGCAACACTGGTGGGAGTATAATAGTTTTGTAAGCTTCCCCTGGTGTATGCAACAATACGAGTCTGAGACGATGTCTTTATTTCCCAGAACAATCTTTTGCCTCTAGTGTTTGCACACTTGTGCTTTGCCCCTTGTCTGTCTATCTCTTTCCCTAAACCTCTCGCTCTCTCTCTATCTTTCTCTCTGCCTGTCTGTCTGTCTGTCTTTAACTGTATGTATCTTTCTGTCTCTGTTCCTGTATGTGCATAGTCGTATTTGGGCAACTGAGGACAAAAGTTTCTCTTGGCTTTACAGCGTCAACAAGCAAATACTAGAGATGAAGGTAACATGGATGGCAGGTAGGCGGGCAAATACCATATAACAACAACAATAACAGTAACAACAACAACAACAATCAAAGTATGCACCGACAACAACGCTAACAACAGCGATAAGTTGTTGATTTTGATATTTGAATGCAAAAGTTACCTATACAAGAAGGCAAAATTCTAACCAGCCATGTTAAAGAAAGCCAACAGTCTAAGCTCAGTTTGGCAAAGGAGATAGAAAAGCAACTGCAGCAACAGCAGCAGCAGCATCAGTAACTGCAACAAAATGGTTGCATGCCGAGGCAACGTTAAACCTTGGTTGCACTTTAATTTCAAAATTGCATGCGAAATCGAAATAAAGCCAACTGATAACAACAATAGCATAGAGCCATAGCAATGGATAGACTAAAGGAAAATTGTTGGCATAATTGAATGGCCGGATGAAGTAATTGAAGAAAAAGAAAAATAAATTAAATGGCAGAAGAGGATATATAGAAATGAAAGAAAATCCAATCGGAACTGCTAATATATCATTAAATGCTTATAAGTACATTTATTCTATAGTTTGTCTTAATTTTTATATTCTTTTAAGTGGTCTAGTGAAATATGAAGTTCAATTAATTTATACTGTAATTTTAGTTGCATGTCCATTCCACTGTACAACAATTGTTATGAAACTGAAGTTGCACAACTGGGTCGCGTTTGTCTGTATCCTGCTAGTTGGACTTCAGAAGGAATTGTGTTGGTTTGTTTGTCCAGGTTTCTTGTGCATTTTTGTTTATCTTTAAACTCGTTGGACTCTCAAGACTTTTAGCGACCATGCAACGTTTCAGCTTCAGCTCCCCAATGGAGTTTACGCTTTAGCTTTGCGCCGTAGTTTGTTCTCTGTTTTGTTAAAAAAAAAGGGGAAGGGGGGGGGGGGCAGGATATGGTAGGGGGTTTAGCAATAGCGTGCTACTTCACAGCGACTTTTATGGTCATCCAAAAAGTATGACAACTCAGGCTATTGCTCTTGTTGTCCTCGGCAATTCACAACCCACAACGACCCACAACGCACACAATGCGAGCCAAAGGCGCACGACTCTCTCACATATACCCATCCTCTGCACACACACACACACGCTCACATATACACATACAGGATTATATGAACTGCTTCGTAGCACCGTACTTATTTATATACTTATAGTTTACGGCGCAGCGGGACATATTGTGCTTGAATATATATATATATATATATACGTATACATATATATAGATATATATTTTTGTTCTAATGAAAAAGTTATGACCATCAAATAAAGTATGCTGCTTGCCAGCAACAGCAACAACAGCAGCCACAGTAAAAGCGACAGCAACAGCAGCAGCAGCTCAAAAGTGAAGCAGAACTGTTAAGTGACCGACCGTAAGACCTGCAATCGTTGTTCTCCTTGTGCTGTTTGGTCGGTTGTCGGTGACCTCGTCGACAGTTGACTCTATTGTGTGTTCCTGTTTATGCTACGAACTCTTATTGTTGCCGCTGTCGTTGCTGCTTTTGCTGTTTCTGCTGCTTGGACTCACCCTTGGTTTTTCCTTTTGTATTGCTGTTATTATCTTTTGTCTTGTGTTGGCTATTTCTTTTCTTCATCTTGTTGCCTTTGTTGTTGTTGTTGTTGTTGTTGCTCTTATTACATACATATTTCTCATTCGTAGTACGTTTAATTCAGTTTTCATATACACACATGCAGTTGTATATACGCATATATATATACATATATATTTATATATGTCGTATATGAGAAACCTTTTGCCCACTGGGCGTATACTTTATCATACAATATTGTTTCGTTTTTATTACATGTCAGTCAGAGACGTGGACGTCGTCGTCGTCGGGACGTCCCTTTGTGGTTACATTTATCACTATGTGAGTCAGAGCGTGTAAAGTGCGTTCTTTGGTTTTATATGAATTTTTCCTGTTTTTACAGTTTTTTATGCACTCAACATCAAAATTTGTTCGTCAAGAGTTTTACCACAACAACAACAGCAGCAGCAACAAAGCCAACAACAAACAACCACAACAATTTTGTTCCCAAAGTTCTAATTTGTAGTATCTTTTTTTTTTGTTTTGTTTTGTCCTCTTTTTCCTTGGATGAGCTTAGGCAATGTCAAACAGAATGAACACTATATCCAGTCAAAGGAACTTCTCTATGGCACTCATATTCATTTGTCAAGATGTGTAGATTTTTAACGAGCATTACCATAAAATTACATATGCAAATATATATTTGCATATATATATATATATATATATATATATGTATATTTATATTTAGATATATTTTGAAAAGTATTTTAGACTGTTTCTTTTTTTGGTGTGTGTGCAAAACCTTAAAACTTTATTCTAAAGAATGCTTACTTCTTAGCATATTATAAACATAACTGAAGATAAAGACAAAAGGTTATCAGTTTAAACCGACAACAAAAAGATTTTCAAGTCTTTATATAATATAACAAATATGTCAAGATGTTCACAGTAAACGTTTGCCTTGAAATTCTATTTGAAAGGAAATGCAAAATTCGGAGAAATTACAATTTCTTTTTATAAAATAAAAAGAGAAATATTCTAATTTTGCATGTTTGCATATGCCAAGCTCAGGTAAGATTTGAGAGGAGATATTTGTCTGCTCTGCATACGCAATATTCTTGGTGAGGACGTAATACGTGACAATTACTACATTTTAGGTAAAACATGCTCATTAAATCATTTCAGCTTAATGTGGTAAAGGTAAGAGAAACAACGACAAGAACAACTGGAGAATGTGTGCCAAGTCTTTGTTTAGTTGTTGCTGTTGCTTGTGTGTCTACTGCTGGGAATCCTACCTGAGCGCACTATTTGTCTACGTTGTTAGTTTACCAGCTGTAGGCTAAAACCATTAGGAGACAGTGTAGGCCAGGCCAACTTGTCTATATGAACAATGGCCTAGCAGGATTGTTGGCTGCCAGGCAAAAGTGAGCAACAATGCAAAAGCCTCGTAAAGGATTTAACGATGGGGCACGATGACGACGATGACGATGATGCCGACGATGAAAAGTATGAGTACAGTGAGGTGTACAACGGCAGTGATGAGTGGGACACAGTGCCACTACATGCAACTACAACATGCCACAACATCAGCATCAGCTCAAGGAACAAAGCCAACTGCCAGCCGGGCAAATGAACAAGCAAGTCAGGTCCCTAACCCGCCTTACCACGAATAGCCAACCATCTAGACAGAGAGACAGACTAACCAGGAAGTGTAACATCAGCGCTGGCATCCTTTAGTGTCCTTTTGGCGCACTTTGCATGACGCTAAGCTCGACCAAGTTCAGTTCACTCCTCTCCTTAGTGGCATCCTACGGCCACTCTCCATCTCTCCACATTACTTATTACAATTATTATTTAATGTAGCCTCAACAATGGCAGCAACAGTTTCTTTATTGTGCCCACCTCAGACTAGAGATGGGCAGACATGAGCAGCAACTGGAGCACCTGATTAAACTAGTTAATCGTTACCACTCATTGCTAAGTAATTGCTCTTATTTAATTAATTAATTGCATAGTTATCTCTTTCTCCCCTTTATATAATGATCTAAGCTTTTAATCAACATTTAATATCAAAATTAAGATTTATTTATATATAAGTGAATATAAGTGAAGCAAACATTCTAAGAATATTTTATATTTTAATTGAAGATACTTTTAATAATGAAAATTTTTGCTTTGAATAACCATAAAAAAGAAAAATCTATTGACATGAAAATTAAATAAGTTAAGAAGCAAAAGGATTGAAAATTGAAAATCTACCAAAATAAAATATTATAAATCGAATTGTAAAGTACATAATTTTAAATGCACTTTTATTTCAGGTTTAAAGAAAAACTAGTTCAGAAAATATATTTTTAGTTTTTAAAAATAAGATTTTAGAGGATTTTGAAAGAGTTTTAAATGAAAAGCCTCTTTATATACTTTGATTAATTAATGTTGGTGATAACGATTAATTAATGTTGGTAATAACGAAAGAACTGAATTTTCATTTTGTTAGTTATCTGTTAACCGAATCACAGTCTTGATCCTTTCACGCTTTCATCTCTATTCATTCACTACCTTGGGCTCTATTGTGGTCTGTTGTCCACTGCGTGTCGTTGGCATTGTTTTGGCCTTTTGTAGGGCTTACCTAGGCGGCTGCTGTTGTTGCTTGAGTGTAGACTTTTTCTTATTGTTGTAGTTGTTGCTGCTGCTGTTGTTGTTGGTATTGCTGCTGGTCTAGATGTTGCTGTTATTTTTGTTTGCTGTCCCCCTCGTTATTCTTTTGTTGCATGCACTTTTCACAGCAGTATTTCGTAATATTTGTTAAGTATGCTTTTGAAATTGTGGTCTTCCAGCATTATGTCATTCATTCATGTCGACGAGCAGCAACTAAGGCAAGCCTCGTGGACAACAAAAGACAGCAACAGCCACAGCAATGACAACGGCAACAACAACAACTGCAGCAGATGCAGCAGCAATAGGAACCATGCCCAAGGGGTAAAGAGAGAGGTACGAATATAACCGCCACGCATAGTTCTAGTTAAAGTTGAATGTAGTTGCCGTTGTTGCAGTTGTTGCAGTTGTTGCTATTGTTGATGATGTGGCTGGCATTGTCGTTAGACTTGTTATTGAAAGAGATAAAGAGCGGTTACTTAGCCACACGCTAGCATTATTGCAGCTTCTTCTAGTTGCTTTATTTCATTCGCTCTTCTTCTCTCTGTGTTTTGGTCTTCTTTAATTTGTAGTCGCCGTCAGTGTGTAATAATGTAACATAAATATTACTAATTTCATGGAATTTATTTAACTGTAGTGAAATTTAGTAGCCTGCAGTTTGGAAAAGTTGCTGCATTGCACATACGCCGCATAGACCGGCCCACAATTTGAGGCGTGCTGACAGCATCTGGCAGGCAGACTGAACACTAAACAGACAAAATAGATAGAGAGCCAAAGAAATAGAGAGAGAGAGAGAAAAGGAGAGAAATAGAGAGAGAGAGAGATAGATTGTTGGCCAGTCGGCCTGACAGCAAATTTGTACTTGGTTTTGTCTTAAATTTGAAGCTCTGCTCCATTGCATGTCCGCAAACGAATAGCGTCGACTCGATGTTATTTAAACGCACAGCATTTAGGCTTAAATTGCGGTCTCTTTTGCCGGCTTCTCATGAATTTAGCTGGCATTCACCATTCCTTCATTCCATTATTCCTCCTGGCGTGGCATGGTGTGGCATGCGTATGCTGGTGGGCGTATCATTAGACAGAGTCGACCTAAAGGAGATAAATGGCGACAGTCGTTGAACTTTTTTGCTTTGTAAGTTGTTTATGCATTTCAAATGAGGCGTGAGGCTGGCGAACGAAAAGCGTGGATTGTTAGTGGTGGTTGTTGAGTAGAAAGTTGAATGAGAGATGGGATGAAAGGGGGGGGGGGGATGGGGGAGGGTTTGGGTAATACATTTTATTTGCAATCTTAACCTTAATTTAGTTGCAAAACTCAAGTGGCTTGACAGTCAGAGCTCAGAGCGCCAGCGAAAAGGGGAGCCATGGAATCTGTCGTCTGAAATAAATGAAAATGCAAAAGCATCAGCAAAAAGCGCAGCAATAAACATACAAATACAAATACAAGCACACACATACACACACACACACACACACACAGACATACATACATACACCAAAAAAGCAAGCACGCAATGCGGCATTGCCGGCAAAATGAATTGCAAGAACCCTACAAAAAGGATGTCTAGGAAGAAATAGTAATGCCAAAGCCAAAGCTAGACTCAGAGAAAGAGTCAGAGTGAGGGCAATAGGAAGGAAGAGGGCGGAGTGGTAGAAGGGGGCACTTTTGCTTTGTGCCAAAAGGCAATGAAAATGACTAATTTAGAGTTTAATTAAAATGCGCTAACGATTTGGCGCTGTACAGCAATGGCAAACCCAACAGCAACAACAATGCCAACTCAATCGCAAACTCTCGAGGCACTAACTTAAGCCGCACTGTCGCTCAACAAAATATCTGACAAATAAATAAGCAGCCACCACTGAAATGGAAAACTGAAAATGGAGATGAATGTAATCTTTTGAAATATCTATTAAAATAATTGCTATTGCAATACCTTTAGGCATTAAATACTATTCTATAATACCAAGAAATTAAAGTAATTGAAAGAAATCACAGATTTAATTAGAATAGTGCTTTTGACTGATTAACAAAACTTTTGAAAAGCCAAAAGTCTAATTTATTTGTTAAAGATAACATCTATATACATATACATATATATTGCAAATTGAATATATTTTCCACATAAACCTTAAACAAAATTTGCTATATTAACAATCTATTCATGTACTTTTAAAAAGAACTTTTTAAACATTTTAATAACATAAATTATTGATATCAAAAATATATATATCTGTTAAATGAATTTATTGGCTTTAATACCAAATAAAAGTTGTCAAAATAAGAGAGAAAAGGGAGAAAAGATTTAAATTGCATGCCTTCTCTTGATCGAAATTGAAAAACTAAAAAGCATTAAGAAATATAAATATTTATAAATATACATATTAAATCTATAAATATAAATATTATATACATATTAAATTTATAAATATAAATATTATATTTTTATATTTTAAGATCAACATCTCCAATAGTAATTTATTTAAAATTAAGATACATTTTCTTATGGTCTTACATATAATGGAGGGAATTGAAAAGTCGACTTTTTGACTTGCAAATGTACATTCGTATATATTATTTATGCTTTTCGATTACAAATCAGAAATTTTCTTTGATTGACGTTTTATTAAATTAATTGCCTAACGATAAAAAAACAGACAAAAACACACACACACACACACACTTAAATTTATAATTATAGGAAGAATGATTATAATAAATAAAATGCGTTATTTAATCAATATAATTAGTAGTCAGCTAAGTCAATTTAAATTGCCTGAATCATTGAGTGCAGCATTCTATAAATTCTTTTCTTTCATATATTTATTTACATATATACATACATATATATTTGTATATAAGTATAGTTATGCTAGTCTGCGATTAATGATGCCAAATTAAGTGAGGTAACATTGATAGAGCATTAAATAGCGAAGCAACTGACTGTTTTAATACACTCGAAAATATTTTCTTTAGCTTGGCGACAAAATTGATGGCTCATTGTTGATGTTGTTGTTGCTGTTACAATTGTTGTTATTATTGTTGTTGTTGTTGCCTAGCACCCAGCAAGTCGTTTTGGTTGATTTGGCGTTATTAATCGACTGGCATCCATAATTGTGGTTGCCATTATAATTGTCATTATATACAATACATGGATAGATGACAGTAGTGTCTTGTCGAAATGTCTTTCGCGATTGTTCTGCCAGTAGTAAGTATATATATATATATCTATATGTGTCTGTGTGTGTGTGTGTGTGTGTGTGTGTGTGTGACAATGTAATTGACTGTGAATAATAACCGCTATAATAATTTTCAGCCAGAAGACAGAGTCAGGCAATAGCTGTATCCAAAAACCGAGCAACTCCTAGCCAGCTAAGTTAACAACAACAATAATGCCAGCAATGTTGATGACATGAGTGAGCGAGAGAGGAGAGATAGAATTTTGGAGTGTGCGATAGAGAGAGAGAGAGAGAGGGAGAGCAGTTGATAGGACGCTTGTTTTCCTTACAAGACACTGGCACAATTTGCGATTGACAATCCTATTAATAACAACAACAGAAGCCCCAGCAGCTCCAGCAATTCGAACAATGGCAGCATCATCATCATCATCTAGACACAGTCAAAGGCATAAATAAACAGGATAGATAGATAGACGAATAGAAGATATAGCACACCGAAGTTGGTATGATCTATGTTTAGACTTTCCGTTCGTTATTCGTTACTGAACATCAAAATTGATGTTAAACTTGCCATACATTTTAAAGGACACAGCATCTCTAGAGAGAGTAGACAGGCGTATAAAGCAGATGGAGAAGGGTTTTTAGCCCCCTGACGGGGCAAGTGGCATTACAATCATCATAAATGACATTGCTCAATTGCATTTTGGGGCTTAATTGTTTTTGGGCTTATGGCTCGGCGATTAACAATATAACGGCGCACAAATTTGACACGAAGCCGACATCGTTAGGGCAAGATTGAGGGTTGGGTTGGGGTTAAAGGCAATCTCCTTTGGGAGTGGGCAGTTTAGTGGATGGAGTTGGGTTTGCTTTTGGTTTTGCCGTGTACCAAATGTCAGCTGCGTTGGCAGTTCTGTATTGAATTATTGACATAATTTACAAAATCTGTGGCTAATGGGGCGTATGACTGTGTATAAATACCCATTTCTATCTCTTTGCCACACACACACATACACACAGAATGGCTTATGTAAGTACAGCAGTTGAGTGTGGGTGTTCTGAAATGCATGTCAAAATTTAATTTGTATATGCATAATGTGTCTGTGTGTGTGTGTGTGTGTGTATGACTGACAAACAACAGACCGCAACAGGTTAATTTATATTGCCTTCAATTTATTGAATTATTATAGCTCATTAATAGCTCTGGTGAAATGCGATTTGGGATTTAGAATAGGGCGAATAATGAGAATTTTACCCTTTGGGGTGGGGGGTGGAAAAACAACCCAACACCACCTTTATTTCCTCTAAATGCGTTCACATTGTTGTCTGCGAGGTTTATCATTGACATTTTTCAGCTTGTTAGTCAAATTGAGCATTAGTTGTCCATCAATTAGTAAATTATTCATCAACTTTTTATTTTTTAATATATAAATTCCAAAAGTTAACTCTCGAGTTACTGAGCTGTGAACTCTCTGGCTAAACCGCTGAGTGGCAATCACAACTGTGGATATAAGCC
Source organism: Drosophila emarginata (assembly GCA_037075365.1). Lineage (NCBI taxonomy): Eukaryota > Metazoa > Arthropoda > Insecta > Diptera > Drosophilidae > Drosophila > Drosophila emarginata. Next base: position 8,083,343 of record JBAMCD010000221.1, read on the forward strand.
AGGCCAGCAGTATATATATGTGTGTGTGTGTGTGCGAACAATGTAAACCATAAAACTAATCTTATTTGACAGATGAATTAATTAAAATCAGTGGAACGCATCTAAATGGCATCACTGCCTCTCGGTACAACGGTGCGTTCACTTCGGTCCAAAATTTACCTATGAAAAGGTGATTTAGTTAGAAATTGAGATGGGGGAATATATTGCACTGGCGGCCATGGAGAAGCACTTTCATGTATTTTCAAATTAATTTAACACTGTCAATTTGTTGTCCAGCTTACAGCGGCGACAGGCAGTCGTAGAGTAGTTTTGGTTAGTTATAGTTGTTGTAGTTGTTGTTGTTGTTATTGTTGTTGTTGTATCCATTTGGTTGGTAAACGTTAACTAATTCCATGGAAATGTTGCCGCTGTAACTGCTGCTATTTGCATTTGAAACCACAGTAACAACCGAGGGCAATGGGCAGAAACAGAACAGAGACATAGACATGGGGTATGGGTTATGGGTGATGACTAAAGAGGGGTGGGGAACGACACGTGATAGTGCGGCGTGTCAGTCCATGCTATGCATTTGCCCACAGCAATTGGCGCGACTCTGAGTGACTGACATTTAGCATGATTTAATGACACCGCTGCAGGGGACATGGCGTCCGAGTCTAATGAAATTCTGCACAGAGAATGAGATAGATAGACAGATAAAAAGAAAGAAAGAAAGAAAGAGAGAGACAGAGTGTGTGTGTATGTGTGTGTGTGTGTGTATATTGAACAAACTGGGTCCTGTTGTAAGATGCAAATGGCCAATCTGTAGAATGGCTAAAATAAAATTTAGCTTGTACACAATACGAGTACAATGAAGGAACATCACTAAAAGCATTGTCATGTAAAAAAAGCAGCAGGAACAGAAACCATAGAAGGAGCTGAAGCTGGACCTGGATCTGAATCTGGAACGGGAGCATGGACAAACAAGAAAAACGGTGACTGTTAGCTGTAAATGCTAATGACTTTGCGTTGTTATCGATGTCAAAGTTTGCGCTAATAATAAACTTCAACTAAAACTAATTAAGCGACTTGCTCACAGAAACCCGACAACCCGCTGCTTTCAACCCCCCGTTTATTTTTTCCTTTTCTTTTTTTTTTTGGTGAAATAATTAATGAACTGCATTAACAGGAGGGGAAACAGGAGGTTTCAAGGGAAAGCAACGTCAATGCTTTAGCAAAGCTCACACATGACGCAACCAACTTCATTGCCATTGTTCTTCCAACTATTTTGACCAGTCCAACATTCACCCCAAACCACCAACCAGAAGCGACGCATTTTTCAAAGAACAATATAGAGAAAGAGAGAGAGAGAGAGTAGTTTCTAAAAGTTTATTTGACAAAATGTCATGTCAATGTTTATCAAAGGTAAATTTTTTATTTTATTATCATAACCATATGAAACATGGAATTCATCAATTTAAAGTTTTATATAACATTCTCAAAAGTGGAAATGTAACCATTTTGTAATGAATCAAAGAGAATATTTTTCATGAATATATATTGTTTGAGTGGATATTTAATTAGTTATTATTTGGCTAAAGTAATCTGGTCGGAAAAGGAAAACTTTATTCTAAATAAAAGTTTCTATTTGAAATGAAATAATTTTTGTATTCTGTGATGGTATAAACAAATGAAAATTCTGCATCCATAGAGATAATTTTAATATAATTATACAGTAATATATTACAAATTTATATTATATATTTTAACAAACGACTCAACGAAATACCAAGAAATGTAGTTTGAAATATTTATTAAATCCACATTTGCCATTCATTTTAATTTTCAGCAATATAATAGAATAAATAAAATATCCCTAAGGGGTGTGGCGTTTTTAGAAACGATCAAGAAACCCTCGTTTAGTGGTTACATATTAGTGACGGAAGGCGTCAGTTAGACAAGCGTTTGAAAACTATTAAACAGCGACCCGTCCAAAGTTCACAAAACACAAACGGAAAACGGAAGGCGCGTGCTGTTGCCTGTCAGAGTTCACTGGTTCTGGTCCTGGCCTATTGTTATTGTTGTTGTTGTTGTTGATATTGTTGTTGATGTTATTGTTGTTGCTGGTAGTGGTTGTGTTGCTACTGCTACTGCTGCTGCTGTGGTCTAGGACAAACAAACTAGAGTCTCTGTTGGCGCAGGCTTTTAAGCATTTGTGTAACATTAATTAAATTTATATTCAAACAGCGCGCGACTTAATTTCTAATTTCCGCCTCAGCTGAGGGCCAAGCCACAACCCGCAGTGGGTGTGGATGCCAGTCCTGTGTCTCTGACTCTCTCTATGTGTGTGTGTGTGTGTGTGTGTGTGTGTGAGTCCGTGGCTAGTGGTTTGTGTATGTGGCATTGTGTGATAGGTGCGCTCCGTGGGTGGCTGACACTTTAAGCAACCTGGGCCTGAGACTGGGCGTCATTAACTTTAATGCTTCGCTTTATTTAGCAGCAAACGAATGTCAGAACGACAACCTCAACATCAGCATGAGTTGGCGCCTGGGCGACAAGTAGTGGTGTGAATCCAAACATGGGCGGTAAGAGAGTAGAGAAGCATCACATCAAGCTTCCACATTGCCATCAGTACCAGTACCAGCATCATCAGGAACATGACCACCCACCCATCAGCAGAAACAAGTGCGAAACGAGGTTGTTATGAAATTTATGCCAGGCATACTTTTGTCATAATTGCGGCTCCTTTTGACTTTTGTACTTCAACGTTGTTTTTGGTTTTACTTCTCTTTTTTCCTTCTTTTTTTCCAGCGTTCAGGTTGAAAAGTGTCGACAGTTTTGAAATATGGGCCAGAGTAAGTTTTTACCCGGTGTGTGTCTGTGTCTGTGTGTGTGTGGTGTGTAAAATTGGTAAATGGTTGGGGTGGTACATGCAAATGTAATAAACCTGACATTGCCAGGAATTCTGGACCCCCAATCCCATTTGTGATATCAAATCCAACTGTTTTTCTACACCTCACCCCCATCCAAGTGTCTGTCAGTTTGGTGCACGGTGACGATATCTCCTGTCAGCTTATTTGCTTGCTCAGCTGCCACCTGAAGCTGTGATCTTGGGCGACCAACAGTTCATGCCCACACCCCTTAGGAATGGCTGACATCCTTTTTATCCTGGTGCTTGCTTCATTTTATGCTTGTTGAGTTAATAGTGGCTGCCTTCCATCTCTATTTTAGTGCGATGTTCTCTAGTTGGTTGCTGGTGGTAAGGTAGTCTATTGCAAGTGCCGTAATTTGTAATTTCGGGTAAATGAATTTTTGGCTTTTCTGGTTGTGGTCCTTTAGCACCCTTCAATTCTTCCTCTCTCTCTCTCTCTATATATATATATATATATCTATCTGACAAGTGTTTGGCACTTTCGACTGCCTGAAATTGCAGGTTACCATGTTCAATTGTCAAAAAGGAGCCCTAGTCCTGGTCTTGGTCTATTCTGCTCTTCTCTTCTCTTGTTTATCGTTTGGCCTCTCGCCCGCTCAATGTCGAACTTTTAAATAAACCATAAAACAAGACTATTTACTTCAGTTGCGTTGTGGCCATAACTACAATTTCTAGATGGAGAGAGAGAGAGAGAGAGAAAGAGGAAGGGAAAATGTAGAGTGGTGTGAGTCCAATGGGTGGGGTTTTGGGGTCTGAGCGTTTTATCTTGTTTTTATTGCTTCTTTAGCTGTGGGTTCTGCTTCTGGTTGCCATTTTTGGCCGACAGTCTCTGGTTATTTTTAGTGTCAGTCGTGTTCAATTTCGTAGGTTTTGTCCCCCAACCTATCCAACTGTACCTGTACAGGTGTTTCATGCTTTTCAACTTTTTGTTCGCTTCTATTTTGTTTTTTTTTTCTTTCTATTTTTTAACTTTTTTTTTTTATTTTAGCCATGACGGGACCCACATAAAATGGACAGTAAAGTGAAATTGTCAGCTACAACAATGGCCTAAAAATTGCCATTACGTTTACACTAAACATTTTTGGAGCATTGAGAGATTGAGTAAGTGCTTAAACACTCCCACCAATAATTAGCATTCATTTAATAGTTTTTGGTTTTGGCTTTCTACTTTAGTTTTAAGCGGTGCCAAACTGATTGTAGATAGACATCTACCATTGCCATTTCCCATCGTTCAAACTGTTTTAATTCTCAAAAGCGTTTACACGAACCGAGATGACGGAATGGCATACGATAGGGCCAACATCAATGACAACACCAAAACTTAAGATAATGTACTATGGAATAATTATACCATTTGACATGATAATAAATTCAAATAAAATTTCACTTGTATTTAAAGTAAAGAAAATTCTAAAAAAGAGAAAACCTGAAACATTTAAGTTGCAAGTTTGTTCTTGCTGTTGATTGCTGTTGGATCCACAGTGCAAGTGCAACAACGTCGACGTTGACTGCATCTCATCGTAAAAGTTTAAGTGTTTGCCAGACATTTTCTCGTTAACTGCGAGCATCCAAGTGATTTTTGATGCCAACGTTCGTCCCTTGCTGCAACCATCCCATAGCCCCCAACCCCTTCCCCTTTTCCCTTTCCGAAAAAAAAACACTTGGGCTGGGCAGAATGACGCTGAGGGCGTGGCTGCTTTAAAATTCTTGTTAAAATCAGAAATTAGCTAAAAAGTTGCTGCTGCAAACAAGTAGTTTGAGGGCGACATTTTTACCAGTTGAAGTAGATTTTGTTGCTGTTCGAGTTGTTTTTGTTGTTGTTGTTGTTGTTGTTGCTACTATGCCATTGCAATTTTCTTAATTTAATTTTAAATCCGCTGTCCATCAAGAAATTGGCTGCCTACCATATAATACACTTAAGCAGTTGGCCTTATGCGGCAGTAAAATGAATAAGTATATATATATATATATATAATCCATGTCGAATGAAAAGGATATGCAACGAGCTGCTCCGGAGGCTGCAGAAAGCCAAAACCATTTAATAAATACCACAATTTTCTATCCATCCACTTGGTACCCACTCGTTATATTGCCACACGCTGGCATTGTAATGCACATAAAATATTTTCATTTTATTTTCAATATACTTTCACCCATTTTGGACTTTTTTTTCTTCTTTTTGCCATTCTCTTGCCTCGTTGGTTTTTCTCTTGCTGGGTTTTCTTTTCCTCTTTTTTTTTTTGTTTTGGTTTTTTTTTCTCTTTTTTTTTCTTTTTTTGGTTTTACGACTACGACAAATAAAATGTGCATGATTTTATGATCTGTTGATATTCCATTACAATTTTGTAAATATTTTGTTGCTTCTACTCCTTCAGAGCTCTGGCTGGTTGGCTCACACATCCTCGCACTTATATTGCTGTTACAATAGACTTACAAACACATTCCAAACTCATACTCAAACTCATCTTTATGCCCATCCTTGTACTCAACTCGTTCCCCGTATATATGTATGTATGTATATATGGTAGAAAAAGATATTTGAGTCTCTCTGCCAAGCAATAGGGCACAATGGAAAAGACCTACTACATCCATAGAAGTGGAAGATGGGTAAATGGGAATGTGTGATGTCTGTGTGTGTGTGTGGGTGTAGCAATAGAAATAAGGATACAAGAGGCCTTTCCCTTGATTGCTTTTTACTTGCCTGCCAGAAAGTAACGGAATATTTTTGTATTTTAAGCTTATTTTTTATCCAATATGCACAATGATGCTTATACAATTTATTGCTCATGAATATACATATAGACATATGTATGCTGCCGGCGAACACTTCCTGCTCTTCAAACATCCTTTCGATACAATATTCTCTGGTGTGTGTGTGCGTGTGTGTCTAAGATTATTGCATATTATAAGCTTTGCAGCTATAAATGCAACAATTCAAAGTTCGAACAAAAGACAAACAATAAGCCCAGCCCTTCCCCTCTTCAATAGCCCGAAGTAATCCAAATGTCGTACCGGAGTTGAAGCTTAAATTACAGAAAGACAGAAAGAGAGAGAGAGAGAGATGTGGGAGTGAGCAAGTCCGGTTTTGGCTCTTAAATTTTTTAACAAGCAAAATTGCTAAACAAATTTCGCTTAAATTTTTATTTCAACGCAAACAGTAACAGCAACTTGCATAAATGATTTATTGCCACAAACAAAATGCCGGCGTTGCTGTTGTCGTTGTCGTTGCCATTGCCCCCTTGTTGTTGTTGTTGCTGTTGCTGTTGCTGTTGTTGCTGTTGCTTTTGCTGTTGTTGTTGCTGTTACTGCTGTCGTCTTTGCTGCCACTTCAACTGCCATTGCTAGTCAAGCATCAAAATTTGTGCCGTGACCAAAAACAGGCGGCCATTGCCAGGACAAATTTGTGTGGCAGGCAGTAGAAATGGTCGAAAGCAAACAGAACACTCGAGACGAGGCCCAGCCACACGCTCGTAAAATTTTATATCCAATTTTACGATTTCTGACGCAAAAAGTGAAACTAACCATTTCGACATTAGACATGAACACATCTCGACTATAGTCCGGCCCCCGTCAGCAATGCGGGCGGACATGAACCATATACATAGCCATGGCTCGAACAGGAGCTGAACCTTCGCCTCTGCTTGAGAATAAAGGGGGGACATGATATTTTCTTCTTTTTTTTTTTTGTCTGCCAGGGGAAGCGGAGAGGTGTTAGCCTAGCTCTTGGGACCGCTAGGCAGAAGGGAATACAACCGATGCCTTTGCAGCTTGGGCGTCAACGAGCGAACAAACGTCAAGGATGCTGTGCATATTTTTTGTTGGACATTCGCTTTCATTTTGCTTGCCATTTTTTTTTCATGTTTCCATTTTGGTTATTTTTTTTTTTCTTCTTCTTTTTTGTTTGCTATGTTGCTTTTTCTTGTTTTTGGTTTTTCGATTTTGGTGATGACAGCCAGAGCGACATTAAATGCCCCGCTTCAGTTCAGTTGTTTGTGCTTCTGTGGTCTGGCTCGGTTGGCATTGGTTTTTTTTTTTTTTTTTTTTTTGGGTGGGGAGGGGTAGAGGGGCTTGAGCATGGGCCTGTGCCAGAGACCAGCTGGTCGAGCATTCCGGTCATATTGATGGTCATGGCACCACCCAAAAATGTCGGCAATTTAACAGACATGCGAGGGTTGCCCCAAAGAAAGACTGACCCACAAAATGCCAATTAAATTATGTCTAAGAACAAAGAGAGAATTGCTGGCCAGAATTATATTCCATTGCTCATTGTTATTCAATGCTTAAGGACTAATAATTGTATATAAACACAAGTAGTAAGAAAGTATAAAAGTATATATTAATATCCAATCAATTGCTGATGGCCATAATTGAAATTGGCTAACTAAAATTGAAAAGGATTTCTATAAACTTTAAAATAAATTTGTTGTAAAAATATATTCAAGAAAATGATATTTATAATAATTCATGATTGATTCGTACTTTAAGTGGGCTAGAATTTACAATCAAATTGATAGTAATATTATTTCTTATAACTTTTCATTGATTTTAGGGGCAACCCTCGCTGTTTGCCCTTAGAACTATGTCTCAAGTCCGACTATTGACTGTCCCTGCGGCTATGTTGACTCTAAGGCAGTCCAGGGCAATGCCACTGTTTGGTTTGCTTGGGTTCTGGGTCTGGTTTTGGCAAATCAATGACTGACCGGGTGTCATTAAATGCTTGATCGTTTAATGTCCTTCCCCCTTAGAATGCCTGAATTCCAAATGCCAATACCTTCCCCTCCTTCATATCCTGATGCTGCAGCTGGTGCTCCTTCTGTTGAAGTATGTGCCTGGTGCTTTGGCGTCGTCCTCAAAGTTGTTGTTGTTGCTGTTGTTGTCGTTGTAGTTGTCGTTGCTGTTTATCGTTTCGCACTTCCGTTGGTCAACTTCCTGGAGCGATTGGGAGAGCAACGACTGGGGCCAAAATCAATTGGAAATTAATTTCATGCTTTGATTACCGGTCATGACGCACGTTTTATGACCTTGAATACGACACTTTTGTGTCGTCGCCAGAGCCACTGCTACTGCTACTGCCACTGCCATAGCTATAGCCATTTGCCATTGCCATTGCCATTTGCCATGGCATTGGTATCGACCGTTGTTTTGTCCTGTTGCCCGATTGCCCTGGTGGCTGTGTCCATTTCCTCACTAAATTAGCCAGGCAATGGCATGAATTGAAACGTAGTTTGTGCTATGCCAGCCAGAACCTTCTGATGATTGCTGGTGTTGCCTCAATTTATCAAAGCCTCGACTCATTCGTTGATGCTTGTCAGGTAGGGGAAAGACATGGCCACATGCTACGTGGGCGCCTCGTTAATTGAAATGTTTATATGACTTTTTATGGCCTGCCAAAAAAGGCCCATTACATTTACAGGATTTCAATGGCCATCGATTGATTTTGATGCGGGGAAGTGGAGGGACCAACATTGCCTGATTAAACTAATTCGCACCAATAATTCTCATTGAAAGTGCGAAATTCATTTATTGCTTAGCGACGGCAACTTCAATGCCAAAACCAACACCAACTTCTACACATCCCTTGTAAGTATATATGTAAAATGATTGCATTAAATTTACTTTGTCCAAGTTACTTGAGCCACTGGGAATGGCATTGCTGCTCCTGGAGCTACGGCTGCTGCTTCTTTCACCTTTTTGCATCCTTTGTGTCAGCAAAAGTTTTTCTGCACGTTTGTGCAAATCCATTCAATATGGCTGCCGTTGTCGCTTCCACAGGATACCAAGGCACCTAGCTTCAGCTTCCATTCCGGCCACCTCCTGTGGACAATCTTAGGCTGCCTGCCACCAACCGCTTGCAACCAACTCTATTCAATGCTTTTCTTCGATTCTGTAGGAAAGTTGAATTCTGCCTTTTATCGAAATCCAGGAAGATGATGGAGAAATGGATGTTAAAGGGGAGAAAATGGCTAAGGAACAGCAACAGAAGTAAATGGGTAAGGAGGGGTGAACGCATTTGAGGATAACCAAAAGGTGCTTTTATATGCTTAATGGAAAATCTAATTTATGACCTATGGCTTTTCTGTTCGTTGCGTTTTCTTTGCAGCAGTACGACGTTGCCATCGTCCTCATCCTTGTCGTCCTCGTCGTCGTAGTCCATCGATGCCACAGACACATTTGTGCTTTAGATTTGTATTTGTCCTTTTTTTTTCTTTCTTTTGCAGTTAAAGCAAAAGGAATAACCAAGCAGCAGAGCAGCAGCAGCACCACCACCAGTGCCAGTCTATTCTAAAACAAATGAAGATTAATGCGAATCGAATGTGCTGCTTTAGTAAGTAGGAAAAGGAGTGCAGTGCAGCAGGTTCTACTTCTTGACTGGCCACACACAATCACACACACACACACACACACACACACACTCCATTCAAAAATTAAACATTCCGAATGCATTTATAATTTAAATGAATAACCCAGTCATTTCTTTTCTTTCGCTTCCTTTCCCATTCATTCATTCATTCATCCATTTGTTCGTTGTTCATTCTGTCTGCCATTTTTCTACTCCAAATGAACGGAAGTTTTAGCGCATAAATTTGAATGGGGAAAGAAAGGCTGGGCCCCAGATGATGATGATGATGATGATGACCCGATGAGCTCACCGCACACATGCCCGAAACCTCAAACCATCAACCTTTTCGCTCCCCCTCTCTCTGTGTCGAACTCCTCAATAAATTGCCGAAAAATTATGTTTAACACAAGTTGCCGCAAATTGGTGCAACTGCTGCATTGCAATTGACGGCGATTATCGCAGCCAAAAATAGTTTTGTTTGTTTGTTTGTTTGTTCAATTCAAAAGGTTGCGTTCACAGAGTCTATTGGCATTTTAAACGTTATCGAAAACTAACCAAAAACTGCTAAAAACTATCGAGCGCTTTTCTCATTTGTACTATGTTTGTTGTGTGTGTGTGTTTGTATTGGGGTGTGGATTTGGGTGTGGATGTGGGTGTATGCTCTAAAAATTTATAAGCCCCAGCTTTTGCCTTTTATATATACATATATATCGGTGTGTGTGAGTATGTTGGTAACTGCCAAAAAGTTGTTGCAGTTGCAGTTGCGCTTTTTGTGCTAGGTTCGAGCTTCGCAGTTGGCAGTTCAATTTGGAGCAAAGCGGAGCAATTAAGTGTAAAAATGCGAAACACATACGCGGCAAAGTGCACAGAAGCCCACAACCACGAAGAACATGACCCAATACTCTTTCTCCACCATCACCAAATACCCAGCCAGCTAGCCATCCAGTCAACCAGGGAGTAGCAATCCATGCGTTGGGGGCCATGGCCATGTCACCTTCTAAACGAAATGAGCAGCAAATTGGCAGTAAATTTGTTTGCTATTTTTCTTTTGCTGTTCTGCAATTTGGTATTTTGCTCGTTTTTAGAAATGTGCAACAGTTTTTGTTGTTTTGTTTTCTCGTTTATATTTTTTTTTGATTTTTTTGTTGCATGACCAAACTTGTTTTTCCAACTAGTAAGTTAAGCAGTAGAATTGTAAATTGAGGGTGCTAGGCACTGGGCAATGGGCAGAGGGAGAGGGAGGGAGAGGAGAAGGGATGTAAAAACGATAAGGTTCCTTCTCCATTGCCATCCCATTTCGCTTGCTTTTTAAACTTGTTCTGTGTGCAAATTTAATTTGTTCGCCGTTTTTGACCAACTGAGATTCAGATTACAAGCCATAAATGCTGCTGCTGTTGTTGTTGTTGCTGCCGCTGTTGTTCGACTGCAATAACTCGAAATCAAAACGCAGCGGGAAGTCACCAGTCGGGCCACTCTGTCATGGTTTTTGCAGCAAACGCCTTTCGACCCACCCATGAACAACCTCGTCGGAGTCTGTGTTTGTATGTGTGTGTGTGTGTGTATATATGAGAGTGCATGTCTATAGGTATAGGCAAGTTGAACATCATTTACTGCTGCCGCTGACACGCGCTTGAAACCTGCAACCCCCCCTGACCTCCCCTGAGTAAACGAGCAAATGCCGCTGGATATGAATGTGGACTTCTGGCGCTGGCAACAAATGCCGCAAGTGCTTAACGCACACTGTTAGAGGAGACAACGAGTTACAGCCGATGGAATACATCGAATCTTCATCGGACATTAGGACAGAACCAATTGCCAATCGCTTGCAGTAATCGGCGTCGAGTTGGGGCAATTGATTAGAAGAACTAGCTGAAAAATGTGCCCATGCAGAGGGATTTGCAACGCCATTGAAACAGGAACTAGGCAAAATTCGTAGTACCAGCATGACGAGTTTTAAACTCCATACCATCCCTTGACCCCCAATTTATGTCCGCTCTCTAGACAGAGAACTGGTCCGGCCTTCGATCGAACCCGAGCACCAGCAAATTGGCAAGAAATATTGGCACACAAATCGATTGGCAAATGAATATGTATTGGACATCCCAGTAAGTATGTTGAATGTGTAACCTGAGGTGTTGTGCAGAAAATTGCAAAATATATTGCTGTGAAAATTAGCTAGGCATGAGAAATATGATATTAAATATTATGAAAGAGGAAAATACATGGCACGACCGAGAATCTTGTTAGCAGCCAATTTTTTAAATCAGGCGAATATGAAAACAATTTTACGTTTACATGACATATGTACGTACCAACATGTGTGAATCTATAGAAATAACTAATGATATATCATTTACTTAATTTAAGTAAATTAAGTTTCCTTTTAGTCCAAGAGAAGATTTTCTATAGAGGTTGAGGAAAGTTACTAACATTTATTTAATAATTATTTTTGTTGCTAAGAACTTTTTGTTTCTTCATACTTTCGATTTGTTATATAAATAATTACTTTTATATTGTTTTATATGCCAACATATTAATAAACAATTATGTTTATTTTGTTTTATATGTTAACATTTGAAAAGACGTTACATTTGCTGTGGTTGCCACTTTTTTCAAGTCACTTATATTGAACGACAGTTAGACGCCAGATGGCGCATGAGCGCCAAATTTGAATTTCTCCTAGCATGGCTTAAAGCAATATTTTTAAATGCCATACACTTTTTTGTTGTTATAGATCTGAAGAGTATATAGCATTATTACCTACGGAGCACTTAAATAAAAGATAAGATTGTATAAATAGTATTTAATATCTGATTCTTGCAGACATTTTAACCATGTTGGGTAATAGTTTAGTAGTCAAATTATTTCCATGTAATAAAATAGTATATTTATATTCCATATGGACTCTTGTAATTTATATATTTTCTTCGAAAGTTCTGTTCTTTTAGTGATATCTAAAAATATGCAATTTTGTTATTGTTATTCTTAAGCTCTTATAATACATCTGCAAAAAATGCTCTACACTTAATTAAAGACAATTTGTTTATGTGTAGGAGTAGCAACTTGTGGAATAAAATGGCTTTAGCCTGAATCACCGGATATCTTATTGGTAATCTCATCTCCATCCTGCACGGATCATCAGCGACGTTAACGAGCATTTGATTTACTTTCTCCTCAGACTGACCCTTGACATGATTTGATTTTGATATGGGTATGCATATGCAGAAACTTGCCCGGGTCCGGCTTGACGCTAGAAAGTGCTGACTAAAGGGCAAGAAGTGTTTCATTAAAAGCCTAAATTAATTAACAATATCGTATTTTCATATTACACCAGTGTGAGCATGGGAAACCGCGGGTATAACAACCGCCAGTTCTAGTCCTTCCAACCTTCGTAACGCCTACACTCGGCACGAGTAGCGACGCCCACCAACATACCCTTATGTTTATTTGCATAAGTAGCTTGGCGTTGAACCACATTTATATATATACACACACACACACATTCAAAGATATACATATGCATATACATACTTACATATGTAGGTACATATGTACAACCATTTGTATGTGAACAAATTACGGGCAAAAAGAATGGCCCCGGCAGACATTGAGACAGACTGCCTTAGAAAAGGGCGCGGGTCGACTCAACTAGTTGAATGATGTCCTTAATAATGAAGGAGAAAACCAGAACCTTAAATAAACATGACCATGGCCTATCGTTTCCCAGTCAGTCATCCTCTTTGTTCTCCATCTCTTGCCCAAAACAGTCTGCCAGCCTAAGCGGAAATATTTGTTTTCAGACAGTTTTATCTTACAGGTCAAATCATATGTCATCTTTTGCGTATTTATTTTGCGTGGCAATAAATTTGGCAACAGTAACAGCAACAGCCTTGCCTGTTCTGGCCGGAGTTTGGGCGGACAGGTGGATATACGGGTCGTCCGGGTAACATTATTAAGAAAGTTTCCAGCTCTCGTTCTTCTCTTCAGTCCCCCTTTTTGTCTCGTTGGCAATGAAAATTGTGGTTTATGTTAATCACGGGACAGCTGGGTAAGAAAAAAAAAATAAGAGAACAGCAAAAATTTGACAAATTGCTGGTATACGAATATGTTAAAGGCGATGTGAAAGAGTGTGATTTATACGAGTAGTAGGCGGTGGATTTTGGGGGGTTGGCATTGGGGTTTGTGTCAGTGGCTTAGCCTTGGGCCAGTATGTATCTTGGTCTTTGTATTTGTACCAGTTGATGGCAATTAAGCAGACAGTTGTCGATACGATACAATGTGATGGGATATGCTTTCCCTTTTTCTTAAATTTGGGGTCAGGGATGTGAATTATAGCACGTACAAACGTGTTACAACCTAATTAAAATTAAAAAGAATTTGCAAGTCCTTGACACGAACTGCCATGTCACACAGTCACACGACCAGCAGCCTCTCACTACCCATGCAAAATGTCACACACAAAGTCAAATTTTGGTGGCAGTCCCGAGGCAAATGCCACTCAGACATGGGCCAGATGAGGGCATATCTAATGCGCACACAAAAGGTAATAATGCTAATGTAATGGCAAGGGGCATCCATAGAAGTGCAAAGAGTGCAGAGAGTAGGGGCAATGATGGTGGAGTGTTTAGCGGCTAACAGCAACCCGCACACAATGAAATACACATAAATGTGAAAACCGTAGGCTACTTTCCCTTATGACTTTTCTCATTTCGAAATGAAACATGCCTGCATATATGCACCAGGTTCACTCTAAGACAAACAAAATATACAAAAAGTATGGAAAGCATCACTATGTATTGGATAAGGATTGGCTGAGATAGGCAAGAACTTCATCTACAAATTGGATGTGAATCTCAATTGGTGTTTGTCGGTTGCTTTACTGACATTATGGCCGGCCAGACTGCATATCCTCTCCCACTCCACCAACCGATTACAATCAATATAAATCACATTTACCCAAAGCGAAAATGCTTTCTACTTCTCCGCCAGAGAAGCCAAAAAATTCATACGCAACAGGGGAATTTTTGCTACTTTTTTACGATATAGTACGTACACACAGTGTTACTCTGCTGCCAGGATATATCTGTCTGTCTGTCGGTCTGTATGAATGTATATACATATACATATATACATAAATGTTTATATATTGTACAACAGCATCAGTGGCACCAACACCAACAGCATCAGCAGCAGACATATAGACGGCGCACCGGCACTTCCTCTCTTCTACAATTTCCACTTTCGAGTTACCACGTCTATTTTTTTTCATTTGACCAAAAAACGAATAGAAAAAACGAAAAAGAGCAAAAAAAAAAGAAAAGAAAAAAAACAAGGAAAGAAAAGTAAAGGGAAACCAGGCAGGCAAATATGCAACAAATTTTCATTCAAAACACGCACGCAAATTTCTCCAATTCGCATACAGGGACAAGGAGATGGTAACGATGGGCGGATATGTAAAAATGGGCGGGTAGGGGGGGTCACGAAATGGCGCTTTGCTGTTCCCCCAAACCTTAAGTGTAATAGAATGAGGATCGAAAACGTACAACAAAGGATGGCATAATAATAAAAAATTTAAGATGTGTAAAAAACATAAAAAGAAAATTCATTTGCGCCAAATTTGTGGATTTCACCTTAAGCTTCCCCTTTTACCCTTTCTGCTTTTTATACCCTGTACCCATAGGGTAAAAGGGTATATTAAAGTCGCTAAAATGTATGTAACAGGCAGAAGGAGAATTTTCCGACCCCATAAAGTATATATATTCTTGATCAGTATCAATAGCCGAGTCGATTGAGACATGTCCGTCTGTCCGTCTGTCCGTCTGTCCGTCTGTCCGTCCGTCCGTATGAACACCTAGATCTCAGAGACTATAAGAGCTAGAGCAACCAAATTTGGTGTCAACATCCGTCTGTTGTGTAGACAGGTTAAGTTTGTTTCAAATTTTTACCACGCCCACTTCCGCCCCCGCAATTTGGGAAAAACCTATAACTAGAGCAATATTAAAGATATCGTATTTATATTTGGCATGCACATTAATATAGGCAAAATGCACCAGCTGACCAAATTTGACCGAAATCGGACAATAATTATCGGAGATATACGTATTTCCGTTTTGTACTGAACGCCCCATGCAAAATGGGCTGTTAAGTGTGAGCGAGATAGCATGCGTTCGCTATTGCTGCATGGCAAGCAGTGCAGTGTTGCTGCATGGCAAGCAGTGCATGCTAAGAGAATTTTTTTTGTAAATTGATGGCGATTTTGATCGTATTTGACTTTATGGAGTAATTTTACTTGGTACAGGGTATACTCAATGTCGGCAGGGACGACTTGCTTGCTTCATTTTTTTTTTATATTCTTCACTTCAGCGGCAACAATGTGTGTGGCCAAAAATGGTTATACTCATCGAGTGGGTATTCATTTACCCCATGGCAAACGGAAAAAGGGTTTTTCCTCAAACCACTTCCTTTTTTGCTTAACCCGTTCGTCTCGTTCGTCATTTTATTAGATTGTGGTGAAAGATGCCAAACAAAAATTGTGTATAGTAAGTAGTTGACGCCCATTTTATTATATATATTTTTTTTTTTTGGGGATAAGCATCAGAGCTATTTAAGTTGACTTGTGCAATCGCTAGCTCGTAATTCTTTGAATCTACTACAATATATCTATGACTATATGTATATAATAGGACGACCTATTATTAACATATATACACCGTAATAAGGAAGCCGCACACATCTACATAAATACATATACAATATATGTATGTATGTATGTATGTATGTATGTATGTATACGAGGAGCATGTTGAAAGAATCTCATCTTCACACTAGAGACTAAAACCAAATTAATGCCCGTTGACGATATGACAGTGCCCACTACTTACTTAGACATGCTACATTCAATTGAATTAATTGAAATTCTTCACTCAGTCAACTAAGTAGAAATGGGTAAGGGGCATCGAGTCTATGTACACATTGTATGTACATATAGACATAACTGTATATACGTAATTATAGGAAATGACATTGTATATTTTGCAGGCAAAAGCTAAATCATATAGTTTATATTTATATCCATTTTCACTCGATAGAATATAATTATATTGGATTAAAACAAATTGCAACAATTGTTTATTGAATAAATAAATAAAATATATTCATTAAACCACATTTTAATGTGACAAGATTAATATCTTTTAATATGTTTAAATTATATCAATTTTGTTGAATGAAGAAATAAATGTTGATTCTTTACGACTTTCCATTAATAATTATGCAAATATTTTTAATATACATATTTCTTTTTTAATATTATAGTATAATATTTTTGTGTTCCAATATTATATTATAGTAAGACGATTTTATGTTTGATATATATGTAGATTACAAAATTTTCCATAATTTCACAAGAAATTGTTACCAGAATAAATATTTTCGCTGCTTACCTTTAGTTAGAATTTTAGTCTATTTAATATATACCTAAGAAATATATTGTTTTTATACATTTTAGATAATTTTTTTATATACTTTTATATATGTTTGAAATTTCATTAAACTATTATGAAGAAATTATTTTTTTTTAGTACACAACAAACAGTTTTCCATTTTCTTAATTGACTGGTTTTATGTGGCTCTGGTAAGTTTTAAATTTGAAAAACAATTTTAATGTCACAGAACTAGAAATTCCTTTACTATTTTCTCAACTCTACAGACCATAAACAAATAACTATAATAAATGTAAAAACACAGCTATATACTAAGTATATAATTCTTTTACTATGTATAAATTTGTAATATATAATGTCAGTATTACATCATATCGTATAAGATTTAAAGAGAAAAATTTCATGAAAGCATAAGAAAATTTCAAAAATATTTAAAACACCAAATTACATTTGACGTTATTTCTCGTTTTAATAAAAATAAAAAAAATTGTGAAGCTCTTGTAAATCAATTTCTTGTTCACCATTTAAATAATAATTTTATTTGAAATTGCTTCTTAATATCAATTGGATTCTAAATTGAATTTTGGAGAACCCAAAATTCGGTTGTCCCCGATTGACCCTCATTATGGGAAAGTCAATGAATGTAAGTTATGTCCACCATTAACCACATAAGAAGCCTTGCAATTGACACCATCAGCCGGCTGTCCAGCAGCATATTTTGATGATGCATATTTATGTGGAAGGGCGTGAATGTCGATTTGGATGAGGAATGCCCAAACAGTCATACTAGGGGCCAGCCTAATCTTCTTGTGTGTGAAAAGCCGTCCACGTTGGTGATTTAAGATTGAAAATAATTATAATAAGCAGGCACAGACGGAGTGATATAAAATAATCTCAGATGAATGAAGAGGGGCGCTGTTATTTCAACTATGTGTGTGTGTGTGTGTCAGTGTATGTGTGTGTTTAATGCATTTTCATACAAACAAATGCGGGACAGTTGCAAACTATAAATGCAAAAGAAAGGGGATGAAGGGGCATTGCGGAATTGATGTATGTAGATGTTGTTCATCGAACGAACTTATGTATGTACATACATAGATGAGGGCGGTATTTCATACTCACACACACACACACACTGACACAACTGGCACTAGCGTTCACCAACACAAAGAGAGGCCGGACTGTGGATTGCTCGGTAATGAATTGATGGTTATTTTCAAAAATCCAATGACTGTCCGCACGATCATTGCACAAATCAGTTGTGGAATCGCCCTCGAGCGGCAATGTTCTACGCGTTCTCGATCCCGGCTCTCGTCACATAAAAATAAATATATATATATACATATATATATATATACACATAATCTTAACAAGATTAAGTTTGAAACAGAGAGAAATTTTAATTCTCAGAGAATGTTAAATATAATCAAGCTGTGTTAATAATAATATATTTATATAATATATATAAATAAATGTACAATGTATAAAAAACGATCTGTTGCTTGCTGGTCAACTCCCTGAACGGGGTTAAGACCCTTGCCAAAGGCGCGATAATAATAATCGACGACAACGCGAATAAAACTTTGCCATACAGAAACGATGATGATGATGATGATGACGAGCGGGTGGATATGGTATGTAGTTTTCGTTATATTATAAGTAGTGTAAAGTGAGGATTTTGTTATCACAAATGTAAAGCAAATGTGAAACAAAAAAGGAAACCTAATAATATATATTTCTGATTTGCTACATGCTTCAAGTGAATAACAATTTTATTTATATATATATAAGTATATATATATGTATATACATTCTGCCATAGTAAGTGTACCATTATTATTCAATCTTGAATAGTTCAAAATGTCGGGCATATTGTATTAACTTCAATCAGCTTAAATTTAATATAATTTTTTTTTTCCATTTTTTCATTCAGGGCACAGGAAATGCATAAGATTCTTTTCATTCAGTTGCTCAAATCAATTTAAAT
Source organism: Drosophila emarginata (assembly GCA_037075365.1). Lineage (NCBI taxonomy): Eukaryota > Metazoa > Arthropoda > Insecta > Diptera > Drosophilidae > Drosophila > Drosophila emarginata. The sequence goes on from JBAMCD010000221.1 coordinate 8,102,020, forward strand.
TGATTGCTAGTGCATTCGTTTGAGCTGTCTAAGCAGCAATATTGTACTCTTATTAATCCAACTGACTATATTCTAATTTAGTTGATGAATGCATTGTGCATATTATTGCCGCATTGTAGTCATTTTTTTTTCTTTTTTGTTGTTGGCCCATCTTGCAATCTGAACAATTTGTGTTGCATTTCGGTATGTCCGTTGTATTTTTGCGGTTTTCCTCTACTATTCTCTCTTGTTTTGTTGTATTCATTTTTTTTTTTTTTTGACAAGTACTTGACGCTTACCCCCCCACACAATCATAATCGAGACGAGCAACAAGAACAACAATAATAATAATAATACAACAAGACACACTCACCATGTGTTTTGTATAAGTGTGTGTGTGTGTGTATTTGTCTGAGTGTGTGTTTGTAGTTTTTATTCGTTTAAATTCAATTGACTTTGAATGCTCCACAATGAAGGCAAACAAACGCACATACAAACAGAATCAGTAGCTCTATAGCTGGAGGAGGTAAAAGCGAGAGAAGTCAGTGGCAGGAGGGAGGGGAATATGGAAGCAGAATCCCAAGCAGATCAGATCCACTCGTCTACCATGGAACTCGGATGGCGGCAAATATTTGTATGTATAGATACAAATACATACATATATATATATACCACACATTGTAGATACATTCATATACGGGCAACGGAAAACGAATGAGGGTCAATTAAGCCAATTTAAATTTAATAAACTTATGTATTATGTGCAAGAGGTTACTAGCCATAGCACATACAATCACACACACGCATACACATACCGATGACTTGTAATTTTATACACACACACACTTTTAGAGACAGAGACACACACACGCCTTGGGACTATCAATATTTTTCGGGGGTGGCAAAACGAGAATTGAAATATCTCAAGAGATTTTATATAGATGCATGTCACAGCTGTACATAAGGTTAAGTATATAGATATTAATAACTCAAAACAAGAAGAACAAAATAACGAAACTATATAAATTAATGGAGTGCATAGTTCAGAATATATTAACATTGCACATACATACATACATTTACATACATACATATATGTACATATATCTATTTTATTCACTTTCCCAGATGTATACTTCAAGCTGTCAATTAGGGAACGGTGATCGGTGACGTTTGATGCCAATTGTCTTGAGTACGTATGATCCTATATATATATAGGCATATAAATTGAAATTCAATTTTTAAACTTGACTTTTTCTATAAATATTTTAGATGGATCGATACTTACTTTAATTGAGAAAAGTGTATTGCTTTACTAAGTACTAGTGCCGCAGGAGTTTGGTCTGTGTCCGTAATACCTCCTGCTGCCCAAGTGCTTATTAAAGCGACAACTTTGCCGACTGTAAAGATAGATGATATATACATACATATGTATATAAAGTAAAAGTGATAAAGACAAGAGTTTTGTAAATTCCATTTAATTATCATTTAATTATATTTGTAATATTTTTCCTAATAGTTACAAAAACTATGTTTTGATAAATTATACTAATCTTTGCATTTTCCTTTCGCAGTTAATGTATGTTTTGTTTTCTTTTGTATGGATGTGTATGTATGTGTTTGTTTGTGTGTATGTATATGTATGTATTTATTATATGCCTTGGCAGAAATTCACTAAAATACATCCAGATATTATATACTTATTATCCTTTTATTTTTAGCTTTTAAAAGGTGTCATCAAAGTTGAATTTGTCTATAAATGCCTTAATATATGTATATCCAGCTAGGCGATCGACCAACTAGAATATATATATATATATATATTTCTTTTTTTTATGTATGTATATAGTCTATTCATGCAACAATACACACAGAAGCGAACAATTTTTTTCGATTTTCGATATTCATTTTTCTTTTTGTTTCACAGTGAATTATTATTAATATTATTATTAATATGGTTTCGAGTTATATACAAAGTATCTAAGAGTTATCGTTGCGATTCCAATTAGTCGTTTACACAAAGGATACATTCTTGCCTTTACCTCTTTGAGTTCTTGACGAGCTAGTTATGTGCTTAAAACTAACTATTATACATATGTATATACATACTATGTATATGTACATCATATATATATATTATTCCTTATGGGGTACAGTTAATCTTAAAGTTAATTACATTATATTCCTAATAACCAACAAAACTGAAAATCATTAGGTAGGTAATACTTTCACAGAGGATATGACGTGATATTCTCACAAATGCGACTCCTGCAGTACTCTGCCATGTCTGGAAGAGTGCAGATCCTGTTTTGATTAAAATGGATAGGGATATTATGTCATATAAATATATATTTTTGTAATGTATTAAGTTTGAATCGAATTCTCAGTTTCTGTTTAACATTAGCCACAACTTGTATAAGCAAATTGTTAGATATGAACTTAGGATCCATGGCGATATGTTAGAATATTGACAGCGGGGTTTTTCTTTTATATTTTCTTCACAATTTTCTGTTTTTTTGTTTTTGTATTGTGAATCAAGGGATATGGCATTTAAGTGAACGATATGTTCTTGGAAAATATTGTATTCGTATCCGTTTCATTTCCTGCTTGTTGAATGGGAAAAGGGATGGGGACGGGTATGATAGTATGGGGAAGATTTCTTGTTCACGATATTAGGCTTAATTACAAAACAACAGATGACAACGATTATTTACATTACGAGTGTATTACAGTCACACTTTTGGCATTGATTCAGTGTTTAATGCATTAAGTACACAGAAATGCTTACAATTAAAAGAAGTCTTTCCTCAAACCATGCGAATAAATACGGTTTTGCTGCTACGATACTTAGTACTCGATACGATTAATTCAATGTAAGTATTAATACAGTTTTTCTCATCTCAGTTTTATGCTCGTTTGTTTTTGTTTTTTTTTTTTTTTGTACACTCAGACATAATTATATATGTACGTATTATATGTATATATAGTTATGGTATGTATAAATGCATAAGTAGGTATGATATTTATATACAACTTTCCTGTATGCGATTCGAAGTGGTGACAATTTCAGGTCCAGTTCGAAATCGGTATTCGCTCAGCGACGATGTTACCGATGGATTATTCGGACTTAATAAACTGACCTCCATGGGCTGGGGTGTTAGATGATATGAGGATGAGGGCGTCGATGTACTCACACTATAGTTCATTGAGCCGATAGCCGTCGGGCTACATGTCGTTATGCCCTTCTTATTGAGAGTTGCATAGCTCTGCAGAAAGTTAAAAGCAATAGGGAAGAGAAAAAGAAAGAAATATGTATGGCACCATGATTGCGAACCAAATAGATCCAGATCCAGAATTATAACTATATAAACTAACCCTGCTTCCACTATTCATAAAAATGTATATTCTGTGTACTTACAATCTGTTTACTTGGCCGGAAGGTGTAATGCAACACCTCGTTGCCAGAATTGCTCATAAGACCGATGCCGGCGAGTCCTTCTGCTCCATTTAGACTGGGAACCATCTCACCAGCATTCTTTACCAATTCAGCATCCCTCACATAGTCCCGCTGCATAAGACGGGACGATGGACTAGCATAACCAGGCGAAGCTACTAGACTCTTCAATGGACGTTTTTCTAAAAAGAAAATATTACTTAACAATTGGGAAATGTTTTGTTTTCTCTCTTTAAATAAAGCTTACCATACTGATTTGGTATAACATCAGGATCCGTATCATCAATATCGGCCGGATCACCGAGTCCAATTGGACTGTGTCGAGTCCTTGCCGTTGATCTTAACGTTTCACTGCCCATGGCCAAAAGGGCACTCCCCATTGGGGATGTCCCTTTGATGCCACCATCGATGGCAACGCTAACCTCGCCCACTCCCAAGTTGGGGCAATCAGGCGCGTTGCGATTATCACAATTAATAGGCAGCAGACTGTGGTGGGGCTGATGATTGCTCTGCTGTTCATGCTGCCCATTGGTATGGGCATTAGGATGCAACGGGTCCAACTGGCAGTCCGTCGGTACGGATAATTGTGTGTGCTTTGCGGCTTTCAGATTGTTATCGGTGCGGCTGCAATTTAAATGAGGGCATTAGGCTAAGTTAACCACCCCACCTCCATACCCATCCCAATGTCTATGTAAACTTACCGATTTGAGAATCTCCTATAGATGGCAGCCGCTATAATGCAGGTGATGGCAAAAAGAAGTCCACAGAATAAAGTTAAGCCAGCTAGAAATGGTGAAAGAGGCATAGAAAGGCCAGTGGAGACACCTGCTTTTATGATTGAGATAATCAGAAAACAAAATCCCAATTAGATGAGTTTCAATTAGCAAAACATTTGTTTTTCTCTTACCAGTAAACTTTGCCACACCCTTAAAATTGATGTCATCAATTATTGTGGGCTCTGAGCGACCTTTTGCATTAACTGAGAATAGTATCATTCTATAAGTGCCGGCCTGATCTAAATTGTCTATAACAAAGGTGGGTGGACCGTGCTGTAAACAAATAATAAATTGATTCTAATTATTTCGATTCCTTTTTGAAAAACATTTTGCATACTTTTGGGAAAAGAGAAAATGAATCCTAAAAGTATGTTTCGCAAGAGAAATTAATATAAAAAAGATTTTCTCTTACCGTCAATGTGATATTCCTGGCCAAACGTAGGGTATTCATCTCAACCAATTCAAGAAGGAATCCCTGTGGCAAACCACCATCAAATCCCTCCATGCAATCCACTTGCAGTGAGTCCGCCGATTGATTATTCACACTGCAATTCTGTACTGGAAAGGGACGACCCGCTGCCACAATTTGAAAAACGCACGGACTCTGCTGTTTTCCAATTGAATTCTTGCCCCAGCAGGATATAGTACCATAGTCTAAATCCGTAATGGGTGTGTAATTCAACAGCGACATACCAGTCTGTGAAATGCCAATGACACTGATGACTGTCTAGAGATTATATCTAGTACACTTACCTCACTGGAATGCAGGCGAGCTGGTAGTTCAGTTTGCTCACCCGAGGAATTAAAGGTCCAGTAGAAGGAATCGGCCGGTGGTGAGGCATCCACTTTGCACTTCAATGACAATTTCTCGTGCTTAAGGGCTCCCAACAACTCTTCGTGCTCGTTGGCACAGATGGGAGCATCTATATATATAAATATGTATATATGTATATGGGGGACAAATAAATAATTAAAACACATTGAGACATTTAAGACCCAGTTAGCAGGGTCCTATGAATGTGTCTCGAAAATATGAGAAAATGGTATGAATATCATCCGGATTTTAGTTGGCCTTTAAAACTTCCTTGAATTAATTTCAAATTTGAATGCGGCATTTGCCAATGGACCTGGCTGTGGCTCTCTCTGGCTCTGGGTTCTGGGTCGGTTTTTGCCTCTATCTCTGCCTCTTGCCTCTGTTTCTACTTCTGATTTTGGTCATTTGTGGCAATGCCAAAGCCAGGCAAAGGCATTGCATTCATTGCTCCATAATCTTGGTCATTAACGGGAGTTGGGTGGCCACGCCTACATACGGCTTTTGTTTTTGGACTGAGGCCAAAATGCCATTAAGAGCCATTCAAACTCAAGGATTAAATTGGAAATTACATAGACGATAGTCAAAGCCAAACTATAGCAGTGACTTTGGCTAGCTGTTTAAGAATGGGGTCCGGTATGATGGCTTTTTGGGGTACGGATGCCAGAGACCAGGTGGAATTTCAAGGAGTGAGATATGGAAGATATGGCTACTCAGCTTGTCCCTTCATTTACTTACAGCGTATGCGCAATGTGACCGGATTACTTGGTCCTTTACCCTCCGAGTTGACAGCTAAACAAGTGTAGTCACCGGCCGAGGCTCGTGAGACGCTTTGCAGAACCAAAGATGAATCCGATAGAATAATTCCAGCTGAGATATTGTGCTGCAGCTCCTTGCCCTACATCAGCATATACATATATTGATGATTTTAGTAAACTATCAAGGAAAAGGTAAACATTAAGCGCTTACATTATGAAACCATGACAACTTATACGGTTTCGGATTCGATTGTACCAAGCATTCAAAGTAGGCATCGTCGCCCTCCTTAATGTCATCCGGATTCAGTGAGGAGCCAATCTTGAGCAATGTTGTGGGTTGGTCTATAAGACAACACAGAGATTTTTGTTCCTATTAGATCTATGGCAATTAGTGTTCTCTCTTTATCTCTCTCCCTCTAGTTCTCTCTCTCTCTTTTTCTTTCTTTATCATGCTCGTCTCATTCAACGTGCTTTATTCTCTACATTTTCCACTTACAATGCACAATGAGGCGCCATTTGTCCTCGATAGCGCTGCCTTCGATGAATTGATTTTCTGCCCGACATGTTAAATATTTGCCATCGTCCTCGCGACCGGGCGTAAACGTCAGTATACTTAGAGATTGATTATCGGGTTCATTAAACTAAAAAAGAAAACGCAAACAGAGTCCATTAGGAAATGAATAATGAAACGGAAAGCCAAGGCCAAAGTGTGAGCGTAAGCGAAGACGAAAGCGAAAACTGTGGCAATTACTTATGGCCAACGCACATCCTTTCGACAACCAACTACTGCTACTGAAATACCATCTCACATACACATACACGTATACATACATACATACATACACACATTTAATAGGTATACAATATTAATTTGTGTTTAATTAACGAGCCTCTAGACTTTGTGCATTCATTATGAACGCGAACTTACGTTTTTAGTAAGTTTCTTTAGCTGCTTGTTACCCTTCCACCATGTAATCAATGCTGGTGGCTTTGAACCAGAACTTTTGCATTCTATATCATAGGTGCGATCGGCCGAAATGAAACGATCCTTGGTTAGTATATGGACTGCCATTGGTTTTACTGAAAAATTATTAATAGATCTCGTTTCAAAATGATGATGAAAATTATAATTAAATTCTTTTTCACTCACAATTAACATCCAAAATGACCACTCGATTATTGGGCGGAGTCAAATTTGTATTACTGGCCACACAGACAAGTCTGGCATTCAAGTGTTGTCTTCCAATATTGGGATAGGACAAATGGTTAATGGTCTTGCCATCGGGACGTTGCTCAAAGGACTCATCGATAACCGTATTGTCCAAATACCAGGTAACATTTGGACGCGGACGACCTGTTTGTTAATTATTAGTCGAATTTACACATTATTTTATATTTTTCCATTATTATTTTTTTTTTTTTTTGTGCTTAGTGGCTCTTACCGCCTGAAACCTCACAAGCCAGAACAATGTCGTTGCCTTCATTGAAGGACTCTACATTGCTTGCTTTGTCGTGTCTACTGGGACCGTAGATGATGGGTCTGTCTGGCGGGACAATGACAGTTAGATTTATCTTTAGATTTCGGGTGGGCGAATTTCGAAAATCGACTCGACAGCGATAAACGCCCTCGTCCTCGATTCGTATATTGTCAATTTTCAACTGGGCGGGATGCGAAGTACTGCTAAAGTGGGCACGCGTTCCGAATGCCAACGGTGAGGACCAGAGGCGAGCCTGTCCAAATTGGCGCCCCCGCACATCAAAGCTGCAAATGTTACATACACATACATATACACATTTCTATTTCTTGTAGCCCACTTGAATTTTTGGCAAACTCACTTGTAGATGGGTTCACCATCGCCCTCACGAAACCAGAGCACCATATAGACGGCATCGTCGCGCTCCAAGGGAGATATATCGCAGGGAAGCATAGTTTGTCGACCGAGAACTCCTTGCACTGAAGTCAGGGGCACTGGTCGATCCAATTCGTGTATAAGTTCATCTGGCTCCAGATACGAACACTGCACCTGGCAAGTTACCAGCAGCAGGCATATGCCAAGACCCCAAACGGATGAGTAAAATGAGCAGGATTTGCTTCCATTCTCCTGCCATCGTCGATGGTGACGTGAATGGACTGGGACTGGGACTGGGACTGAGGCAGATGCTGATGCAGATGCAGAGGCATGGGCAGAAACCGGAAAGGGTAGATGGAGATGAAGCCAAAGCTTTTGCTTAAATCGTTGGCAAATGAATGCAAACGTGGCCCCGACCTCAGGATGCATGATTGTGTTCTTTTGCTGGCTTACTGCTTGCTTTTCGTTATCTGGTTCACTGGAAGTCCTCGTTTGTTAAGCCTTTGTCTTTGCTCATATTTATTGACTGCTTATCACATTTTCATTCATGTTTCCGAGCATCAAATTGCTGGCCATGCATTTGCACGACCATCAGCAGAGTGCAGAATAATATTGATTTCGGTGATGGCAATGACAATGACGATAAAGAAAATCCTTTTGGCGCTGTCTCGCTGTGGAAAGAATTGGATTAATTTCAATAATTCTGCCGGTGATAAATGTAACTAATATCTTGTAAATAAATAATTATTCACAATTATCTTTTATTAAAAGATAAAGCAGTGGCCAAGCAACATTTTATTTCACGTATTTTAAAAAGTTCTTAAAAAAATATGTAAAGGGTAAATAAACCTTAATTTAAAGAATATCCCATTTATATAACTAATATCCAAATTGAATAATTTTCACATTTTTCGCACAGTCTCCACATAGTATAATAGACAAAATAGGGTTTAACTTTTCAAATAAACCTTAACTACGATTTTTAACTGTATAATCATTATAAAGATTATAAAGATACCCCAAATACATTAAGACGATTATGATAAGAACAAAAAAAAAAAAAAGAGAATGGCTTAAATACTTGAAGAAGATGTTCTTAAATCATGCACACAGTGCTGGAAAAACTGGAAAAGTATGCTCTTAATACCAGAAAGAGATGCTCATAATACCTGAAGCAGATGCTCTTAATTCTTGAAGAGGATGTTCTTAATATTCGAATGAGGTTGTTAAGTTCAGAGTTCTGTCTGTCAAGTTGAATTATATTTAGAAATCCTATTTAAATAATAACAATCAACAATACTAATGGAATGAATTTTCAAAAATATAATAAAACAAAGTTGCAAATAATAAATCGTATTATATTTTTGCATCAGTAAATCTTAAAATATAATTAAAGTATCTTTCAAATCGCCTTTCTTAGCTTATTCTTTTAAATTTATTAAAGTGCATAGTTGTCCTAAATTATAATATGAATTTTAATGCGAATCTTTTAATTATAGTTAAATATCTTGTTTATATCTTCATTAAACTATTTTGTGTCAAATTGCATAACTTTGGGATCTGTTTGGATTCGAAGGTGGGAAAGAAATCCACAAATGACAGATATCGTGTCGTATATTATTTAGATTGGCCATTTTATTGGACAGTTGGGGTTAATGTGTCTACTTTACTGTTTTCTTGAAATCTGATGTTTTTATGGTAGTTTGTTAATGGTAATGAGCAAATATATTAAAGCTGGTAAAATTTCATACTAGACTTGACTAAATTTGTTTAAAATCTTTTTTTCTCTGCAAAACTGTTTATCAACATGTCCAATTTGAAATGAATAAAAAAGATTTAAGTTTATTTACATTTTATCTTTTTTATTGCCTATGCTATTTAAATAATCCTTCAGTTTTAAGTGTAAGCTGCATTTTAATACTGTTGTGGCTTTTATTTAACTTTAATTGGTAACATATCAAAGCTTTCCATATACGCACACATTCCATATTTTTAAAAAATTTGCATCAATAAATATTAAGAAAATTTCTTCAACACTCAATAAATGTTTCTTCGATTTATTTTCAAATTTGATGCGGATATGGTCAACAACATTTTTGCCAAATTAACAATCCCACAATTATGACCAATAAAATCCAAATACCAGCATCCAGCATTTCGGTTGAAAGAACATGAACGAATGAAGTCATGACCAGGTTAGAATTCATGACGCAATTGCGGTCCAGTAGACAAAGTTGATTGGTGAAATTCTCTGCTCAATCTCAACTGTCAACGTAATATCTTTAAAAATGTAAAGTCATTTATTTGGCACATGTCTGGCATGGCCAAAAATCTAAAAAAAAAAAAAAATAAGAAAAAATACAAAAATCCAACAAAATGAGAACATGAAAACTGACAACATCATTGACACACAAGTGCCACAAAGTAACGCAAGTAACGCAAAGTAACTTGGTTCCACATTCTGGTTTGAGAAAGTGAGTTTGTAACCATTTCTCCTTCGTCTGTCATAGTCATAAATGATGTTACGATGATAATGATAATGATGATGGATACCTTTGTATGTACATATGTTCATGCTGGAAAGGCCTCATTCCCTTTCTACCTTATACGGCTAAGATATATTTGTGATAAGAAAAAGAGTTATGGGTCGCCAATAAAATATCTGAGATTTCAGTCAATCAGCCATAGGCATATACTATGCCATACCCTACGTTCATCAATCGATTCAAAATTATGGCCATAATGCCCCTTTATGGGCATTTAATATTATAACTTAATTAATTATTACGATATTCCATACCAAAAAAAAAAAAAGACCACAGAAGAAAAGAAAGACTAAAATCTGCTGCTCGTAAATTCTCTGTCCACAATTTGCCTATGAATGCCATGGATCAACACTCGACTAGATCGGAATGGTGCTCAACTGTTAGGGCCGAGAGCTGAGGGCTAGTTTTTCAGCTTTTTCGCTTTTCAAACTAAAAAAAAAATAAACAACAAAATATTTGAGATATCGAACCGGTTCTTCGAATGCAAATCGTATATACATCAATGAACTTGAAATCTTGCCCATTTAAAATTCATTAGTTTTTATCTGTTTTTATTACCACAAAAGAACCAACAATAGATGCGTTGATTTATTAATTTTTTTATTTTATATACAAATAATAATGAAATTATACAAAGCATTATATAAACACAAACAGAAAAAAAAAGCTAGAGGAAACTCCACGCATTTTTTCATTACTAATTCACAACGGAAAACAATAACAAAACAAATAGCAGGAAAATTTCGTAATGAAATTAAATGGAATTTCAATTTACACTACCAATCAAAAATTCAACGGATAATGGACCATTGGCCAGACGGGTATAAATGATGATGGGTGCTGACCAGTCTTTATAGTGCTAAGCGATTTCTAATGAAAACAATTAAAATTGCCTTCCTCTGCCAGTCGCCTGGACAATAAAGTTGATTATATGCGCATACATGAGTGAAGGCTCCCCCTTGGGGCTGTATTGTTCTCACATTGAGGTGCGAATTTTTCTCTTTATTTTTTATTTTTTTTTTTGTTTTCTTTGTTTTTCTCCTGTATGAAAGCAGATCAATGATATTTGCATAGCTTGAGGTGCTCTACACATAAGAGATTCCCACAGTATTCCATTATGTGTACAGGTGAAGTTTGTCATAAAAAGGCAACTGTCTCCTTTGGGATTGCATATTAATTTTATCTTTCTGATGGGTAGCAGCTGGTTGGGCTGTGGGCAGGCGACAGTGAACAACTTTAGAGTTAAGTTTTTGTTGATTTTGCTGGCCATTTGTAGAAAATACAAAAAAAAATAACCAAAAACAACAAAAAAAAAAAAATAACAAAAACAACACCTTAACTTAACTTCTATACAAAATATGACAAGAAAACCTGAAACCGGTTTCTGGGTTGAATGTTTTGTGCGCCAATGCTTAAAATGTTAAAAGATGTTTTGGCTTTGGGTTGGGGGTTGGTGGTTGGGGTTTGGCACCGGGGACAGAGCCGGAGCCGGCTCTCGGTTTGCTGCCAACTCTTTGGTGTTGCTAATTAAGATTACAGACATCGATACTTTTCGGTACGCAGTGGCACGTAAAGTTAAACTTAAGAGTTGAAGATACATACACAAGTGCCTACAGATAGCTATATATACCTATATACAGTATACATAGTATATATATACATGTACATATATATATGTATGTAATATATATTATATATTTTTAGTAGGTATATACATATATAAAAGCTGCCCAGCAGCCACTGTTGATATTAAGTGGCTCCCCAAAGTGCTACATCAACGCCCAGTGACAGGAGGCAACCGAGTGCTTCCTTGGCTTATTAATTATGTAGCTTAATTTGCGATTATGCAGATATGAGCATAAATTTTGAAGAAAATAAGCAGCCACAGATAACTCACCTGACTAATATATGTGCATATATGTACGAAATGTATTCATTCAGTATTCCAAATCTACATAAATTGTTGTTGTATTTGATGTGTTTCTTTTTATTTTTTTTTTTTTCTATTTCTTTTTTATTATTATTGTTTGCTCTGGGCTTAATGGATCAACTGTTATATTTTGTTTTGTTTAGTTTTAGTTTACTTTAGTTTGAATTTGATTTGACTTGCTTCGGGGGCAGTCAGTAGGTTTTTAAAGTATATATGTATATACATATATATTTTAGAGCCGACACGCCGTCTGAGCTGAATCTGAAGATAAAATTAAAAATACACACATTTATATATGTAGATGATGATGATGATGATGATGCTGAAACTTGGTCAATTCTGTTAAAGCACACGCGAAAACTTCATTTCCATTTCTTAATTGGCCAAGATTTACGTACACTGCAACACATTGTAATCTTTTGCTAATTTGACTTGGCCCGTGTCTGCACTATTCAACACAATACATTTATCATGTGGCCAAGTGTAATCAAGTGCCCACTAAAGATCTCTTGAATCTCTCTCGTTTTGACAACTATTACCATAACAAATCAGCGCGCCTGACTGTGACAGGGCCAATTGAACGGCATATTGAGCAACACAAAAAAAATATACACCCACTCTGATATATATGTACATATATATATATATTTACACGGCATTGCCTGCTATAGAAAAGTACTAATACTACTAACACAACTACTACTCCTCCTACCAGTGGCTCCTATTTGGGCTTAGGTAGGATGAGCAGTCAACGGAAAGACACCGTCACCGAAACAATTCACCCCGCACAAAACAGCAACGAGGACGAGTCAAAAAGTGGTAGAGACTCGTGCCTCGTTCATGGCCTGTGCTTGGGCTTTATCCTTGTGACCGTGTATTCTCCGTTCCCTTTTCTGTTATATTATTTTTTTGGTTTTTTTGTTATTTTTTTGTTCTTTTTGTTGGTATATGCCACAGTCGTAAATTCCAATTATCGACGAAGTCAAAGCACGACAGCCACAGCAGCAGCAGCAGCAACAGCAACGGCAGTGGCTTGGAGTGTTGGAGTTAAGTGGAGCGGATTTTCAAAGTCAGCCGTGGCACGAGCATGAAATTGTTGTTGCTATTTTAGTAGCTCCACTCTTGAGTTTTCATTCACACAATATATCCATATACATATATATATATGGATATGTAGTAGGTATGTACATAAAATATTTAAATTTTTGTCAATCAAGTTGCAACTATCAAGCCGGCTAAAAGATCTAGCAATTGCATTCACTTGGAAAAGGATTCAAATTCCACACATTTGCTTTGCTTTGATTTGATTTGATTTACTTCCATTTTGTATTTTATGAATGAATAAATTGTAATTGGCACTTTTAAGAGAGGGAGTTTCATTTTCTCCTTTTTTATTTATTTATTTTTTTTTTCTCACTTGAAATTGAATCCTGAATTCAAAAATTTACAAACACAAACTCACTGATACGAAGATGGGTTGTGAATCGTAGATTGTACCTTCTCTGTGTGTGTGTGTGTGTGTGTGTGCGCGCAATTTAAATGGATACCCTAGAGCGAACGGATTGGGCTACATTTCTGTTCAACGTTGTAGTACGTTCACATTTATCCGACAGCAACATGTGTACCGTTATAGCTTCGCGTATCTACTGGATAGACGTTGTCGTCGTTGTCGTTCTCGATGCGTTAGCCTCTGTTTGACGATGGTCTGGCAAATGTCGGTGCTTTGATTTTCTTTCGAAAAGCCGAAAACAAAATAAGAGAACGAGTCGATAAGAGAGAGACAGAGAAATAAATACGAAGAGAAAATGTAACTTGTCGGCGAATACGATATTCGAAAATAGCAGCAGAAGTAACAATGAATATCGTATATATCTTTTGGATGAAATGCAAACTTCTGTTAGAAAGTATCTTTAAAGTTAAACTACGCACCATAACAGAGATTGACGAAATACCTTAAATTGTGACAGTCTACCACGATTCCGTCTCCTTCTACTGATACTTGTCTTGCTGCTCCTTGTGTATTTTATTTATGCTTACCAATTTGGCTTCGAAATTCCAAAAATGTGAATAAACGATCAAATAAAAGAGAGTAAAATGTCTTGTTGAAAGCAATCTTGTTATCAATCTAAATAAGCAAGTCTAAAATATTTTTCTAACAGAGACAAACTAATAAAATAAAAATGACAATATTATAGCCTATTTTTCAAATAGAAAAATTCTTTGAATTCCAACAATTGTAAAGATTTTAACTCATTAAAACTCTATCACATAAATTGGCTATATTTATTGTTAAATAATAAAATTGTCAAATAAGCCAAAACGAAACGGAGTAATATATTATAACATGGCCAATAAGGAACAAATAAATTCGAGCCATTTATCCACTTTTACTTGGAATAAATTTTTGTAGGATAGTTTTTTTGAAATTAGTTTTCTGTTTTTCCCAAACTATCATTAAAAAAGCAATTGAGTTTCTTTAAATGTTAGAAATTGAAGGCAATTAAATCGAAAAGGTTTAAATAATTAAAAAAGTGTCTAATAAAAGCAATTATAATAATAACTCATCGATAAATTAAAATAATTATTCTTAGAAAATGATAGTTTTTTCTAGAATTTCTCAGACTTAGCCAAGTATCCAGTTAACAGCTGCTACAGGAACTAAATGATTTGGGAAAAGAAGAGTTTGGAAAAATGCTAAAATCTATTTTATCGATAAAACCGGGATAAAATGCCTTTGGGCTACACCAGCTGCAATTGTTGTCTAAACCTATCAGATGGGTAAAAGTTAATATAGGGATTCTATCGAAAATCCTTAAATCCCCTTCTAGTTGTCTACCCTAAGGTATTGGTTAATACTTATCGTTTCATCTTTCGTTTTTATATCAATAATGTTTATGCAATACAAAAATACAATGTTTAATTCAATATCAATCAATATGCTGGATGATTTTTAATAAGTCCATAAGTTAATGAAACAGGTTCAAGTAGATTTCCCCATGCACTCTGTCTACTATATATATACATATATTTATTTTGCAGAAAACATTTCATCTTAATTCCGATTTAGCCAGCTGTTATTCATCATGTGCTTTTGGCATTGTGTTGTTTCTTTATCAAGTGATTGATGCGCCATATTCACACAATTTGCTATGGAAATGTTAAGTAATGGAGAGGAAGTAGTAAAACGAAGCGGGGCGCATCTTTCCAATTCAATATGGCCACCCAAATATAGCCACCGTCGAGTGCGAGTTCGAATGGAATGAGATATTGTTAGGGTGAGGATGGTGGGCAGTGGGAGTTCTGGTTGGGGAGTCTGGCAAATGGAAGTGTGGGGGGGGAAACGCGAGTGCAATCACCTGGACGAGTATTGAGAGCTCTGCTGGATGCCCTGCGAGACGCATTAAATCGTTATAAGTAACATATACAAATTAATGCAAACAAATACACGAGTCTTTTTTCTAAAATGCTGATTCCTTACAATATCCCTCTGTAGTGCTATTGTTGTTGTTGTTATATGTATGTATGTATAGTATAGACAACCGAATTGCTCCAGATCTTGTCAATAGTTACGACTTTCTGATGTGCCATGGAATGCTAAGCAGATCAAAAGAAAGGCACGTGAATAGCCAGTTTCTATACCCATCCCCATCCCCATCCCCATCCCCATCCCTCTTCTCACTCCCACTCCATTCACGTCATCAACAAAAACTCCACCGATAGAGAAGAGTGGAGAAGTTGGAAGGTGTGAGAAATCTCAAGTGAGATGGCAGTCCCAGTTCTCTTCTATCTCCTCCTTACTTTTAGATGTATTAGTCTTAGCACTGGGGATTTGTGGTTTATTTTTGGGCAAGATCATAAAATAGCTGTGGTCATATTATCAATAAATATCTTTGGCTGATACAATAAAAAAGAAGTAGCAACGAGAGCAAATTAAGTAGAAAAATAGGAAATGTTTAGAAAATTAAATGAAATTATGCGTATTGCAATATAAAAATAGCATAACCAATGCCATTGCCCCGATGTAAACATACTCACACCACCTTACACCAAATGTAACTCAAAATGTATTTGAATCGATTGTGCGGGGGAAGGGAAAAGCGGAGTAGCGGAGGAGAATGTGAACCGTAGCGATCGTGTGCCGGGAGCAAGCACCCTGAACTCCAAGAAACAACAACTGCAGGAAGAATAACAAAGACTTTTCTTAGAAATTCAGGTCCATTGTGTATTATAATCATTTGCATTTGCTAAGCATTCGTTATGGACATCATCAGCATCAGCAGCCGCAGCAAAATACATACATACATACATACATACATATGTATCTAGACATGGCTAAGTCTAGATGTCGGTCTGTCTGTTTGTTAAAGTAAAAGAAGACTCTACTACGCGTAAAACGTTTAAAAACTCATTTCAACATAGTTTACACATGTTTCTTTCGACTCGAACATTTATTATAGCAATCGTCAGAGGAGTGCCTCAGTTGGTCTGTCTGTCTGTCTGTATGTCTATTTGTTTCTCTGTCTTTCGGTCTAACTTGGGTCCGGGCCTTTTGGCCAATTTGCATACAAATATGTGCCATGCTTGTTGTTCGTTGTTTTAGGGGGGAAATCTCTCACAAAAAAAAAAGCACCAATTAATAGCAAATGCCAAATTAGTCGCAGCATCGTCGACAGATGACTTAATGACAACTTCCTAATAAAAACTTAAGAATTTAACCAATTTATTACAATTTACAATGGAGATGGATGCGATTATTTGACCATTAAAATTTACATATCAATAGGAAGTGGTCAAATCTGACAATACACTCGACCAACAGTGTTAATAAATTTATTATAAAGTTTGAAACGAATCAAAAAAACATGCTTAAAACAAAGAAAACGTAACGAATTTAATATACTCTAGGCAAGTCAGTTGATAAATGTTAGCACAGAACTCTAAAAGAACTTTAAATTATTCCCGGTTTTACTAAACACCCTTTCCTTTAATATAATTAGCATAATGCCACTTTAAATATTTTAATAAATTATTTTTAATATCTATTTTGATTTATATGAAATTGTTAGAAATAAAATATAAATTCAAAATTGTTAAAAATTAAATATAGAAATTATGAATAAATGACTTTAAACTTGTATTTATCAGAGGTTCATAGATGGCTTCGCTGATCCATCTCTGATTGGCTCATTATTTCGTAGCTTACCTTACAGGATATTAGAAAAGATACAGAACATTATATATTTTATATGGAAAAAGAAAAACATTCTCATGAGTTCTCACACATTTCCCCCAACTTGGCTATGTGTCACCATCTCAAACTCCATTTGTGTCCATGAGTTTGAATTTGTCTTTGCCGTGCTTCGGCTCATTAACGTTTATTAGAAATGGATGATAAAAACAATGATTTTGCCTTTAGCATGGGCATAGCCATAGATATGGGTATGGGTATGGGGCATGTTTTGGTTAAATCTATACAACCAATCCAAAGCATCGATTTATCGGTGCACACATGCAAACCGAGCCCCAGCCACGTGCTTAATACGTGCTTAGATGTAACATTTCAATTTGCAATTTCGAATGAATGCCTGTGTTCTGTGTATCTGTCTGTCTGAATGTCGATTTGTCAGTCTGCCCGTTACGCACTCGCCACGCCCCGGCATGCTAAAATGTTTTTCAAACATGCAAAGATCATTTCCATACATATACACAGATATATACATATATATATATATCAAAAGAGTGGGCTTAGAGGTAAAGTTAGAATGGGCACTCCAACTCAACCACAGTCAGCCGAAGCGAACCCTTTGACATGTTTTTGGTTTTTGCTATATTCTCGACCCATCATGCCCCATATATACATACATACATATATATGTATATATGTTTGCATTTGTGTTTGGTTGATGTATGTATAATCAAAATTCGTAGGCACGCATTATTGAATAAGCCCCCGCTATCTATCTATCCCCCTTAAAAAAAGAACAGAGAGTGGAGAAACCACGACAGCCAAAAAAAAAAAAAAAGAATAACGAAAGTGTGCGATGGTTTATATATATATTTTTTTTCTTCTTTTTCTGTTTTGGTATTTGTCGTGGCACACACATCTAAAATGGAAAATATATATTGTAGCTACAAGCGCGACATGAGTATATCGTATCCGTATCCGTTGTATCCATCGCCCGCTCAATGTGTATATACATATATGTATATATGTTTCAAGATAAGATACTTTATTGACATTGCGTGTCTAAACACTTTACCGCTACGATAGTTATTGTTGTTGTCGTTTTTTGATTGTGAATGTGCGCTTTAAGCTTATTTGCATACTCATATTTCTTCATTCGGTGAGTGTGTGTCTGTGTGTGTGTGTGTTCTGTCTCTGTGTTCTTTGTTGTGTGCGGTGTGATGTGTGTTGCGTTTGCGTGTTGTTCAGTCGCACAAGCAAAGCATATGTATCTAATAGATACATTTTGGCATTCGCTTTCAATCAAGTAAAGGAGGAGGAGAAGGGGTAGGGAGAGAAATAAAAAACAAGAACATGGATAAACATACACCAATTATATTGGTATTAATTATAATTTCGATTTGTGACATGCACATATTGTTTCTTATATGTATATGTATATGAATAACACTTAGAATACTAACAGGTGGATTGATAAACAATTAAAGAGTTAATTGTTAATGGCAAAAACAAATACAATTTAAACAATTTTTTCAATAAAAAATGTATGGCATTTTTATATACATATGTATATATATTTTTTTAATCATAACAAATGTATTGTTTGATTTAACCAATTGTTTGGCCTCATTCAACATATACAAATATGTATGTATGTATGTATGTATGTACACATCTTAGTGGTTCAAGTGGCGGTTGGTGGTGCTGTCACTTGCAATGAGAAGAATGATGATGTTGCCCCAAATCATTAATTTCACAAAACGTGACTTTTTTGCCATATTTTGAATTCTAATTCTTTCACTCATTAGACAAAGCAGAGCGGCACCGGTTCAGACCGTTGCCATTCTAAACATAACTTCAAAAGGTGCAGACTGCACTTGTGACACGTTTCGTAATCTCTTGGGTTGCCTTGGCAAAAGGCTTTTCTTTTTTTTTTTGTGTTCTCCTCCCATCCGCATTCCGCATACGTTTCTTCTCACATTTTCCATAAGCAGGAGACGGCAAATAACATAAGACATCCTAGAAGATGAGCACAGCTGCACGAATGGCAAAGGCGCTCAGATACAGATACAGATGCAGCAGATACAGATACAAATAAAGATGCTTACGCGTTTCTACCTTCTAAGTGCATTTGTGGAAGCATGGATAAACAGATAGGATAGAAGACATAGGCGGTAAAGTCGGCAGAGGACATTTCTCAAGGAGAAGCTATTTCCGCAACGGAAAGCAACATCCACATTTGCGTTTACCTTTTGTATCCAGCAATGGTGCCAGCAGCCAACATAGCCACTGGGTCTAATTAAAAAAAAAAATTCCCCTCCACATTAAGCCAAGACGCCGACATACAATTACCCTAGAATAATTCTATACTTGAGTTGCCTTTATTCCAAATGAGGTTTAACTTTTCCAAGTTATCCCAACAGATATGCCATCTGTAATATGGCCAGGTATTTAGTAGGGTATAATAAGCTTAATGCCTACAGAAAGGTCGCCACTGTACTCAGTTTTTGGTTGGTGTTAAAACCTTTGAAAGTGCTGGCTCGGATTAGTTTGTACAGTTGCTACAAATGCAAACCAAATACATTGCATAATTGGCCATTTTTCTGTGTGCAATTGCAGTTGCTGGCACATCGTCCTCAATCTTAATTAACAGATATATACAAGAAATAAAACACACACAGATAGCACATACACACAAGAACATATACTTGGACGAAAACGAAAAAATTGGAGTCCCGCCAAAGAGAGGGAAGAAAAAAAGCACCGAGCCAAGATGCGCGACATAAAATGCAATTTACGACTTGTCATAAAGGGAGACCCACCATATAGTAAATCATTTTTTATGTAGCCCAAGCCAGAGAAGTAGCTGGGGCTACTAAAAACGCAAATAAGCTACGGTTAGGCCATACATAAAATCCTTTAGCACCTTTCAAAATGCCAAAGTCAAAGCCGGGCCAAGTAAAAGACAAGAAGGCCCTTTAGATGGCCGTTCGACTGCCTGCTAAACAGCGAAAATTTACACAATCAACAAATGACATAAAATTGTTGCTGAGCTGAAGAAAAAAATGAGGAAAAACAAAGCATAAGGAGAAAAAAAAGAAAAGAAAAAAGGCAAAAAAACAAAACTGAAATTGCATGACAAATTCCCCAGACGAGCGCCGGGATGGGTAAAAGATGCCAAGAAATGATGGACGATGATTATACGAGTAAAAGATGCAGGGCAAACAAGAAGAAAGGGCAGCCAAAAAGGGGGACAGAGAAACAGTCGGGGAAACGGGGTTGTGGTAAACAACAAGACAAAGGCCCGAAGTCGAAATAACATTTTAAGTCCTCAAATTCCAACATGTGGAGCAATAATAATAATTTTATTGTTTTAACAAAGGTAACAAACAGAAAGTTATTTCAGCCACAGCTGAGCGGCTTTTAAAAACAAATCGCAAGGTGAGCGAGCAGGCAGGCCGCCAATCCCACCCATTTCCACGAACCTTTGCAGGAGGCAGGCTACGACGCACGGTCAGGATAAGCACCAGGGCAAGGCATAAGGATGCTCAGACCTACATTCATACAAACATACATATACATATTACAAAAGAGGTTTTCGCCAAAAAACAAAGAAACAGCCCAGCCAAAAAACACACACACACACACACACACACACACAAAGAAACCAATCCACACACACACACACACTTCTATAGTATATACATAACGCGGGAAAAAAAGGAAACAAATAAAAATGGCGAAATAAAGCAGAATAAGATCTGTAGCGAAATATTTTTTATTGCCTTTTTGGCAAACGGAAAAGCCACGGGGGCCACTGTCTGTGCTCCTCAGTAGATGTGTGTGTGTGTGTGTTGGTGTGTGTATATACAGAAAAGTGTGTGGGAGGGTTGCCTTTACGATATAAAAATAAATAGACGTCCCAGGTATGGGTAAACCACCATAATTTACGCGCCCATAATTTGTCATTAAAATCTTCTGAAATAATTTAATGTTGAAATGCAAATTTTTAATATACGACTTTCCTTTACTTTCACATATACATACATACATACATATAGATATATTTACAACACACACTCAGTATGCATATAAATATATAGAAAAAAAGGTAATGATTGGTGGGTTTTTATACCCTTTATATAAGAACATTTTTATTTTTATATTGAAATAAAGCATCTTCAACTATGTTTTATGTATATATCAATCACCAAAACATTCAGAATATTATGCATATTCATTTTAAAGGTTTTAAGTATACTATATCATTCGCATTATATTAAAATGGTATTAAATAATAATTCTCTTAAATAATTTCTTTCTTTTTAAATTAAATCCCTTTACAATTTGCCAGTTTCGTCTAGTTAATTTTTCATATATAGTCATAGTCTAATAAGTCTTTAATAGTCTAAAAAGGTGTGAAGAGTATACAATCTTCGGCTGGTTTAAACTTCCAGAGGATCCCCTGTTATTCATTTCTTTATTTTCTGTTATATTTTTCTCTCTATAAATTTGCCAACCCATATACGATAGCGGATGAAGAAGGAGCATGTGGCAAGTGTCAAGTGAAGAATGGCAAAAATTTTCAAATCCTATAAGATTGTTTTGCAGGGCTTTTGATTTGGTAGCATATTTAAGGCAAGGTAATTGGCTGAAACATGTAAATTCGAAGACCATTTATTAATTTAACATCTTTGTTTGATTTCCTTTGATTTAAAACCAATTAAAATTTAAAATTAGAAAACATTTGAACACATGTTTGTCATTGACAAGTGTCTATAATGTATAAAGGAAAGTTTAAACTTAATTTAGATAAGTTTATTGTTTATTGACAGCCCAATATGTATCTCCATGTCAAAGTTCAATGAAATGAAGCAAATAGTTTAATATTGATAGGCATAGACAGATACAGATAGATGGGCAGTTAAGGATTAAATGGCCTTAAAAATTATTCTCAGTAGGTCAGATTCAGGGTGAAAAATAACCTTTTTTGGAAGGCATACAATATAACACAATGTATGGGGCCAAATAGATAAAAGAAGTTGCCAATTTCAAATTGTCGCTTAAAAAAATAGACATCGTTGTACTTGAAGTCTGACACGTGGCTTTGTCCTATTGGAGACGTATGTATGTATGTATGTATATGTAGGTCCATTTCATCGAACTATTGCAAAACCGTGAGACGACAAAAAAAATGAACGACCAACAATTCCAACTGATGGCACAGCAAATGGTGACTTTTGGTGAATGATATCGATTTCCGGAACGGGACTACGTTGATGTGATTTCCAAAGTTTGTTCAGTGATAAAGACTGATTCAAGAGGGAAGATTACTTTACCAAGCCAACATATTCCAACGATTTAGTAAACTTCAAACTTGGTTTGAAAAATTTCTGAAACAAAAATAAAACTTCAAGGGAAAAATAATTTATAAATTAAAGTAGTCTCATATTAAGGATAAATCTGAATAGACATAAATCTGAATATAATATTATTTCAGCCTGTTCAATTGTAGACATTTTTATTCCATCTTTCCATCTATTTTATATCACCTTATATACACTCAATTAAGAATTTTAATTTAATGTCTAATGGAATTTTTACCTGGATCCATATATGTATGACCATAATGACTAACACAAAGTTAAATAAAACTCTTTAAGGATACGAAAACGAACTTACAGTTCAAAAGACATAATTTGATCAAAAATGACAATTATTGAAAGGTAACGTTGTAAATTTTCTTATATTTGCTTAAAATGTCAACGAAATCAATTTACTTTGCATTAATTCGTTTACTTTGTAGTAAATCTCATTTGTTTGTCATATGAATGATATATGTGTATGTATATTATAAATTACTTCTTCTCCCTTACCCGTTTAACTGCTGTTCTATAAAAATGCTTAGACAATTGCCACACACACTCGCACACCCACACACACATGTTAGACACATTGTAAATATTTTATGTACTTGACAAATATTTAAAGAACTTCACACTTGATATGTGAGCTGCGCGTGAGTTTTTATAGCCAACTTGACGGGTGCAAAAATGAAAACAGCAACAACAAAACTGATTACTACACCCACCCATATACACACACTCACACACACACACACGCATACTCACACTCTGTCTCCTCTTTGTCTTTTCTTTTTAATCTTTATAGCGCCTTCTCCTGATGTAACGAAACTGAACTAAATTATAATCATAGCTAACGCTCTAACAAATACAGCGTGTCATCTGAGAGGGGCATACACACACACACACGCACCACACACACACACACACACATACAGATCATAAAGCAGCAATTAAGACAATGTAAAAATCGTAAGCGTCAAAAATGTCATAGAAAACGCGTAGCACAATAAAAACGCAAAAGCAGTCATAAAAGCAAACTCAAAGACACACTGGGAATCGGAGCAGGAGTTGGAGCAGGAGCAATTGGAGTTGATGTTGGAGTTGGGGAATGGGGAATGGGGTGAGGGGTGTGGGGAGCGAAGACAGTTGCCAACACACTGCTAATTGTCTGTCAAAATTCTATGCACAGTAAAAAAGATGAGATAAGTGCGTGGTAACCACGTTGAATGCACAGATATCGGTCGTTAGGTGAGAGGGCAAGGGAATGGGATCTCATACCACACCATTTTTAATACGAACAAAAATGAATATTCTCTTGCCACCAATAAGTGAATGTCGCCAGCCACAAAGGATCTTATGGGGGCATTCAACCTTGCCACAGAGCCCGGGAATATTCTTGTGAAAACATAGCTTACATAAAATTCAATTCTTGAATGTATTATCAATGAATTCAATTGAGAGGAACTCAATTAATTGCTATATTACGATAAAAGCAAACGCAATGTCTTTGGAATTTGGAAAAATTAAAGTCATAAATATTTAGTCTTTGAATTTTAATATCCTAGTTTACTTTAATCGTCATACTTTGAATAATAATAACAATTTGAAGAGTTTTAACAAAAATTATTTTATATAATAATTGATTAATAAATACTATTGAATATGTAACAAAAATATTGAAATAGTAAAAGAATTAAAAATCATTTTAAAATAAAAGTTAAAATAGATTGTAAAGAAAAAGAATTAAGGATAGTTTGTGAGAGATTTAGATAAATTAAACGTTTGATTTTAGAACTAGATTAGAAAAGACAATATTTTAAGCAATATTTCTTTATTTTTAAGTTCGATTATTGCGGCGAAAGAAAGAAAAAACAAGAAGTAAAATGAGTGGAATCTTTACCTTAAATTCTAATTGGTCAGCCATCTATTAAATATTAATGTGGCATATAATCTAAGCATTTAAGACAAGAAATTAAACCCTTTGATTTTAAGGATTTCAATTGACTTTGGAATTTAGCACCCAATTATCCAAAATATATTCCAATTTGATGTTTTGATGGGCATTTGCAACTGCAATCTATACGCATCGGTCGACCTTTCAATTTGCATTGAGTGTATGAACAACAAGAAATTGAAATAATCGCAACAATCACCACAAAAACCGCACACATCAAACATGAATGAATATGTGTGTGTATAGTATATAGGCGACTCCTGTCCTTGTTATTGTCGCCTATAAAGGAAATCGGAAATGACTGTTAGCAGCAGCAGGCACTATAGCATCCGCTTGGTCTTCGACCCAAACCGAAAACTATTTGGCGAACTAATGCCGACCTAAGGCGAATCTAATTGCGTGTGTGTGTATTGGTGTGTGTTGGTGTGTGTGTGTGTGTGGGATGATCGAACAATGTTACGAGACATTTGCATGCCAGGCGTCATCTGTTTGGGCCTTCATTGTGGGCATGGGTTTTGCGGTTTGGCCAAGAAAGGGAAGCCAAGTCGAGCCTCCGACAATTGTGCTGAGTCCGAGTGTTGGCCAACGTCCATGACAAATGTCGGAGACTGCTATGCATGTGTGTGTATGTTTGTATATATGTACGTGCCCAGCAAAATATTGATTTAAATGAGTTTCGGTTTCGGTTTTCATTTCCCATCGAAAATTTCCTACAATCAGCAAATTGTGCTGCTCAATGGACTACTTTTTCCTCGAGCACTTTTAGTGCTACTCGTTAGATGATTTCTAAGCAAAATGCATGATAAGCAAAATATTGCACATTGATGATGAGCCACTGCTTTATCTTTTAGTCTCCAGCTCCGCCTCTCCAACTGAAGATATTTGGCCTAACCATTTGGCAAGCTAAAATGAAATTTATGTAAGGTCTTCACCACTTGACCAAAAAAAGTAAATGCGAATAGCTGTTAGTGTGCTGAAAGCAATATCTAATTATGAAAAGTCACTTGCCAAGCCGGGGTAAAAACACATCAATAATATAAACTACAATTTAAAGTTGATAACTTATGGTGTTATAGTTTTATTGCTGTTGAAACTCTGGTAAAGACCAAAACCCAATCCCCTTACCCCATCCAATTCAAACCGTTCCCCAATGGGTTAAAACTCTGGCGTGTAAATAGCCCGAAAAACCTTTCAACTTTCTTTCTACTTTTAGTCTCGGTTCTCTCATCTTTTGCACTCTTTCACAAATGGTCAATGGGCTGTGGCTAGAAGTTGGCAATTGTGTTAAAACGACCATTTTAGACTAGATATACAGTATAAAAATAACTAAATAGTTTTTGGCATTTCAGTTTTAGTAAAAAAAAAATAATAATTATAAGTAATTCATGAGAAAAATCTATCTTTGAAATAGTAATTTTCAAAAATATAATTTCTACCTGTCATCCTTCAAATAAATATTTTATTGTCATTATTTGCTTGTTTGAAATAAATATTAAAGCTTTTAAAAACTTTATCCTTATTATAATTACCAACTCTTTGTATTTAATAAAGTTTAAGAACTACAAAAATTATATTGCTTGTCTTAATTAAATAGAGTTCTCTATTAAAATCGATTTATTGATTATATAGAAATGGATCGTTAAAGTATATAATGTTCCTCTGACAATATTATTTGATTAAATTGCATTTTTTCGTTATTCTCCAGCTGTTTCATCTTAAATTGTGAGTGTATACACTTATTGGATATACTAATAGTTAACCAGGTTCTATAGTTTTTTTTCTTTTTTTTATGGTTTGTGGGTGGTGAGGGGGTTGACAAAAGTCATTTGAAGTAGCAGTGGTGCGAAAAAGCCGCAGACAGTCAAGCAAAACGAAACCGTAGCAAAAGATGTTGTAAAACTTTTGGTTTAGTTTCCATTTACCTAGTGGCATAGAAAGCACAAAAACAAAAAACGAGAATAGATAGATAGAGAGAGAGAGAGAGAGGGAAAAAAAAGAAGAAATCATATATTTGAATATAATTCTAATTTGCATATTATTTGCCTACAAGAAAAAAGGAAAGAAAGTCCTTCGTCCGTTGTCTGTCGTCTGTCGTCCTTTGTCCGTCGTCTGTCGCTCTTTCTCTTTTTCGGGGATCCTTTGGCATACATAATGGTGTGGAAAAAATCTAATACAAGGACAACGCAATCTGCAAGATTGCAGCTACAACAAAGCTCTTAAAGTAATTAGTGGCATAAATTAAATCCCCAGCCCCCGCAGTCCGCAGTCCGCTGCCCACTGCCAGTTGACTTGTTACCCCCTGTTCCCCTTACCGCGTACCCCATGCCCCTTGAAAGTAACAATGGGCAATTGTTTCAATGACCCTTGTGCCACTTTTAATTGTTGCAATGCTGTGAAAGTTTTCGACCTGCCAAGGCAAAAGAGTTGAAAAATAAAAAGGCCTGTGGCTTTTTGTATTCTCCATTTTTTTTTTTTTATTTTCTACCCCCACTAGCCTGGTCACCATTCACTAGCCAAAGCCAGAGCTGGAGCTGTAACAGAAACTGGGAACCGGTGATGGTGGTGGCCACTAAGCTATGCCATGAGCTGTAACAAAAGCTTCCCCGGGGCATAAATAACTTTATTTTTTTTTTCGTAAAAAATATTTTCATATGGTTTTTTTTACACTATATAGAAGGTCAAAGCAGAAAAAGCTGACACTTTTTAAATTGTATCACACACACACACACATACATATATACCATAAAAACGAGGTTTTTATCTAACGTTTGAAATAATTGGACATTTTATATAATTAAAATGAAATCAGTTACTAACAGTTGTCTTTTATGTCAATATCTGAAAATGTCTTTCAATTGAAATGGAACCTTTTTCTATACCTACAGATCTTTTAGTGAATAAATTAAAAGCCATTCAACATATATAAATCTTGTTTTTAGAATAAAAACTAAAAATAGAGTAGAACAATTTATCGTATTATTTTACTATTAATACTAAAATATATTCAAATTGCAATTAAAGTAAGATTAAGGAATTAAAGTTCCGCATAAATATATATATTAAGATTCCCAAAATCTTTTCATCTAATTGAAACATTCATTCTCCTTCAAATGAATATTTGTCGTTATTTCTTTATCTTTTCTCTCCGTTCTTTTCAAGCTTCCCTCGCTTTTAAAACAGAATAATAAATTGTGCGTAATTTCAAATATTTCTCTCTCGCGGCATTGTTTTTCATTTCTCCTTTTTTTTTTGTAATTTTGATAACCAAAACCAAGAGACAGCAACTAATTACTGCGGGGCAACGGATGGGGTTATGATGGGTGAAAAACTGGAAAAAGAAAATATTGGGGAAGGTTTAATCTATATGTATATATGTATGGGTTGCAATCGCAACATTGATTTTCAATTGATTTTGGCTTTTGTCGCCTTTTGTCATAAAAATACTCATCGAAAATTACATGCCAAAATAAAACAAGCTGTTGACTTGCCAAATAGCCGTGAAATATTCCCCAAGGGCGTAGGTGAAGCAGGTAACGGCAATCGCTTCGTTTGCCGGAGAATTCGCTGAGACAACAAATGTTGTTATGCCCCCCCAACTCCTCGCACTGCAGCCGCCCAATAGCCCTCCATTTGCTGTTTGGATGGCTGGATGTCTCTCTGTATGTTTGTCTGTCTGTCTGTCTGTCTCACTGTCCGGACTGTAACGAGCTCTCCTCTGTCTCTTAGTCTCTGAAGAGGCGGAGTGGCTGGCAGTCAAGCAGGCAGGCAGGCAGTCAGGATATCGTAAAGCGACACACAATCACACATAAAATTTTACAACACAAGGATGTTTTTTATTGTCCTCATCCTTGTTGGCTCTCCCTGGGCCATGCTATCGAATGAACTTAAGTAGCCAATTACTGAAAAGTTCGAATTCCTTACTATGAATTTCACTCCTTCGATTTTGCAATGTCGCCGTTGAATTAAACAACAAAACATTTTTCTATTTAATTAAAATGAATTTACCTTTTGGATCTGCAACGCGGAGCACCTTGATTTATGTATGGCCGCCAATAAATTTGCACAACTCAGTAAGAGAGAGAGAGAGAGGGGAGAGGAGAAGGCAAAAACGGATTGGCGCGATGCCTGAGCAATTTAAATCACGAGCTGTGGTTTTAATTAAAAGGAATTTATTTTCCACTCAACTGCAGATAAGTGCGCATTCAGTTTTTGGGTCAGAATAATATCTATATATATATATATGTATATATAAAGTTACCTATCCCATAATATCTTACCTTTATATACATATGAATGTAGATTATAATAGTTTTCCTTTTGTTTCGCTCAACCCGAGAGACATACAAATATTTGTATAATTTAACACTCAGCCTAACTCTATAGATAGGCCTGTGTTTGTCTGTATATTTCTGGTCAAATGGCAATAGAAGCCATTTTATTAATTGCTACCACAAGTCAGACTCGTTATATTCTATTTTAGCCGCCTGTCATAATTACGGCCTACACATTGTCTTAGTCTTGGCAGTATAGAAACTGGCTCAGACTTCAATTTCATTACCAGCACCTTTAGCTCCTCCTCAATGCTCCCCCTTTTTCTATTCACTCGACAGCAGTCAGCTGCAATCCTGTCCTGGTAGACAAGAGATCGGGTTGCGGCATTAACTGGTAATTAATCATGCGTCTGTTTATAACTAATAGCGGACGTTCGATAATTATATGTTCCAGATGCACTCAACTAATTATATTCTATTCTAGATAGGAGCAAAATTCGAAATGCATATTCTTGTTCATCGGCAAAATTGAGCGTTAATTAATGGGCCAATAAGAGAAACTTAATCATACAATTGCATTTAAATGCTTTTGGCA
Organism: Drosophila emarginata; assembly: GCA_037075365.1. Taxonomy (NCBI): domain Eukaryota; kingdom Metazoa; phylum Arthropoda; class Insecta; order Diptera; family Drosophilidae; genus Drosophila; species Drosophila emarginata. The sequence goes on from JBAMCD010000221.1 coordinate 8,131,495, forward strand.
TTACCGAACCGAAACAAATCAAACCAATGGGAGGTAGATCTCAAGGGCCCACTAAAACCCTTGATATAAACATGGCCAAGAGCTAAGACACACAGCAGAGCATACTAGTAGGAAATCGTTGGCAATAAATCTACCATTTACCTTTAAACTCAAAATACGACTGTTTGTATCCTACTGGCGGTTGAGTTGCTCGGGTATCCTTTACAGTTACAGCCTTAAATCCACTAACAAATAAGGGAATAAATTGCCCATAAAAAGGATTTTGCAAATGTTGGCTGCCACTACAACAGGAAAAAAAAAATACGAAGAAATAGCAAGTTGAAACCCCTCCAGCTCCTGTATTTTGTATTTTACAGAGCAGCTCTCACACTATTGCCAATGTGGCCTTCTATTCTAGAGCACTTCTATTAGTTTCCTGGAAGACAAAAAGTTTCGTCGTTTCCTGTGTGTTTCTCGTTTCATTTTTATTGTATTTCACAAATTACTTAGTGTTTTTTATACAATTTTAATACCGGCATCTCTGCTCGCATTCGTCTTTAGTATCGAATCTATTATTGTTACCATTGCATCCACTATAATCGAATGGGTAACATTCGTTGGGAATCCAATAATAGGTCCATTTCTGGCGCATTGACCCACAATCACCTTGCTGCGCCTTGGGCTCGGCACAATATGCTAAAAGAAAACAAATTGACTTTCAAGTAGTAACAATTAATTTAAGCACAAATTTATAAAAAAATAGTTGTCGTCATTAAAATATATTTAATGTGCGATTAATAGAAATAATGCTTCTCTCTCATTATTTCAGCCTAGCTATGAAATGAATATTTTGGCTTTGAACTAAAATTTCTAACAAAACATTACAATAAACTCATCAATTATTCATATCTTTCATTTTCTATACAATTGTATATAATTTGTTTTTATATAAGAATGAACTTTCTTGAATAAAACTTTTCTAAAACAAACATCACCTTGCAAAACATATTTTTGATATTTTAAATATTAACTCATAGTAAAAAAGTAATTTGTTGGTAAGCATGAAGAATAAACCACTTAATTATTAAAAGTGTTAAATGATATATGACAAACATCAAAAAACTTTTCCAGTTGTGACGGAATTGGATTAAAATAATATTTTGAACATGTGACGCAATTATTTTTTACCAAATGAATTTTTACTATCACAAATATTGTTTTAAGAACTTCGCTTCAAGTTGGAATCCACATTCAAATTAAGAACGATCTCAACGATAAAATCAACATTATTTCTAACTATTTTCAAACAACTTACGATGTTTACAAATTTGGAGCCATTGGGCCCAGCAAGCACCCAGCACACACAAAATGAAAATTACAAAAGCAAACTGTTTCATTCTTTTTAAATTTTGATATTTCTCTTGTTATTTCCGAATCGCCAGAACTACCAATTGATACTAAATATGAAAAGCAGATGTAGTAGCTTTTTTTTCGGCCTTATCTCATAGTAAAGGGCGAGTTCAATGGTGAAAAAATCGAGCGATTGAGCTTCAAATTAAAATTATAGAATTAAGAACTTGAGCTCTTAGGCGTATAATTACAAATTTTATTGATGTGGTATAAATGTTACAAGAGCTTTATAAACTAATCAAATTCTGATTCAATCGAATGTAAATGTAATTACATTCTGCTTCTTTAATATTTATACATTGTATTTAACAATAAAAGTGTTAAATGATATATGACAAACATCAAAAAACTTTTCCAGTTGTGACGGAAATAGATTAAAATAATATTTTGCACATGTGACGCAATTATTTTTTACGAAATGAATTTTTACTATCACAAATATTGTTTTAAGAACTTCGCTTCAAGTTGGAATCCACATTCAAATTAAGAACGATCTCAACGATAAAATCAACATTATTTCTAACTATTTTCAAACAACTTACGATGTTTAGAAATTTGGAGCCATTGGGCCCAGCAAGCACCCAGCACACACAAAATGAAAATTACAAAAGCAAACTGTTTCATTCTTTTTAAATTTTGATATTTCTCTTGTTATTTCCGAATCGCCAGAACTACCAATTGATACTAAATATGAAAAGCAGATGTAGTAGCTTTTTTTCGGCCTTATCTCATAGTAAAGGGCGAGTTCAATGGTGAAAAAAATCGAGCGATTGAGCTTCAAATTAAAATTATAGAATTAAGAACTTGAGCTCTTAGGCGCATAATTACGAATTTTATTGATGTGGTATAAATGTTACAAGAGCTTTATAAACTAATCAAATTCTGATTCAATCGAATGTAAATGTAATTACATTCTGCTTCTTTAATATTTATACATTGTATTTAACAATAAAAGTGTTAAATTATATATGATAAACATCAAAAAACATTTCCAGTTGTGACGGAAATAGATTAAAATAATATTTTGCACATGTGACGCAATTATTTTTTACCAAATGAATTTTTACTATCACAAATATTGTTTTAAGAACTTCGCTTCAAGTTGGAATCCACATTCAAATTAAGAACGATCTCAACGATAAAATCAACATTATTTCTAACTATTTTCAAACAACTTACGATGTTTAGAAATTTGGAGCCATTGGGCCCAGCAAGCACCCAGCACACACAAAATAAAAATTACAAAAGCAAACTGTTTCATTCTTTTTAAATTTTGATATTTCTCTTGTTATTTCCGAATCGCCAGAACTACCAATTGATACTAAATATGAAAAGCAGATGTAGTAGCTTTTTTTTCGGCCTTATCTCATAGTAAAGGGCGAGTTCAAAGGTGAAAAAATCGAGCGATTGACCTTCAAATCAGACTATATTAATTCATAAAAATAATAATTATAAGCTCAAGTTCTTAAGCTTAGAATTACGAATTTTATTGATGTGGTATAAATGTTACAAGAGCTTTATAAACTAATCAAATTCTGATTCAATCGAATGTAAATGTAATTACATTCTGCTTCTTTAATATTTATACATTGTATTTAACAATAAAAGTGTTAAATTATATATGATAAACATCAAAAAACATTTCCAGTTGTGACGGAAATAGATTAAAATAATATTTTGCACATGTGACGCAATTATTTTTTACCAAATGAATTTTTACTATCACAAATATTGTTTTAAGAACTTCGCTTCAAGTTGGAAACCACATTCAAATTAAGAACGATCTCAACGATAAAATCAACATTATTTCTAACTATTTTCAAACAACTTACGATGTTTACAAATTTGGAGCCATTGGGCCCAGCAAGCACCCAGCACACACAAAATGAAAATTACAAAAGCAAACTGTTTCATTCTTTTTAAATTTTGATATTTCTCTTGTTATTTCCGAATCGCCAGAACTACTAATTGATACTAAATATGAAAAGCAGATGTAGTAGCTTTTTTTCGGCCTTATCTCATAGTAAAGGGCGAGTTCAATGGTGAAAAAAATCGAGCGATTGAGCTTCAAATTAAAATTATAGAATTAAGAACTTGAGCTCTTAGGCGCATAATTACGAATTTTATTGATGTGGTATAAATGTTACAAGAGCTTTATAAACTAATCAAATTCTGATTCAATCGAATGTAAATGTAATTACATTCTGCTTCTTTAATATTTATACATTGTATTTAACAATAAAAGTGTTAAATTATATATGATAAACATCAAAAAACATTTCCAGTTGTGACGGAAATAGATTAAAATAATATTTTGCACATGTGACGCAATTATTTTTTACCAAATGAATTTTTACTATCACAAATATTGTTTTAAGAACTTCGCTTCAAGTTGGAATCCACATTCAAATTAAGAACGATCTCAACGATAAAATCAACATTATTTCTAACTATTTTCAAACAACTTACGATGTTTAGAAATTTGGAGCCATTGGGCCCAGCAAGCACCCAGCACACACAAAATAAAAATTACAAAAGCAAACTGTTTCATTCTTTTTAAATTTTGATATTTCTCTTGTTATTTCCGAATCGCCAGAACTACCAATTGATACTAAATATGAAAAGCAGATGTAGTAGCTTTTTTTTCGGCCTTATCTCATAGTAAAGGGCGAGTTCAATGGTGAAAAAATCGAGCGATTGACCTTCAAATCAGACTATATTAATTCATAAAAATAATAATTATAAGCTCAAGTTCTTAAGCTTAGAATTACGAATTTTATTGATGTGGTATAAATGTTACAAGAGCTTTATAAACTAATCAAATTCTGATTCAATCGAATGTAAATGTAATTACATTCTGCTTCTTTAATATTTATACATTGTATTTAACAATAAAAGTGTTAAATTATATATGATAAACATCAAAAAACATTTCCAGTTGTGACGGAAATAGATTAAAATAATATTTTGCACATGTGACGCAATTATTTTTTACCAAATGAATTTTTACTATCACAAATATTGTTTTAAGAACTTCGCTTCAAGTTGGAATCCACATTCAAATTAAGAACGATCTCAACGATAAAATCAACATTATTTCTAACTATTTTCAAACAACTTACGATGTTTACAAATTTGGAGCCATTGGGCCCAGCAAGCACCCAGCACACACAAAATGAAAATTACAAAAGCAAACTGTTTCATTCTTTTTAAATTTTGATATTTCTCTTGTTATTTCCGAATCGCCAGAACTACCAATTGATACTAAATATGAAAAGCAGATGTAGTAGCTTTTTTTCGGCCTTATCTCATAGTAAAGGGCGAGTTCAATGGTGAAAAAAATCGAGCGATTGAGCTTCAAATTAAAATTATAGAATTAAGAACTTGAGCTCTTAGGCGCATAATTACGAATTTTATTGATGTGGTATAAATGTTACAAGAGCTTTATAAACTAATCAAATTCTGATTCAATCGAATGTAAATGTAATTACATTCTGCTTCTTTAATATTTATACATTGTATTTAACAATAAAAGTGTTAAATTATATATGATAAACATCAAAAAACATTTCCAGTTGTGACGGAAATAGATTAAAATAATATTTTGCACATGTGACGCAATTATTTTTTACCAAATGAATTTTTACTATCACAAATATTGTTTTAAGAACTTCGCTTCAAGTTGGAATCCACATTCAAATTAAGAACGATCTCAACGATAAAATCAACATTATTTCTAACTATTTTCAAACAACTTACGATGTTTAGAAATTTGGAGCCATTGGGCCCAGCAAGCACCCAGCACACACAAAATAAAAATTACAAAAGCAAACTGTTTCATTCTTTTTAAATTTTGATATTTCTCTTGTTATTTCCGAATCGCCAGAACTACCAATTGATACTAAATATGAAAAGCAGATGTAGTAGCTTTTTTTCGGCCTTATCTCATAGTAAAGGGCGAGTTCAAAGGTGAAAAAGATCGAGCGATTGACCTTCAAATCAGACTATATTAATTCATAAAAATAATAATTATAAGCTCAAGTTCTTAAGCTTAGAATTACGAATTTTATTGATGTGGTATAAATGTTACAAGAGCTTTATAAACTAATCAAATTCTGATTCAATCGAATGTAAATGTAATTACATTCTGCTTCTTTAATATTTATACATTGTATTTAACAATAAAAGTGTTAAATTATATATGATAAACATCAAAAAACATTTCCAGTTGTGACGGAAATAGATTAAAATAATATTTTGCACATGTGACGCAATTATTTTTTACCAAATGAATTTTTACTATCACAAATATTGTTTTAAGAACTTCGCTTCAAGTTGGAATCCACATTCAAATTAAGAACGATCTCAACGATAAAATCAACATTATTTCTAACTATTTTCAAACAACTTACGATGTTTAGAAATTTGGAGCCATTGGGCCCAGCAAGCACCCAGCACACACAAAATGAAAATTACAAAAGCAAACTGTTTCATTCTTTTTAAATTTTGATATTTCTCTTGTTATTTCCGAATCGCCAGAACTACCAATTGATACTAAATATGAAAAGCAGATGTAGTAGCTTTTTTTTCGGCCTTATCTCATAGTAAAGGGCGAGTTCAATGGTGAAAAAAATCGAGCGATTGACCTTCAAATCAGACTATATTAATTCATAAAAATAATAATTATAAGCTCAAGTTCTTAAGCTTAGAATTACGAATTTTATTGATGTGGTATAAATGTTACAAGAGCTTTATAAACTAATCAAATTCTGATTCAATCGAATGTAAATGTAATTACATTCTGCTTCTTTAATATTTATACATTGTATTTAACAATAAAAGTGTTAAATTATATATGATAAACATCAAAAAACATTTCCAGTTGTGACGGAAATAGATTAAAATAATATTTTGCACATGTGACGCAATTATTTTTTACCAAATGAATTTTTACTATCACAAATATTGTTTTAAGAACTTCGCTTCAAGTTGGAATCCACATTCAAATTAAGAACGATCTCAACGATAAAATCAACATTATTTCTAACTATTTTCAAACAACTTACGATGTTTACAAATTTGGAGCCATTGGGCCCAGCAAGCACCCAGCACACACAAAATGAAAATTACAAAAGCAAACTGTTTCATTCTTTTTAAATTTTGATATTTCTCTTGTTATTTCCGAATCGCCAGAACTACCAATTGATACTAAATATGAAAAGCAGATGTAGTAGCTTTTTTTTCGGCCTTATCTCATAGTAAAGGGCGAGTTCAATGGTGAAAAAAATCGAGCGATTGAGCTTCAAATTAAAATTATAGAATTAAGAACTTGAGCTCTTAGGCGTATAATTACGAATTTTATTGATGTGGTATAAATGTTACAAGAGCTTTATAAACTAATCAAATTCTGATTTTATCGAATGTAAATGTAATTACATTCTGCTTCTTTAATGTTTATACATTGTATTTAACAATAAAAGTGTTAAATTATATATGATAAACATCAAAAAACTTTTCCAGTTGTGACGGAAATAGATTAAAATAATATTTTGCACATGTGACGCAATTATTTTTTACCAAATGAATTTTTACTATCACAAATATTGTTTTAAGAACTTCGCTTCAAGTTGGAATCCACATTCAAATTAAGAACGATCTCAACGATAAAATCAACATTATTTCTAACTATTTTCAAACAACTTACGATGTTTACAAATTTGGAGCCATTGGGCCCAGCAAGCACCCAGCACACACAAAATGAAAATTACAAAAGCAAACTGTTTCATTCTTTTTAAATTTTGATATTTCTCTTGTTATTTCCGAATCGCCAGAACTACCAATTGATACTAAATATGAAAAGCAGATGTAGTAGCTTTTTTTCGGCCTTATCTCATAGTAAAGGGCGAGTTCAATGGTGAAAAAAATCGAGCGATTGAGCTTCAAATCAGACTATATTAATTCATAAAAATAATAATTATAAGCTCAAGTTCTTAAGCTTAGAATTACGAATTTTATTGATGTGGTATAAATGTTACAAGAGCTTTATAAACTAATCAAATTCTGATTCAATCGAATGTAAATGTAATTACATTCTGCTTCTTTAATATTTATACATTGTATTTAACAATAAAAGTGTTAAATTATATATGATAAACATCAAAAAACATTTCCAGTTGTGACGGAAATAGATTAAAATAATATTTTGCACATGTGACGCAATTATTTTTTACCAAATGAATTTTTACTATCACAAATATTGTTTTAAGAACTTCGCTTCAAGTTGGAATCCACATTCAAATTAAGAACGATCTCAACGATAAAATCAACATTATTTCTAACTATTTTCAAACAACTTACGATGTTTACAAATTTGGAGCCATTGGGCCCAGCAAGCACCCAGCACACACAAAATGAAAATTACAAAAGCAAACTGTTTCATTCTTTTTAAATTTTGATATTTCTCTTGTTATTTCCGAATCGCCAGAACTACCAATTGATACTAAATATGAAAAGCAGATGTAGTAGCTTTTTTTCGGCCTTATCTCATAGTAAAGGGCGAGTTCAATGGTGAAAAAAATCGAGCGATTGACCTTCAAATCAGACTATATTAATTCATAAAAATAATAATTATAAGCTCAAGTTCTTAAGCTTAGAATTACGAATTTTATTGATGTGGTATAAATGTTACAAGAGCTTTATAAACTAATCAAATTCTGATTCAATCGAATGTAAATGTAATTACATTCTGCTTCTTTAATATTTATACATTGTATTTAACAATAAAAGTGTTAAATTATATATGATAAACATCAAAAAACATTTCCAGTTGTGACGGAAATAGATTAAAATAATATTTTGCACATGTGACGCAATTATTTTTTACCAAATGAATTTTTACTATCACAAATATTGTTTTAAGAACTTCGCTTCAAGTTGGAATCCACATTCAAATTAAGAACGATCTCAACGATAAAATCAACATTATTTCTAACTATTTTCAAACAACTTACGATGTTTACAAATTTGGAGCCATTGGGCCCAGCAAGCACCCAGCACACACAAAATGAAAATTACAAAAGCAAACTGTTTCATTCTTTTTAAATTTTGATATTTCTCTTGTTATTTCCGAATCGCCAGAACTACCAATTGATACTAAATATGAAAAGCAGATGTAGTAGCTTTTTTTTCGGCCTTATCTCATAGTAAAGGGCGAGTTCAATGGTGAAAAAAATCGAGCGATTGAGCTTCAAATTAAAATTATAGAATTAAGAACTTGAGCTCTTAGGCGTATAATTACGAATTTTATTGATGTGGTATAAATGTTACAAGAGCTTTATAAACTAATCAAATTCTGATTTTATCGAATGTAAATGTAATTACATTCTGCTTCTTTAATGTTTATACATTGTATTTAACAATAAAAGTGTTAAATTATATATGATAAACATCAAAAAACTTTTCCAGTTGTGACGGAAATAGATTAAAATAATATTTTGCACATGTGACGCAATTATTTTTTACCAAATGAATTTTTACTATCACAAATATTGTTTTAAGAACTTCGCTTCAAGTTGGAATCCACATTCAAATTAAGAACGATCTCAACGATAAAATCAACATTATTTCTAACTATTTTCAAACAACTTACGATGTTTACAAATTTGGAGCCATTGGGCCCAGCAAGCACCCAGCACACACAAAATGAAAATTACAAAAGCAAACTGTTTCATTCTTTTTAAATTTTGATATTTCTCTTGTTATTTCCGAATCGCCAGAACTACCAATTGATACTAAATATGAAAAGCAGATGTAGTAGCTTTTTTTCGGCCTTATCTCATAGTAAAGGGCGAGTTCAATGGTGAAAAAAATCGAGCGATTGAGCTTCAAATCAGACTATATTAATTCATAAAAATAATAATTATAAGCTCAAGTTCTTAAGCTTAGAATTACGAATTTTATTGATGTGGTATAAATGTTACAAGAGCTTTATAAACTAATCAAATTCTGATTCAATCGAATGTAAATGTAATTACATTCTGCTTCTTTAATATTTATACATTGTATTTAACAATAAAAGTGTTAAATTATATATGATAAACATCAAAAAACATTTCCAGTTGTGACGGAAATAGATTAAAATAATATTTTGCACATGTGACGCAATTATTTTTTACCAAATGAATTTTTACTATCACAAATATTGTTTTAAGAACTTCGCTTCAAGTTGGAATCCACATTCAAATTAAGAACGATCTCAACGATAAAATCAACATTATTTCTAACTATTTTCAAACAACTTACGATGTTTACAAATTTGGAGCCATTGGGCCCAGCAAGCACCCAGCACACACAAAATGAAAATTACAAAAGCAAACTGTTTCATTCTTTTTAAATTTTGATATTTCTCTTGTTATTTCCGAATCGCCAGAACTACCAATTGATACTAAATATGAAAAGCAGATGTAGTAGCTTTTTTTTCGGCCTTATCTCATAGTAAAGGGCGAGTTCAATGGTGAAAAAAATCGAGCGATTGAGCTTCAAATTAAAATTATAGAATTAAGAACTTGAGCTCTTAGGCGTATAATTACGAATTTTATTGATGTGGTATAAATGTTACAAGAGCTTTATAAACTAATCAAATTCTGATTTTATCGAATGTAAATGTAATTACATTCTGCTTCTTTAATGTTTATACATTGTATTTAACAATAAAAGTGTTAAATTATATATGATAAACATCAAAAAACTTTTCCAGTTGTGACGGAAATAGATTAAAATAATATTTTGCACATGTGACGCAATTATTTTTTACCAAATGAATTTTTACTATCACAAATATTGTTTTAAGAACTTCGCTTCAAGTTGGAATCCACATTCAAATTAAGAACGATCTCAACGATAAAATCAACATTATTTCTAACTATTTTCAAACAACTTACGATGTTTACAAATTTGGAGCCATTGGGCCCAGCAAGCACCCAGCACACACAAAATGAAAATTACAAAAGCAAACTGTTTCATTCTTTTTAAATTTTGATATTTCTCTTGTTATTTCCGAATCGCCAGAACTACCAATTGATACTAAATATGAAAAGCAGATGTAGTAGCTTTTTTTCGGCCTTATCTCATAGTAAAGGGCGAGTTCAATGGTGAAAAAAATCGAGCGATTGAGCTTCAAATCAGACTATATTAATTCATAAAAATAATAATTATAAGCTCAAGTTCTTAAGCTTAGAATTACGAATTTTATTGATGTGGTATAAATGTTACAAGAGCTTTATAAACTAATCAAATTCTGATTCAATCGAATGTAAATGTAATTACATTCTGCTTCTTTAATATTTATACATTGTATTTAACAATAAAAGTGTTAAATTATATATGATAAACATCAAAAAACATTTCCAGTTGTGACGGAAATAGATTAAAATAATATTTTGCACATGTGACGCAATTATTTTTTACCAAATGAATTTTTACTATCACAAATATTGTTTTAAGAACTTCGCTTCAAGTTGGAATCCACATTCAAATTAAGAACGATCTCAACGATAAAATCAACATTATTTCTAACTATTTTCAAACAACTTACGATGTTTACAAATTTGGAGCCATTGGGCCCAGCAAGCACCCAGCACACACAAAATGAAAATTACAAAAGCAAACTGTTTCATTCTTTTTAAATTTTGATATTTCTCTTGTTATTTCCGAATCGCCAGAACTACCAATTGATACTAAATATGAAAAGCAGATGTAGTAGCTTTTTTTTCGGCCTTATCTCATAGTAAAGGGCGAGTTCAATGGTGAAAAAAATCGAGCGATTGAGCTTCAAATTAAAATTATAGAATTAAGAACTTGAGCTCTTAGGCGTATAATTACGAATTTTATTGATGTGGTATAAATGTTACAAGAGCTTTATAAACTAATCAAATTCTGATTTTATCGAATGTAAATGTAATTACATTCTGCTTCTTTAATGTTTATACATTGTATTTAACAATAAAAGTGTTAAATTATATATGATAAACATCAAAAAACTTTTCCAGTTGTGACGGAAATAGATTAAAATAATATTTTGCACATGTGACGCAATTATTTTTTACCAAATGAATTTTTACTATCACAAATATTGTTTTAAGAACTTCGCTTCAAGTTGGAATCCACATTCAAATTAAGAACGATCTCAACGATAAAATCAACATTATTTCTAACTATTTTCAAACAACTTACGATGTTTACAAATTTGGAGCCATTGGGCCCAGCAAGCACCCAGCACACACAAAATGAAAATTACAAAAGCAAACTGTTTCATTCTTTTTAAATTTTGATATTTCTCTTGTTATTTCCGAATCGCCAGAACTACCAATTGATACTAAATATGAAAAGCAGATGTAGTAGCTTTTTTTCGGCCTTATCTCATAGTAAAGGGCGAGTTCAATGGTGAAAAAAATCGAGCGATTGAGCTTCAAATCAGACTATATTAATTCATAAAAATAATAATTATAAGCTCAAGTTCTTAAGCTTAGAATTACGAATTTTATTGATGTGGTATAAATGTTACAAGAGCTTTATAAACTAATCAAATTCTGATTCAATCGAATGTAAATGTAATTACATTCTGCTTCTTTAATATTTATACATTGTATTTAACAATAAAAGTGTTAAATTATATATGATAAACATCAAAAAACATTTCCAGTTGTGACGGAAATAGATTAAAATAATATTTTGCACATGTGACGCAATTATTTTTTACCAAATGAATTTTTACTATCACAAATATTGTTTTAAGAACTTCGCTTCAAGTTGGAATCCACATTCAAATTAAGAACGATCTCAACGATAAAATCAACATTATTTCTAACTATTTTCAAACAACTTACGATGTTTACAAATTTGGAGCCATTGGGCCCAGCAAGCACCCAGCACACACAAAATGAAAATTACAAAAGCAAACTGTTTCATTCTTTTTAAATTTTGATATTTCTCTTGTTATTTCCGAATCGCCAGAACTACCAATTGATACTAAATATGAAAAGCAGATGTAGTAGCTTTTTTTTCGGCCTTATCTCATAGTAAAGGGCGAGTTCAATGGTGAAAAAAATCGAGCGATTGAGCTTCAAATTAAAATTATAGAATTAAGAACTTGAGCTCTTAGGCGTATAATTACGAATTTTATTGATGTGGTATAAATGTTACAAGAGCTTTATAAACTAATCAAATTCTGATTTTATCGAATGTAAATGTAATTACATTCTGCTTCTTTAATGTTTATACATTGTATTTAACAATAAAAGTGTTAAATTATATATGATAAACATCAAAAAACTTTTCCAGTTGTGACGGAAATAGATTAAAATAATATTTTGCACATGTGACGCAATTATTTTTTACCAAATGAATTTTTACTATCACAAATATTGTTTTAAGAACTTCGCTTCAAGTTGGAATCCACATTCAAATTAAGAACGATCTCAACGATAAAATCAACATTATTTCTAACTATTTTCAAACAACTTACGATGTTTACAAATTTGGAGCCATTGGGCCCAGCAAGCACCCAGCACACACAAAATGAAAATTACAAAAGCAAACTGTTTCATTCTTTTTAAATTTTGATATTTCTCTTGTTATTTCCGAATCGCCAGAACTACCAATTGATACTAAATATGAAAAGCAGATGTAGTAGCTTTTTTTCGGCCTTATCTCATAGTAAAGGGCGAGTTCAATGGTGAAAAAAATCGAGCGATTGAGCTTCAAATCAGACTATATTAATTCATAAAAATAATAATTATAAGCTCAAGTTCTTAAGCTTAGAATTACGAATTTTATTGATGTGGTATAAATGTTACAAGAGCTTTATAAACTAATCAAATTCTGATTCAATCGAATGTAAATGTAATTACATTCTGCTTCTTTAATATTTATACATTGTATTTAACAATAAAAGTGTTAAATTATATATGATAAACATCAAAAAACATTTCCAGTTGTGACGGAAATAGATTAAAATAATATTTTGCACATGTGACGCAATTATTTTTTACCAAATGAATTTTTACTATCACAAATATTGTTTTAAGAACTTCGCTTCAAGTTGGAATCCACATTCAAATTAAGAACGATCTCAACGATAAAATCAACATTATTTCTAACTATTTTCAAACAACTTACGATGTTTACAAATTTGGAGCCATTGGGCCCAGCAAGCACCCAGCACACACAAAATGAAAATTACAAAAGCAAACTGTTTCATTCCTTTTAAATTTTGATATTTCTCTTGTTATTTCCGAATCGCCAGAACTACCAATTGATACTAAATATGAAAAGCAGATGTAGTAGCTTTTTTTCGGCCTTATCTCATAGTAAAGGGCGAGTTCAATGGTGAAAAAAATCGAGCGATTGAGCTTCAAATCAGACTATATTAATTCATAAAAATAATAATTATAAGCTCAAGTTCTTAGGCTTAGAATTACGAATTTTATTGATGTGGAATAAATGTTACAAGAGCTTTATAAACTAATTAAATTCTCATTCAATCGAATGTAAATGTAATTACATTCTGATTCTTTAATATTTTTACATTGTTTTTTTTTTTAAATTGGCGGTTATAGACAAACGAACTAGTTCATTGGTAAATTTTGGGCGTTGCCGTATCATTGGAAAAGATGTTAGCATCTACAGTATAAAAACAGTTAAATAACGATGAGCACTGTAAGAAAATGCATATTTTAAACATATGCATTCAAATGATTAAAATTCTTGAACAAACCCCAAATGTTTGTTTTTTAATTTATCGGTTTCACTAACAAGTTTTCGGTGGTTGCAGAACTTTCCAACACTGCCCACTCAGTGACTCGACGCTGATTAACACTAATGAAAAGTAGTAAAATAAATAACAATAACGCTTAAAATAACAACAATTGCATGTGAAACTTAAAAGAAAAAAAACCGGATCTAGCATAGAACTAACAAAATCTGCTTAAACAATAGTGAAAGACAAGATATAATAAAAAAATCGGGGGCGTTTGTCGACGAGAACAAGTTGCAACAAGTTACATTAGTATTAGTGTGCGTGTATCAGTGTTGGTTGGTGTTAGTGTTAATATTCGTGTGTATGCGATGTGTGCGTGTGCTGCTGTGTCTTGATGTCTGCGCTGTTTTCCACAGGTGAATTATTGGTGCAATTCGTCGAGACGACGCTGCCTGCCTTGGCAGAAAAAAGCAACCAAAAAAATTATACAAACTAAATAGACAACAGCAAGAAAACCAACCACAAAATGTTGCGTTTCTTAAGCCGTCGCAAGGTACGCAACAACTATGCGGATAGTCGTGGTGGTGGAGGAGGCGGCATTGGAGGTGCTGTCATAGCCAGTAGCAGCGGGTCACAGATTAAGCCCCAACGCATTGTGGTGAACAAGAATAAAATCGACTGTCGGGTTATACTGCTGGACAATACTGACCTTTCCATCGAATTATCGGTGAGTATAGAATTACATTTTTCCGCTTTCGCGCAAACCCCTGCAACCCAATCACTTGTTTTGTTTTGCTTAACCCGTTTTTGGCCTGATATACACAATGATATTTTTATAAAATAATGTCAATACACTGAAATATTAGGATTGCTAATTACCTTTATTTTATATCGGTTTTTAGTTTCGCTTAACCGTGACTTTTGTAAAACAAACCTTACACTCCGTATTTAAATACAATGGCAATAACCATTAGGAAATTATATGTTTAGTCATTTTCAAAATCGTAATTTTCCTGTCTAGACATAATAAAAGTATTAATTTGTATTGGTTACAAACATTATAACGGTATAAAAAAAGTTATAGCATTTTGTCGGCCAAGATATTACATTTGTTTAGTTTAATTAAATATTTAATTCTTTAGCATTCCTAGATTAAGCATGTGTACAATGTCAATAACTGTTAATTATATCGGTTACGCAACGTTCACTAAAGTCCAAATATACCTGGTCTTTGCCATTTCGGGACCACCTTGGGGTTAAAACACTGAGGCATAAATAGATAGAATAGTAAATACATAGACGAGCACCAGCTCAGTTTCTTAGCCATGTAGTTTTGTCTGGGTGCTGCTTGTATGTGTGTGTGTGTCTGTGTGTGATAAACAATTTACTGCTGATCGTCACATAATTTAACCCGCAAAGCGAACGTGATTAGTACCAGGGTCAATTTGATTCACATACAAACACCTTTTCATGATAATTTTATGCGAATAAATTTCTCACACATTCAAAAATCCATTCTTAAATTGTAGAAAAAGGCATTGGGTAGCTTTCTGTACGAGCAGGTCTTCTATGCATTGGATATCATTGAGAAGGATTACTTTGGTCTACAGTTTATGGATGCCAATCATGTGAAACATTGGTTAGATCCCACCAAGCCCATTAAGAAGCAGGTGAAAAGTAAGTAGAAAATCTTTAATTAATTAGAAAGTGCTAAATCATTAATCTTTGCATTTTTCTGCAGTTGGACCACCTTATACATTCCGGCTAAAGGTGAAATTCTATTCATCGGAGCCGAATACTTTGCGTGAAGAGTTGACACGCTATTTATTCTTTTTGCAATTGAAACAAGACTTGTTGGAAGGCCGTCTTGACTGTCCCGATGATAAATCTACCGAACTGTGTGCCTTGGCCTTGCAATGTAAGTAACTTTCTTGGCCAGATTCAACACGACTTAAACCACTTTTGTACCATTTACAGCTGAGCTTGGCGACTACGATGATCAAGTTCATTCAGCAGCCACTGTGTCCGAGTTTCGTTTTGTGCCCGAGCAAACCGAGGATCTGGAAATTGCCATACTGGAGGAGTATAAGACATGCCGAGGTCTAACACCAGCCCAGGCAGAGACGGCTTTTCTTAATAAGGCCAAGTGGCTGGATATGTATGGCGTGGATATGCACACGGTGCTGGGCAAGGACGGCTGCGAATATCATTTAGGTCTTACACCAACTGGCATTCTTGTCTTTGAGCGAGACCAGAAGATTGGTCTTTTCTTCTGGCCGAAGATAAGTAAACTGGACTTTAAGAAGAAGAAACTAACCTTAATTGTCATCGAGGACGATGACGATGGCCGGGAACAGGAGCACACTTTTGTGTTTCGCCTGTACAATGAGAAGGCCTGCAAACATCTATGGAAATGTGCCGTGGAGCATCACACCTTCTTCCGTCTAAGAGCACCCGTTAAGGGCCCCTCGGCCAGGCAAAACTTCTTCCGTATGGGCTCTCGTTTCCGATATTCCGGTCGTACAGAATTCCAGACTACACAGCAGAGTCGTGCCCGCCGTACAGTCCAATTCGAACGCCGGCCATCCCAACGGTTCGCCAGTCGACAATCCCATTTGTTACGAGAACGTCAAAAGGCTTCACAGGAATCTGCTGCCGCTGCTGTGGCCACAGTGAATGCTCGTGCTGCGGCAGCGGCTGCAGCAGCTGCTGCCATATCCCCACCACAAATAGTTGCATCTCCCATTATGGATAACAATAATGAAACATTCGATTCTCTCATTTCCACGGATCAATTCATTCCAGTCACGCCGTCACCCTCTGTACTGACTGTGATACAGAACTCGGCTATTATTGAACCGGACGCTGCTTGTAGTGCCTCTATCAGTTCCTCGACACAGGCTTCAGTTGCGGCTGCCGCCACTTGTGCCTCACTTGGACGCAATTCCCTTAAATCGAACTTCAGCAACGATGATCCGGCATATAGTAAAATTGGTTCCATTGGCAAGGCATCTGGCTTGGGTCTGACTGTGAAGTAGGCATTCATTTCGTATTCATTTCATAACCATTGACTCTCACACTCACCTCACATTGTCCCCAGGTTGGAGCCAGAATATACCCCACCGTATTCACCGAATGCCACCAAGAACTTTGATGAGACAAATCCGTTTAGAAGTGCCGCCGCCTCGCATCATGGCAGTTTTGGCAAGGCCTCCATTAGCTCCGGTCAGCTCAGGTATGTATTTTTTTTATTTGTTGTGACTTTAATTATCGTTCTACTATACATATATATATATATATATATATATATCGCTTCATTCCCGCCCCTTTTGACTAATCTGCCTTGTCTTGTGCAATTGTTTCTCACATGGTCTGTGTTTTATGTCTCGCTCTTGTGTGTATCATTTGTGCAGTGTTAAGAGCGGCTTATCGGATAAAGATAGAGAGCTAGACTCATTGCTTAAGTCCATTGTTAAAGATCCATCCCCATCAGTGCTAGCAAATGAAGCCATTAATGATGCTAACAGTATCAGGTAGCGTAAATTATTATAGTTATTCGTAACCGATAAGGAATAAAATATATATCTGAATATCTCTTTTATTAGGGTAACCATTAACAAGACATTTGACATGGATCACAATACGGAAACACTGAAGCGCCTCTCAAATGCCAATGAGAAGCCCAACAATCAGGTGAAGCTGGCCAATGTGAGTGCCACGGCCTTGCCGCCGGGCAACATCAAGTGCAATATACTTAAGGGTAAGTTCTATTCTATTCAGAGCGGGTTTTCGTTTTAAAAATTCCATTTGCTTGGAAAGCCCTATTAAAAGTGTTCAGTTGAATAAGATTTTAAGCGAAGGTTTAACTTGTTTTATTTTTTTATGACAGCTCGAGTGGAAGAAGAAATGGGTGCCAGTGGCAATGCCAAGCTGACTAACCAAATGTTTGTTCCCGCCGCTACCCATAACAACAATAATAATAATAACAACAATCATGCACACGGTTCGGATGGACCGGATTCCTTAAACGCCACCTACATATCTGTGGTAAGTTGGGACAATCAAACGAACCAGTTTAACCCACAGCTTGGCACTCATTTCATTTTGCTTTTTGTTTTTCTGTACGTTTATTTATTTTCATTTATCTTGTGCACTTTATGCTTTCTGTGTTGTGCCTGTGTGTGTGTGTATTGTATGTATATGTGTGTGTAATGTACATAAATACGTCGTTGCCGTTGCAAAGGGCGGGGATAAGCTGACGCTCAGTATACCGGAACAGAAGCCAACGGCAACTAGCGGCAGTGTCAGCTCCAGCACAAGCACTTCCAGCACAACTACCAACACCACCAACTCACCCTTTAGTAATGCTGCATTTGTATCTGGTTATAATGCTCCGTTAACACCGCCATCATCGCTCCCAGCTACACTGAACAACACTAGTAGCAGCATGGCCACCACTGTGACCACCATTAGCACACCCAACAGCCCAACTGCCACTAGCAGCGGAATAGAGCTAGCCACCAGTGCCCAAACTCCCATGCTGAGCAATGCCTCAGCTGCCGAAATACTCATTAATGAAATATTCATTAACAATATAATAAACAATAATGCCAATGCTACGGCCCAGACAGGGGTTGCAGAGGCAGCTAGTGCAACGCCCAGCGCTGGCACTTTGCTCTTCTCCACGCTCAGTGAGCAGGAGCGTTTGGAGACCCAAAAGACGACAACAATACAGAATTACAGTGAAACCGATGGGCCAGCAAGTGAAAAGGTTTGACCATTAACTGCCTTTGTAGTATCTATCTATATACAGAATCTTAAACTAATTATCCAAGTACTGTTTGGTGAGATTGGAAAAAAGATATATTTTATCTCCATCTTTATGATTAACCAGTTCTGTTCTATACTTTTTCTGTCTGACTTTTAACTAACATTTAACTCATTTCAAAATGCACTGACACGCCTAAATAATCCAATTAATTTTGTATAAATATAAATTCTAATCTAGTTATTAAATGTTTCTGCCTCTCAGAAAGCCAAGATCAATCAGCAAATGGACAATAATCGCATTCCGGTCAGTAGCAATAATGATATGGTCTCACCCTGGCTGGTCTCATCTGAAGTCGTGTCGGCCCCAAAGGGACGCGAACCGACCATTATACGAAAATCCGTTATTACAACACAGTTGTAATTATTGTTTAACTCTTATATACATGCATATACATATAACCTATACTATACATATATTTACATAACTTTTTTTAATTCGTAAGCCTAAATGTTCGTATTTATAATAGCTATTCAAAATCTAGACACACATAATGTATTTGTATTTTATTATGATAATCATAGAAAAACGTTAGAGAACTTTTAAGAAGCATTCCATGCGAAAGCATAAACGGAAAAGACAATGAGAGAGCAGGTCCAATCAAAATGTTAACTGTCCATAAATGTGCCTTAAAATGAAACAATTAAACAAAATGTGCTAAACCGCAGTGTACTTAATAAAGTTAACAATATAACAATGTACTTAACTTTATAGAACTATTGTATAACTGTATAGACTGCAAATTTTTAACACGAAACGAGAAACGAAGATCGAAACAAATTAGTGATGATGCTATAAAATATCTTTCTGCTTGATATGCCAGGGCTATATTATAGCTAAGAAATGTGAAAGAAAGCGAATGTAATTAAGTAACGAAAAGAACAACGATTAAATCCAATAAGAATCCACAATGTATATGCAATTATGCATCCAAATTGACTGAAATCAAAGCAATTATGATTTACAATTCACAATTTATTGTGAAATCTTAAATACAATTTATGTCTATCAATTTATATACAATAGAACTTAACAATCATTCAAAGCATTTAAAAATGATGAAACGAATTACAAACATAATCAATAAAAGCGCATTTTTGCAATTATAGAAGTATTAAAAATTGTGATAATTTTTAGATGAAACTTGTAACAGATAAGAATGCAATTGTAAAAAAATTGTTTTCTTGTTATTCCTTATACACAACTGGATTATCTAAATGCAGTTTCAGCTATTTTTAAACAACGTTAATACATATGCTTAAGTCATATACATAGATGTTTGTGTGTGTTTGTGTATTCCTGGAAACCATGGCAAATGAGCGGTCCCTTCTCCCACATGACCTGCAATGTTCAAGTACAAGCCAGCAGTCACACACATGTACTTGAAATTCCAAGATATTTTTGCAGCCCCCGAGGGTCGCGGCACTGCAATTAAAAGACAGCCGGCGGTCGACTATATTAATGTTGAATCCAAAAAGGCAATGAATGTACAACGAACCAAGCATACCACAAACACTTCGTGTTGTATGTATGTATATGAATATTATTTTAGAATTTGTTGATGTTTTGCTTTACATTTATTTTTAGAGAATCTATGGGTGATGGTGACGACAAGAACAACAACTGCGACGATGACAACAACGAGGGGGTAGCATTAGCATCTGTTTGAAGATGGGCAAAAATGGTCGGTTTTGGAAGAGACGATTGCCTGGTAAACATATGTATGGATACATCTATACATGTTTGTATATACATACATAGATCCCGATGCCGATGCCGATGGCAATAGCTCTATAGGTAGTTTTATACCTAGCGCATATGCATCTCAATATTCGCAGTGGGCGTGCAAAATGTCGTAATTTCCTGTAGAGTGCTAAAAATACGGTTATGTGTTCTCTGTGCAATAAAAGATAAAAAAGATTTGTTCGTTATTTTTCTACATATAATTTTGTTGGTTTCATTTTAATTCAAAAGTGGATGCTATTTATTTGTAAGATTGTATAATTTTGCATGCTTGATTCTCCTCGAGTTCTCCATCGTCCTTAATATGACACTTCCAATAAATATTAATATAAGTATAATACATTTCATTGCTGACTGACTGACTGACTAACTGATATATATATATATCTGATTGATCTGGTTCATTGATTTGCAGGGCAGCAAGAGGTTTAACTTAAAATTAATCATCATTAATCTCTAGGCGCCTGGTAAGCGACGCCAATTTTGTTGTGTTGTGTGTTTGTTGTATATGTGTTCATTTGTTGTTGTTGTTGTTGTTGTGTGTAAATTGTTGCGCTTAGAAGCACTTGCGGTGGACAATACCAGGGCCGGATTCATCATATTCCTGCTTGGAGATCCACATCTGCTGGAAGGTGGACAGCGAAGCCAGAATGGAACCACCGATCCAGACGGAGTATTTGCGCTCTGGTGGAGCAATGATCTTGATCTTAATGGTGGATGGGGCCAGGGCAGTGATTTCCTTTTGCATACGATCAGCAATACCGGGATACATTGTGGTGCCGCCAGACATAACAATGTTGGCATACAGATCCTTACGGATATCCACGTCGCACTTCATGATGGAGTTGTAGACAGTCTCATGGATGCCGCAGGATTCCATACCCAAGAAGGAAGGCTGGAACAGGGATTCGGGGCAACGGAAACGCTCGTTACCGATGGTGATAACCTGACCATCAGGAAGTTCATAAGACTTCTCCAGAGAAGTGGAGGCAGCAGCGGTGGCCATCTCCTGCTCAAAGTCCAGGGCAACATAGCACAATTTCTCCTTGATGTCACGAACAATTTCACGCTCAGCTGTGGTGGTGAATGAGTAGCCACGCTCAGTGAGGATCTTCATCAGGTAATCGGTCAAATCGCGACCAGCCAAATCCAGACGGAGGATAGCATGAGGCAGGGCATAACCTTCATAGATGGGCACTGTGTGGGAGACACCGTCACCGGAATCAAGAACGATACCAGTGGTACGACCGGAGGCATAGAGGGACAACACAGCCTGGATGGCCACATACATGGCTGGTGCGTTGAAGGTCTCAAACATGATTTGGGTCATCTTTTCACGATTGGCCTTGGGGTTAAGTGGGGCCTCAGTCAGCAGAACAGGGTGCTCCTCGGGGGCGACACGCAATTCATTGTAGAAAGTGTGATGCCAGATCTTCTCCATATCATCCCAGTTGGTGATAATGCCGTGCTCAATGGGATATTTCAGGGTGAGGATACCTCTCTTCGATTGGGCCTCATCACCGACATACGAGTCCTTTTGTCCCATACCGACCATCACACCCTGATGGCGTGGACGACCCACAATTGAGGGGAAGACAGCGCGTGGAGCATCATCACCAGCAAATCCAGCCTTGCACATACCGGAGCCGTTGTCAACGACCAATGCGGCAACTTCATCATCACACATCTTGGCAGAGGTTTTTCACTATAAACGATAAGATAATCACTGCGATTAAACTATATCCGTATAATGGAATGGAATTTAATTTAATCTACTATATATGTAGATACTATATAAATATATGTAAATGGATTATGGATATTTGTATCCTTTTGATATCTCTCTTTACTAACCGTTTTATATTCAAAAGAAAAACTAGAAATCTAAAAGCAACACTTTCGCTGTAGAACTGCGAGTGGCCGCTGGATTGCGATGCGCTAATATTTATACCATTCGGAAGACCCACAGCCAAGAAGATTTTCCACACACACACACATGCTCAGATATAGGCACACATCCTCTCTGACATATGCAGCACATGGATGCACATTTCGTTGAAGGGGAAATTTTTAAAAATCTTTAAAAATAATTCCTCTTTTTCATTCGGTCTGTTATTTTTTTTTTTTCATAATTTCGGAGAGGCAGAAACAGCCGCCATCGACGGAGCAGTTGTTGAGCGCAGGGTAAACAAAAAAAAATTGCTCACCCACAGATACAGATACAATGACGCTGCCGCACACATACTATCAGATACATCGATCCTCCGTGAAACATCGTAGTATAACGTAGGCGTTCCTCCTCTCACCCACTCTGTGTATCCGTGTGTGTGTGTTTTGTCTAATTTTTAATCAACATTTGCACGTTGGCAATCCATACATGGTGGTTTGGATGGAAATCTCTCAGCAAAGAGCTCACTCGTAATTAGAAGGCAAAACAAAAGCAACAACAAGAATTTTCAAACAAAACAAAAAACCAAATTTTTATACGTAAATTAAATATGTACATACATACATATGTATGTATGTACCCAGTTTGTGTGCTATAATCTATTGGGTGTGGGTGTGGGTCGAAATGTGGTATATACATCCATATAAACATGTAGATACAATAGTATATGCAAGTCAAAAATTGTTAATAGAGCGCGCATTGCATTTATAGATTTGCATATTTCATATTGCATTAAAAAAGAAAAAAAGAAAACGAAAAACAAATATCACTTTAATTTTCCTTTAATTAATTTGACCATCAAAATTGCCATAAATAATATTTTTTATGCATATTCTTATTAAAGTATTATATGTATATATATATATTATCTAATTTTTAATTGACTTATATGGTTTCCACAAAGTGTTTATAAATAATAAGTTTGTTGTTTACACAATTCTCTATAGATACAAATGTATCTTTGCATATCCGAGTCTATCTATATGTATTCAGAGTGGGCGGAAAAACTGCGTGAAATAAAATAAAAACAAAAAAAAAATATATATATATAACTGAAAAACCGTGCGCTCTCACGTTTTTGCATGGGAGATTCTTTAACGCTTACGCGCAGAAACATATCGAGAATATGGAATTCTATTTTTATCAGGAAATTAGTATGGGAATATATATATTTTTTTTATTTAATAATTTGAATACTCAGGTGAAACTACACAGCACACAGTTGATGACATTTTAATACACTATAGATCATAATGATTACGATTTTTATAAACAATAATGTTTAATATATGTTTGTTTATAAATTAGTTTACGAAAGGAAATTATGAACAATTGATACACCGGAAGTGTGTAGGACTCATGGCCATGTTAATTCTTTTCTTCTTCTCCTTTTTATTTTATCAGCACGTTTTGTATTTGTATTTGTATTTGATTGAGATCGATTTATTTTCTATTATATTATCAATTCTGAATTTAAGGAAACTAAAATGATGTGTAAATACTTCCCATATTTTTTTAAAAATATATTCACTTTAAATTCTCAAAACACTTTTAGCTGAAAAAAAGATAAAAATGTATACAGATTTAAATATGTATGTTATAATATAAATGAAATAGAATAGAAAACATAATTTAAAAACTATTGGCTTGTATGGTTTCTGAATCATCGTATATTTTTTTAGCCAATAATTTATATTAAATAAAATCGTCATCCTCTTTCCCTTCCTCCCCTAATGCCAAATCTTTGCAAACGAGCGGCATTGTTAAGTAGACAAAACGTAAAAATTTCATTCAGTCAATAAGATTTGCTGTCTACATATACTGTGGCTAGCAGCTGATTGAATTGTGTTGGCCAACAACAACAAAAACATGCCAATTTGATGATACTGCAACAAATGTGTTGTCTAAAAATATTATTTATAAAAATTTATGAAAATACATATTAATGTTTCTCTCTCTGTGTATATGCTTGTTTGTGTATCTGGCAGCCAAATCTACTGGCAGTAGAGTGGGCCACCACCTTTTAAGGATGCGCCAGAGAAACAAGCAAATGGTCTAGAGTCGACGACAGCTACAGCTTGATGCTGTGCGGTGCGCTTTTTCGGATTTTGACAAGCAGCCGCAACGGCAACGGCTACGGCAACGCCGCCATGCATTCCACGACATATTGCAATTTTGTATTTTTACACTGAATAATGAGCCAAAAAACAAAAAATAAAATATTAAATATGCAAACATATATATTTATATGTATATAATTGAAAAAATTCGCGGTGTATTCAGGAAAAATACTTTGCCGTTACGCACTCCAGGATTAGGACACCACAGGCAATAATCAGAAGGCCAGAGGAAAAGATAAAGGCTCCCTGAAACTGTTCCCATTTCAGAGCTTTGAATGGATCTTCTCGGACCCGTCCGATTTCTTCGTGTATTACGCGTACCATATCCAAATCACTAGCCCATTTCTGCATATGTCCCGATTCAATAATATGCTGGATAATCGGATTAATCTGATGGAGTAGATGATATGTTTTGGGCAGCAGCATGGTTACCAGATAGACATACAAGGACTCCCGCCGATCGAAACAATAAAGATGATCTCTCTGGATTCGTGGATTATAAAACGAATGCTGCCGGGACACGGCAACGGCAATGTGCTCGTTATCCGCGGCATCATTAAGGCAATCCACAATATTGTAACACATTTGAAACTTCTCCCGTATATACTTAAAAATCTGAAAATGAGAGACAAAGTTATTTTAAGTTATTCAGTTGATTCATATTACTAACCTCACCATCCTTGTTTAGATGACGCACATTCTCAGAGCTACCCATAATAATCATACGATTGCTATAGATCTCTTCAAGCGTTTTAATCTGATGTGAGCTACTCGGAGTGGTCAGTGTGCTGATTAGGAAACTCTGATAGGTATTGCTGAAGAAGAATCCCATCAGAAAGGAGCCGGCAAAGAGTTGTCGCAATATCATTGACATTTTCTGACTCGGCATGGCCTGGGTCACAAGAATCCCCAGCATTCGTAAACAAATTGCTGGATAGCTATTTAGATTCCGCAGATGAATACCGGAAACACGCTGAGCCATTAGAATAGCAAACGAACTGGATACGATAAAGAGAAGAAATAGAAACCAGGAATCGGCCCTGAAGCTGGCCATAAAATTAAAGAAACCGAAATTACGCTTAGCCTTGGACACACACCAAGTGAGATCATCCTGATGATATGGTATGGTACTGGAGACAAACTGACTAATACTTGGATCCTCATCAATGCCGCCAACAATCATTTCGATTTCCCTGTTATTAAGAGATATAAAAATTAGAATTTTTCATTTGTTAGTTTTTTTAACTCACCCATCTATCAGTTGCTGGAAAAGATGGTAGACATTGGTGTTCTCTACCTGCAGATCAATATTTACATGTAAACGTTCTGCTATAGTCTGTACCATTTGATACTCAATGCCACTGAGTTTAGTCTTGCTATTGGAATCGCCATCTCCGTCCAAGAACTGACTGTTTCCTTCCTCAGGATTATCATAACCATCATAGCTATAAGTC
This sequence comes from Drosophila emarginata, assembly GCA_037075365.1. Lineage (NCBI taxonomy): Eukaryota > Metazoa > Arthropoda > Insecta > Diptera > Drosophilidae > Drosophila > Drosophila emarginata. The sequence goes on from JBAMCD010000221.1 coordinate 8,157,731, forward strand.
TCATTACCGGTATCCTCCTTTTCATCGATACCATAGTAGTATTCTTGTGAGGATAAATCATCACTACGGAAAATATAAGGCTCCCAGGGACGATATGCAGCAGTTAGTGGGCAACCGCTTAAATCTTTGGGAAACTTATCCTCAAATTTGGCACGGTAAAATTCTTCAATTGTGACCGTAGATTGCCAAGTGTTAGATTCATTCAAACTCTGATTATTATGTAAGTCGAAATTTCTGCCCAAATCCATCTCCTCTGTACTATTATTTTCCATTTGATCCTCTTGCACCTCCTCATAGTCTTCTCTGTCCTCCTCCAGATACTCGCAGGCATCTAATAGTTCCACTGCTATAACACGATTCCCACAATTGTTGTCTGGATGATAGGGAAATGCCGTTTTGCCATAATAGAAACTATTTTCCTCACTCTGGCCAATCACATTGATATTGAAAATTTTTCGATTCATAAATAACAGTAGGAGCTCCACCATTAGATCGGTCATCTCCTCATCGGTTTCCTCGACTGAGGCCAAATATACCACAAATTGTGCCAATGGATTCCAGTTTACCATGCCTTTCCAATGATCAAATATTTCATCAAAATCCTCATCTTCCAAGTTCTCCACCAAAAGGAAATAGCATTGGGGTTTCTCATGGAGCACCCACTGACTATCAAGTGCATCCTCAGCTCTTGGATTAGTAATCAATGTGGTCCAGGGATAACCATCATATAGAATCATGGCACTTAGTAAATCCTCTTGGACGTTTCTCAATTGTTTGTTGATATTTATGCAAAGAACCGATCCGGATAGTGTCTCACCCGTATTAAAATATTTACGCAAAAGGGCCAAAATGCAAGCTGCCTGAGCGTCCTCCTCACTGGGCACAATCATTAGATTCATACCGAAGCCAGCTTGGCCCAAGGCCGGCAAGGCCAAATGATGGAACACCAATGCCAATGTACAAAGGGTAATTGGACAGCTGGAAAACATTTGTTACTCAAGTGCGGACGGGCGAGTGTCAACTGATGATTGGAACCACGCCCACGCGTAAGTATAACGTATGCCAGACATCAATGTATGTATCTCAAGGGAACTGAAACCCTCTGGGTCTGGTCAGCCAGTTATTATATACCAATTATGCTAATTTTCAATCTTTGATTTGGGTCCCCCTATGGCAATTGCCTGTCATGCATGAAATATTTTGGGCTTGTTTACTTTTGGGTCGTTGCTGGCTGGTTTAAGAGCATAAACTTCGACGCTACATTTCAATTGTGTCAACTCTTATCTACAATCTGCCACAAATTGATACCCTATAACTACAGCACAAAGGGGTACAATAAAACCATTTATATATAGACATATCTATATATATCTATATAACCTTTGACTACCAAATATATACAGAGATTGATGTAGAGGTTTAGAGATTATAAAGCTAAAGACTTTAAAATTTGGTATTAATAGGGTATCTTAAAATCGGCATTTAATTTGTATGTGGAAAATTTTGTAATCTTTTTGCTGCTGCTTGACATTAAAGCCACGTTAAATGCACCATAGCAAAAAGCAACGAAGCAACGGGAACAACAAGGTCTGACATTTTCAAATGATCAAAATAAATAACGTGGAGACAAGAAATTGGAAAAAAAACAAGTATGATTGAAATAAAAAGACCAATTTCAAAACTGCGTGTGTCAAAATAAAAAAAAAAGGAAATAACTAAAAAAATATTACATTTATGAAAAATAGTAGGTTGGAAATTCAGGTCTACTTACCATTCATTTGAAATTGCATAACTGCTAGGCATTAATCTACCTGTACCTATAAATAATAAACATAAAACGGCCAACTCCAATCATCAGCAACATCTATAAAAAGTTATATTTTTTATCAATACTCAGTACCAATTGGTAGACAATTAAAGACTTGTCATAAAAATTCTTTAACTGAACGTAAAAGAGTTGACAAAAATTGTATGCATAATTTTTACATTTAATCAAAGCTTGTTTTGTAGACACATTTTTATAGTTGTTTTTAAATAACATTAATACATTTTAAATGTGACATAAACAACATTGTTGCATGGAAATAAACATTTATCAACCTATCAAAAGAGTGGGTAAAAGTGTAGCCAGCTTTCAATTTTGGCAATGAACCACATAATATATTTAACAAATGTATTTGCAGCAAAATTAATAATCGTGTTAACTGTTTCATTCAGTGACAAATCGCATAAAAATATTATATAAAATTCGAAGAGTTGCTAGACTTTGGATATTAACAAAATCACTTGTTAAGTAGGTATGATAATTTGATTTTTATTCATTCAAACTGGATATTTCGCGAACTTTTACTTTTTATCAAATATTTAGAAATAAATATTAATATATAAACAAATTTTTTGGGTTGACTAGAATTTACAAATTCCAAATATCTAAGGGGGTAAAACAACAGGTAAAACTTTTCTAAAATAAAACAACCAATTAACATAACTCTAAGATTTTTGTTAGAGAATGAGAAATTCTAGTTAGGCCAGAAATTGGTTTTATATTTACAGTGTAAAATTATTCAGTTGACCTGTTTTCTAATTTTTAATAAATATTTTGGCAAACATTTTTTCCACCTTCATTTGTTTGTAGCTAATATAACAACTAGTTAAATCAATTATTTGGGCAATCGTTAATCATTTTATAGATCAAGTTTTTTGAAAATCGCATTAAAAAGCGAGCACAGATAATAAAACCATAAAATTTCGAATGATTTATATACTTCAATAAATCCAAAACTGATTACTTTACTACTAAGTTTATTACCATTTTAGTGTAAGTATAAAAAAAAAACTACAATCACGTAAATATATTAGAGCAAAGGCTCTTAATTAGTTCATTAAAAAATTAAAAACCAGAATTGATTAAAAAACAATACCTTTTATAAGATACTGTAATATTTGTCACTTTCGTTGAATAGTTTCTTACTTATGGAGTATCTTGAAACTAGGTTAAAAAGGTTTTTGGATTTGGTTCTCTACATTCTTGGATTTTGTAATCCAATAGTTTGGTCAATATATTAGGCAACTGTGTTAAATTACTATGCACATTTTTAAGCTTTTTATTGGCTAAGCCAACTTGCATGTCTAGTGCACTCAAATCCGTTTCATGGCACTTCAAGTGTGGCCAAAAGCGTAAGCGTCCGAGTCCGAGTTAGAGACATAGACATGAGGCTGACCTTCGCCAAGAGAATAGAAATGCCACGGACTATAAATACATATATATTTGCATTGGTTAATTGATTTATTGCTTCAATGTTAATTATTATTCACAGACCACAATGTCTGCATAGTTGCAATAATCGAGAGTATTTTAGAGGATATTAATTAATAAGTAGGAAGGCATTTACCTTTCCAGTTCAGATTGAAAGTACCTCAAGAAAAATGAGCCACAATTGTTTGGGGCATTGTTAAAACCGGCTTACCGGTGGTGCCACACCTACTGCGGAGGTGGAGCCTTCAAGCCACATAAATTTAATTGGTTTAATGGCTCACTTTTTATGGGAAACAAAAATCAAAACGAAAAAAAGGCAACACTTAAAAAAAAAACATATAATGTGGTCTTTAGGCAAAGCCCCACCGCCCCTTCCAGATCGATATATTAGTTAATTGATATCTGGGAGGCCATATCTAACATTAAGAAGAACAAAACCAAAACTCATAGGAAACAAAAACAAAAAGAAAAATAACATAAATACGCTAACAAAATACTTGAAATGTTTGCCGAATTCAAAAACCTTGTCAACACTTGGTAGCTGTTAATGAAACTGTCAACAGGCCAATCAAGCCAAATGAAAAACCCGAAAACACAAAGAAATACCGCAAATGGGTGGCCAAACAGTCTCCCAGTTTGTTATTTGATTGATTTAATTAATAGCGAACTTTGTATTTTTGGAATGCACAAATGAAGCAATTCCATGATGATGATGATGATGATGGGATGGCTAGATGACATGTCATTTGGGCAATGATAATTGACAAAAGACCAGACTCTTGGCTTAACTAGATATACCTCTCCCTATTTGGAAGTTCAGGCATTTCAAGATGTCTGATTGGTTGTGTATATTACTATACATATATTTTTATATTAAAGAAAAAAGTTGTAGTACTTTAACTTCTACCAATTTCTCTTTATATTGAAAGGAACACTTCTTAATAAGCAATGAAATTGCTAACTTCTCGTTAAAAAAATAAACCCTTTATGTAAGGGTAAACACAATATTTAATAGTTGCATATTAAAAGTTCATTTCGTAACAGACAACAATGTTTGACCGGCCCTCCGATCACCAGGTACTCGGTACTGAAACGTTGCGGCTATTAATCTTCGAGTGTGGAGTCTCTTGGGTCTATAAATTGGTTACTTTCGAAATGGCCAAATGGCTAATGAGCAACTGCAGGGCGTTGTGTGAAAGGAAAAACTGAAAGCCCTGCGGTCATACCAACGCCACCTACACATGTGAGCCCAGTTACAATTTCATAATGGTCAAGTGCAGATACCATGCGACAATATATCTTATACATATATAACATATGTAGGTATGCGATTACATATGGTTATGTCATTGAATAAACCACACGGACAATGGACAGACAGCCTTGAACTAAACTGAACTGAGCTGAACTGAGGTGAGCCAGCGCTGAGCAGGAGGGCGTTCTTAAAAGTGGTAGATCAGTGCTTAGATCGCAACTTGGCATTAAGTTAAACGCCCGCCAAAAAAAATTATAAACTACAATTAAAAACAGAAAGACAACAGTAAAATAACAAAAGTGAATGTGCAGCTCCATTTTGATTTACATTTCCGAATTTATGGGACCAGGCAATTAGAGCAAATTATCAGATGATGATGCTGTTGCTGTCGCTTAGGTATTTGTATTGGTTTTTTTTGATTTAGATGAGAGTCAATGAATGCTCTTCTATACCCTCTCACACGTGTCACCAGTGCCAAATATTCAATTGAACGGAGGCTTGTGGCTTGACAACTTGGCTAATTCTGGCGATAAACCAGTTTACTATGTTGTGGCTGTTGCAGTAGTCACCTTTTTTGCATAACCCCTTTTCAACTGAAGCTTTTCACGTTTTTGGGTTAACATTTTGAATCGAGCATTTTTTGGAGAACATTTTAACAGTTTCAATTAAAAGTGAATTCCGAGTTTTGCTTTTTGGGTTTACTTTCTATTATTTTTGGTCATGTTATTTTTATTTGTTTTTTTGTTACACTGAGCTTTTTTTTTTCTTTTTTTGAATTTTTTCGACAAACTAGTTGTTAGATCTACAAATCTATGGAGTATCCATGCTGGGCTTTCACTTGCTCTCCTTGTCTGGGCCAGTTAAAGTTTATGTGTCCAATACCATGTTATGAAATGTAAATCCAGTTCAGTTGGCCAACTCTTGCACCTGTCGTGCACGCCGTAAATGTAGATAAGGAAAGGTTGTGGGAATTCATTAAAAAGTACAGCTATAAACCATTATTTTGAATCGTCTCAGTTAACATATTTAAAGTGGATCAGTAAAATTTAATTTACATTCAATTAATTTACATTAATAAATGCTTAAATAAATGTTCTTGAAAATATATAACACGTGCAGTCCGATAATTTGGTTAATTTAAGCATAAATTAAATTAAAACCACTTAAATAATACTTCAAATATTTAAAAAAACATTTTGTTTTCAACTATTGTAATACAAAGACGATTTTTCTAACCAATTCCATATGGCGATTGACTTTGTAAATATTTATTTACCCAATTTGTTTTAGAATAAATCTTTTGCAAAAACCGTAAATTGATAATTAAAACGCCTTCACAATTTTAAAGGTAAATATCGTTCGCATTTAGAACTGGATTTTTTATTGAAAATATTGTTAAATATACAAATTCCAGAGTAATTTAATTTTCGGGAGAGCAATGGACTTTTTGCATTGAATGCGGTTATCGAGAAATATGTGTTAGCAAGCAGATAAACAGTGGCTTTATGTCCCAACGTGATAGTGATATTGAACTTGCAAATTCAAATTACTCCCCCCACACAAACAAGTGCACACACACATACATATGTACAAGTAAACAAATTATATACCGTAAAACAAGAGTAACTATGTATTAAACCAAATGTGCGGAAGACGTGCCGCCAGCTGTCAAAGTAAAAGCCACACAGATTTTTCACGCTGTCCACCAGAGCGTATGAGTAATATGGCCATTAATATAAGAGTATCAAATTGATAGCTTTGAAATTGCTTTGAAATTGATTTCCATAGAGCTGAAGTGTTAAAAGCAAAACAAAATACACAACTCTTATAAAATTCGCTGCGCCTGCAAAAAAAGGCGCAGTCGCAAACCAGCAACCGCAACGCTTGGACGTGTCGCGTGAAAACTCACAAAAGTAGAAAGAAAATAAAAATACACCAAATCGAAACCGAAAACTAACGTAAAGCGCATAAGCACAAATTCATACAGCAAGTAAGCTAATGCCAACAATTTACAACAACAACAACATCAAACCAAACAAAATAAATTCAAAATCAAACCGAATGCAAGCAAATTGGCTTGCTCTTGTCTGGCCCCGCCTGCATAAGCAGGAGAAAACAAAAGACTTAAGCAACGAACGCGAAATGTGCATGCGGCTGCTATTATTGCGGTGCTGCGGTTTTAACGGTTAAAGTGCAAATTGCTACACATTTTCCAATGGATGCAGTTTCCCATTTTCAACTTATTACCAATGCCACTCTCACCATATGGACTCACATATCGATTCGCAAATGTGCGAATCTAAACGCCAAGGGTAGACAATAAATACGCGATCAAGCAAAAACCAAATAATGCATTGTGAATTATTAGCCAAATGCTGTTATTTATATATATATATAGATATGTGTGTTGCACGTGTGTGTCTGTGTATGTGTGTGCCCAAATGTAGAACAAACTGTGTTAATTAAGTTTTGTTGGCAACGCATGTCTCATTATTATTTCTTGTTTTGCTTTGTTTTATTTTTGGTAACAATTAAAATCGATGACTGCCAATGTGCAACTAACAAACTAGCTGGCATTAACGGAAAGCCAATGATTTATCTATTCGTTTAAAAATAAGAACAACATTTTTAAAGGGGTTTAAACATGGAAGAACTTTGTGCATGTCCATGTATATGAGGAAACGCGACCTTTTGCAATTTGCAGAATTTTTTTTTCTTTCTATTTTGGATTGTACTTTTGTTATCGAATTTGCAACCAGGTGCTAATTTATATGAAGATCACAAACAAGTTGCTTTACTTGAGCGGCAATTAAACCTTACGGCATCTGTTGCCTGGTTTATTGTGAAACGCTTGTGAGAGCGATAGAGATGCAGATAAGGCCACAAAGCTAGCAGTTGGCCGCATAGTTGAACTCATTTTGATATTGCTGTTGCCATACAAGCGGCTTAATTGGCCCATGCCGCTAGGGAACTAAAAACAAAAAAAAAAAACAAAGAACAGCCAACAAAATATTTAGTTAGTCTAGCCAAACATCTATATTAGTTTCCCACTTATATACTTACATAATAAGTATGTAAGTGTGTACGTGAGTATTGTATTTATAGATTAATTACATATTTAGTTGACTTCAGTCGCGTGTCGAAGGGCATTAACTATTTCTTGTTTATTTCTTGCCCAATTTCCAAAAACAAAAAGAAAACTTTTAGAGACAAATTAAAAAATGGTTTTCTTTTTCTTGCCATGGCTATTAAACACAACCGCAATAAAACGATAAAGAAATTAAATATAGTTTAACAAGCAAAGGCTAAGCCAGAGTCAGATTGTCAGATAGTTCATTGTAAACGTTTTTCGGCATTTTGTTGTCTTTCTTTTTAAAGAAAAAAAAAGACAATCTGTTCCGCCTGTGCCGCTGTCATCAAAGTGGCAAAGTTGTCGTATATTATATGAATAATGAGATATCCACATACAGATCATAAACAGTGCGTTTGCTTGGGATATTGTTCAAGTTCCGCATCGCATTGCATGGAAAAGTTATGTAAAATGTTTAATGTATAGAAAATAAATCTCTTTCATGCGTGTGGCAGGCATTCATTCCATTTCAGCCTTGACATTAGACACCATTTTTTATGTAATTCATCACAATTTCAATTTAACCGCCATGAAGGAAAATTAATTAATTCGCCGATGCATATCGTTGGCTTTGGTGATGAATGTTGGCACGCGTGCAATTTTTCCAAGGAAAGTGGTTCGCCAGCATTTTGTTTGGGACAAACTAGTTAACCAATTTGCTGGGCGTTTTAACCACATGTAATTTAATTCCACAAAAGAAAAAAATTGCCAAATCTTTAAATTTGACCATTTATCATGTTCAAACCAAAGTAAATCATATTGTCAGATCCAATGGGAAACAACTAGCCATGGTTACCAATTGAAACGCATGTATGTAAGTTTCTTTTCAATATTTAAGCTTAGAGAGCATGACTAACATGATTCCTGGCAACCGGTACATACATACATACATATATCAATGAGCGTGTGAAATCAAGTTACCCACGTCATGAACATGTTACAGATACGAAGTCCAACACCAAATGCCCAGATGCTGTTGTCAATTGGTGTGCACACGTTGACGGCAGCAACAAACATGATTTAAATACAATGGCATACGTGATCTGCAATCTGCATATCCATATCCATGTCCATACCCATACCCATACCCGGTACCGGCAATAATATTAGCACCGGAATTGGCACATTAATCTATATAGAAAGGGCGACAATCTTACATAGCTGCGGATACATATAATATACATTAATTATCTTTTTTACTAGTTCCATTTAATTTTATGAGAATAGCTTGGTGTCTATTGTATTCATAAAATAAATTAGTTTGCAATTGCAATAATGCTGCATCGTATTTTTAATTCAATAGTTTTTTAATTGTTTTAGTTGATTTCTAAATTATCAATTCAATATCACGACATCGAGGCATTGGATGGTCCCTTTTTTTATTGAAACTTATTCATGGGAAATTTTTGTATTAAAGATTTGCATCTTATTCTATACCCAAGCAAGTTTATTACCGATTAGTTTGGACAAGTCATTTTTCCAATATTTAAATAGTCATCTTCAAGTTAAGTCTGGTATGAAATTTAGTTTATATTATATTATATTATATTATATGTTCTATAAACAGCAATTATTTTTATACAAATCAAATCGACGTTGTCACTCTGGTCAAGTTTTTTTTACATTATCATATACTTTTAAAAGCAACTGTAAGAGTTGAATTTGAAACAGTCGGCAAGTTCTAAAAGTACATAAATTAACTTCAGCTAACCAAATACAACTTCCCTTATTGAAACAAAAAATTGTTTGGCAATCAAATAAATTAATACAATTAAATTTAATTTAATTAAAAAAAACATTTCCGATCCCAGAAGGCTTTGTTTGGGTCTGAAATAATGTTAATAAGTGAAGGGCGACAAAAAAGTAGTCGATTGATTTAGCTTTCATTTTGTTACAGAAAAAACACATACATATTTAACTTTGTAAAATAAATTGACAAAATTATTTTGAAATGGCACCATTTTCTGTAAAAGCTAAAAATACAGTGAAGATTCCACATTTGATGGCTCCGCTGTCATATATTAATTTTCTGCGTTATTTCAAACGCAAGAATCCAACATTTGGACTCCGTCGTCTAATCCATGAGGCATTTCCCTATTGGGATGCACTTACCATTCGGCAAAAGCACCAGGTCAATCGGGAGGTAACATCACATCATAACTATGTCTGTATATGGCTTAATCTCTAACATCTCTTACCCAGCACATTTTGTTACGTCTGTCCCGACCCGAAAGAGTCCAGAAGAAACGTTTAATTGTCGTTAGGAAGGCTCGTAAATAAATGCAAAATTTCCCAATTCCCTTAAAATTGTTAGTGTTCATCTAAATTTATAGCGGTTTTAATTCCTTATGTAAGCATAGTTAAAAATAATTGTCAGTGTTATTTTCTTTAATTTTCCCATTTCTCCAAGGCAATGAAATTTTCCCATTTCTCCAAGGCAATGATGCGGCAACTGGTTTAACCTTACATTGGCAAAATCCAAAGGGGCTTATTATATTTTATGTTCTATCAATAAAATATTAGTAAAGAATTTAAATAAACTGCTTAAGTAATACCAATTATTAAATGATGATTAAGCCAAGTGCAAACAATTGTAAATTACTCACACTGAATTTTTTTTTTGAATATGAAAACAGTTGCAAATGAGCTGCTTCCCATTTGTTTAGAGTATAAATAAGCGGTTCTTAATAGTTTTCTAATCACTTCAAATAGTAATCTCGGTTCGATTATTTACAGCTTCAAACGTTTGCCATGCTGCGAATCCTTGCCATAGCTGCATTTGTATCTGCACTTGCCTGTTCGGGCTATTCAGCTCTGACACCATCCGGTTTGCAGGTGGCCAAGAAATGGAAACTTTTGAGATACAATTTTCAACCGCAGGCACCAATCTCCGATCCTAATTTTTACACTCCGGAGAATGTGTTGATTACTGGAATTGCAGTTACGGATGATCGCATATTTATAGCTACTCCAAAGCTATTTACGGGAGTACCATCAACAGTGAGCTGGGTCTCTAAGGCGCAATTCGGGGATTCACCCATTCTGCAGGCATATCCAGACTGGTCCTTTTCAAATACGGCACGAACCAATTTCAATTGCAGTGATCTTGTATTGACATCGGTTTATCGCCTTCGCATTGATTCCTGCAATCGTCTGTGGCTACTGGATGCTGGCATATCGCGTTCACTGGAGGATTATGAAATCACTTGCCCACCCAAAATACTTGTAGTGGATCTGAATACGGATCGGGTTGTCCGACGCATTGATTTCCCTGCCGAGGTCTTGCGTGGAGAGTCGCTCTTCACGAACATGGTTGTGGATGAGACCACGGCCAAGACATGTGATGATGTCTTTGTCTATATCACAGATACAGTGGAGCCTGGTATTATAGTTTATGATAGTGGCAAGGATGTTACCTGGCGTGTGTCTCATCCGGCTATGTACCCCGATCCAGACTTTGCCCAATCTGAAATCCTTAACGATCGTTTTGTGCTCATGGATGGTGTGGTGGGCTTGGCATTTGATGAACGCACTGGTGTGGTTTACTTCCAACCATTGGCCACTGATCGGTGAGATTTAAGAATGAATATCTATGAAATTATTTGATTAACTTATTTCGTTTTTATTTTAGAGTATTTTCGGTACATAAAAATATTTTGAGAGCTGGTCCATTGCCCAATAGCGAAATGTTGGATGTGAAGCTGGTGGGCAAGAAGTCATCTCAAGGTATTGGCCTTGCAGTTTCCCCCTTCGACAGCAGCCTCATCTTCAGTCCATTGAGCGAGACGGCTATTGCCTCTTGGAACCCCTCGAACAACCAACAATCAGTTCTGGCCTATGATCGGGATCAGTTGCAGTTTATTGCGGACATTACCACAACTCGCTCCGAGCCGGGAGTAATTTATGCCATTGCCTCAAAGTTCCATCGCTTCTTCTTGAAGAATCTAAATCCGAATGAGTTTAACAATCGCATTGTTCGCTTGGAATTGCCACAGACGCAGCCTGCTAACTCTTTGTTGGGTCATCACCTTGGACTGCCCACTGCTCCCACACACAATAGCCTGCTGCATTATGGCATCTACAATACCCAGTCACAGGCCTCTACAAATGCCTTGCAAAGCTATTTCACCAGTCCAGCTCTAAGTACGCCCTTCACCACCAAATCCCCATTCAAGTTCGAGACCACTGGCATTGTCAATTATGGGGCACGCAATCCATTTACAGCCCTCAATCAGGGTGAAGCATTTCCACCCAGCAAGGCAACCAGAGATAATTATCAGCGCTCCTATCTGGACAGTCTGGTGGGATCCAGTATTCCAGCCACAGCGCAGGTGATCCATACCACACCATATACCACCCGCGACAGTGGTTACTACTATCAGCGGGGCAAACGTGACCTGAATAAAAATGAAGAGGAGGCACACTAAGCAATTTTCGTTTATTTCAAATGTTCATTGTAAATGCTGCTGTAAATAATTTTTTACATATTGTATTAATTAAACTAATTAAATTAATAATTTTGACTATTTTTTAACCTTTAACGAAAATCCTTTTCCGTTTTGATAACCAAAACGGATTGCTGATATATCTTCCTTATTTTTTGCAGATTGCAAAGCAATCTTTATTGACCTTTATTAATTATTCTCCACTTTATCATAAACCTTTTAATTGTTTGTCAACAAAACATTTAATTCATAATTTTACAACTTTCTTTGGATTCCATTGATGAACTGAATGAATGATGAACTTTAATAAACTGGTTATTCTAAAAATATGTGTCATAAATTGACAAAAGACATTCTGTTAGTCAAGTAGCTGGCCAAATTAACATTATTAGCAGCGGTCAGAGGCGTTTTTTTATTAATTGTGTAGGTAAATTCAACATTAGCCAACATTTTAAATATATATATTACTGATTAAAAAAGCAAACACACCCAAAAATAAGGCACTGTAAATTTGAATACTCTGCCATCTAGTAAAATTCTTATTTAAAGAAATAAAAGTATCTGTGTCAAAAAATAAGTAAAAAGCATCTACCTGAGTTCCAATACCTTTAAAATTGAGAGCTTCATCCTCTTATAATCTTTTCTAAATTGGTCTATATATGCTTTCACTTTTATTTCACTTTTATGTGTTGCTGTTTAAATTTAAAATACCCTCTCCAAGAGTATAAAAAAAGCAAAAATAAAGTACAACACATAAGAACCAGTTGCTATTCAAACTTAATTTATGAATGCTTCATAATGAAATTAATCTGATGTTGTTTTCGCAAGCTTTTAAAAGGATTTGCTGTGATGTTGCTTAAATCAGTGCAATTCAGTAAGTCCAGGAGAAACGACGTTATATTCTATAGATATGTATTATCTTTTGCTAATTACTTTGGCCAGTTCCATTGTAAATGTCACGCCAATTAGGCAGTTGGATAAAGTATTCGAATGGAGAAATCTTGAATTTGGTTTTTCAAGTGAAATGGAACGAAATGCCGCTATTGAAAAAGGTTTATACAACCCGGATACTCCCATACCCTATGATATTGATGTGTATTATCCACGTAAGAAAAATATAAATAAAAATTAATATCCTAAGATTCTCTTACCGATAATTAAATAACTTTTTCTTTAGCTGCTGGCGGTGCTCCTAAACACTTTATTACAACTCCACGTGATGAGGAGGGCGTGCCCTATTCCTTGTCCTATGTTACCCAAGTTAAGAAAAAGAATGGAAGCGAACTGCAACCCTATCCAAGTTATGATTGGCATAAATCTAAAGGATCTGATTGTGATGGACTTACCTCAGCATTTCGTATACATATCGATCCCTGCGGTCGGATGTGGATTGTGGACACAGGATTTATAGAATGCAAACAGATGTGCCAACCACAAGTAGTGGCCATTGATTTGGCCACCAATCAGCTAGTCCATCGTTTCCGTATCCCCGTAAGCCTGACTAAGGTCAATGTAAGTAGTTTTGTTACGGTATTAGCTGATGTTGGAGATCCACCGCCCCATGGGAGCTGCAAACAGACTTTTGTTTACATATGTGACATTTTGGGATTCGGTATAGTTGTATATGATGTACAGAAGAACGCATCCTGGCGTATAGAGAACAAATACACACATCCGAATCCCAAATTCAAAACCTTCACCATTGCGGGTGAGAGTTTTGAACTATTTGATGGTCCAATTGGGATGGCTGTGACACCATTAGGATGGGGTTTGGAGCGACAACTCATCTTTCATACCCTATCCAATGACCAGGAAGTGTCCGTACCTTTAGATTTTGTGAATAATCCATCCAATTGGAGGTATCAAAATAGTGCATTAAATCAGAAATTTAAATTATTAGGCAAACGAGGTGGACAATGTGTGGCATCGGCAATAAGCAAAGAAGGTTTCTGGTTTTGTGGTTACCTAAAACCGATTGCTATATATGGCTGGAACATAAGTACACCCTATGTGGCATCTAATGTAAAAGCTCTTGTGGAAAATAACGAAACGTTGCAGTTTGTGAGTGGCATGAAGATTGTGCGACGACCCAGTGATGGCCATGAAGAGTTGTGGGTGCTATCCAATCGATTGCAAAAGTCATTTGCTAAACGCAACTATAAGGAGATTAACTATAGAGTGCAAAAATGTGATATAGATTATTTAATCAAACTTCCATAACTTTTACTTTCATATTCATTCAATATATTAAATAATAGTTATTGATTTTTTGGTATTCATCATCCACAGATGGAGAATTGCCCCATCATGATCATCATCATGATCATCATCACCTAATTAAGCTATTGATAAATCATTTATTATCTCGGTATATGCAAATTGAATTCAACCATGAATTTACCTATTTGATCTACATAATAATATTGTATTTGAAATATATGTATATATCAGATATCCGACCCACATCCATATTTGGATCAAACTATAGTCATATTTAAATTAATCTGTGTAAATTAATTAAGCAAAGATTCTGACAAATTCATTTCTGCAACACTTAATTCTGACATTAATGAGGCGTAAAAAAGGCTGGCCAACAAGTTTTAACTATTCATTTTTTGTTGGCCAACTCTTGAATCCGTTGGCTGTTTGCGGTTTTGCCTCTGTTTGTGGCTCGCGTCAAAGTTGTTTTTATTATTGTATATTGCATATAAAACATAATTTGCATGTTTAAACATTTTAACATGCCTAATAGCAGAATTATGATAATTATTTTGAGACGATTGATTGTGGGTGTAATTTAAGCTGAATTAAAATCATTAATCTTTATATTGAATGTGAGGATATTTAAAGGAATGAAATAAAAACAATACTGTAATATATAGATTCATTTATTTTATTTTTAATGAAACGGTAATCGTTTCGGTTAATGATTTTAACATTTAACCAAAGTTTTTTGCTCTCGATAAACAATGAATTTCAATTATTAGCCAACAAAATTAATTAGTAAGCAAATCACAAAAACAAATCACCAACAGCGAAAGAAAAAAATAAACACAATCAATAGACTAAAGATGATAAGTAAAGCTAAAATTCAGCAAAATTCAGGTATAAAACCAGTTGGTATCAAAATCCAATTTAACGAGTGTGGTTGACGATATATGAAAACATTTCGGTCAGATTAGTATAAAATTAAAACTCAATGTATAAGGATCGCTTTGTTTTTGATACAAGAAACATGTAAGTAACTTGAATTTATCCAAATCAAGCCCTATATACTCATAGTATAACCTGTTTTCCATTCCAGGTATGCCTTTATTCTGTTTATATTTATTGCTTTTTTGAGTTCATCTCTTGCCCAACAATGTCCATATTATTACGAACGGCCTGAAAGAAGTCATCGTCCAACGTTTAAGGAACTGGAAAAGATTTATGAATGGAAAAATCTGGTCTTTGGCTTTCCAAGTGATGCAGAGAGGGCCAGTGTACTTCAAAGTGGACGCTATAATCCGGAGAGTCCCATACCCATAGACATTGATGTGTATTATCCACGTAAGTAATTGATTTTTGAAGAATTTTTGGAATCATTACTGAACAATTGAATCATTGAACCAGCTAATGGTGGTCCAGCACGGCATTTTGTCACTGCCCCGCGTTTCGGTCAAGGTGTCCCCTATTCCCTAGCCTATGTAAGTGGAGTTCAACATGAAAATGGAAGTGTTCTTCAGGCCTATCCCAGCTATGATTGGCATAGTTCCCATGGCGCCGACTGCAATGGTCTTACTTCTGTTTATCGTGTTCACATCGATTCCTGTGGCCAGATGTGGATATTGGATAGCGGAGAGATTCAATTTGTCCAGTATTGTGCTCCCCAAGTGATTGTTATCGATTTGGCGACAAATCAATTAATACATCGTTATCGTCTCCCGGAGAATGTGTACAAGGCAAAGATCAGTCGGTTTGTGACTGTGGTGGCGGATGTACAAGATCCATCTCCGCACGGAGAATGTAAGAGTGCTTTTGTTTACCTCTGTGATCCGACTGGCATGGGCATAGTTGTCTATGATGTCCTGGGCAATGCATCGTGGCGTGTGGAGAATAAGTTCACATATCCAAATCCAAATTTTGGAACATTTACCATACTGGGCGAAAGTTTTGAGCTGTTAGATGGAGCTTTTACTGTAGCTGTAACGCCAAGGGAATTGGGTGTTCGGCGACATTTGATCTTCCACGCTCTAGCCAATGAACTGGAAATAGCCATACCATTAGATATCCTTAATAACGCCACTAACTGGAAAAGTGGCATCAGTTCATCGCTTAAAGAGTTTAAGGTCCTCGGACGACGAGGTATTCAATGTGCAGCCATGGCAATTAGTCGTCAAGGGATTTGGTTTTGCGGTTTCTTGGAACCAATTGGCATTTACGGATGGAACATACGTACACCCTATACTAGTCAAAATGTTCAACTATTGGCTCATAATCCAGATACACTGCAATTTATCAGCGGCATGAAAATTATTCGTCGGCCCAATGATGGGAAAGAGGAACTTTGGGTTTTATCCAATCGTCTGCAGAAGGCATTCACTGGTGCCCTCAACTACAGTGAGATCAATTATCGTGTGCAGCGATGCGATGTGGATGACATGCTGCAGGGTCGGGGTTGTGTTGGTTCTTCTTAGACTATGTAAATAATCTTTAAGCGGTCATAAAAGATGTCTATAAATCTCCAAATTCCTTTACCTGTGAATGCATATGGCAATGGCAGAGGCAAAGGCAAAGGCAACCTTTGTTTGTGCCTGGTCAATGTCAATTAGGGTTTTGTTGGCTCACAGCTTTGCCGTGTCGAAATCTACCTGCTGTGTGCTGCGTGTCAGTCTTAACGCATCGTCCGAACGGTTTGGATGAAGATTATCTGCATCTCTTAGCATTAGCATTCCAATGGCAAGAATCCTAGCTATTTTCCTTCTGATATCGATGTCGTTGGCTGTCCAGGCTCAGCAATTGCAAGTGAAACAGCTACAAACTCTACACAAATGGACAAATCTAGGTAATTTCCTTCCAGTGGATGTGGATATTGAGTATGGGGATGAGGGCAGACATCGCACTTTCCTCACAATTCCACGATTGAATGCCGGCACGCCCTTCACACTGGCCACAGTGGCGGCCAGTGATAATGATGTGGTTGAGAATCCTCGATTGGTGGCCTATCCAAACATGGCTTGGCATTTGCCACCAAATAATTGCTCTGGTATTATCTCCGCCATGCGTACCTATGTGAGTGCCTCTCAGTCTAATAATAAATAAGTGAATGAGAATTATATCCTTCTCAGATTGATGAATGTTGGCGACTATGGGTTGTGGATTCCGGTCAGGTTAACTCCCTCCAGCTATGTCCGCCACAAATTCTTACATTCGACTTGATCAAGGATGAGCTAGTGCAGCGTTATGCCTTACCTCCACACAATTATGTTCCCGGAATTTCCATATTTACCAGCTTGACAGTGGATCTGAGCGATACCCAATGTTTGGGTGGTCGGGCATACGTAGCCGATGCCTGGGGATATGGTCTAATTGTTTACGATTCACTAACCGGTAAATCGTGGCGTATTGAAGATAAATCCATGCAGCCATCGGCCTTAGAAGCTCTCCCACGCCAGGCTGGGATATTTTCAGTTAGCCTGAGTCCAAGTGAACAAAAAGGTGGATATGATAAATTGTCTAAACGGAATGTCAACCACTTAAGTTAGTATTTTACAGATCGATTTCTATACTTTCACACTTTGAATGGATTTAAAGAGCTGGCAATTCCACTCTCTCTGGTGAATAATGCCAGCTATTGGACAGAGTCCAACTCCAGCAAGAAACGGGACATTCGCATTCTTGGTTCCCGAGGCACTCAATGCGAATCGGAGGTAATGGACAGTGAAGGGAATCTCTATTGTAGTCTCATAAGTCTAGGTGCTCTAATTAGCTGGCAGGAGGAATCCCAATATACACCAGACGATCTACGTGTTGTCGCCTATAATCCACATCAGCTTAAATTTATCACTGGCCTTAAAATCAATCGCAATTCCCAGGGAGGAAATGAACTTTGGGCCTTGAGCAGTGAGCCGAAACTTTTCGTGGGCGGCATTGTGCAGGAAAATGATATTAAGTTTCAAATTGTTGGATGTCGGACAATTGACCTGTTAGCCAACACACCCTGTACAGTGGGTGCAGCCACAGAAGATCAAGTTAAGGCCTAACGATAAAAGTAACAAGCTAGCCATAAATCAAATTCAACTTTCGAAATCTTATTTTTAGAGTTGTTTGAGAAGTTTTGTTTATCAAAAGGCAAATTTTATTTAAGATTTAATTTTAAATAATGATGAATTTATTTAATATAAATCAATATTAATTTCATTACAACTAATTTGAAATACATAATTATAAATAAAACATTGTATACAGCTATACTTTAAATTTTTTTCACTAAACAAATACGTTTGAAAAGCTTGCTCTTATATGCTTCTTGCTGTGACACTCAATTACGCACAGTGGCGCCTCACCTGAAAATGCATAACAATTTATCGATAACACGTGTTTTATTTTACATAAATATCTACATGCCTACAAAAACAAATAAATATAAAATCAGGTGCTAGAAGTAACTAAAAAACAAACCCGACAACACAAATTACAAAGCATGACAAATCTACAACGGTGGCTCTTCTATGCTGCACTGTTTGCAGTGCCCTATCTCTCTCTGGTGTTGGGTACAGTGCAGACACATCTGACG
The DNA here is from genome assembly GCA_037075365.1 of Drosophila emarginata. Lineage (NCBI taxonomy): Eukaryota > Metazoa > Arthropoda > Insecta > Diptera > Drosophilidae > Drosophila > Drosophila emarginata. The sequence goes on from JBAMCD010000221.1 coordinate 8,176,592, forward strand.
ACCAAATACTTCTTATTCATTCAATTGCTGCCGGTGTTGTTGTTAGTGCTTTTTGGAGTAAGCGATAGCCAAGTTGGCGAAAAGTCATCCCCAGACTATGAGTAACACCTAACGAGCGACTTCTTCTGTTTCTAGATCTACTCTGTTTGGACTGTACTTTATAGAACGTGCACATTCAATGATTGCCCCGAGGCAGCCAAAGAGTTGCAGGAAGAGATTCTGGAGGCACGGAAAGATTTAATAGCCAAGGGATTTAGGTTTCGCGATTGAAATTAAGGCAATTTTTAATTTAATTAAAAGCTGTACATATTGTACTTGTTTCTAATTTTTATTGTGGTTCAATTGTTGTATTCCCAAATGAAAAAAGAGTTTGTACATTGAACATGAAGTTAAGTTATGACGTGGTGCTTTCTTATCTCTTCAACTTGAGCGTGTTTAGAAGGAAAGTAAACAATAATTTAATAATTTCAACAATTAGCTTTTAAGTCGCTACTACAAACGTACTTGAGCAAAAATTTTGATTTTAGAGACAAACTTGAATACATTTTTGTTCAATTTAGTCAATGCTTTGTAAAGGGAGTCAGATATCGATATACAACAAATATATCAGTTACTCATTCAATAATTTTGAACCATATTTCTATTTCTCCATAATCTCAAATTATAATCCGCCCCATCAAACATTTTTTTAGTTAATGTCCGGTGCATCACAGAGGAAAAGAGAGCCCCTTTGAGTCGACCTTTTTCCTCTCTCTCTCTCATTTTAAGCACATCTTACGATCAAGCCACTGGAAATGCCCTGCCCAAATTATGCATAAAAACCAGTCTCTGCCGCTGACACTTTTGCTCTTCCAGTGACTAGAAAGTCGTTTAACTGTTGGTTTAACTTCAAGCTGTGCATACAAACAGTTTACGCTTAGACGTCAGACTGTGCACAACACTGAGCGCTTCCTACGTTTCCAAATCTAACGAAATTCAATAGAAGAACAGAATAAAGAACAAAAGTAAAAACAATCGAAAATAAGGAAGATGAGTCACAAAATGGTTGGATTTGGTCTATGTGTCTTGTTGAGCTGCCTGCTAGTTTCCGTCCATGGGGCAGCTAAGGTGAGTTCCTGCCGAAATCAAAATCAATTGAACAGTGTCTGAGTGTGTGTGCGTGTGTGTGTGTGTGTGGGTGGGATGGGCGCCGAATTAGCATTGCACAACAGCCGAAGCGTGTCAGGGACGCGCGAAACAAAAAAAAAAACCGCTTATACATATATTATAACACTACGTGTTTTAGTGGGTAATATTTGTTGGTATGATTAGTTTATAAGACGATTGCTGCTTGACATGCTGTACTGCACCCTTTTTCAACAGCAACAAGTGACATGGCCCGAATTCATACATAGGTTGAACGAACTTCATAGCAAAAGAGGGGGGACACTGGAAAATGCTGCAGTCGGAAAATGTACAACATAATTAACATTTGGTTTGAATCTTTTGATATTTCTCTTCTTTTTTTTTTTGTTTTGAATTCGAATGAGAGAAACTGAAACCTGTTTTTGAGCCCCAACCAGTTTCCATTTCATTGTTATTATGTGATGGCGCACTGTAAAACCGGTGTGTGTTGTGTTTTGTTGAGTCTGTCGCCGGCATGACCAACTCCTAAACTTGATAAAAAATAAAGAATGGAACATTTGCTTATGTGATGAAGGCGTAAGCATTTTATATAAACGCTGAGCAATAGCAAAAAAGAAAAACAATAAACAATTTGCATAATTCTGTTTAGTTACTAAATCGACCGATGTGTGCGTGTGTATAGTACATACATTTGTTAAATTGCGCTTTAGTACAATTCACTATGGGGAATTGCACATCAGTCAAATTTTAAAAGTTTATGAAATCAAAAAATGTTGATGCCGAATACTATGTATTTTTTATCAATACCCAAGACTCCTGGGAAAACAGCTGCAGTACATGGGTTTTGCCCAAAACAAAATTGCTTGATTCAGTCAAAATTTATTCCTCGACTTTCAGTGTGGATGTTATTAAAATAAAAAAAAAAAAACACTTTAGATAGAACTGAATAAGTTTGTTTTATATGTATGTTTGTAGATATCTGTTAAGGAAATTGAAAGTGAGTGTTTAAATATTTGTATAAATTTGAACTTTGAGTTTTGAAAGAATGTCTGCGAATATCTAGTCTTAAAATCCTAGAACCTAATCGTTATATATATACTTTTTTGTAAAAAATAATATTCTATGACAGAAAGTTCGAAAAACTTTTAAAAAATATATTTATTAAGTTAACAGAACATTGAAAATTTTGTCTAGGAATTAACTTCTTAATTATATGCTCAAACAACGGTAAAATTCCCCATAGTGCGATAGTTAGTCACGAGATTTTAGCCAACTAAAAGTTGACTTTTTTACTTAGGCATCCACGTGCCCCTGATTGTTAGTAAATTAAGCAGTACAATATAATATTTATAGCTTTATTCCAACCCAAATAATAATGTTAAAACTCTAATGCGAAATAAAAATAAATATACTATATACTTTTGTATACATGTATACTATTTATGTATATAGGTTGCAGTTTAGCGCTTAGAATTTTTAGAGAGAATCAAGAAACCAGACGTTTGCATAATAATTTGCTGAGGTCAGTGAAGTTGACTTTCCATTGAATCTGGCGGCACTTCTTCCAATTAGCCAGAGTCATGTCAAAAGAATAACCTTTTTTCATGAGTATATGTATATAGAAAATATATGTATGTATACTTTATATATTATAGTAGTATACCTATGATAGTCTAACATCTATTGCACTTATAATAAATAGTTTGTAGCAAATTAACTAAAGTGCTTACATGTTTTGGTCAAGAGGTTAGCAAAAGCTTAGAGTTTATCAAACTTGAGTCTCTTACGAATTTTAATTAGCATAAAAGACTAAAACAAAAACGAAAAAAAAGTTATTTCTTTTTATGGGAAGCAATTAAACATTGTTATAATCCTCATTTATAATATTGTTATTCGTAAGCACAACAAATAAATATGAATGAGTACTACAATTATTTAAAATTCGACCAGATTTTTAGAAACTTAGAAGTTGAAGTCCCAGAAACTGGTTTATTAATTCGTTTTTCAGATTTTTATTACACTAAAAAGATTTTAAGAAGAAAATAAAGATACAGTTTTTAAAAATTAATTTAAATTTACCTGAGTTGGAACCTTCTTAAGTTAAGATTCCATTGTAGTACTTGTCTGATGTCCACATCTTGGAAAAATATTTGCTTTTACTGTTAAGTGACAATAAATATCGTTATTTTGGGTACAAATGTTTGAAATTTGACAACAATTTGTCAACTCATGCAAAAAGTCATTTACATAAAGTCAACTAGGTAGCCGTTGCCTATTTGACTGCAGTAAAAATGTAAATGACTCTCATCTCCTACAATTGTGGTTAGAGCGAACCAACAATGAGGCATGCCAAACATTACATAAAACAACATAACTGAATTTACCTCTTTTTGTCTTTTTACCTCACCCACTTATTTCCCAGGTGCCCATTTCAATTTACTACGAATCCCTGTGTCCGGACAGTGCCAAGTTCATTACGGAACAGGTCTTTCCGGCAATGAAGACTGAGCTTCGTGAGGTGGTCGAACTGACATTTGTGCCTTTTGGCAAATCACAGGTGAGTCAATAGGTAACAATTCGAGTAGAACAAATGCTCATTTGCATTTCGATTTCGCTTTGTCAGTTCTTCACACAAGGCTCAGAGGTAACTTTCACATGCCATCATGGTCCAAATGAATGCTATGGCAACAAGGTGCATGCCTGCGCCATTGACTACATTCAAGCGAACTCATATCAGATTGAATACACTCGCGAATCGCTAACTCTTGACTTCATTAACTGCCTTATGAAGGCGGGCAAGAACTTCCCTGATAATGTATATCCTGGACAACGTTGCGCCACCGAGAACCATATTAATAACTGGGAGAACATCAAGACTTGTGCCAATTCCACAGATGGAAGCGTATTGCTGCGCAAGGCTGGCGAGACTACAATGAAGCTAAAAGAGCCACTGACCAGTGTGCCCACCATTCTGTTTAATGAAGTAACCAAATTGTTAAAACATTCAGTTTATTATGTATCATTCCATTCTGTTTTTTTTTTCCCAGCAATTCGACAAGAAAGTTAATGAACGTGCTATCAACAATTTTGCTGGAACCATTTGCCAATTTGCATCTGCTCCCCAGCCTCGCATCTGTAACCAACATAATGCCGCTGCTCCTGGCCTGGCCAGCATAAGCGTTATCCTTAGCTCTCTGCTGGGTCTTTGGTTTATTCGCTACTCTCTCTAAGCTGGTCCCACTCAGTGCTGACAGAGTCCAATATGTGAATCTCTTAAATTTCTATGTTAATTGTTTCCATTTAATTTTTGCCTTTTTTGGCTTAATGATTCTCAAGCCGTCCGTTTATTCAGCTTTAATATGTCTCAACTCAAATGCATTTGCAAGAGCTAAAATATACGTAAATCTAAAATTTGTATTGAAATTATATCAAATTATTTATGGGAAATTATATACCATTTTTAAATAAATGGTAAGAAAAATATAGATTCTGTCATGAAGCTTAACTGAATTTATCGTAATTCAGCATATTGATAGAAAGAATATAAACATTATCTAGAAATCGGAGAAAACTTTTTGCAAAGAGTAAAGAGAAGTAAAAATTTAAATAATATTGCATAGAGTAATATACAATTTTATTTAATTAAACATAGAATAGTTAACAGTCTATAATCTTGATTAGTTTGCTTTATTTTGAAAATAAAAAAAAAGGGTACTGAGTTGTGGGAGCGGATTCGTATGTTTGTTGTCAAATATTATGATCGCTGTATAGGTCAGCGTCAGCTGCTTATCGGCTAATTTATTTTCGATGAGATAAGCCAGCTGCTGCTTTTAGGTAGCTTTAGCAACAGAGAATTACACCAGATGGAGATGGAGGAGAATGAGGACCCTATCACCCACAGTCGGCCAATTGTTGTAAACAAGTCGTTTGCAAATCAATTTAAGCTTGCAAAATGCTGATATGACAGAAGGCTGTAAAAATAACAACAACAAAAAATACAAAATATGCAAAATATAATGAAAATTAAAAAAGACACGTTGATTAAATGTGAATCAATAAAATGGTTAATCATTTAATTAATTGTTCAAAGGTTTTTTGGGCAAAAGCCACAGAAAATTTTAGCCAACCATGAGTTAGGTCTTCCATCAACTGCCACGCAGCCATCATGTGTCAGGGGACTACTTTGACTTTGACTTTAGGCAGCTGGTGTGGCCTATGAATGAAGCCGATGCCCACGGCAATTGTGGCAGTGGCAGTAACTACGTCAGCAGAATATTCATTCATTCATATTTGCATACATACATATGTACATACATACATACATATATGAAGAGCAAATAAATCTCAGTGCGTTGTTAATTTGACGTCCCAAAAGTACAGAACGGTCATTGGATGGGCAAAGGTTCAAAGAGAATGCGTTAGTTGGAAACAAAAGTAAGTAAGCGTTTTGGCCAAGCACCTACGTAAAAGCCAAAAACAAAAAAAAAAAAACATCGTTGCATACATCAAGGCAAAAATTCTGCGTTCGGTTAACAACTCGGGTTTTTGCTTGCTTCTGATTGGCTGATGGTAGTCAACCTACACAACGATAACACACGCATATGCGGGCGGAGGTTGCCGTCGTTGTTGGTCCTGATGATATAAAGCTGGCCCAGCTCAGTCTGTCGACATCACAAGAATTTTGGACTGCAGTCGAGATACACCGACAACAACGAGCATTAACCCTAACCTCGACGAGGAAGAAGCCTCCAAGCAGTCAAAGAATTTGGCTAGCAGTTGAAACGCACACATACACAAGTGAAAGTAGGTGAAATTCAAATTGAAGTTAAATCGGTTAGATCTAAGTTAATTGATAAATCTCATCATTTGCGAAATTATTGTGAGCAATTTTTGTGGTGTAATTAAATCTTAGTGAACATTTTTTGTTTATTTTATTACAACATTATACTCATTACAGACAAATTGGTAAGTGAATATGTGCATGTTATAGCCATTTTAATTGTTTTTCAACCCAACTATGTTTTTTTGTTTGTTTTGTTTAACTTGCTGGCCAAAACTAATTTTCAATTAACCTGCGGCAATGTGTGGGCATCTTTGTTTATTTGTTCAATTTAATTGAATCAAATTGGATTAGCCAGCCATAATTAATGAACCACTTCAATTATGGACTTTAAACGCTTTACATTTTATCTATTCAGTGTGTGTCTCTCTTTCTCTCTACATTTTTCTCCTACTTTTCATTTTTGGATTTCTTTGACTTTTAACTTTGATTCATTTTTAATAATCTGCCCTACGGCTTGACTTGAAACTAACTAGCAAACATAGCGCTCATTTGCTTCAGACTTGAAAGTCTACACAAAGTCAACATCAACATTTCCATTAAGCCAGAGCAGCTGTATAAATCATTTAAGGCAACGCCAAACTGAAATATTCAGAAACATTCTAGCAAATTGTCTATTAAGTGAGCAACTTGTTGCCCTTTTTGGCAAGAAACTTGCAAAATAAATTTTAATTATATTAAATTTGAAGTGCAGTAAGTAAAGTAGGTAACTATCTAGGTCTCTACTAACCAAATAGAAATTGTGTTGCATTAAAAGGAAAGCAAATTCATGTAATTTTAAATTAACTAAAATTGGTTTATTAGTAGTAGCTGAAAATTTTACATTAATTCACAAAGTTTGATCAACTTAAATTAAGGATTGGACCAATTTGAAGGAAAATTATGCTTTATATATTTATAAATATTTTAAAGAAATATTAAAGGATGTATTGAAAACTGTAAAGCATTTTTAAACCAGAGAACTGAATTTGGAACATTTATATGTTTTCTTCAAGTTCAAGACTTTTTTCCCGAAATGCCTCTAAAAAATTAAAAGTTATTATGCCACTAAAATCAAAACTTTTAAAAATTTTTAATGAAATTTTAAAAATTTATTTACTTTCTACTGAATTCTTTACATAAATTCCCATCCAACGTGTTTTCGAAATTTACATTTACTGTAACACTTCTTTCAATTGTGCAATAAATGCCTTTGTAAAATAAAATGTGCAACTGATTGGTTGGTTTACATCTTGTTAAAAGAAACTTCAAAAAACCACAAAAGTCGAGAAAAAGTCCAACTTGGAAACTTTGCTCGCGCATTCAATTTGATTTCCTTTTTATGCCCCGTTGGCTTTACATTTGTTTGTGACCTAATCAGCTAGCGGCTAGCCAGTATTGGGGTATTGGGGCCAAACTTGTTGTCCTGAATCTTAGTGTCATTTTATTGGGGCCTCACTAGCTTTATCTCAGTGTGTCGCATTAGAAGTGGCTCAAGCATTGGCCATGCCTCAGGCACGCTCTAATTAATATATGCAATTTTTGTTTGCATTATCAGTTCGATGATTAGAAAATTTCACACGGAAACAAATCAGCGTTTTGTTCATGAACTTTGAATCGGGTGATGGGTTTAATCGAGTGCTTGCCTGAATTCAAATAACTACAACAGGTTTACAGGGATTTACATAGAGATATGGAACCAAAAACCCGCAGCTGGAAAGTTTTTGCAGCTAAATTGATTTATATACATTAGAGGGTCACACGAGTATCTGTTGATCTGATATCAGTAGCTCATTAAAACATTATTATGATGACAATATATTTTTGCAGTTACTTTCATATATTTATAATATGACATAAATATGGGTATATACATATGTAAATATGTATATAGCTGGGAAAATTGATTAACCACGCGCGCCACTGTCGCGGGTCTGGTCTTTGCTGCGTTGATAAACAATGAATATATATGTATATACATATATACATTGTATATGTAGGTATAATATGAACAATAGCAATAATAATATTATTATTATTGTAATGCCAGTGCGTAGGTGGGCGCTTATTGATTTTCACAATGTCTCATTGACAGTAGCTACATATTAATTTACACTTATCGGCTGGCAATAAATTTAGTTGGGGCCACTCATCTATATATATGTATGTAGATCAACTGAAAATAGACACTCTGTAGACCTATTTATATGTTCAAAAACCTATTAAGAAATAAAGTAGAATCAATGGCTTTGGCTTGGAAATTTTTCCGTCGTGGCCGAAGCGGCGCCTGACATGGTTTCGGAGAGAAGCTTATCAGTTTTAAAGCCATATACATCTGACTTGGGCTCGAGATTGGTTTCAGTTGTCGGTTAGAGCTTGAAAATGTGAAATCGGATTTCAGCGTTATTTTTTTTTCGGCTGCTGTGTGGGCGCTGTTGCTAAAAAAAAAAGTGCAAGAAATAGTAAACAACCATATCTGTGATTATATAGTACCAAGAATATAAAACTAGACAAATCATTAATAATACTTGCTATTGATAACGTTTAGTCACATTTTATATAAACCTATTAAAGGGAAATAATTAATAATATTTAATAAACTAATTATATTAAATACATTAACAACATAGAAACGTGTATATTATATATGCACAATCTACAATATTTATATCAGCTTAGGTGAGTCTGTCATTTTGAGTTTGACTAACATTCCTCATGGGACTACCCGGCAAGTAAGACATACAGACGACACGCGACCTAGTACATATAAATAAAATTACGCACACATGGCGTATGATTGATGAGTAAATTGTAAAATTAAGTTTAGCTTGGTCCAAAAAATATGAATTTTTGCCAAACAAATTAAATGAGTTATCTTTTATCTATACTTACGGTTTACGATTAAGTCCTCAAGTAAATGTCCCTAAGAAATTCCAAGCACGTAATAAACAAACATTAGTTTAACTTGTGCTTTTCCCACTTTTGTTTGTCTGTACATCTGCTGGCATTTCGATGTGTGTGTGTGTGGGTTGGTGGGTGGTTGGGTGTTGGCTTCTGGGGTCGGATGGTCGTGGTAACATAAATCAAAGTTCAAAAGTTTTTGCGCCCAAGATTAACCATATTAAATGCATTTGACTTGTGTGATTCGGTTTTCTAATTAGTATAGCATACCCTACGGGGCCGCCCTTTGTCGTCATCGACCGCAACAGGTAGAAGTAGATTTTACCATTCAATAAAACTATATTTTCCATTTTCCGATCTCTTTGCAGTTAACATGAAATCGACAATTTCGTTGCTGCTGGTTGTCATCTGCACCGTGGTATTGGCTGCCCAACAGAGTCAGGCGAAAAGTGAGTAGAAAATTGCCAGCATGAAATATTCATTAAATTTAAACGCAAAAAAAACAAACCTATAAAATGGCAGACACGACCTGCTTGACAGCATCAATTGTTACAATTTAATATAACACAAACAAACGAACAGGAAGGACACCATCAACTCCATATACATTTACATCCACATTGACAGCAGACATTGTACACCAACTACGTATAGGTAACGTGGCACTCGAGGGTTTTTATTTGTTTATGCAGCTGCAACGGCAGGGGCTTTTGCAGGAAAATATGAGTATGCACTTGTCGCCAAAGATATTGTAGGGGAATTCACCGGCTGTCTTCCTTTTCTCTCTCTTATTCAATAATATAAATACAAAGATTCAAAGTGCCATCATTGTGTCAAGAAGGAGAAGATAACTTTTTGATTCCATTTAATTTTCTTAGCTAATAAAATTTCACCTCATTTACTTGAATGGCCTGATGTTTTTGAATTGATTGCCTTTTATAGATTTCACATGCTAACTTGTATTACCAGAGTAAGCATACAGACTCTTTTAATACACTAATTTGTATCCGACTTTGAAAAGTTGGATAATTTTCGAAATTAATTATTTACCCAAAAATATAAACTTTACTTAGTTTTTTAATGTACTTAATTTTACATACATTAAAAATAATAGTAGGATAAATTTAATAATATATTTACAAAGATTCAGAAATACAAAGATTATTTAATGTTTGGGTCAACGACTTGGTTTTATATATTATAGCTAATCTCGAAATTTCTAAAAATATTTTATAATTCAACTAACCTTGTTTAAAAATTAGAATACCCTACTCGAAGAAAGGTCATTCAAACAGGTTACAAATGTTATAAAGTAGGACTAGGACAAGGACGTGTCCCCAGTGAGCAACATGTAAATTTATGTTCGTGGGAGTGTATGTTATCCTGTTTGTGCGTATGTGTGGGTGGTTATTTTATAAATAGCATTAAGTCAAAAAGTTAACAAAATGAATTGAGGGAGAAATAAAAGCAGCTTTGTCACAGGGGTCAAATGCTTATCAAAAGATGTCTCTCCAGAGCATTGGCAAGCGATTAAAGATTTCGGCTGTCATAGAGAAAGAGGACCAGATAGACAGAAAATAAAAAATAAACGATTTCGTTTAATAGTACAAAGTTTGCCAATGTCGTGCGCTAAGGGAGTGTGCACACAAGCGGCTCGTGCCTTAAACTTTTTGCTTTCGCTGTATGTTCCGTCAGTTGAGGTGTGTGTGTGTGTGTGTGTGTGTGTGTGTGGTAGATGGTGGTCCATTTCAGGAAGTTTTAGTTAATGATGTGCCATTGCTGTGCGTCATAACGTACACAATCCTTTTGCCAATATTTCCTGGCTAACTTAGTTTTGCATTTTTGGCCTTCTTTTTGCAGAGGGCTGTCAAGCCTATGGGCATGTATGCTACGGCGGCCATGGCAAACGTTCTCTAAGCTCGAGCGCCGGTGACTCTGCAACTGCAACCGGTCAGACAGACCAGGAGTATGTGCGTTCAAATGGCCTGTTGCCTATGTTGGCAGCAAATGAACAGGCGCCCGCAGTGCCCGAGGCTGAGTTTGATGATTATCCCTCTCGTCAGATCCTCTACAAGATTATGAAATCATGGGTAAGCATCCAATAGATGATAAATTGAATCCACTTTTCATTTACCAAGTCAATTTTATACAGTTTAATCGTCCCCGACGACCGGCTACCCGTCTTAATGAACTGGACTATCCTCTAACAAATTCTGGTGAAATTTTCAATCGGGAACTTCCGTTGAATACATTGAATTAAATTTGAACTTTGCCCTTGGCCTGACTGCAAGTACATCCTACAACAGCAACAACAACAAACAAAAAAATAACAATATCCACAATAGCAACAAAAAACAATATACAAACATTCCTAATAAATGTTATCTCCTTTTGCATAATAATTTGTATAAATGTTTGACATGTAAAAAAAATCAACTGAAATTTTTAAGGGCTGGTAAGAGTTTCAGTGGAGAAAAAAAACGATAATATACTTAAAAAAATATTAACATAAACATTAACCAAAATAAAATTCAACATGTTTCATTATTTATATATATTACATTTTATGTTCAATTTACGTTTCGAGATTTATGTGAAATGCAAGCGAAAGACTATTTCTAGTTATAAATTTTATTTTAAAACGCATTATTTCGAAATTCTATCCCGATGTAAACTATTTAATTGTTATATAAGTATGTACTATATATGTATATGTATAATGGCAAAACAAAAACAAAAAAATGTTCACAAGAGTTTTTATTGAATATGTGGTTGAAGTTGAATATACGTAAAAGAAAATTAAATGCTAAAAATGAGTAACAAATCTTATTTATTACAAGTCTGAGCTTTATGTTTTTAAACTTTCAGTGTTTTCTTTAGTTTTTTTTGAAAGTAAAATTAAAGGAAAGGGCATCTCAGCGGCGGTTTGTAGTTGAAAATATGAGCATAAGCTCATTTTAGAGGTTCTGTTGGCTAGTTTTAGTAAATTCGATTAATAATAAGAATCATAAATTAACAGTTTTTGTTTTCCACTTTCATTATTCCTTGTTAAAAAAATTAAGCAATGAATAATAAAATATTAAATAGTAACAAATTGTGCATTAAAAGCAGCCATCGTAAATTCTAACGTATTTTATTTAAATGATTCGGAACCAGTTGGACCAGCCGCCTTGAACGATTTATGAGAGCAACACATGTTTTTAATTTTGTGGTGTGGCAATACAGAAATAAAGCAGAGTGGCAACGCCCTTTGCCAGCCCCAACACACGTGCAAGATTCGTCGGCAAAACATTTGAAATGCAAAGGCTGCTTTAACAGTGAAAATAAGTGAATTTTGACATAAATATGACGCACCTAAGGGAGGAACAATCTGAGTCCGAGCCACAAGCTGTATTTAAAGAAAGCAGTAAAATCTTTCGACGAAATCGAGCCCTGGGCTATGTCAGCAATCAAGTACCAGCTGTAACACGCTATGTTCAGCGCCGTAGAGATACCCTCATCATCACCTGTATCGGACGCTCCTTTCAGGTATATACGGCCAGCCACTTTCGTCTCCTTCATGTGAGTGGTTTGCATCCAGATGACATAACGGCGATGGCCACAGACAGGCTCCATACGTACACGGCCAGCAATAAGTGCATCTACGCTTGGCGAGCTGGTAAACACATACGACATGTTTATCGTGGACACGAACGGAATGTTCACCTGCTGCTGCCCTTTGGCACCCATTTAATAGCCATCGATAGCGCAAATGTACTGAAAGTGTGGGACATTCGTAAAGAGGATGTGTATCTGGATATGCCCTTTAAGCCGGAAGAGTTCCAAATTACAGCGGTGGCTCATCCACCGACATATATTAACAAAATTGTGTTGGGCTCACAGCAGGGTCAATTGAAGATTATTAATATTAAAAAGAACACTATTGTGTGCACCTTTAATCGACACGAAAGTCGCGTCACCTGCATAGAGCCTGCTCCAGCGTTGGATGTAGTGGCTGTGGGTCATGGTGATGGTGCTATAATTGTACTGAATCTAAAGTTCGATGAAGTGCTCATTGCCTTTAAACAAGACTGGGGCATGGTGACCAGACTGGCCTTTCGAACAGATGGACCACCCATTTTGGTGTCAGCCTGCAGCAATGGTTACATGGCCTTCTGGAATTTGGAGGAACGAAAACTGGCCGGACAATGGCATGCGCACGAGAAGCAAGTTACCACAGCCATTTGCTTTCCAAGTGAACCTGTTGTCTTCACTTCTTCTCCAGACAACTCCATGAAACTGTTCGTCTTTGATTTGCCCGATGGTGGAGCCCGTCTTTTGCGTATACGTGAGGGTCATACAAAGCCACCTCTTTGTATACGTTATCATGGCTCTTCGGGCATGTCCATTCTATCATCAGGCGAGGACAGCACGCTACGAGTGTTCTCCACCACCTCGGAATCACTAAACAAAAGCATGGGTCGGGCCACTTACAATCCGAAGGCCACCAAGAAGAAAAGTAAGCATTTTCCTTAGACACGAATTGGAAGACTATGATTAATTACCTTTTTGTTCCAATTCAGATCGTTTCCAGTTTGACAAATTTAGTATGCCACCTATTTTGGAATTCACTTCGGAGACCACACGTGAAAAGGAATGGGATAATATTGCAGCTATTCATGCTGGTATTATACAGACCACCACCTGGACTTTTCACAAAAACCGTATGGGTGAACATCGTCTGGTGCCGCAGCAATTTCAAAACAAAAATCGAACTAATTTCGGATGCGAGACATCATCCCTCATACTGACACATTGCGGCAACTTTGTTATTATTGGGTATAGCAGTGGTGATGTGGAACGTTTCAATATACAGTCTGGTCTTCATCGTGGCAGTTATGGTTCGCCGGCCCACGATAAAGCCGTACGGGGTTTGGCCAGTGATAATCTCAATCAAATTGTAATATCTGGTTGCTCTCAGGGCCTTGTCAAATTTTGGTCGTTTAAAGGGAAAAGTAAGTATATCTCTTTGTATCTAATCTTTGGATTATTTTCATTCTTATTTGCATCATAACAGTTGATAAACCTGTGGCTCTTCTTCGACTGGCGGATGGAGTTTCTCTGATACGGCAGCATCGTGAGAGCTCCATGATGGCAATTGGCCTGGAATCATTTAAAGTGTATATCGTGGATATGCACACCCGTGTGATTGTGCGTAAATTCATTGGTCACACGGCGAAATTGAATGATTTGACTTTCAGTCCGGACAGTCGTTGGCTAATCTCGGCTGCCATGGATTCCACTATCAAAGTGTGGGATATACCATCATCGTATATGATTGATCATTTCCGCGTAGAAAGACCCTGCATCTCGCTTACCATATCCCCAAGTGGCGACTTTCTAGCAACCGCCCATGTTAATCTGTTGGGCGTTTATTTGTGGGCGAACAAGACTCTATTTAATCAGATTTCCTTGCGCTCTATTGATCCAAACGAACCAGCTCCATATGTTGGTTTGCCTACCAACGTATGCGATGCCATGGAATTGGAAGATGCCATTAAAGAGCTGGATATCGATGAAGATGAGAATGAAGAGCAAGGTGAATTAATTAATGCCATCTACGAGACACCAACACAATTGGCACCAGAGCTGATAACTTTTTCGGGACAACCTGCTTCTCGTTGGCAAAATCTCCTGGATCTGGAACTAATTAAACAGCGCAACAAGCCCAAAGCCCCACCCAAGACTCCCAAACAGGCACCTTTCTTCCTACCCACCGTTTCTGGTTTGGAATTACGTTTCGATGTAAACAATGCTCCCACAAATCAGAATGATGGATCACGGGTACTACAGGCCACCAACCTCAATAATCTAACCAGCTTTGGCCACCTGCTAGAAGACACTGCCACTAGCGATAATTTCGATGGCGCTGTTAAACACATAACCCAACTAGGTCCGTCAATGGTTGATTTTGAAATCAAATCATTGCATCCCGATACTGGTGGCACTATGCTGGCCATGCTGCAGTTCCTCAAAATGATTGAGTTTATGTTTAACACGAATCTAAACTTTGAATTAGCGCAATCGTATCTAAGTGTCTATTTGCGTTCGCATGGCCTCAGCTTGACACACTCGAAAGAACTGGTTAATGCACTGCAATCTGTTTCACGCGTTCAGGAAGAATCTTGGGAGCGTGTGGAAAGTAAATTGGTCTACGGTATTGGAGTAGTAGCGGCGCTGCGAAACTATGCACGTTAGTTAATCCAGAAAATTCATATATATATATTTATAGTTATTTCTATCCAATTTGTATAAATAAATTTTACAAGAAATTTGAAAATCTTTGCCGTTTTAATATAGGAATAACATATGTAGCATATTCTTTATACTCTAGTGGTATATCTAGTATATACTCGGTCTGTGACAAATAATCAGACCCGATTGCCATATCTGTTTATTTGTTCGTTGATTAGAACTGAGTCATTTGCGGTAATTACGTAGAGCTGATACCAACCAACTGTGTTAATTGGATATATCCCCACTTGGTACCGTCTGGTTAGTGAATTATGCACAAATTACAAATTGATTGGTTCGAGTTGAAATTGTGTATTAATTATTTATTTGTTATATCCGTTTAATCTAACGCTTTTATTTATGCTGGAATTAAATAACTTAAACTTGTTTCTAGACGCGACAATTCTCAAAACGTTTCTATCTGCGGCTGGTTTGCGTTGCGGTTATATTCATTTTGGTTCGTAATCAATCCAACTCAACATAAACAAATTCAAAAAACAATTTGTATATACTTTTTAGTTATCGAACCACGCGTTATAGACATAGTGCATATATCTGATAATTTTTTTTTTTTCTTTTGGTTTTCGTTTTACCTAAATATCGTAGTGTGTTCTTTGTATGTCTTGAAGATGAAATAACTTTAGCTTGTTGCATAATTTTTGTTTTTAAGTATGGAGTAGGAGTAGAATTTAACACGCAACTTCGTGTTTGGCTGATTGGTATTGTTTTTCTGTACGGTTCTGTTCCCGGGTCTTCGCAGGCGATAGTTACAATGTGTGTGTAGCAGGATCTAAGGTTACAAATATTTGGAGTTATTGGGAGTATCAGTTACACCCCGCAACACATCCAGTTTGTTGGTTATATTTTCTGATGTTAGGTGTAAGTATAGCCGCTTAACTCGAGGTGCACTGCTGGACGCGTGGGCCATCTTGATACCCACCATCGTCCTCATCGTAAGCCATGCGCTGGTGTGGCTGACGACGTTTTTTAGGATCAAAGTCCTCCTATAATAATCAATTATAATTTCGTTAATAACAATAATGACAAACATATTTATTTTCGAAGAATGGGACTTACCAAAACTGTCTGCTCTGCTTCAACTGGAATGTCAACCTCGGGCGCCGGTGGCAAGCACTGCTTTAGCGTCGGCACAACAGAAGGATTGATAACATCGGGGAAAATCACATCGAATTGAATGATAAGCGTTCCCTTTTCCATTGGGTTTTTGAATATAGGCATACCCTCTTCAGAAATACACTTGGTCATCTCGTGTCGTATAACTTCACCGGGCATTGTTGAAATCAACAGATCACGATCGTCAAGGGTCTTCACAATGCGTTGGAAGCCGCATAGAGCCTCGACCAACTGAAGCTCCATCTTAATAATTAGATCTGTGCCAGAATGCACAAATGTCGAATGCTCCTTTTCGTCCAGCAAAATAATGATATCACCCGGTTGAGATTCGGGTTCGTGGTCTCCCTCCCCAGTAAATACAATCTTTTGGCCTTCCCGCATACCCTTTTCAATGTGCACCTCCAGCACCTTGCGTTCGCGGACTGTTTTTCTGCCATTACAGTTCTTACAACGATCCTTCTCCTGTATGGTCTCGCCGGTGCCAGCGCACTTTCTGCACACCTGCTCAATATGTTGCACAATACCAGGTGCAATCTGCTGGACCCGGGTTTCAACGCCATTACCACGGCACTGCAAACACTTCTCAATACTGCCTTTTTTGCCGCCGCGACCCTCGCACTTGTCACAAATCACGTTCTTTTGCAACTGTAGTTTACGAGTCGCTCCGTTATACAGCTCTTCCAGCTGTACAGTCATCTGATGTACTACATCTTTGCCCCTTCGCTCACGACGACGACCGCCGCCACCACCACCACCAAAACCGCTACCAAAGAACTTCTCAAAGAAGTCCATGGGATTTCGGAAATCACCGGAATCGGCGCCACCTTTCTTAATAGCAGCTTCACCGCCCTCATCATACACTTGCCTCTTTTCCGAGTCAGAGAGTACCTCGTAGGCCTGCGAAATGGCTTTGAATTTTTCACCCTCATTTGGGTTCTTGTCTGGATGGTACTTAAGAGCCAACTTTCTGTAGGCCTTCTTCAGCTCATCGGGTGTTGCGTTTGGCTTAACGCCCAGCAGATCATAGTAACCAGTTTCCTTGACCATTCTGTATATTTAACTCTAAAAAAAAGAAATTTTAAATTTAATATTTTGCTATTGAATTGATAAAATAGGTTAAAAAATTTGAGGGAAAACTGAGTACATATTTAAGTAAGAAAGAAAAATCAAAAAAGAAAACGGCTTGACTGTCATCCCTGTTAATGTATGTAAACACGTTAAGTTGAACTCAGTGCAATTCCTTATAGAATAAGCTAACGACCTTAATTGCACTTTATCCTTCAGCCAGGATTTAGATTCCCCTCGTGGCTTATTCCGGGAAACCCATTTCAAGGTCAGCCAGCTGCACATACAGACAAACACATACATTCATATATTTATTAGCAAATAAATGCGCCGCACTAGACACGTTTTCTAGAAGCTTTTCTATTTCAATACGGCAAAGCAGCTGACGCTCTCCCCGTTTCTTTGCCCCTGACCAATCACCGCGAATTTCTAGAAAATTTCGTCAGAACAATGCAGCCCTGGTTTGCGGACAGCGAACACAAAGAATAAAGTGCGATACTAAAAAATAGAAGCACAGCAGAATGTGTAATAAAGCAAATCACAAAAAGAAAAAGAAATTCATTTGCCAAATTCAATTGATTTTTGTTCTTCCTGTTTGCTAGAGGCCCTGGCAGAGTTAGCGAAATAAAATTAAATACATACACACACAACTATTCATACACACATGTACATGTAGACACACAGACACGCCAATTTCGAGGTACTAACATGTGCTGCGTCAGAGTACAAATGGAATGAACGCATAGACGACAAAGAAAAACCAGATTTCATCGATTTTACAAATTCATGGGCAGAAATCTCATATTTTAATCATGAAAACCAAATAGTTGTAGTTGATTACTTAACAAAAAGGCAGCCAAAGAACAAATCCACCACATACATACACACGCAGACGGTGAGTGTGCAAAACGAGGAAAATCAATTATTAGCCCCTTACTTACCTTTGCTGTGTATTATGTGTATCTAGCAAACAATATTGTCTTCGCCGCGCCTTTAATATTTTTTACTACAAGATGTTACACTTTTTTCAACAATTTTTACCGAATACAGGAATCTTTTCAACTGACAACTGACACAGCCGCACAGCCTTAAAACGTGGAAGCAAAAAAAGACTGAAAAAAAGTCATCGAAAAAAGGTGATTGAAAATGGGCAGTTTTCAGTGTTAACAATGCTACATTAAGTAGTGTGGGACATGTCCAAAAGTGAAATGAAGTGTTGTTAAATACCAAATGTTAAATATTAACAGACTCAGAAATGAGTAAATGAGCAATCAATAACAGAGTTCTGTTATCCCGGCTGTTGAATAATCATTTAACAACAAATAAAAGTATTTGTTTTTTGTTAGATTTACTGACATAAAAAGAAATGCGACATCCACTGTTTTTGGCCCGCACAGTTTTGGTGCAAAATAACAATGTGGAGGAGGCTTGTAGGCTGCTAAATCGCGTCCTGGGAAAGGAGGAAATATTTGACCAATTTCGGCGCACACGATTCTACGAGAAGCCCTACCAGGTTAGTGGGAGTGCTAGTCTTCAACTTGAAATATGTATTTATATTCCTACTTCTGCATTTTACAGGTCCGTCGACGCATCAATTTTGAAAAATGTAAAGCCATCTACAATGAGGACATGAATAGGAAAATCCAGTTTGTGCTGCGCAAGAACCGCGTGGAACCTTTTCCCGGCTGTAGTTAAATGTACATAGTTCGTAACGACTACTTGGTTTTTGAAATATATTAAAGTATAAAGTTTTTGTTAAGTATCACAAGGGAATGCGTCTTGAGTAATTTTTGAAAGACGGCGTTATATGGTAAACAGTAAACAAATCTGCAAACAAGAAGAAAAACCAAACAATGTCTATAAAATTTTTTTGCAAAATCAAAAAATTATCCTAAGTGTATCGTTTAATACCTGTTTCAGTTGACCTTAAGCATCCGTCTATTAGTTTAGACTAATTTAAAAATTCAAAGTAGATAAAGGAAATAATGGAACCACTAAGCCTCTCTTAAACACTAAAATTTCTTTAGTTATATACAACACATTTTGAATGATGAACTTCACAAGGACGATACGAATAATTTAAATAGACTATGTAGTTGTACAATTTAAAGCCCAACCGGCACTTGCCTGAGCTTTTGGCAACCAAATCGAGCTTTAATAAAAAGCAAACGTTCCGTTTACGCTATTCGGCTCAGATACATTTCTGCTTTCAAACGGTGAGGACGCCTTTTTCTCTATCATTAAACTAAAAGGTAATTTGATGGTGAATTGTCTTACCATGGATATCAAAGAGGTTACCCAAAAAATAAGCAACCCACTCACGACCTCTATTGTGTTTGTGTATGTGCATTATTTTAGCAGTAAAACCTTTTTCAAAAAAATAACCTTGTGATCATGAGATGCAAATAAAAAAACATTGCCTACCTTGCAGCATATATTTAGATTGCATTTGTGTGTGTAAGTAAAAGTATCTGTGTGTATATTTCGTATTGCAATTGCAGTAAAATTGCAGATACTTGTCATTAGGGTCTCTGCTGGCTGCCACAGCAGGGATTGGACATTGTGAACGTGCTTAAGTGTGTCGATAATATACTTATGGGGCCAATTGACTCAATTTACACCAATAACATGAAAAAAGGGGGCTTGTGCGATTGTGTGTGTGTGCGTGTCTGTGTCTGTATGTGAATAGAAGTAGGTGTGGGTGCTGGTGCTTGGGTCACAGTGGGCGGTCGACCCGCTACAGAAAGTTCAATTCCCAAGCGAAGTTATAATGCTTTTCATTCACAAGCTTGCCTCTATTGCTGCCCTTGTTGTTGTTGCTGCTGGTGTTTTATCGATTTCTTGTGTTATTTTTAGCGTGATTTGCATATGTATGTGCGTATTTTCTTCCTTAGCTGGTGTATATATGTATTATGTATTTGCTTGTATGTTCTTTATTCTTCGCCTTCTTATCCCACTCCCGACAAAACTAGCATTAGGCATTTTTCCTCTGTGTATGTGTGTGTTTGTGTCTGTATCTGTAATCGAATCTTGGCAGCTAATCAAATGAATTACGTGTCTTGTCACTTTCAGAATTGGGATTACGCGGCATGTTAGCGGGGAATTTAGTGGCTGTCTATTTACTGGCAAGTTTTAGCCTGGCGCAAGCATATCCGGCCTTGCTTCCCTATATCTATAGTGAGTTGGACTGAATTATTCAATTAAATGATTTCAAATCGTAACCCATTTAATATGCAGATCCGTCGAAGCGCAGCGACTCTGTTTTTCCAGAAATCGAAGACGATGTGGATGAATTGGATCAATTGCGCGTGGCAAGCAAGAGACTTCCAGATGGTAGCAGCACCACTACAACAACCACTAATGAGAGCGTTGAAGAAGTAGCTGCTGTTCCAAATGCCAATATATTACCAGATTTGGAACGGCAGCTTGAGGTGGCCACCCCATTGATATCGACTACAACAACTACGAGCACATCAGCAACAACTACAACCGGAACATCCAAGGAGGATGGTGAACGATCTCAATTGGAGGAGCCAAAGATAGCTAATAAGCCGACTATGGTCGCTGAACCGACAGTCCATTCTAAGGTAAGGTATTGCAAGCCCCTTCCTCTATCCATCCAGCAACCACTTCCTTTAGTATGGCCTGCTCCTTATGCCTTGTGTCTTTTGAAAATCCAAGTGTATTTCCACGAAACCACCCAAAAATCAACAGGCATTTTACGGTGCAGCTCGTCTAGCATTTGGCCAGAATCCAGAGGTATTGCCCACATCATCGACAACCTCTACTACGACAACATTAGCAACAACCACAATGGCATCCACGTCACCAGCAACTGAACAATCTCCTTCTCTCCAAGAATCTGTTGTGGATGTTGTGATCGGTGAACCGGCAGCCGAATTGGAGGCAGTCGCTGCTGAAACTGAACTCACCGCTCTAACTCCTACTAAACCGGCAGTGCAACATCATAATCATGATCTTAACCGTGAGACCATTGGGGATATACTGATTGATGAATTAGATGCCGTGGCCAAGACCAAGCCCAACGAGCGAAGATCCAGTCCGGCCCACAAAATAATGGCCAAGGTTCTTATGAAAATTCAATTATTGGATTTAAAACCATTTACACACTGATTGGCAATAGAAAATTGGCAGCGCTCACAATTAAATTTGATTGTATTTAAGCTCATCCAACATATTCTCGTGACGGAAATTACTTTCCATCCAAAATACTGATATCGATTTATTCCACACTCTATTACAGACGGCTCAGAGTTTGTTGCGAAATCCCAATGGACAGTATTCATCTTTCGACATGGCCCAGTATATCTTTTGGACTGGAGATGAGACTGGCGTAGCCAGAGCTGTTGAGGAGCTGATCAAAGAGAATCTGGTAAGTCAAGTCAAGTCAAGTGATCAATTTTAATTGCAATTTTTATGTTATTTTTTATAGATCACCAGAGATAGTGCTTTGAAATTTTTACGTGATATTCGTTTGGGTATTGAGTTTCTTCAACGGTCCTATGATAATCGCATCTTTCCAAAAGAATTGCGACAGAATCATTTGAAGCGTAACAGTCCGCCCAGCACTGCAGCAACAACAACAACGTCCACAACAACCACAAGGAGTACAACAACAACAGAGAAACCATTTCCATATGTCCATGAATCTGAAGTAACTCCAGAAGTTGATTCTATGCCTGTCCCAGTCTCTGTACCTGTTCCAGTGACCCTCAAACAGTTGGATGGTCTTAGCTTTTGGAATAAACTCAAGCAGATGGATAATGATGCCCAGCAAGGTTAGTGATTGGTATAATGAAAATAACAATAATAATTTTAGTTTTTCTTATAAACTTTAGATCTAACAGACTATGACGAGGGTCGAGCCAAAATAGTTGAGTATTTATACAATGAATACTCTCTGGAGGAGATTTTGTACAAGTTGGCAAAGGTAACGTTTCCGAATCCTACCAAAAATTGATATTGAAAGTTGAGCAACATATTTTCACATTTTAGGTTATGTTCTCTCAGTCTCTGGCTCATGGATCTGATGAGGCCCAAATGGAATTACAGAAATTAACTGAATTTCTAGAGCATGAGGGTAATCTCGGTGTCATACCGATTGATTTACAGAAGAAGGTTTTGCGTAAGTGTCAATCATTTCTTTATTTCAATTTGGAATTGTAAGTAATTTATGAATTTTTTTGTTTTCTGTACGAAAGGTGTCTTGCTGACCGCCTTGTCAGACACACTGTCTGAGCATCCAGAATTGTTGCCTGCAGCCCGTGTTAACTTGGCCAATCCATATTATAGGCTTCCAATGCATACTCCAAGCCAATAGATTGGCGACAAAGTGTTTACACAAATTATCAGATTTAAATGAATCTATATATATATATACATATATATTGTATCTACAACTAGTTCTACATAAAGAAAAGATAAGAAACATATATTGAACATCTACGTATTTGAAACAAAATGCGCTCTCTCGGAATTGCCTCGTACTGTTGGATTAGATTTAAACCTTTGTTGTATATTTAATTGGCAAACTACTTGTAACATAGCAACAAAATGAAAATTGAAAAAAGAAAAAGGAAAACAAAATAATTCTCGTGATATTTTTTGGTTAGGCAGCAGAATGAAAGATATAGAACAATTCTTTTTTTTTTTACATTTATGATAAAGTTTAGAAAACAAAAAAAGAAACCCAAAAGAAATGAGAGAGACTTGCGCTATTTTGAGCTTTTACTTAAATCAAATCTTAAAACCAGTATCTGAGTTTAGTTTAGAAACATTGAGGTTGGTTATTTAGAGTTTTGCTTTGAAAAGTTGTAACCCATGAAGCAGGAAAGGGCTCTGAGTCCGCATATAAGTATATACATACATATTATATATACATAAATATATATATATATATATCAGTAGCAATTACATACAATATACAAACAGAATAACAAAGATTTAGTCCACTTGCTTTATTTCGCCTAAATAAATAACTGAATACTACATGCATTATTGATTAATAAATTGTTTGTTTGATTGATTGATTGATTGTTTGTTTGCCATGCCTAAACATTATATTGTATTCGTATTATTACAATAAAAGAAATCCAAAAACTAAAGGAAAACTACGAAATTGTGTATATATGCAATGTCTAAGAATAAAATCAATAAGTATCAAGAATTATCGATTATTTAAAAAAAAAAAACACTCATACAAATATACCTAAAAATAGTTCCACCTGGAAAAGTAAAGGAGACAGATAAGGAATTATTTTCTTTTTGTTTATATGTATATAATTTTTGATTTGCGCATTTTATAGCTCTTTTTTTGGTTCCTCTGGCGATTCCCTGCCTGACTTATCAAGCAACTGTTTAATACGCTCCTCTGTAAGTGGTTCATTGCTACTGAACAGTTTTTCCATTTCGGCCCTTTCATCTTCCCCCAACTCGCTGGCAAATTGCCTGGCCATTTCCTCTAGCCGCAATTGATTCTTCTTCAAGTGTCCAGGCAGCCAAAAGATTGTCTGTATCATTCTAAAATGAATGTTATATTATAAAATATTATTTCTCTCCTCTCGCTATTTACTTTATAATATACTTGAGTAGCACATAGCCACAAATAGCCAGTAATAAGCATAGGCCCGATGTTTTAAACATGGTCCAATAGTCCACAACAACTTGTTCATGCTTCATTTTTGGCCGTGTTTATGAGAACGTATTATATCTGTATCAGTCGATGCTAACGAGTTTCTTTAACTGTCATATGTGGTAATTTTTAGAAATCATTTCAAGAGTTTGGCTAATGTTGTGGCCACGTCGCCAGGGGCAGCCATTAACGAACATACGTGTAAAATATAAGTGTCCAGACCAATCAAGTGTTAGGAATGGAAATCAATATAATTGAAAATTAAAGTGAAAGCAAGTGAAATAACACACTTGACCATGATTTACCTTAATTTTTCAAGGCTTTTCAGATTATAGATTTCTTAATTTATAATTAGCAACTATTCTTTATTTACATACCAAATACCATACAAATATGACAATTTCTTTATGGTTTCATTGATTTTAGATTAATATAGCAAAAGAAAAATTTTATTAAAAAGAGAAATTTAAATAAATTGTTTTAATACAATTCAATTGGGTAGCATATCCTTTCATACATGTCTGTTATATGTATATTGATTCCTAATCGCAATTTCACGATTGGTAATAAATATATAAAGAATTTAATTTTATTGATAACAGAGACAGGTGCTGCGGGGGTCTTGGCCTCACGCTATTGTAAATCAGAAAGCCGCAATTGAAATCAAAACATTGTTCTGATTAGGCCAGAAGTCCATTTTTAGCTCTTATATTTGATTACAACTTACTATCGATTGATAATGGTAGTAGATACAGATAGACGACCCCCTTTATAAAAAGACATCTAGAATCACTTGGAGAATAGTAAAAATTATGAGTGCATTGCAAATAGGCATCGTTTTAGCCATTTTGGGCCTTGCCCTAGCTGGACAGAGACCAATTTCAGATTGTGTAAGGCGATAAAGATGAATGCTTAAGGAATTCAAAATTTTGAATTGTATTTTTATAGGCTGAGCGCATCATAGACGATGGATATCCTGTGGAGACGCATCAGATTGTAACCACTGATAACTATATCCTGACTGCTCATCGCATTCCACCAAAGACCACTGGTGCAAAGGTTGTGTTGCTATTCCATGGCATGCTTAGCTCCTCTTCAGACTGGGTTTTAATGGGTCCCGGTAAAGCTTTGGCCTACATTCTATCTGATGCTGGCTATGATGTTTGGATGGGTAATGCTCGTGGCAATACCTATTCCAAGGCTCATAAATATTGGCCCACGTATTGGCAAATATTCTGGAATTTCAGCTGGAATGAGATTGGCATATACGATGTGCCCAACACTATCGATTATATTCTAGAAAAAACCGGACAAAAACAGTTACAGTATGTGGGTCACTCCCAGGGCACCACTGTCTATTTGGTAATGATGTCAGAGAAGCCAGAATATAATGACAAGATCAAGTCAGCCCATTTGCTTGGACCTGCTGCTTATATGGGTAACATGAAGAGTCCACTTACTCGTGCCTTTGCCCCAATTCTGGGTCAACCGAATGCCATGGTTGAGTTGTGCGGTTCGATGGAGTTCATGCCGAGTAATAAGTTTAAACAGGATCTGGGAATTGAGATGTGTCAGGCTACCTCTCCCTATGCCGAAATGTGTGCCAATGAAATCTTTTTGATCGGAGGTTACGATTCCGAGCAACTGGACTATGTAAGTGATTATCTAAATGTCTGCCAACTTTAGCTTATGCGATCAATTTTGTTATATTCCATGTAGGAATTACTAGAACATATTAAGGCCACTTCACCAGCTGGAGCATCGGTTAATCAGAATTTGCATTTCTGTCAAGAATTCAATTCCGGAAAATTCCGTAAATTTGACTATTCTGTAGTCCGGAATCCAATCGAATATGGTAGCTACTTCCCACCTAACTACAAACTAAAGAACGCCAAGGCACCAGTTCTACTTTATTATGGAGCTAACGATTGGATGTGCGATGTCGGCGATGTGAGACAACTCCGTGACGAGCTACCTAACATGGCACTGGACTATCTTGTGCCATTCGAGAAATGGGCTCATTTGGATTTCATTTGGGGAACAGAGGCCAAGAAATACGTATACGACGAGGTTTTGAAGCAGATGTTATCATATGAATAAATTGATACAATAGGTTTTTTTTACTCGACTTGCAACTCAATTAAATATTCCAATTTAATTTCGTCATCCTTCAGGAGTTTGCTCGTAAAACGATAGTAGCCCGGAATGAGAAGTTTTCGTAAGCGATTGGCTTCCACCGGATAGTCCCTGAGATGATAGTGTTCTGGCGGCAAAGGACAAGTATTTGGATGGGGTGAATTTGAATATTCCTTGAGCTTGTTGTACAAGAACTCCTTGTAATACGTTTTCATTACATCGCAGACACCAAGATAGGGTAACCGTAGAAACTCTGAAAATTCATCGTCTCTATTCTGGGCGCGATGGATTTTAATATGTAACTAAAAGAAAAAAGGATTTGAATTGCCATGAAACTGTAGAAACTATCAGTTCTATGCTTACTTTCCAATCATTGTCAATGGACACATGTTGCTTCAGTTCGCCACTAAGGAGCAGTTGTCCTTCCTCATTTCGCTCACCGAAATGCAATTCGCTTTTAAAGATTTCTTCGTCCTCTTGGATTTTTTCAATTTTATGTAACTTTACCTTCTTTTCTTTGGCTTGGAGTTGATGTAGCTGGACAAGCACTAACAGGCTAAGCACCCAAATAAATTGCTTAGCCATTTTACAACTGAAAATGAAATGACTGTGGGCCAGCTTGTTATTTATATAGATCAATGGGACACGAATTAAGATCTTATCGAAAGTTGTAACGGAAGTGTGCTTGTGTTTAATTAATAATTACTCTTTGTTTTTCACATTTTAATGATTTCAATGGTTTATTGCGGGGCGGCAGTCTTAAAACCACATGCTCGACCATTTTAATAACAATTACATTTAATTAATAACAAACACGGCAATGAAAACAGTTATGCATTATGGAATCTAATCTCTCAACGTTATGTTATGAAGCTAAAACATAATATGCATTTTTATGCAGCAACAATTAAAGCATCTTTAAGTAGTTAACAAATAAAAAATATTGGCTAGAACTTAAGCACAAATGCAGCCTATAAGCTGGAATGTTAGCATTACGATAAGGATTGTTGCTAAACATCTTTTAACATAGATAACCTAAAGTTAACTGGACTTGATGTAGCCAAAATTGAGACGCAACTGTTCCAAGAAAACAAACGTTATTATTGTGTGTGGCCCCAGGCGCACAAATGCCGGAATGTAGCCTTTGAAGAAACCCATGGGACCCAATTTGGCTGTATGCCGTACAATATCCCAAAGTCCGTTATACTCTCCTGGTTTGGCGTTCATTGAACGTGTCTTTAACACATCCAGTGGTTGGGTGAGTGTTGTAGCTATAGTACCAGCTACCAGAGAGGCAGTAAAATGCGTTACCAGGTTATCCTTGAAGTACGGTGTTGACAGCAGATAAACCTTCGTTTGATCGTAGAAGGCAATCTGGCCAATGGTCATCAGTATACCTCGGCCAGTCGCAGTTGTAGCACCAGAGAATAGACGTGAAAAGCCTTCTTGTCGGTATACTTTAAAAAGTCCATCTATGGCGTTTTTGTAACTATTTTTGAAATAAAAAGGTAATGTTAATCAGGAAGTGGTACTCTTTTATACGGTTCACTTACTTTCTGCGCTGCTCCTTGGGTAGCTTTACATCATTCTGCATTCTTACATTGACCATATCTGCTGGGGTTCCAACTATACCGCCTGCTAGTCCAGACAGACCCGCCAACGCAATCTTGCCAGTAAAGGAATCGGTGTTAATGAAATCCTTGCCCACTTCGTAGGCACCAAAGCGGGTTGTTGAGTAGGTTAGTTGACGCAACATCGAAGCTGATAGCCCACTGTAAAAGGCTAATACGCCCTGTTCGCGTATTATTTTCGGCACTAACTGTAGGACAGATAATTTGCCTTGCTGCGTTTGCAGCGTCACCTTGATCAAGTCCAAGGGATGGGTGCAGCAGGCAGCGCCAGCACTGGCCAAGCCGCCAAAATACCATCGGGATTGCTTCTGATTGGTGGACATTTCGTCAAAATCGATATAAAATTGTTAACTGTAAAAGACAGCATGAGATTGTCCATTCTGAATTAGTATTCGAGCAGTAGTTTACCTATGAAAATATGTATCTGGAATCAAAATAGCTTAATTCTATCCATCGGTCGGGGGTTTCATTTTCAATTTAAATATTAAATTATTTCTACAATTCCTCAATGTTATGTCATTCCAAAGTTGCGCACCCAACGAGGAACTATGTACACCTGTAAATTCTGGGACCCAGTGACATCAGCTGTGCCGGTTGTAGCTAAGAAGTTAAGCTTACTGTTACATCCTAGAGCTTTTATTTTTCCATTTGCTTGCGCGCGCATTGTTTGAATATTCACAGGCACTTTTACGCTTTACAGCACTCCCAAAAGCAAATACTGATACAACACTGATAAAAACTTGTGAGATCCAACACTAATCATATAAAGCATGTCGGCCGAAACCAAAACAAACTCAGAATTAATGTAATTTATAAGAGTTAAACTGTGCTAAGAGTTTTTAAAAGTGTTACGGTGCTACAATTTGTCACTATCTTTTCCTGGTGAGTAAGTTCAATTGACCAGACATTATAAATGATAGCAAAGCCGGGCATTTCTTAATGTGCAAAACACACAGTTAAAATTGCAAATAATTATTTGAAAAGTCTATTTACAAAGCGTTTGATTATACATATTTAGTCATGTCGTTGGCATTACTGCTGACACTGGCCAATCTACAATTATATCTATTTGTTGTTCTTGGTTACGGCAGCTGGGAATACCCTCACAAAGAGTTTGATAAATTTGACACTATTTTAGACACGGATATGATTTTTGGGAAAAATACTTTCCAAAATGTTTCAGAAAGCAGTCAACTTTAAGAGATTGTTTAATAAGCATAGTTATTTTTTCCTGGTTTAAAATAAGCGTAACAAAACATTATGTAATCAAAATAATGATCTTAACTTATATAATATAAAATGCAATCGGCAATTTTCCCTTGCTAATTAATCATTTTGAGAACTATATTTTCCATAATGTAAACTTAATTAAAAAATTAATTTCGCAAGTAATTTAATTACAAAACTTCATTTGGGTTTCCCTAACTTAAAAATGATTTATTTTTCCGTCACTCCCGGTGAAACTACAGGTAGGCATTTGGTAAATGCATTGAACTTGTATATACATTAGATACTATTCTCCCCGTACTGATAGTGTTCATATTCAACTATTTTTTTCGAATTGCTCTTCGCCCTTGTTTTTGTGTGTTTTGTCATAAATTTAATTATTGGGGCCCGGTCCGTTGGTATTATTACTAGGCATAAAGGTATCCGATTGGAATAAAGGTATCCGCTAACTTATCACTACCAATTTGTTGTGCTCGAGTATGTGATATTGATAACATATTTATTGTTAACAAAATCGCAGCATACAACATCTATTGTTAGCATTTGTTTGTTTTGCCAGCGAATTTATTTATTTATTTTGTATGTTTTTCTGTGATCGTGGCCACGTGCCGCATATGGTTCATAAATAAGTTTCTGTTTTTAAAATTTGCTTCTTTTTTTTTGTATAAATTTTATCTGACAATAAAAATGTGTGGACGATGGTCAAAGTCGAATACTAAAAGAAACATCACATGATCTATAGAGTCGCGCCCCTTCTTAAGTTGTGAAACAATGTAGAACAGCTGATGCGTTATTAGCGCCGTAGAGATCACCAAATGTCAAACATAAAACATCGCGTGATAATTCAATAATCCCATTGGCACATTATCTGTTTGTCTGTCTGTTTCCTAGTTTTTCCATACACTTTCCTAAGCCGTCATGATTGCATATAAACGAGCGTGCACAGTAAATAAAATTGAATAAATTGAGTGGTAGCTAAAGTGCAACAATTGCATTTTCGACACAATGAATATGCGGTTTATTGTCTGATTTTGTTCATCCAGTTAATTGAACAAAAATTACCTTGAAATGTGAATTGTTGCTGCTGCTACCGCTTTCCGTTAAGAGAAATTTAGGTACAAATTAATTGATATTTTGGCAACACCGAAACCGAAAATACACTCAAATTATGAGATACAAGCGAGAGCGAATGTATACTCGAACGACGACCTCAACACGTCATTGCTGGCCACAAAAACTGGTCTCGCTTGGTTCGATTCGATGAGGGATGGGGTCCGGTCAGGTTTCTTTTTTTTTTGGCTGGATAAGGCAAGCACAAACGTTGCGTTTGAGCACAGAAATCGTACTGATCGCACGTTGGCGGCATGCTATGTATGTGAACCTCTGTGTTGCGCGGGTTCCTCATCCCAGCTATCAGCCGGCGACTGAGCGGCTCTCTCTCTTCGTCTGGGTAAATGTTTGGCTTGATATATGTGGTTTTCTTATCGCACTACACATAGTGACAGAGCGGTCAAGACGGACAATTCGGAAGTGTTTTTATATTTCTCATTTGGGTTTGGGATCGGCTTAGGTTAGTCAGTTGTCAGACTGCTGCTTTACCAGTCAGAATCTGAAGTGTGTTGAGTAAGTATTAAGGCAACGATAGCGAGAAATCGAGGCGAGAGAGGGAATCAGTTAAAGAGCACAACAATTGGTGAGAGCTTTTATTATGACGTATTTTGTTTTTACTCTCTAGTTTTATACTTTCTGTGTGTGAGGAGAGTGTACTATATCTCTGTGTCTATGTTTTGATTGTACAATAAATGTTTATACATATTATTCTGGAACTCGTTGGTTTGTTGGTTGCTTGATGACCATTTCCATTATCTCACACCTTTAATTCATGTTCTTTTTGTTGTTATATTTCTTTTTATCAGATTTTTTGTTTCGACTTTACCCATAGCCCTTTCCACCATAGATATACATATGTATAAGTTCTATAAAATATTTCAAACACCCTGTCAGAGTAATAGAACTTTATGTAATTAGCTCATAAGAAGTGCGTCAATTGTGAACATGTGGTTGCCAAAAATACTTCCAAGGTGTAGGGCACTATTGTGTCCATGATATGTCATGGGACACACTTATCGAAATGCCTGCATATACACATATATAAAAATATTTAAATACTTCTCCATTACAATTTAACATTTCAAACATGATATTTTGTTCATCATTCTGTTAATTAAAAAAATTAATGAAGCCGCTTCTATTCTATCAAAAATTTTCAAAATTGCTGCTCAAATTCTTCACTAGAAGATGAAGTTGACATTCAGAATGAAATCATTCTTTTTAAAAAAGTAAAAAAGTGTGTAGATAATTGAATATTTAAAACAAAGAATCTAAAATAAATGGATCTAACATATGTATGTGTATATGTATTGTCTGTCCAATAAGGCAATATACAACACCGTCTCTGTTGACAAATATATAAATATAATTTTTATAGTCATAGATTTTTCTATCTTTTCATCGTTTCAATATGTTTAATTTTTGGCAAAGTGTATAAAAACTGTGTCCATTTCTATATTAAATTTCGCTTGCATTTCGAGGTCCATGTTCAATTAGAATGAATGTGTTTTTGTTTGTTTGTTTAGTTCTATTCAGTTTGCTTTGCAAATATAGGCTAGTTTATCAATATCTCAATGGATAAGCTGGGAGATAAGTTGCAGCTAACACAGATAAATAAACATTTGAACTGACTTTTATTTGCCTGCTTAGAAGTTATTTAAATATTCTAGTTCACGTTTTCTTGGCATCTCTCACCATTAACGCATAGTTATTGTTATATTTCAATGTGCGAAAATTTCATTAAATACTGTCTTTTGGTCATAATATTTACACTTGTGAAACGATTTCAAAAAACGAAAGCTTTTTTCAAAAGCTCTCAAAGTTAGATAATTTAAATGTTGCGCCACTTTTGAATTTTGTATTACAGTTTTTTGTATAACACTGGCCCTGTATATAAACAATTCTCTTTTAAATAAAAAGAGGAAACATAGAGATTGATTTAAACACTTCTAATTGTCAGAGGTAATTCCCCTTGCTATTAAAATCATTTAGGCATTATATGAAAACAATCTGTCAAAGAATTTTCTAATGTGTTAATTAACAATAATAATGAATCTAAACAGTTTGTTTTAAGAAATCCTAATCAGCGCAAAAAGAAATATCAAAAAATATTTAAATAAGTTAAATGATCTGATATTAAGTATTCTATTCAGGTTCAGTTACCTCCCGTAAGAAACATGCAACCTCCTTTTCTTTTTGTTTGTTTTTCAATGCGTTTTTGCTTTTTAATAAACGTTTAATAAATTGATGTAGCCTTTTGACACAATTGCCATTTGGCCCAAACCTCTGCATGATTGCTCGCTTGTTGGCCACGTGTGCCGTTGACAGCAATGATGAAGTGACAAAATGGAAATTCTCTCCGCCCCTTCTTCATATATAAATATATATAGACATAATATATATATTTATGTATATATGTATATCTCTCTCCCTGCATGTCAATAAATTAAAAAAGTCTGCGACGCTTTGTTGATTCGGTCAAGTCAAGTGTTCTCAACCTTTGGGCGCCAAGCACGTGACCCGACGATGCCGCCATAGTGTAAGGTTGAGCTGAAAAACAAAACGAAATATTACTGGCTAATTAATTGAATGCGTTTCGTGGCATTTATAAATTGACTGAATGTCTCCCATTCTTGTATTTCAGATCTTCCATACGATTTGTCAACATTATGGCCGCCTCCGTATTGTTAGCTTGCGGCCTGAATGAGCAGAAGTTACCAGGTTTTGTTCACATCAGCGAGGAGTCCAATATGGATGGTAGCTTTTTAATTAGCTGCATTCTGGGACAACGTCTGCGGATATCCAATGCGGGAGCATTACTGGTCTGCCTGCAGCATCATTATCAACACTACTTTAATGCGGGCATGCGTCTGGGATACAGCTGCAACATATTTTTGGGCAAAACTCTTAATGTGATCGATGTGTTAAGCGATATGGCAAATGGCGGATTCGATAGCAAATGGCTAAACAGCGCTAATGAATTGCCACTGACCGAACAGCTGATAGAGGATATTCGTGGTCAGTTGGTCAGCAACTATAATAATCGCAACAGCTACACAATACTGATCGACAATTTGTCAATACTCTTCAATCTGGGTGCTAGCAAAGTTCAAGTCCAACTATTCTGCCAGTCGCTGGCGGATTTAGCCAAGGAGTACGGCAACTTAACGATTATTACCAAACTGAGTAACAGCGATATTTACCAGATAACTGATAATAATGTGGCCAAATTGGGAAATGTCCGTATACAGGTGCTGCGATTAAAGAGCGGTGTTTTCCGTGAGGTTGATGGCAAGCTACTGATTGAGCGTGTCGTTAATGAGGGCAAATATACCTTCGAGGAGACACGCAAGGAGGTGCTCTACAAGGTCAACGATCGCAATATCAAGATATTCAATCCGGGTGAGGTTGGAGTTAAGGTGTAATTGTTTAATGTCCAAAAATCTTATTTGATATTTGTATGAATTTGAATAAAGCCATTTCTTCTATATTTACATTTGTATTAATTCATTTTTAACCGCATCAGTTCATCAATTTTGTTTATCGAGCATTATTATTTTTGTTCATTTGTTAAATTTATGTCTGGTCACGATCAATAAAGGTCACGAGTAAATGACTTTCCAATAACGAGGCGAAAAGCCTCTTGGTCAAAACAAGTCAAATTCAGGGCCAGTAAAGTTTTTGCCACAACAAGATAAGCTCAAACCAGCAAATGGCGTCGCAGACAATAAAAACAGGCAATTGAATTTTTTTCTAAATAGCGCAGGAAAAAGTTGATAAAGTGTGTCCGGGTAACTGACTGATGGAGAATTGCGGGATTTGCCGAACACTTTTATACCTGCCTCAAAACAAAAGACTAACAAAAATATATAATTTTATCAGCAACTTTGAGAAAAAAAAAAAAACAAAATAAAAGCATCTAGAAATGTTGAAGCACCGCAGATAATTTAAAACTTGAAATTTAATATTTTTTCTAAAAAGTTCAAGTTGGTGGATATACAGTGAAACCTTAAGGCCAAACGACAACAGCAACCTAGAGAAAATCAGCAAAGAAATACAAAGTATTTGGCTTAAAACAACGCAATAATATATTTGATTAAGTGACTCTGAGAACCCCTTTAAACTTTTTGAAAAAATCTATTTTTATCTGCAAAATTCAAGGAATCGTCAGGTAGTCCCTATAGAATTTCCAGGTTCACAGATAACTTATTTGATTTACGTCAAACTTTTGCGTATTAAATATTCTGTACTCTGAATTTCTCGAAAAGCTTAAGGCCAGACGGCCAAATAATATTCTAGTGGAAAAAACAACAATATTCAAGAAATACCAAATACAAATATTTTGTTTAAAACAAAAAAAAAAAAAAAACAAACAGATGATTTAATTAATTACACAAATGCTTTTGTTCAACCGAGCGCTCAATGTATTTATTGAATGTTCTAGCCAGACCAGCTTCAGGCGACCCTCACAATCATTTTTACGCACAAAGACACACTCACGGAGTCACGGACTAACACAGAAAATCGGGAAAATTTGCTTAAAATGCAAAACGCAAACCATGGAGAAATGTGTAGTTAGCAGGAAAAGAAATGTGAAATTTGTGGCTAAGTAATGTTCTTGTTTCTGTCCTTGGTCACATCAAATGTATGTAATAACCAGGTTATATAAACTGTGTGTTCAGATGAAGCACGAAATTAATGAATTTGCCTTGATTGGACATTTATAAGTAGATGTTTTGGGCAAAAGAATCAAGTCCAATGACAGTGCTGTATTTGTGTTGCATACTTCTAGGATGGTCATGGGCCAATGAGATAGAAATATCATTGTAGGAGTATTAGTGTGGGATATTACTAGGTCATGTTGGCAAACATTTTCCTCTCTTTTTATTCATAAACTAATTAATCGAGTTTTAGTATAATAAATATCAATATCTAAAAAATCGTTAAGGATATACAAATTCTGTTTTTATGCTGTTTCGTTCAATATCGCTATCAAGTTCATATCGTTCGTTTATGAACGATACACCACTGATGTATATATAGATCTATATGTGAATATTTGCAGTTAGCCACTCACACTGGCAATTGATGACAATGGCGTCATCATGCAACAAAAACAAGAGCCCAATATATAGAGCATGCCATAATTTATTCACATAGGCTCAACAAGACGACGACATCGGCGATGACGATGTTGCCTAAAAACGGCAGGAACGGCATAAACATAAACTCGGCTCGCCTGGCTGCCCTTTCATCAATGATAATAACAGCGTATTAGTGCGGTCCAGGCTGCAAAATTGGGCAAGCATTGACTAGAGTACAATGACCAAGCAAATGAAAGCCCTTCACACAAACACACACACATATATACACTCATGCACACATATACACACTCCTTTTCAGCAGTAAGGGCATCAATTTTTCCCTTTTTTTTAAGATTTTCATCGCCATTGTGTCGCCCGCTAAAGTATTATCTGCAGCTACACCACTTTGCCATCATATTTTTGTGTTCGCCCCACATGTCGTATGTGTAATATTTATTTAACTGCCTCCACGCACCAAATGAAGCTTTAAAGTGTTCGCGGCTTGAACTGCTTTTAGCTGGCTTTTGTGTGTCAGAATTGTTTACTCTCAAGAAAATTTTGTTTCTTCAAAAGATTCTTCTCCCAATAACACAATCGAGTTTAAACTAAGCAAAATAAACTAAAACAATAAAATAGAAGCAAAGTATCAACTACTTTATTATCAAGCCACTTAGTAAAATATAATTTGGTTATATTTTATACAGAATTTCTAGTTTTAGTTTTAAACTTGTTAATATAATATTTAAAGCCCAATTTTTTGTCGAAACATTTGTCGCCATGTGTTAAATGCAAAACTTTTTGGCAAATGGAAATTCAGCTACCGCATTTAATTGAATTCAACAAAGTGAAAAATAACAAAAAGGAAAAAAAAAATTAAATGGAAGCCAGAAAAAGAAGGGAAACTCAACTTTTAGCAATTTTACTAATTCAATATGAGCAATGCTACAGCGTGAGGAAAAATCA
Source organism: Drosophila emarginata (assembly GCA_037075365.1). Taxonomy (NCBI): domain Eukaryota; kingdom Metazoa; phylum Arthropoda; class Insecta; order Diptera; family Drosophilidae; genus Drosophila; species Drosophila emarginata. The sequence continues at coordinate 8,212,712 of JBAMCD010000221.1, forward strand.
GTCGTTGTCTCATTTTCTCACTTTGTGCTTTCCTTGCCACAAAATTTTTTTTTGTGATAATTTTTTTTCCCCTCCATGTTTTTAAGTTTTTTTTCCGTTGCTCTCATTCCGTTTCCGGCAAAGCAATTAAAGATACATTTTACCAGCTAACGAATTTAATAATTTCCATTCAACAAAATGCTACAGAATGGCATCTTAACTGTGTTGTGCAGTGTTGCGCAAATATTTTGCCAGAGATTCGTTTAATTTGCTTTTTGGAAAAGTTGCGATATTGTGAAAAAATGTTTCTCTGCTTCATTCTATCGTGATAAATAATGTCATTTGTGGCTATAATTTCTATAATTTCTTTTCGATCCACACGTAATCGCAGTTGATAGACCCAAAAGTATTCAAATTGATTACGTTGCGTATACGCCTCATTGCCTGTGACCCATTTCAGTTTATGTATTTCCCAGTAACCTTGGGACAATTTTTTATATACGTTGATGCTGTTGTGTACTTTTTAAAGGCATCAAAGTGCTTACCACTTTGCTGGTTGATGTAGTTGTTGCTGTTCGTATTGGTGTTGGTGTGTGTCAGTTTCGGGAAATTCGAGCTGCTACGGCATCAACTGTGGGCTATGACTGTGATTATACGCTTGGCTGGGCTTCATGTGGTTATGGTGGGTATTTTGCTAACGTTAAGTGCTATTGTTTTACACCTACGCAACGAAAATTGAAATTTTAACTTAATGGCGTGACAATCTCTTCGTTTTTAGGCTTGAACTCCTACACGTTTAACCCCCGCTTTGCCCTTTATATAGAGGCGGAGTTTTATGTATTAACATCAACACTGACATGAAAGATCCAGGCATGTTTAAGTTGGCAAAACAATTACCAATTCCGATATGACACAGACACTGAGACGGAGACGCACATTTCCGTGCCATAAAATGGGATAAGATAGAATGATATACACACACATACTATACATACATACATATATATGTATCACTATATATATATATACAGACAATATTGACGCCTCGTTGACACCAAATTGTATAAAGAAATGAGAAAAATTGAACTGTTGTTTGCTTCGTTTATACTTTATTTGCTGGAATATTTATATATATATATATTTTTTATGATGGCTTGTCCGCCAGCTGACGGTATATAGATCCGTCTGTCCAGGCAATCAGGCTGAGCAAGCGGCAGCAACACGTGGCCATTCCTCTGCTGGTATGCTCTGAATGTAATTCAAAGAAATGATTTGGAATCTATGTCAAATGTATGAAATTATAACGATTTCTTTTCTTATATTCTATTATATCTGTGTATTATCCTTGTTTTAGCTACTAAGTAGCTAAACAGATATGATGTCCTCTCAGCCATTAGAGATGGCTAAAAAATGTCTCTCAAATTCTGGCAAGCTATTGAATTTTGTTTTTAAAAAATCAGAAATATTCTGAAATGTATTGTAAAGCAAGATTAAAAAAATTAATATTGGAGTACAATTAAAGAAATAAAATAAGAAAATATATATGTATATATAGCCTTATATTTATTATTTAAACTCAATAACATGAAAGTTTTTTAATTAGAGAATTTTTTAATTAGAGTAATTTTTTGAAAAAAAATTGAGAATTAATGTCAACTTATATAACTTCAAGGCTACTTTGCCTACTTTGTTCCTATCCTTTTCAAAGACTTTGGTTAGAGTGTCTCCAGATATTTGGGCAGCTCTAGGAGTAGCAGCACTGCCGGCCAAGAGTCATTGGGCATTCAAGGACTCACCGGCACGTATCCTATCGATATCATCTTTGTTTGGTCCTACAAAAACAACAAGAGCAAAAAGGCAACTTGTGTGCATTGTATGTTGTCGCTTATCTTATAGGGCAAATTGTTGCTATGCAATATTGCCTGTCTTGAATATGAAAATAGCTTCGCATCCGCAATTGTAGCTGCAATCTTAGTATTGTTGGAAATGCCACGCCTTATTAAATAGCCACTTATATAATATTTATGGTTCGACCAACGAGTTTTGCATTTGATAAGCATTTCAATGGTTTAAAATTATATGCCTTATAATACCTTTAATTACATTTTAGCCGCCTTTATATTTCACTTGGTATGTGATGGTTTGCCTAATTTGCTTTTTGCTGACGCTTAAGCTGAAGTTCTGTTGCCATTGCCACTCTGAGTCGCAGTTTATAGCTGTAATTTTGTTGAAAACTTTGGCGTTGCAGTAAATTTTTTGGGGCGTCGACATTCAAGTTGAGAGTGTAATAGTCCATGGAAAAGGGAGAGATGATGACAACGTGGTAAATATCAACACATGCCCGCTTGAATAAACATACAATATACACCCACACACACACATGAATATATATATAAACCAAAAACCTACATAGACTATATAGAGGTAACGTTACACTCACACAAAAATATATACACACAGGTGGCTTGAAATTTACTGCCAGAAGTTGCAGAAATACAGCAATAGCTGGCTGTAATTTTCATAGGTTTTGCGAAAAAAGTAAACGGAAACAGCAAAACCAACAGTAACAGCAACAGTAGAATAAACACAGCCAACCGGCAAAACCACAACGATGATAATAGAAAACATTAAAGCAGATTAAAGCTCAAAATGGCTGAGGGGACTAAAGGACTAAATTAGCGAATTTCGTTATTCTTTTTGTTATGCGAGATGCGAGACTGTGACCTCCAAAGAAAACCCCAAAGGATTAATTGTATAAGTGAAGGTCGTTCGTCTTGATATTGTTGCTGGCCTAATTTTAATTATTTTTCTGTAACTAGTTCACAACGAAGAATATGAGACTCTCGCCCATTCCCCTCTGTGCGGATAGACTAACACTTATCAACAATTACACAGAGAGCCAAGTGAAAATCAAGGAGACGAAATACAAGTGACGACGACTCTTGGCAATTTGTTTAATGAAATCATCAAATTAAATTAAATGTGCGTCCCACAAAATGTGTAAGAGTAAGCAGTTGATTTGTTGTTGTTCTTTTTTTTTTGGTTTTCTTTTTTTTGTTTTTGTTGTGTTCTGTTGCTGATGCTATTATAAGAACGAATGAAATATAAAACCACAGCTTGACATTATGCCTCATGCGGCAAGCGACTGGTCCAACACGTGCTACCGCCCTGTTCTGCCCCATTTTGTTCTATTGTAACCAAAGTCAGAGACCAAGCATTGCTGTTCAGCGCGTGCTATTCGACTGGAGACGGCAACATTGTACTTGCCTTTGGGGCATGTTACGCCCTTAGTCTCCACAGTTGCCTCAATTACATTATTAATCACATCAATGGCAGTTGTATTTTAAGCAGCTTGCATTTCAGTGTCTTCTGTTTTTCCTGTCCGTCTACTTTGGGTTGGGCTTTTGGATGTCGTTTTTTGGCCGATAAATTTATTGTTTGGCAAACTTTTTCAATTAACACTGAATTATGTAAATTGAGTGGGTGCCAATGCCATTGCTTTTCTAATTTTTTTTGCGAGTATTTAAAGAAAAGTCAATAACTTGTTTTTATGATTTGTTTTATAATAATGTATTTTAGTTTGGTAAATTTGGACGGCACACTTCTTAGAAGTAAAAAATAATGTTTTAATCGATGTGCATGTGGACTTTAAATAGTTGCTCTAAGAGGGATATTTTAAGGGTTATGTAAACATTTATATTGCGAAAATTTAGTCTCTAATGATGGCTAATATAGCCGACATACTTGCAGCTGTCTGTGTGTCGAAATATGCACTTGCAGTTGTCTGCTCATTAAAACCGAGTCAGTGTGTGCCAAATTTGCTAGAGGTGGTAATAAATTCACTTGAATATGCTGTGTGCCACATTTGCCACATAATTCGTTTGTGTAGAGAGTGGCACACACACACTCACAGAAAGAAGACAAAAAGAGAAAGAAGCTTTTGCCGCGTGTTAACGACTTGACATTCACCGCGTTGTTGCATTCACATTCAGTGGCAAAGCCAAGTTGCTCCATTCATCAGACTCAGACTGTACTATATATGTATAGTATATATCGCATTCTTATTGTCTTGGCACAGAACTGTGGCATACTCTGCTCTTTAAAAGTTTATTGGTCTGTGTGTGTGTGTGTGTGTGCGTCGGTGGTTCCGTGCTCGTAGAGCTGTCTCGTTACGCTTACTTAGCCGCTTAATTTATGCATTGTGCAATGCACAAATGATGCATTGTTTGAGACAGGCTGAAAGCAGCACGAGACTGTTAATACGTAGGCTTGCATCTTTTGCATTGAACACCCACACTGACCATACAAGTAGATAAGCAAACATTGACCAATCCAGACAAACACTTAAATCTTTTCAATTAGTGGAGACAACGTGCAAGTTAAAATATGTGGCAAATGTGACATGCAATTAACCTGGACTTTTCAAAAAGTATTAAATTATAAAATGAAATGGAAATATCATTTATTGTATTCGCATCACCATACTTTTTGGTTATGCAATCAATTCTTCAAATGATTTAATGTTGATTGATTATGGAATTCATTCTTTATTTTATTTGTTTGTTTCAATTTGATATTTCGATTTCTCTTTGTTTTTCTTATTCCAGTTGACTTTTTGCTGTTTAAATTTTCATTTGTTACTACAAATGTTGCCCACTGACAGGGAATAAATAAAAAATACTGTAGCATACTTGAAGGCGCTCACTTTTTCTTGAGTTTTTTACTCCTGCTATCACAACTGTGTTTATTTAACATTGATTTATGTTTTGAGTGTTTTTTAAATGTGGGCGTGCTATTTATGTATGCCATTTATTTTTTTTTTTTGTTTCTTTCCACTTGATTTGTGGCCTGGACAAGGCATGTTGTCCTGACGAAAGGTCACTTGATGTATGGGTACTTTAACTTCTTGGCTCGTGAATCAAGTTTGCATATTGAATGATGCTCCGACTGCTATGTCAGCAACAGTAAATACTAGAAATTATATCAAATATTATCACCCCAGTCTGACGACGGTTGGCTGCCAGTTTTTGGTCTGTGTCTCCGTGTCCAAAAGTTTGATAAATTTGATAAGACTTGCTGCTCATTTGTACTGTTGCCATTGCATTGCATTCCTCCTGCTGCTGGTTCTGGTTATTTTCCCATCAACTTAACAAATGAGAATCTTGACTGAGTTTGTTTGTGAGTCTAGAGATGTCATCACTAACATTTGTCAGATGAATATGCCAGTTGACTGGACAGGATTTTCAATGCGTAGATGATTTCAATTAGTTGAAGTTGTCAGTTTTATTACCACCACACTATGGTATGGTATATGGAAATGTAAGCCACAATTTCAACCACATGCTGGGAAAATAAGAAATCAAACAAATAATTTAATGTTACTTAAAGTCACAGACGAACAACCGCAGGAGGCGTAAGACCAAGTAACGATTCTCACTGCTCTTACCGTTTTTCCCATGTGTGCGCGTGCTGCTCCAACAGACCGAAAGCTACGTGCCAGACGTCGACATAGACGACAAGTAGGCGACTTAGACTGGCACAACCACACACACCCGCACGTCACACACATACATACATACATACACACTACATATTCTATGTAGGTTTGTGTGTTGAAAGTCAGGCGGTGTGCCAACAGCTGCAAATTAGTAGCGTGTGCTTTACTTTCTTATGTGTGTGTCGTTCTGGAACGGATGTTGACAGCATGTCCAACGAAATGTAGACACATGTCCTTCTTAACAGGCTACCGGTCTGACGGTCTGTCGGTCGATTGGTCATTTTCTCTTTCTCGTTCGCTCTTTCCCTACATGCTGGCCGTTAACTCGTTTCATTCACTCCCTTTTGCAGCAAACAATATACATAAATAGTTGTAATGACCTTTTTTTTTTTGCTATTTGCCATTTGCCTGCAATTGTTTGCCATTTTATTTTGTATGCTTTTTATATAGCATGAAATTGATTTAATTACAAATGCAACTAACTTTCGGTCATAATGGGATGTCGGCTCATGAATTTCAATAGAGTATTTAATATGGATTTTGGAACAAGGACACAATTTTCTAAAGATTAAGAAAAACTCATTTCCAGAGCATTTACTGAAAGGATAAATATATAAGAAAATTTGTTGAATTTAATTATAAAATTCTTAAACAATTTAATATTTATTTATTTTTCCAACTTGTTAATAAATTTAATAGACACAAGTTGATAAATTTAATGGACTTAGATTATTATTATTTATTTATATTCTGTTTTAGATTAATATAGTTAAGTAAATAGTAATATATAATCATATGTACTAATTAACAAGAACATATGATTATATATGTTTGTTTATTAGCCAACTAGTTGTTTATTTTGTAATATGGGATAGTTAGTTTGGAAAGAGTATATTGAAATCAATGCTCATCTAAGAATAAACAATTAAATATTTTATACATACATATTTATATATTTCATACAAATTCTATCAATTAGCATATTTATAATTGTTTTTGCCTGTAATGAATATGTAACTGTCATCCCTGAACGGTCTGTTTGACTAATTAAATATATGTCCAATTGTAACTCATGAAAGTCAATTGACAAATAGTTTAGTGGCCTATAAAAATAATTGAATTCAATGAGAAATGAATTATAATATAATTCGACATTGGATTTGTTAAATGTGAAATATAATTTATGGTCTGACATTCAGAAGGATTTCGAAATTAGTTTGTGACAAATGTATTGCTTAAAATTCAGTTTAAACAATTTCTAAGATATAAAGTTTTGCTATCAATGGCAATCAATGAATGATCAAAGCAAGCTAATTAATAAACTTTATCTACTTATTTACACTTTTTCTTCTAGCTGTTGCTGTGCATTTGGTGCGTTTTGTTAAGTTTTTCCAAGCATCGCACGAGTTGACTCAATTAAAAGGATCAGCGTAAATTTGCTTAATAAATTTCAATTGTCAGCGGCTCCAAATGAGAGCCAAAGTTGCTTCAGGCTCTGTTGACGTCACCAACAGCAACGGCAAGAGAAAAGGCAATAGCAGAGCAGCGTTAAAGCCCAAACAAATTACCAAAGACACGTTTTAGAATGCAAACACGTCCTACAATCCAGTACTGGGAACATCAGAGGGGCATAACGATTATACTTCAATTGTATAAAGAATTTTAAGGCAAGTCTCTCCACTCTTAAAGGGCAATCATTTGGACCAAGAAAAACAATCGAAAAAAACGCAAACAAAACATAAACAGACGTCAAGTTGCTATTCTAAGAGCCCACAGGGGGTGAGCGGATTCGGTGTGGACGGGGCAGCGGTTCATGCTCATCGGTCCATATCCCAAGTACAAGTCCATGTCCATGTCCATGGTCAAGGTTAAGACACTTTATTGTACGGCTGCAATTGTTCGAGATATTTCGAGTTATTTTTGGCTCTCGACTTGTGGCCCAAGCTGCAGCTAATCTTATGTTGTCTGCCTTTTTCTGTTTTTTTTTTTTTTTTTGGTGGGGTTTTTCCTTTTGTGTTTTCTTTTTGCGGCAGGACACGAGCTAGGGTTCGGGCTCAAGTACATGGAGTACATCGAGGCCATAAAGCAAACACTTTTAGTTTGTTGAACTGAATTGAATGTTGTTGGGGGCGTAGCTGGGACAGGGACAGAGACTGCGTCTAATTTGTTGTCAAAAATTACCCTTCATTCTATGGTGGACGACATATTTTATTTTGCCTGCTGCCTGCCTGCCAGTGTCAGCTGTTGGATTACTGCCTGGATTTTAAATTTCTTTTGTTTTCGATTTAATTTTTACAATACTCAAAAACACAAATTTGTTATGTTAACTCAGACATTAAGATACTCTGCGACATAAAAAACTTATGGCAAAAATTTGTATTGGCAGTAGTAAATAAATTTTAATCCTTTTTATTTTAAATTGAACTGAAGCTTATATGAAAATTTTAATAATTTGTAATCAAAAATATCATATACTTCATTTACCAAATCTTTATGGAATTTTAATTTTCTTACTTTATTTGCAAAATCAGATGACAATGGAAACAAAGTCTTCAAAATACAAGAAACATTTTTCAAATAGTCTTTAAAAATTCTACATTTTAATTTAAATATTTATGCAAAATGTTAACAAAACCAACAGCACTTTATATATATTTTGTTGCTAATGGTTTTCGTTGTTCATTTCTATTTTTATTTGAATTTAATTAATTTATTTGCCTGAGCGTGTGATTACAGGATGCCGAAAAATATACCAAAACCAGAGAAATTTATATTTACGAGCGTATTCATAGTAAAATCAGAGAAAGACAAAATGCAATTATGGCCGAAAACAATTACTGCGACTAATTGATAATAAAAATTGGCCACTTCAGCCAAGTCACTATGGAACACTCATTCTAATCCGGCCATAATAGACCACACACCGCGAAAATGCTTTACGCTTCATGCTAAAGTGTATTTAAAGCAACTGGAAAAGTCACCAAACCGATTATTTAAGTGCAGAACTTGCTGTACACTAGCAGGACTCGGGATTAATTGGAACTGCCAGAGTGGTTAAAGAAAAAGTATGGCCACCATTAGGCCACTCTTCAATAACAATTTTACTCTCACTTTTCAACCAAAACTACTCTGAAAGTCGTTTTCGATAGAAATAGTTGAAACAAAAATATCTTTTAAAGGGAAAATCTGTCAGAAAGAGAAACCATCTCACAGATTTAATAACAATTGAATAAATTGAAGCATATTAAACATTAGTTTTTATCCAAAAATATTAATCATAATACTATATTTTTAGTTCTTAACTTTATTTATATTACAATGTAGATATCATATATTATTATCATAAGTGCTACTATAAAAACAATTTCCAAATAATTTTTTATTTCTTTATTTTACTTGAGAATCAGAAATTCAATAGCATAAATGTTAAGAGAATAAAACTTTTGAAAGTATCAAATATATCTATTAAGTTGATGAAATAACATTATAATCACTTGGGTTTATTCAAACTGCACATGGAAAACGGCAGGATAATAAATACAAATACAAATGCTTTTCATATGTACATTGGAAGTCCTTGTAATGTAAAAATATTGTTTGGTTTTCCTCTTTGCACGATTTTAATTGAATTTTGCAATGGTAGACCACAGACCTTAGGTGATTTAAAGCTCAAGAGTCAATTTTTAATTGCCTGTTTGTTGAAGTTGTTGCATAATTCCAAGTAGTTATACATTCTTGTAGTACATGCATAACTCATAAGTTGGTGCTTCTGTTAATTCCCGCCTACTTTTGCCTCCCTTTTTTCCTCTGCCACTCCCTCCGTCCCTCTCTCTCTCACTCTCTCACTCTCTTTATAAATCATATAGTTAGTCGTTTAAGTGAACTCCCATGAAAAGTTCAGAGCAGCAAACTTGATTTTTTTTTTTCTCTTTTTGTTGAGCTTCTACTGTTGGCTCGTTAAGTGCAGACAAGGACCAACGAATGACCAGCAGGATGCATATATGTATGTGTATATGTGTGTATCTGTGTGGGTGTCTATGTGCGTTTATAAGTGGTAGCTTTAAAATGTTCAACATGAACATGGGTCATTCAAAACGATTTGTTTGCTTGGAAAAGTGAAACTTTGTACGGCTATAAAACTATATGAGTAATCTGAAATGTGAAAATGTGAAATGACCGTTACGATATGCAACCAAAAGAGAATAGAAAATTAAAGTTAACTGAATCGAAAGTCGAAACTGGCCAAGTCTTTAGTACATACTAGATTGAAAACATTCAACTTGTTGTCTAGACCGTAAGTAAATTTATGACTCTGATTAATATCTTTATTGTGGCAGATTATGATTGACTAGGCGGCATTACAAACTCAAGCAAAAATTTATTGATGGACTTCTTTTATACGTTTATAATATATATGTACCTAAGCCAAAGATGCCCCACCCCAATATCAAAATCCTCCAGCTTGATGAACGAGGTGTAGGTGATGAAGGTCTATTGTCCCCAAAAGCAATTTATGATGCTGACTAAATTGTATTCAATGGCTAAATATGCATATGATATATGAGATTTGGTTTAAGCCAATATGCTTCTAAATGATGAACCTAAATTATTAATATTGAAGCCATATGATTTTCTTGGACAAACGATGTATTAGATGACTTGCAAAATACTTTCGTAAATACTTGAGAAACTGCACAAATAATCTTCTTTAAGTAATCATTGATGAAATTTTCAAATATTCCTTTTGTTAAAGAAAACTTTAATCAAATTTGAAAATACTTACATGCATATAGACATACATACATATAAATATATATATGCAAATTTTCCTACCTGAGTAACCGAGAAATCCTGTTGAATAATGGCTTTGAGTGGCTGGAGAGCAAGTGAAAATTGAAATGGCTTAGAGTGAAGATGCATTGTTGGTAACAGACAAAGCTTCTATCTTAAAAGGAGCAGCTGCCTGGCAAATGGCTGCCAATCGCTAAGAACAATAGATGCTGCAGGATATTTTTGTTTTTTTGCTTGCTATATATTTCCTTTTATATGTCTTTTCTTTTTTGCCACTTTATCGAGTCCTTGACATGCAGATTAGCTGAATAGAGAATGAGATAAAAAAGTTTCTTTTCCTGAATTTAATATGAACAATATTTTGTTGTTATTTTATTTATTTTATTGGCTCAACGCTTAACACTTAATTTATGACTGCGCTTTAAGCTCTAACAATAAATATGCAGAAGAGGAATTTGGAGCAGGACCAGGAATAAAAATCAGGACAGTTCGTCACTTGGTTGCCTCATTAGCTGTGCTTTATGTTTGGCATAAATCGTCTGGGTTAGCCCAGCCATTTTTATGGCCATTTGATGTTGAAAATTTGCATGTAAATCGCTTGGCCAAGTTATTTGCCCTTTTTTCTTATCTTTTTGTTTTGTTTGTTCGTTTTCTTTTTTATAAGCAACTTATATACAGATCAAAAAGTCTTTTGCTAACTAATGAACATCTAACTACACATATATTAATCTGGATGCCATGACCATCACTGGGACCTTGGAGAGCCGTAGGCAGTCAGGTTACCAGTAGCAACTGGCGAGGATTCCTCTGGCTTTTGACGTCGTTTACGCCATGGAAACTTACGCGAAGCAGATAGTGTTTCCGTTTCCTGTTCGGGGAGGCTATTGCTGCCACAATATGAAGTCGTTTCATCTCGTCGACTTATAACACGGGACAGTTTCAATCGAGAGACTTGTGGCTGGCTATTATCCGTCTCCATGGATATGCCTGGATGTGTAACTAAAAGGGCTCCATTTTTAGTGGCCAGCAGGGCACGTTTTGCACGTCCAGGGCCAGCTCCATAATGTCGATTTGCATCCACATTTACAACATCCGCCTCCAGCAGTGCATTGGCATCACCCATGGCGGACAATTGTGAGACTTGAGGCTGCAGTTTCCGATGATGCGGCAGACTGCTGCCTGATCCTGGGCCATATAAATCCTGTTTACGTATACGACGCCCACCCATGGTGGTTGCACCACCGCAGCTGCTACTGTTAATCGTTGTGGTTGTCGTTGTGGTGCGTATGCTATCCTGCAGCGACATTTGATGACTGGCATCCCGGCAACGGAATTGCACCACACGATATGAGCCATAAGGTTCGAGGGCATTATTATTGACACTACAGCTGGCTGGCTGGAGTCGCATGGAACCATTCTGACGCAAAAGGGCGCTATAATTGTGCTGATGATGATGATTATGCTGGCTCTGCTGATGATGATTGCTTCTGGCCAAACCAAACTGACGAGTCAGTGTGATCTAAACGTACCCAAATAGAAATGATTAGGATGAACAAAAGGCTTAAACGTGTTGCTAAGTAAATTACCTTAAATGCTTCTCGAAATTTGTGGCTCATGATGTTGTATAGTAGCGGATTAATGCAGGTGGATAGAAAATAGAGGACACCGGATGTGTAATCAAGGATACGGAAATAATCGTTAAAGGCATCCCGATTGATGCCGATGTTAATCAACGATTGGCCATATACAGCCATTAGACGTTGGGCATGAAATGGGGCCCAGCATAGAAAGAAGGCAACGGCTACAGCTACTGCAAATATAGTCAAAACAGAGACATAAATGCGTATATATACATTTGGGGATGACTGTTTAATAGGTCTTAGGTATACATGTAATACATTGAATGTATAAAACATTAACGACACCGCAGAGCTCCATCGAGAATGGTCTGACATGGCATAGACCTTTTTGATGTTAAACCGTAACGTAAATATGTTGACAGTAATTTTTAATTTAAGTCTTTTACAACAAAATAAACTTTTTTGTTTTGGCAGTTGGGAGCTTTTTAACATTTTTCCCCTCTTTATTTCTTTTGGTGACTGCTTTTCTTTAATCAATCAAGCCGCCAACTCAACTCACCTACCCAACATTCTGATGACTCGGCTCTGGGCATTAAGGCCACGATTCGCATCGTAGGCTCGACGTGGCAGCGATTGAAGTAAACGGCTTCGCTTCAGTTTAACTCCGATTAAGACATATAGCACACAAATTGCCGTCATTGGTCCGCCAAAGAAAATGAACCCGGAAACAACAAATACATGTATATAGAAGTCGTTTTCCATCTAAACAAACAAAATGAAAAGAAAGTAATTGTTAAATTTAATCCACATACATATATATTAATTAACTTATTTTAAACTTACTGTACAGGAACTGCCACCATTTCTTTGATTAACCACAGAGAATTGCATAGCCTGAGGCAGAGCCAAGAGAAAAGCTGCCAACCAAATGGCAAAAATGAATTTAATGGCACGAGATAACTTTGACATGGTGTGTTGCCTATAAATTAAATAAAGATTAAAATAAATATGAATTATACAAATACGAGTAAATGCCAAAAATAATCCCCTTAAACAGTTAAATTAATATTTGTTTTACCTTTAAAGACTAACTTAGCCGTATAAACATTATTTAAATTGCATTAAATTTCTATTTCTTTTTGCGAACTTTCAAGTATACTACTATTTTAAATGTTAAATAATTAAGTGATTAGCATCTGATCATAATAAAATGCAAATTAAATTTTAATGAATAGCAATTTAAAAATTCTGTTGAAAACAATATACATTAATATTTAATTTAAAGCCTTTTTCGCTTAGCCAAATGAATTTAAAATGGTAAAATTTGAAGCTTTTAAAGTTTATTACAACAATTTTTGTATATTAATATTGGATTAAGGATTTAAGATTGAAATTTCGACTGCTTTCTATGCTTGGTATAAGGAAATTCCCTTGGAATAAAAATAATTTGTTTTAATCTACTATAAAAAGGATGTTTTCTGTCTTTCCCTTCTTCAATAATTTTTTTCTTTTCATTAAAGTTGAGGAAATTTATATATATTCTTTTATTAAATTTTTTATAGATCAAGCTTTTTGTCTAGTTGCTAACGACTAATAATTTGTTAATCATTTTCATTTTATTATAGTTAATTTGAATCGATTTTATGACTCGAATCTTATCTATGTCTAATCATAAATTATATTATCTCATTTAGAGTTAATGATGTAATAGTGATAAATTTGAGCTAGAGTTAATTACTTAGAGCAACAAATAGGTTAACTGTCGATTAGAGAGAATTTAATTTGTTTGCACTTACCGAAACGGATGACAAATGGCTATATAACGCTCTACAGTAAACGCTGTAATGGTAAGAACTGTGGCATTGGCAGCCATTTCCGACAAAACACTTGTTACGATGCACATGCCATCCGTAAAAGGATACGAATCGGGATACCATAAGTCGTACAACTCCTGGGGAATGCCTAATTGGAATGATATTATTATTACACCAGCACATAATGAAATTATAATTAGCTTTACTCACCTGATACCAATAGAATCAAGTCAGAGACAGCCAAATTGAATAGATAGAAATTTGTTGCCGTATGCATAAAGTTGTTACGTGAAATGACAATGCAGGTGATTAAATTCCCTAATAAGCCGGCAATAAAAATGAGGGCATAGCAAACGGTTAATGCAATGAGAAGAGGCAAGGGATCCGTTGATATGTCCATGGTCAGATTTGTAAGATTTGTTAGATTCTCGAGCGTTATGTTAAGCCGTTGAGCGACATGTGTTAGCAATGTGGCATTCGACAAGAGCAACTGCTTGGGGCTGTCAACCATCGTTGCACTGTCTGAGCTTTCTGGCAACATATGAGCCATGAATGATTGATTGAGGCCATCATTGTTGCTGTCGTTGGTGGTGTCGATGATGGTGATGCCGCTCTGTAACATGCTAAAAATCCTCAATTAATTGTGGGCGAGGCCCTCACTTTTTGTGTCCTTTCTTTCTTTATGTCTCTAAAGAGAATATGAAAGCCCCAAGAAAAAAAAAAAACAAAACTTTTGCCTCTTATCGATGTGTTATGATTAATGTTGCTGTCTGCTACTGTTGTTGTTTTTGGTGGTGCTTCTGTTGGTTTTAGCCATGTTTGTGTATCCTTTTTAACGGTGTCACATGGCTGATAAGCAGGCCTAAAAATTGTGCACTCGCCTGTGAAGCAAATAACATTAAAAGTCATTAGACTCAAAAATGAATTTTAATTGAAATGTGTACAGTAAAATATGGGAAATGTAGATTTCATTTTCTCCCAGATTTTAGGCTAGACAGCAGCAGGTGTTAACAGATAAGTGCGTAGTTATTGGAAAAATACTTTATTTTCATTTTATTGACTATGGATTAGAGTTATAAATAGTCAATAGATTGGTGCAGAAAACTTTTTATATTTATGTGGAAAGAAAAATGATTGCATGTGTGGAAAACTTTTACACATATACACACTTTTCATACATATATATATAATATATGTAAGTATCTCTTTGGATAAATGAGTACAGGCGACTTGAGTGGGAGGTGTCTAAGGATGAAAAACATAAAAAATACTTTTTTTTTACAGTTAATATTTCAGTCATTATGGCGTCGGCACGTATTCAATATGCATCAAATAAATGGGCTCTAGGATAACAAGCTAATGTAGTAGGTAAAAAAAGAAAAAAAGAAAAAAAGAAAAACTTGAAGAACATGTGTGTGAAATTAATGCCAAAACTAAATTTTTGGCTTTTGGGTCTAAAATATTTTATGGCTGTCAAAAGTTATACATGTTCTTGGCACTCTTAACATGTATTAATCCCAAGACCAAAAGAGTATGCTAACTTTATCAAACAAGGCAAAAAGTTTGTATTTAACCACTTGGTGCCTTTTGCTGTTGATGTTAACTAATTGGAAAAATAATTGAGTTGCCAGGTCAGGTGTGAAAGTTGATTTAAGATGGGCAAATCGTCATGAATTGCTCCATGTAATCCCAATATCAATCCCAATGCCGATGCCGATGCCATAACCAATTTACCCTTGATCACAATTAATACAAACGACCAGAAACTCAATCCAATCACTTTTCTACATTGACCAAATTAAGTGTGCAAGTGTGGCAATTCAATTTTGTATTTTTCCATTCCTTTTCGTTTGAAATTGGCAATAACAAATTAGATCCACACACACAGACACATATGTATGTACATATATACAGGAAGGTGACGATGCGGTAACACACAGTAGAACCTTAAACATTTTGAATTAAAAAAATTT
This sequence comes from Drosophila emarginata, assembly GCA_037075365.1. Taxonomy (NCBI): domain Eukaryota; kingdom Metazoa; phylum Arthropoda; class Insecta; order Diptera; family Drosophilidae; genus Drosophila; species Drosophila emarginata. The sequence goes on from JBAMCD010000221.1 coordinate 8,228,346, forward strand.
CTCTAAAAAAAAATGTTTTCCAGAAATATTTGTGCAACAATTGAAACGAAAAAGGATTTGCAACATTCAGAACAAGAGTTTCCAATTTCACAAGCGCATAGAAAATAATAGAATTTTAGCCAGTTCTGCAAATTCTTGGAAAAAAAAATTTTAAAAATTGTCTCTTACCTTGGCAAACACGTATTTGCTTTATCAACTCTTTTCTAGAGAGAATCTGTTTGCTTTGAATATTTGTTTGAATTTACACGTTTCCTTTTTAGAGAGATTTTTGGCTTTGGTATTGTCACAGTTTAGTTAATCCTTTGCTAAGATATCCTATTTAATTTATAAACTTTTTTTTTTATTTTATAAACAAATTTTAAATTGCCTTAAACAATTTTCAAATTATTTTTCTTTTTATTTTTCGTTTATTTTATTTTATTTTTGCACTTGAAACTAATTTTTACTAAAATCTATATTCGTTATTTAATTGACGAAAATTATTGAAATCATATCACTTTGCGATTTATTTTAAAATCATTTTCTCTTAGTTTTTCGAATGTCGCGCACGTCTTGAATTCCGTGTAGTCAATGTTAGACTGATTTCCCTTGCGGCAAATGTGGCACAACACTTTTCCATTCGCTGTTAACTAACAGAGGCGTTGTGTTCGATATGTTAACGTTTTTCTCAGTCCTGTCAAGTTTTCTCTTTTCTGTGGTTTTCCTCTCCCTAAATACGTCGAAGGGCAGCAAACATTTGGACTTTATTTCATTCATAAATTCATGCATTTTACCTTGACTTTGACTGGTAGAATGATGACGGTGTATTCTCTTCTAGAGACATCAGGTTCGACGTCTTCATCTCTTCTTTGAGTCACAGAATAGTTTGACTCGCACGATTGGCTATAACTTATATTTTAGTTGCCGTATGAGTAATGTAAACTAGGCATTGCCATAAAAGGCAGTTAATCTAATTGAATTGAATAGTTACGTGAGGCCAGGCTAGTGGCAAATTGAAATTGCAAATGGCTTAAACCACTTACACTTAGTTTTAATATTTATAGTTGATGGCGCCGCCACTTACTATACCAAGTATGACCTCAAGTCATACTCTTTTTAAGTCTGTTACTTTACTGCTCTGTTTTTTTTTTTTTATCTTGAACTTCACAATCAGAACTCACGCGAAATCAAAGACAATTTGTTTCTCCATCTGACGGCTCACTGAATACTTAATAAAAAGGCAAATAAATGTGTTTGTTTTGCAGGACATGAACCATAGCCATATCTTCGTTTGGCATACCCATGGACTAAGTAAACTGAACCGACAAAGCGAAACCGCATATTAATGTCGGCCAGTAACCGCAGATTTGTGGTATTTTAGCTTTCACATTCTTGGTCCTTGAGAATTCTTGGCCATATTATGGTGTGAGTTCGGCGTTAAAGTGAAGCTTATGGCTTGTTCCCTATGGCCAGGCTAACTTTCTCACTGTTTCCGTTTATGGTTATGGCTTGTGATTTCTAAAGACTTTTAAGTTTAACTTGGCATGTTCGCGGAAAATATGCTCGAGTAAAGAATGATGGTGGGATAATCTCCCTTTGGCTATTTGAAAATGATTCAATGTCTTTGTTTTATTTGTAATGGCGACTTACATAAACGAATACAAGCAGATTTAAAATGAAATCTCAATTTCATGAGAATAATCATCAAGTTAATGTGTTGCACGTAATCTTGGCTAATAATCTGTGGACCATTCATGACAGCCAGACAGAGATATTTGAATTGTAATGAAAACCAAATCGATAATAAGATTCAGCTTTGCTTCCTGACCTTTGAATCACATTACGTATACGCCACATTGCCGCATTGATGATGTATGTATGAGTGCGGCAAGCCAGGGCAGAGATAATTGAATTGTCTTGCCAGTTGACCAGCAGTTATTTGGTCCTTGGCAAGATGAAGCTTCTGATTAGCATAATGCCTGCCGATACACACATGCGGGTTAAGGGGAAACCACACTAAGGACACATATAAAGACTCTAGTTGACTGCAATCAAAAAAGGGTCGATGGTTGATGATGTTGTGGTTGTTCGAAGGGAAAACCTGCTGTGCTTATCTTGATTGACGACTACATTGAGTTAAACGATAACGATAATGTCTGGCAACATTTGTTAAATGCTCTTTAAAATACTTACTTTGTTATTTGGACTTGGTCCTAATTAAATGCAATTAAACTAAATGTCAGAGTCCTTGGCCTTTGCCAGTATCTAATATGGAATGTAGGACCAATGAACTTTTCCCGGGACAGAAGCCTAATGTTACATAGTTTGAGGCCCACGCATCAAAATAAATTTCATTTTCATTACTCATACAAAACCCGTTTTATTATTTTATGTGGAATGGTGAGTAGATAGAAGGGGGAGAGGTGGTTTATGCTACAAATTTTCGGCATCTCACCCATGTTGGTTGCAATGACGAGGCTTTTAAGTAAATGAAACCAATGCCCGAGGCACGCAAATGTTCGGTGTGTCCTTTACTCTTTACCCTTTTCTGGTGTGTATTTAGGAATTCAATTATTTGAAAGCACATCGAAGGCAACAATTAACCAAAAAAAAAGAATAAAGGATAGAATTTTTGTCAACGACTTGTTGCCCGCGTGCATAAAGTCAATAAATTGACAAAAAAGGTAGAAATGTGACAAGTAAGTGCCATATAGAACGAACTTTTAATACCCTTGATAGAGTGTTGAAAAGTTGTTGTAAATGATTTTTATATACGTCTCAAAGTTCAATTATTGAACTTTTGATTGATAAGTTTTGCATTTTCTTTTTCTCTTGAAATATGTTTTCTTTTCTATAACAAACTATTGAGAGTTTCCTTTTGCTATTTGGCAATGGGTTGCACGAACTGCAAATGACTTTTTGGCTTGGCTTGTAATAAAAGCTAAATGAATTGGAAACTTGCAGAAAAAAATGTTCAACAAACTGCTGACGAAGACGCCGACGCTAATGCCCCTGCCACTGCCACTGCCATTGGCAATGCCAATGCCGAGATGACGATAAAGCTTCAAATAACAAAACAAAACAAACAGAGGAAAGTTCAATTGAAAGGCGCCTTGAATCTGATGTCATGTTCAGTGTTCATAAAGAAAGTAAAGGAATTTCTTTGCTTGCAAGTGAGTAAGTGGCCTAAAAATTGACAACCAAAAAGTTTCTAAAGACTCTTGGCCTTTGTATGTGGTATGTCCTTTTGAAAAGGATAAGTGGGAAATCTCCTTTTGTGCCTTTCCTTTATATATCTATCTCTTTTTCTATCTTTCTGTTCCCTAGAACCGCCATATGTTTATTTAGGACTTTGTTTTGATTAAGTGCCAAAAAATTGTCTCACATTATTTGCATAAAAATAAATTTGATTTATTTCCTTAAAATAGAACAAGCCAACGCACGTGTTCATAGTATTATAGTATAGTATAAATATTGGCGGCTTTAACCATTTTATGAGCCACAAAGTTCTGATAGATTTGTTCACCCCAATAGTAGTCATAAAATTTAAGCTCCCAGTGGATAAATAAAAAAGAAAATCGCAATCTAACCAACATAAAACCGTGTGGGAACATAAAAATAATATTCTTCAACTAAATTAATTTCATGGCCTCTATGCACTTTCACCTATTGCCAACCAACTGGCTTATGAAGGACAAAACTAGCTTTGCCGTGTCACCTCTATTCACACTCTTTACTTAACTTTATCATAATCAAACAATTTTCCGCCTTGAGCCCTTTATAATATGCCACTAAATAAGATAAAGTGCATGGGACGTTTTGGTCGGTCGGTAGGACCTACAAAGTGATTTGCATTTTTATATCCTTGTCAACCGAAACGCACCACAAGAGAGAGGAGAAATGAAGCAACCGGTAGTTCAGTCTGCGTCACTGTTAATACCGACTGCGCAGCATCATTGCTGTAGCGTCACTGTTATGTCTGATTTTATTTTATTGAAGATGCTCGCTCGGTTTTTTTGTTGTTTTATTTTTTGGCCAAATTCAGTCACTCGGATGCTGCCGGCCAGTTGTTGTCGCGTTCGCATAGCGACGACCATTAAAGCCAAATAACAAACGGCAAATCACTATAAAGTACGAATATGTAAAATGTAGGCGTTTAAATTCTTATAAAAATTTTACTATCTAATATTCAATATTGTTATAAAAGAAATTGTTAGTGACTTATTTAGTCATAGCTTTAATACACTGTCAAGGAATTTTAATAAAAAATGAACTCAAACGAGAGCAATGCACGCCCTTAACAAACAAAAAAAAAAATTAAAACATGAAAAAAGAAACAACAAAATCAAAACAGTTCAAAGTAATAAAAAATAAATGCATACAACCAAAAAGAATAACAAAATGTGGCAGGCATTGGTTTTTGAAAAAAAAAAATATAAATTAAACGTGTTTTAAATGCACAAACGATAGCCAGCAAAACTGATTAACAATCGAGAAAAAGAAAACAAATAACGCACACTCAGAAGATAATTAATTGTCATTAAGTTGAAAGAAAAACCCGGGCAAACCTTTTGTCGGCTGCAAAGTGAAAATAAATAAAGTTATCATATCATATCGTATCTATACATATTATAAATTATATATATACATAAATATATATATATATCTTTAGATGCACATATATATCTGGACTTCGGGTTACAGAGCAGAATTAAATATCTGCTCTCAAGTTCAAAATTAAAGTTGGCCAAATTATAAAATTTATCAGTGCAAATCAGATCAAATCAATGGTTAGAGATCTACAAAATTTCTAAATCAACAAAAAGAAACGAAAATATTATACAATTAATGAACATGGGCAGTGCATAATTTTCAAATTCATGTCCATGTCGACAAAAAAAAAACAAATGCCATATGTCAAGTTCGAGTGCCGACAATTTAATACCCTAAACTAAAAATAATCACATTTTTCAAATTAAAATATTAGTCGAAACTTCATTATCCAACCGACAAACTGGTGTCATTTATTGATTGTTGTTCAATAAAGTTAACGATATTTGGATTTAATATACAGAAAAATTGCTTATTTTTTTTTTCTTTAATTTTTTGGTAATTATTGAAGAATGTTAAATTATAAAAAGAAATAGTCACAAAATGGGCGTGACTGAAAATAAAAATATTATACATACACTAAACACTAGTTGCTTATGGTAATGCTGATCAAGAGTATATTATTTATATGTATACATATATACTATATGTTTATTAATGCATCATTCTGTATGTTACTTACACTTTGACATGTTTTTTAACCCGTTTAAATAGAGTATTAAGAAATAATCAGCGGTGAGCACCAGCTATACCTAAAGCAAAAAGAAGAAACCAGTTTAATTTAAATATACATATAACAAAACAATATAACCAAATTCGACAACATTCTTTGAAACGTGCATATATTGTATAAATTTTTATATGATAATGATAATAATAACCACCAAAAACGGACAACAATAACAACGACAACAACTCATCATCAATGAAATAAAACTATGCAAATTCTATTGCCTCTATAACTGAGGTATGTGTCTGTGTCTATGTCTGTGTGTGTGTGTACCATCAAGATGACCTTGAGCAAGAGGGTAGTATAGGTGGCTAGAGGCAACAATCAATTTGTATTTACAAAAACCCAAAGCAGCACGACCGGCTTGTCCCCAAAGGACAATCCCCAAAAGAAAATGCTCTTATACGTAGTCATGTCATGTAGACAAAATGTATTCAAATATTTTCACTAAATGCCACTTAGCAATGCAAATTAATTTGCAGCTTTTCCTAGCTTAGAATTTAAAACTTATAAAAGCCAAGGACACGTGGGTTTGTTTTTTTGTGTGCTGTCAAATTGCCAGGTAAACAGGATACAGGTTGACTACCAATATAATGCTTTATTCATGGCAAGAAATTGTAAAGACAGATGCCTGTCAGCTGTTGTCTTACCAAATTCATAATCTATTAGACAACTTATTGAAAATACATCAAATCAACAATTTAGTAAATTCGGTCATCATCTGAAGGGAAATATTTTGAAGGGTTTTATTTAATACTCAGTTGCTTTAATTTTCCAAGCAGTTTTGTATAAAAAGTATCTAATTATATCTTTAAGTTTTTATTTGATTCGTGCTTGATTCACTTGTTGGTTAACTTGTTTATAAAATATTTTATGAATTCATAAAACGTTGAAGTATCTAAATTATTATATTACAATGTAGTTTATTCATTATCATTACAGTAATTTTTTTTTAATTGGATAGAAAAAAAACATCAAATAACCCAAAGACATATAAATAAAATGGCAGCCCAGATGCTGGCCATGAACACATCGAACTCAACTGATTTGGCTAGCGACTTTTTATTATTTCAAAATGAAAAGTTCCTTTTAAATCTAACACAAATGCTTAACATTTCGGCGGATAATTTAACAAGTTTATTGCACGGCTTAGAGCCACAGGAACTATTGCATCTGGACCAGGCCCAGACAACAATGACCACACGCACACCAATGGGTCTGCTGACCACACTAAGTGTTGGCTATGGCCTCATCTTTGTGGCCGGCGTGTTGGGTAATCTGATAACCTGCATTGTGATCTCACGCAACAATTTCATGCACACGGCCACTAATTTCTATCTGTTCAATTTGGCCATCTCTGATTTAATACTCCTTTGTTCTGGTGGGTAAACAATTACAATTGTTTAGCTGTTTCTTTTGTTCTAAAACCTTTTATTCGTACTCAGGCATGCCACAGGATCTATATAATCTTTGGCATCCGGATAATTATCCTTTTACCGATACCATCTGCATACTGGAAAGTGTCCTTTCAGAGACAGCAGCCAATGCCACCGTATTGACCATAACAGCATTTACTGTCGAACGATATATAGCCATTTGTCATCCATTCAGGTAAGAAACAAAAAGAAATAAATTGAAGATTCCTTTTATTGCTTCATTCTCATGGTCCTGCAGGCAACACACTATGTCAAAGCTATCGCGTGCTGTGAAGTTCATTTTTGCCATTTGGATTGCAGCTTTATTATTGGCTCTGCCTCAAGCAATACAATTTTCAGTGGTCCAGGGAATTGGCACGGACTCATCCTGTACGGTAAGAATATAGTTTTCAAATGGATTTGATAAAGTGTTAATGAACAATTTGCTTGTGCTTAATTGGCAAAGCTTAAAGGTTTTATAAACTTGCTAAAAATACAAATAGTATGTATATCTTTATATTTTATTTCCACTTTATTAGTTTGTGAGCTTATTTGGCTTATTAACTTTCCGCTAAAAAGTTTTCACAACTTTTTACAACCTTTTAGTTCATGTATTCTTAAGTTCTTCAGAAATGATTAAAAGAATTTGATTAGACATTTATATTAATGGAATTATAAATAAGGTTTCAATACAAATTATTGATTTAATAATAATGTAGCAAATTTAAAGACATTTTTTTTATTAAATGCGAAATCAATGATAATTGATTTCAGTTATTTGTACAAGTTTTCTCAAGTAGATTATAAATAATAGATTTTGTTTTTCTATTTCCGGCAGATGAAAAATGATTTCTTTGCTCATGTGTTTGCTGTTTCCGGATTTCTTTTCTTTGGCGGTCCCATGACTGCCATCTGTGTCCTTTATGTCCTTATTGGAGTCAAGCTGAAGCGCAGTCGTCTTCTACAGGCATTACCAAGACGTTGTTATGATGTAAATCGAGGAATCAGTGCCCAGACTCGTGTCATCCGAATGCTGGGTAAGTTCTGGTAAACCATTTTCTATATTAAGTAAACAATTTTTATTACAATTTTCGTTGCAGTGGCTGTGGCGGTGGCCTTCTTCATCTGTTGGGCACCGTTTCATGCCCAGCGTTTGATGGCGGTTTATGGTTCCACTTCGGGTATTGAATCGGAATGGTTTAATGATGTTTTCAACATTCTCAACTATACATCGGGAGTGTTGTATTTTTTATCTACTTGCATTAATCCGCTGCTATATAACATTATGAGCCACAAATTTCGAGAGGCCTTTAAGGTAATTTTACATGACTTGAATTTCACATTTAATGATGCACTCTCATTGATTTGTATCTGGCCAATTTTGTAGGTAACTCTGGCTCGTCACTTTCATCTTTCGACCAAGAATCAGAGTCAAGGTCGACCTCATATTTACAGTGCTTTACGACGTAATCAAACGGGTTCTCTGCGCACGACGGTAAATAACATCGAGAATTATTTTACAATAGATTTTAAATTGTTTTTTTCTTTTCAATTTCTATAGGATAGCGTACGGACGACAATGACAACAACAACAAATTTAAATGGCAGCAGCAGCAACAGTGGCAACTCCCAGAGAACCAATCGAATATCCTTGGATAGCACACAAGGACAGAATCGTAGCCGGCAGGATCTCTTTGGAGGACAACAGAATCGACCACATCGACAATTGCAAACACAGATATCGCAATTATCCTCAGTGGGTGATGCCCATTCATTGCTCGAGGGCGATATTCCCTGGACTGGGGAACAATATGAACTAGCTGGACGTCAGCATCCGGCTGTCATGGGTTCTATTGATGAGCTGAGCTGTCAGTCGGCGGGTATTGAGGCTCCAAGTGTATCACGTTCACGCCTTAAATTAACCCGCATCACGCGCCATCCATTACAAAGCGGATCGGCCAAAGCAGGCGGAGATGCAACAAAAGGGTGTGGTGGCATTGCAGATGAGGCGAATGGCAAAGTGCGCAAGGCAAAGGCAAAAACGCTTAAAACCTCAAACACTTTCAAGAGTCTCAGGGCCAAATTCAATTGGCCTGCCAGACGCAAAGGGAGCCGCAAGCCGCATCAGACAACAACAAGTGAGAGCGCCAATGCGGACGCAGTTATCAACGAAGTGGCAACTGAATGTGGCACTTTCTAAGTGCTCTCAAGCTTCAGTAGTCAGTTTCAATTCCAATGCCACACACAACTGTGATATGAACAGTAGCAGTAGCAGCAGGAACAGCGGCAGTAATAATAATGTCCCTCGCTAGCAACTTTTAGCCAATTATTCCAAGTTCTGGTCAATGGTTGTCGCTACCATTTCTCTTAGCCCTTAATCATAGCAATAATTGTACTAGTTCTATTTTAATTTAATTCTAGCCGATCAGCTTACTTGATATATACTATGTATCTCAATAAAATAGCTGTAATGCATTCTTGGCATTTACATTTTTTATTTATTTTTCTTGGGGGTTGCCCTTCTTTATTTTTTTTTTTAATTTACGAGTTCAAGACGCGTCTGGGTAATGAATGCCATTTGAAGCGCGTGCCGCGGTTTGGGAACACGCTCAAGCATCATCTACATCATAATCCCTTGCAATTAAGATGTCTATCAGGAGCATAAATATGTATTTGGTCTAGACGCCCAACTGAAAAATAACTAAAAAATCTTCATCTAATGGCTGCACAACTATACTAAATGGAATGAATGCTAGATGCTAGGATGTATGTGGCAAGTGTGGTGCATGATTTATGGCCGACATAGCCTTGACTAATTACAACCATGCACTCAGTTTAGTTAGATGCTTTTAATTTTCATTTACAATTCCATGCATTAAGCATGTTGACCAAAATTTGTCGGCTCACCATCTGTTGGCTAAAATAAATGAATTTTAATTCATAAAGTGCCACCACATACGAAAGTTCTGTGTCAACGTAATTAAAGCCACAAAACATTGTTAAATGAAGCTATGCAAATTGCCAGCCATTGCATATAGAAATAATATTTAAATGTAGCTGCGCAAATTGTCAGATTTAATTAAATAGTTAATATATTAATTCAATAAAATTCAACTTTGGTAACTCGAAAAAAAATATACAAATAAATTGAACTAAGAAAATGAATTTTGCTTAATCAGTTAGTACGTTAATTACTAATTCAATTTTAACTAAAAGTAATTAAAAGTAAAAATTCAGTAAATTTATAAAAACTATCCGAATTTAGTTTAGGAAAAACTAATTATGATATTTATTTAATTTCTATGAAATACTCTTAACTATATTTCAGAGAAGTCGAACTTGAATTTGCTTAAAGAAAACTTTGAAAAATATTAAATGCCAAATGGTAAAATAAAGCTTTATATTATTTAAATAACGTCATTTAATTACTTTTGTTATTAATATTTAAATATATTTGCTTAGTGTAAAAACAATAATTTGTAACTTCATTATTTATTTAATCTATTTTTTTTTATTGTTTTACAATCGGAGAAACAAACAAATATCTTTGACATTTGATATGGCAAAAACAATCTAGTTAACTTTTTAATGCCTAATTCAAGATGCTAATCAGTTAAACACAACTTCTATATAGTAGTATATAGCAACTATTTATACTATATCCGGCGACCGTGATGGCTTTTTGTCTTGAAACTTGGTTAACTGAGACCAATGAGACCTTTCTATGCGATGGTTAACCATTTATGTAACCATAAAAGTCAAATGCTGTCAAATAGTTTCGATGAACTTCATCATTTTTATGCGTTGATGACAAAGGCACAACAATTCACTCACACACACACATGTATATGTATATATACATAGATATGTATATATGTATATCTGGGTATGTGGGGTTACTTGGCAACCGCACAATAAATTTAACTGTCTTTCGTTTCATGGAATTTACTATCACTTTGTCATCCGTTCAACTTGTCTCGATGGGGTAGACTGAAGGCAATTGAATCATTCAATTTATGGCTGGCTAAAAGAAGCCTTTCTCTCATTTTAAAAATTCACTAATACATCTTTGTTTATACAAAAACACACACACACACACACACTCATGCAATGATAAAGCCAAGCCTGCTGCTGTATCTATGCAATAAACTCTCAATTTCATTTATATGTATGAGCCATGTTTGCAATTCAAATGACAAAATGGACGATGTGCGATATCTATATAGAGCGTGTGGATTCTTCTATATATGACAAGGGCGTGTGTGTATGTGTATATTTGTATTTGTCGGGGCGTTTCTGCGTGGGCAGTTCGGCAATTAAGCCGTAAAATATTGTTGCCTACTTTTCGCAGCTTTAGACCCGATAAATGCCGAGAATTTATGCCCATTCGCAGCTGAACTGCAAATTGAAATAATTTATAAGCCATGAATGAATTAAACGTTTCTGACCTTTAACACTCAATGAAAATTTTTTATACTTCTTTATTTTACTTGTATAAGAATAATGAATTAATGTACACACTCAAAAAGCAATTGGCATGGCTGACAAATTAACTCATGTTTATCCTAAAATCGATTGACCTTTTATATACAAATGTACATACATGTATGTATATAAAGGAAATCATATAACCACACATGCTGCGAATTTGAAATGCCAAACATGTTGTGGCAGTGCATTTGACATTCCATTTTATAATAAAAAAAGGCCCTAGACACATAGCTCTTGATGTTTCAATCATCTTGTAAAAAATCAAGCAACCTACAGCCCTGGCACAGTGGAAAAATATTGATAGGAGAAAAAATTTGGGGCTTACAAAAACACATATTTTAAATATCTTGCTTAAAAAGATACATCAAACTGGTTTTTAGCAACATTTAAATTAAAAATAAAGACGCTGCAAAAAGAGTTAAATGATTCTACCTACTTAAATTAAAAAGCTACATCAATCGAAATCGTAATTAATATTTGGAAACTGCTTTGTATTTCTATCAAACATTAAACAAAACAAACTATATATTTCATATTTCAATTTCTTATGGATCATTTTGGAAAGTAATCCCATTGTGCTGATATTTTGAGACTTTGAAGAAGATTCTGTCAGTTGGCACGGCACGTACGAATTGCTGTTGCGTTCTGGGATTTATGCTTAAACATCAAATATTTAGCTTATTTCCATGACTCTCTACATTTACTTTATATTTACTTTATGCATGGCTCGGATTACTGGTATTGTTCTCCTTTTTTTTCTGGCCACTTTTTGTGTGATTTTTTGGGCATTTTGCACGTTGTTAGTGGCCCATGGGAGTGTTTGTCATAAAATGAAATTCGATAAGGTTTGGCAGAAACATACATAGACGTGAATATGGTAAGAACAACAAGTTAGGTTTGCCTAAACGCCAACCTAAAGGCAATTCAATTGCCAAATTGTATGCAAGGCTATTTCGGGACGAGACGGCCAAGAAATAAGAGAAATAGTAAACAAGAAATGACAACTAGCTAACTGATATACCTATGAATGGATGATTGAATTCACATTTGTTTTCGACTAAAGATGTGGTCTATTTTGGTCCATTATTACTCCAGGGACTATATCTAATATGACCCAAAGGTAAACCAATAACAAAAAAAAAATAAACTTTTCGCTTCCTTCTTTTATAGAATAAAAGTAAAGCTTGGATGCCAATTGACTAGTGACTGTTAATGGTTGTATGTACATTTATTTGACAAATATTTTTAGCTAAATTTTTATTTATCTTAAGTGTCAAGAAAAAATTTCATTGAGATGTTGAAACGCTGCTCTCATTTAACAAAAGTTGAAATATTCCAAATGAATACCAATGAATGGCAAATTAACTCAATGGATGGCATGTGCCATTGTTAATATATATGTATATATAGTATATGTTAAATATAAATATATTTTATTGACTTTTAATGTATTCAACTACAAGTTGAGCCACTTAAAGCAAGCAGCAAAAAATAAAAGTTAGTTTATATAAATGTCGAATGCATAATTGTATATTTTAATGCAAAATATTGCAAAAAAAAAAAGTTCTGATGGATTCAGTTGATTTTTTTTTCCATAATTTCTGTGTAACTGCACTTTGCTTTTAATTATTGTTGGAAAAACTTTATTGAATCTAACAGTATAAAGTTTCCAGTTAAATCAAATAAATTAAAACAATCTGATAAGAACAAGTATGAAGAGTAAACATGTTAACTCTTAACAGAATGGCTAATTGCCAATTAAAAAAAAAATTGAGAGATAATAATTAATTAACAAAATATATATAAGAAAAAAACTGTAAAACTTTAGCACATTCAACTTTAAGATCCGAAAACGATTTAAGACCAATTTTAATACTCATCAACACAACAAGACCGCAAATTTATGGCCAGAATATGCAATTTACACAAAAGAACAAGCACAAGAAATGATTGAATCAAATGGCGACATAACACAATCCTAATTAATTGTAAACAAGCAATGAAAAACATCAGCGTCAGAGCATTTTCCTGCAGCTCATTTATATGACTTGTGGGGCATTGAATACGAGTATTGTATGAGGTACGGCAACAGGCTGGTCACATATACATATATACACATACCTACATACATATGTATCTTTGTGTGTATAAATACATATATGTATGTTTGTATGTATGTATGTGGATAAGTCTGAGTGTGACCAAAGAATGACGGCGTCGTTGATATTTCCCATTTGTATACCATACAATAATAATATTTTGATTGAATTTCCCAAGCAGTGCCGTGGGTTGAGAAAAGCGACAGCAACAAAATGCCATTTTATTCATGTTGACGCGGAAAACAAGTTGTTAAGTCAATGCTTTTAAAAATAAGATTGTGATTAAGGTACAGACACAATTTCAGGAGAAATACTTAACAAAACGGCATAGTAATGTTTTAATTTAAAGAGATAGAAGCTAATCATGATCAACAATTGTATTGTTCTTTTTTCGGAGACTCCAAAACATTTAAAGCATAAATATAAAAAAAAGGAATTTTTCAATTATTTTATAATTCAAAAGTTGAAATAAACATACCCTGCATGTTATTTTACAGATGAGTATATTAAATATAACAAAATCCAAGCAACAGTAGGCTTTCGTTTTCTCTGGGTTAATCCATAACTTTCAATCAGTTGTTAGCAGTTTATAGTCACAAAAAAAATAAAGAAAATAAATAAAATTAAATATATTCACAGAATGTCGGCGCCATCAGCTCCTTCGCTGACACCACAACAAGATGAAATCTTAGTAACAACTTCAGATGGTGAACTATATAACATAAAATACGATTTGGCTAATCAAATAGGTAACATAAAGGCCAAGTTAGATACATTGGAGGAACCGAATTTTATTCCATTGGAATATGTTGAATCAGATACCTTTGAGTTGGTATTGAAATGGTGTAAATCTCTACAAGATCTCGATACCGTGTTGGATGAAGACATATCTCGTACAATTTTTAATAATTTAATGCAAGAATTTAATATGGATCATAATATGTTGTATAAATTATCTGTAGCTGCCCATAATTTGGATATTCCTACTCTTAAGAAGGCAGCCCTTCAACGTCTGTCTGATGAGTTAAAAGGAAGTGGAAATACAGAGGAATTGCGTTTTCGATTTGGTATTCCAGATGATTACCAATTTAATGAGGAATAATGAAACTTTAAAGGAGCTCTTAAACAGAACTTAATTTATTAGTTTTAAAGTCTTCAAAATATGTTGATATAATAATGGGTATAAAAAAAGTTCACATAAAAAGTTTCTTAGATGGAATTCTCGCTTTTTTTTATGCATTTCTATATTTAAGCTCATATTTTGTTGTGATGTTTTGTTGCCGGAGTCAAATACCTCATTCGTCAATAAAATCATGATTCATTGTGGCGACGATGGCAGGGTCAGGGGCAGAGGTGGTGGTGTTGACGTTGGCAGTGCTTCATTTGATTTGACGCTTTTTGCCCCAGATCAAAGTGTGGCCATCGGTAAAAATGGTAAACATTTTAATATGCATATTAAATACGCATCGCATGAGAATTTCATTGTAATTCTTATTCTTGTTTGTTATTTTAAGTAAATAAGATTTATGCGACTGCGACGCAATTGGCATGCCCCACAATTAAATAGGGGTAGGAGGATGCGTGTAGATTTATTTATGAGTGGGGCGGGCAGAGATTTGGCTGTTCATTAAAAATGAAGCTTTTGTAAATTGTTAATGAAATAAATCTGTGAACGTGAAAATTCCGACCGCATATGTCAAACACTCAGACAGGCGCAATCAGAAAATGTCTTTTGGCATTTGGCCTGGGTGTGGTCGGATCTATAATTTATGAATGTTATTTATTATCAATAGTAGGCAAGATTTAGTTTAATTTTAGATTTAGTTCCATTGTGCATCGTAAGTTCTAATTAAAATGCAACAAACTGAGCTCTGAGTAGTTTCGTGCGAAAAGGCCGCAACAATTTGTACGGATATAAATTTAAATAAATCTCGATTGGCAAAATCCCTCCACACCGAAACTTTTCCAATAAAAAGCGGTTTATCAGCAAGCAATAGCAACAGCAATGGCAACTGCCACAGCGATGCAAGCATGAACTAGAAAGACAAATCCTTATTGCACATGCCGCATGGCATAAACAAACGATAAAGGCAAACAAAAGGAATGAAAATCTGGAATTTGCCAACAGAAATTGCATTCGCTTGATAACCACAAAATCCGGGTTAATAGTTTTACCATTATTTACCAAACGCTACATTAAGTATACGCAGCGTGTGCTGAGATTTTAGCGTGATTTCAATGAAAGAACAAACAATTGGCAATTACTTTAAAATTTCTAAATATATATGTAAACAATAGCAAATTTTTACTCCATTTACCATTTGTTTGTCGTTTTTTTTTTCGCATTTCTGGCTGTGAATTTATGACCTTAAACGGAAAAACAAATGGTCATAAATCAAATGTGCTAGTCTGGCCACAAAAAAAACCGTTACATAATTCTTTCGCATTTGAAACACAAAATGGGTAAAGGAAGCTAAGACAATGACTCCTCCTTATGTATTTATACATTAAAACTATTAACTTTGTTTTATTATCAACTATTTTAAGGCAGTAGAAATGTCTTTCTTTATAACAAAATCAGTTCTATATTAAGTGTCAATAAACTTTTATTAAACAGTTGTCGAAATTGTAGAACTCTAAATTGTTAAAATTTGATTCAGTATATGCATAATAGTATTATAAATAGGCCATTAAATATTAAAGCTGCAGAACCAGTATAATTTTAATATTCTTAAAATCAAGGTATATTCATTTAAGTGAAAAGATTGCGAGTCTGCCTGTCTGTCTGCTGAAATTACTTTAAAGTCAGTCTAAATTTTAATCCGCTTCTCCAATAATCGTTGTCTTCTCCTACATATATCATTTAAATCTTATGTTTAATATAGTGAATCATAATTTGGTCAAAAATAGATTATTAAAGGGAAAACAAACTTTGCATATGATGAATTTAGATCAGATATCTGGTTGTCATATTAAATGTCATTTTGCCAGTTAACTTTGCAAAAGGCTATTGAATACTAAATTTGCAATAAAAATGCTTATACACATTTATGGATTTCATTTAAATATTTTCTTCACTGTTTGTTCATTTTTTATAAAAGAATGTGTATTCTTGGCAATACAAATGCAATTGCATAGAAGTTCCCTTCTATGTATGTCTACATTAAAGACTTTAATTAAAACACTTGGAATGCATTTTAAAGCCGCATTATTAAGCCTCTGACTTTGAGTTCACTCACATTGTGTATACGCCATGTATGTTCCGCTGATGTCTGTTCTGGCATCGGCGGCGTGTGTGGCTTTTAATTGCAGACAGTCGGGCCATTAAATGTTTTTTATTATACTTCTTTGGCAACAATTTTACTACCAAACGTAGCCAAAAACTGTTTTATACGATTTCATGCACTCTTACGCACAACATCATAAATCTGGCTAAAATTGGGAGGCAGCACATATGCAAAGTTAGTCACGTGGCTAAAACTCGTATATGTATACAGTTATAAGTAATTGAAATAGTTATTCTACAAACTCAATCAAGTGGAATGCTTTTCAATTAAAATCATATTTGAAACTGTAAATTCATATGTGAAATGATAAAATACTTTTTACAAATATTCATATAACAAATAAAATAGAATTCATGAATTAGAAAATGTAAATAAACGTTTTGAATAAAATACATTTTTTCATTTAGTTCTGCAAACGAATTCCTTGTATATAAATAGAACGGCATAAAAAATGAGAGAATTCTTTATGAATAAACAAAGCTGCCAGAAAAAGCATTGAAATAAACAAAATACTGAGAATTTATTTAATTTACTTTATCTATTACCTTTTTTATCCAAAGAGTATTCTAAAAATAGATTCATTAATTAGAAAATTTACTCGAGGTAAAGAAAGTGACGTGTATTTTTATGTGTATTGCCTTGCATTTCACCGGAAATAAAAACTCATAGTTTTGTCTTTTATATACACTTTAAGATTTTTAACATCTTTGCTTAATGTTTAAAGAGTAATTAATTCAAAGACCTAATTATTTCAGATTCTGTCTCAATTCAAAAATCATTTGAAAATATATATAAGAATACAATTGACAAAAAATTGCGATATACTTAATGACATTTTTACATTAAAAATAACAGGAAAAGTATTGATTGCAAATCGCTCTATTTAATGATACGAATCACATTAATATATGTATTAATGGTAACTTATATTAAGTGTTAATCAAAAGTATAAGAGTTAGATAAAGCATTTTAAATAAAATGCACAATTTTTCACGTAATAATTATATTTTTTGAAGTGCTTCGACTTTAACTTTACGCCGCAGAGTGCTTAACTGCCACTAATTAAGCAATAGCAGACACCAGCAACCGTTCCAGTAGGTATAGTTGCTATTGTTCCTTCATTGCCATCTGGACTGGCAAGTGGCAATTTAATTTTTACGAGCCCTTAATGTATCTTTAATTACAAAGCCGCTCGCTCATCACTCCTCTTCTCTGCTTGATCGAATATTTACCCCCAAATTGAGATTAATGGGTGGGTTAGGGACTGGCAGCTCCGTTGGAATATTAACATAACATTAATAAGGGACAACTAAAACAGGAAGTACGCCCTCGCTTCCGTTTGGCTGTCCTGTCAACGGGGAATATGACCGTCAAGATGGCTTAGCCATTTGGGATGAGTCGGTTCTTGCTTTTGCTTTGGCATAAACGAAATATTAATCATTTCGAGTGCCCCCTTGTGACTGTGAAACGGATGAAAACATTTAGGGACACCCACAGTTTAGAGCCACGGCAATTCAATTAACAGCTAATGAAGTAATTTCATCAGGTTTATCAATTAATTTATTTTCATTGTTACGCACATAACATTTACGACTCAACAGGTTTCCCATCATAAAAATGGCAATTGCAACGTTCCTGTACGTCGAGGGCCACTCACATTTACAGATTTTGTTTTCTTTTGTATTAAACAAGGGTCAGCATATAAACACACACATACACCCATACAAACACCCATACAGTTCATTTAGTTATCTATGGATGTGTGTATAGAACTTTGGCAAAAAGTCAGCCCATGAACGTGACAACAGGGCGTATGAGTGAGATCCTTTGGCCAGATTGGCAGTCAAAATGTCTGACACTAGACTTTTATGGCTATTTCTGTTGCTTGACGTTTTGTCTTTACAGCAGTTGCAATTATTTTTTATTGACACGCCGAAGCTGAACTAGCCATAGACAGATGGCATATTAGAATTACAATAGTATTTTCTTGACTATATCTTCATTTGTCTGGCGAAATCAGTGCGCCAAATAAAATGTTGATGCTGTAAATGTTAATTGGAGGGCATGATATCGTATGTATATATATATGGATTCTCAAATGATGATTGTTCACACCGATAAGTGACAAAATTGATCACTTTCAGTGGACTTAAAACAGACATTAAAAATATATACAAGTACAAGTTGTAGGTATACATATATAGAAATGTCTACAATTTAGAGTTGCTTTTATGGTTTTTCATTTTGATTACAAATGACTTTGTCTACTTCTGTTTAGAAATGTAGACACTGTCGGATTATGCCATTGGGGCAAATGGGCAGCAGACGAGGGCAGCATTAAATTTTTCCATTACATAAATGAATATTTGAAATAAATATATTTTTTAATACATTCATACAAATATTAAATGGAATAAAGAGTGAGTTTATCTAATAAACAAATGGAACAATTTACAGTACAGCAAAACATCATTGACATTTTTTGCTAATATAATATTTAGATTCTATTAGAAGCTACCCATATGAGTTTCCTGCTTTATCCTATCCATATTCATTAAACCAGCCCTATTTGTAGACAAGACGCAATAAGTTTTCCTGGCCCTGGGCCAACTATTTCTGGATGAGTGTGGCAACTTTATGGCACACAGGAGGGCATAAGCAGACAAGCAAATGAGACCAATTGCATTTGGGGAACTGGAACTTAACTGTTTTCTCATTTTCATCACTATCATTGCTGTTGCCTGTTATTGGCCAATTTAAACGCCTGCAGCTGTTACAGAGCCTGGCCACCTTTTTGCCTCTGCTTGATGTTTCATTATCTTGTTGAAATTGTTTGCCGTACGATACATTAATAGTTAAACCTTCTGTCTGGCCAAGTCAATTGACTGACCTTGGCAAGGCTCAATGCTTTAAGTTTCTAAATAAATAGAGAGAAAATATAAGTTTAAAGAATTCCCAAGAATGCTATGTGAACAATTTGCGCAGTGAATCAAATCGAAATGTACAGGATATGAAATAAATTGCTGTCATGGTAGAGACAGATTATTGAAGTCCCAAACCAAATGTTCAATTGCTATTGATACTGCAAAATATTGTCATTTCCTGAGCGAATTTGAATGACGGCGATAACTCACCGAGCTAAAGCGAAATTTATGCGTTTACTCTCTTTGGGATTGGTATGAAGCGTCATCATTTTTTTTTGTTTCATCTTTTTGTCCATCCATTTGAGTGATTGTGATTGGCTTTCAGGGGCAGGCTGTACATTCCATTACTGTACAAGAAGTATATATGTTGGCATCATAATCAGTTAGTCAATGTTATCAATTCGAGTCGTAAACAATTTCTTCACGCAATATCCTGCTGACGCCATTGCGTTTGACCCTGGGCCAAATAATTGTCCACAAGTAAACAACAAATTTTGATGTCTTTTTTGTGGGGAGGCATATCAAATTTGGTGTGGCTATAAAAGCACACACAAACGAAATTAAACAAACACTGAAGCGTTGTTAGTCGTTTCCGTTTTCCGGTACAGCAGCCCAGAAGTATGCCACAAAAATGTCCTGCCTACACTATGTATGACCAGGGCCGAGATAATAAACAAATAAATAAGGGTCATAGGTCTATTGTTTATTTGAATTGAAAACTCGGAATTCGAAATAAAAGCTAAACTTTTCCCAAGCAAATCGAATTTAATGTGCCTATGTGAGTTTAGGACACACTTGGGAGAATATCCTTGGAAAATTAACTACCATAAAAAGCCTTGAAACAGACTAACAAAGTGCGTATCTCGTCTTGTAGATTTAATCTAAATCAATATCTTTAGTTTGATATCTATTACTTGTCGACCTCACAAAAAAAATTTTGTTGACGTAATCTAAACTGATATATTTGATATGCAATCTAATCCAACTTTTCTCATCAAAGTAATACTTAAAGCTTGGCAATCGGTATAAACTATAATTATAGATACGTATAATTATTGGTATGAGGCTTGATTCCGTCCCCTTAGACTCATTTAAATACAATACAGATTTTAAGAAAATGGGCAAACCTCAAATTTGATTAAATAAATCAAATATATGGAACAATAAGAAATAAACACACATCTATTTTCAGTTTATTACGTATTCACAAGTTTTAATTCACATTTGAAATGCATTTACTTTGCATTTTCTAGCTAAGACTATTTTTCAATCCATTGTTTATTTTACATTGTTTTATATATATTACAATGATACATAAATCACTTGATGCTATTGGTGGCCGTTGATTCGGTAATGTAGTTTGACAACCAATCGCCTACCTGAGCCTTATTCAGTTCCAGCCATTTAATGTTGGCTTTGACCTTCTCCAGAGCTTGTTGACGTGCTGTAGTCCCGGCTCCAGCTTCTGGGTATTTCTCGAAGAAATGTTGCATCTCTTCCAGCTTGGTTTGTGTGTGGAAGCGAGCCGTAATGGTGGGAATAAGGCGGCCCAAAGTACGTTCATTTATGCCAAAGCGATCGACCAGTTTCTCCCAATTCTCTCGTACGTAGTCCCAGATCAGACTTTGTCCCACAGGGTTGGTTGAAATATATCCAAGTAGCGTAAAATAGTCCTGACGACGCACAATTTCCTCATCCCAAGCCAAATTGATGTAACGCTGCAGCAACCATGGAACCTTGACAGCGGCCAGGGCGTTCATCAGCTTAAGTTTCTCCTGAGCATCCGATTCGGTAAGATACAGCTGGTAAACCTGATCCCAGGCGGCTTCTGTATTCACTTGCTGCAAGCCATAGTAATAGACAACATCGCGTATATCGGGGCTGGGACGTGTGGCAGGGCTGGCTAGCCATTGGTTAAACAGTGTAGCTGCTTGCTGCAAGGAACTCTCGTGCCCCACTTTACATGCAATGCTTAGGACTTTAATACGCAGCCGACTGGAAAGTGTTAAAGTTTTCAGTTAATCAAATGTTTACATATGTTGGTATAAAGGACATACTTCTCCAGATGAGCAGTGCCTACAGTGAAAGTAAGCTGCTCTACAATTGGTTGCAAAAGCTTGCGTGCATAAGTTGTAAAGTTGCTGAATAAATCGGTGTAGTAGAGTCGGTTGCTCAACTGTGTTAACCAAGATGTGCCCACACTCCAGGGCACATAGTCCGTCTCACTTTCCAGATAAGTGCTCAGATCTAGAGCCAGGGCAAAAGTCAGCTGTCCGGCATCAGCCAGAGTACTGGCATCGTTGAGGAGATGCGCACGGTCAGCAGTGCTGAAGGTTTCGCGCGATGCCTTAACCGCATTTGTCAATTCAGTCCATTGTTCAGCCGCATAGTTAACACGATAATAGCCCACTTGATCCTTGTTAAACTTAATCCAACTGGTTGCACCTGTTAGACTAATGATAATTTCATTATCATTGTGATTGAAAATTGTGCTTTGCACTTCGTTGCTGATGCTGCTCGTATAGGTGATGGGGATGGACCAGTGATAACTAAAAGGAATTTTCAAAACAATTGTCAATTATATACCTTAAATGTTAAAGTTAAGTTACTTACTTGAATGATGATGGCTCCACCTCAACATCATAATCATCCTGATTGGCAAGGAAACGTTTTTGTGTCAATTTATAATTGTTTCCCTCCTTTACCACATCGACCACAGGGAAACCCATTTGCTCCGTCCAAGTTTGCATAATTAGTCTTAATAAAAATATTATTGAAGTAAAAAATTTGTACGTGATTTATAATGTTTTATCCACTTACTTAACATCGAAATCCAGACCCTCTTCCTCCTCGACGGTGTTGAAATAATCCTCAGTGGTAGCAGTGCCATAGATGTATTTACGGAGATAGCGTGTAGTAGCGTTGCGAAGTTTTGGCTCACCTACCAAATTCTCACACATTCTTACCACAGATGCGCCCTTGGAGTAGGTAATGGCATCAAAGTATTCAGTGATTTCAGCGGGACTCAGTACTGGTTTGACCACTGGATGAGAGGCTAAAGTAGCATCCGTTTCCATCACTGGGTGGAGCTCTTCGATAACAAACTGATTGTGCATGTCCCATTCAGGATGCATGTGATCGGCACCCTTGTATTCTATGAAGGAAGCAAATCCTTCATTTAGCCACAAATCGTCCCACCAGCCCATGGTAACTAAAATAAGAAAAATTACTTAGTTAAATCCATTTTAAGAACTAGTTTTAGCTACAACTTACCCAAATTACCAAACCATTGATGGGCCAACTCATGGGCAATCACCACAGCCACACGTTGCTTGTTCACACTGGAACTAGTTGTCGCGTCATAAAGTAAAGCTGTCTCTCTGAATGTCACAAGACCCCAGTTTTCCATAGCACCCGAAACAAAATCGGGAATGGCCACCAAATCCAATTTGGGCAGTGGATAGGAAATATTAAAGTAATTAATATAGTAGGCAGTGATACCAGCACCAGTGTCCAAAGCATATTGAGTCTTCTCCACTTGGGCAGGTGGAGCGTAGACTCGCATTTCAATTGAGGTATCCTCAACTGTTGTCGTCTTGTAGGCAAAGTCCGAAATAACAAATGCAGCCAAATAGGTACTCATTGGTACACTTTCCGAGAAAGTTACTTCAGTCAGATCGCCAACGACCTCCTCCGATGCTACCGGCATATTTGATAAAACATGGTACTCATCTCCGCTGGGCCTGGCGATGGTGATTGTAAATTGTGCTTTCAAAGCTGGTTCATCAAAGCAGGGGAAAGCTAAACGGGCATAGGTAGGCTCAAATTTCGTGCTGGCAATCCATCTTTGAAATAAAGCAAATATAATAGGAGTTAGCTGATGTACCAAAAGAAATATATATACATATATGCTAGAGTTAGTTATTCAATTGCATGCATTAGGTTGTTAGTAGCGTCGCCACTACCTGGTGCGATTTTTCAGCGTGTCCAAATATGAACTTTGATACAAGCCCGTAATGCGGTCCGTTAATGATCCGGAGAAATTCAGTCGCAGGCTATAGTTTCCCACATCGAGTGGCTGTTCAAATTCGGTCACCCAGTATTCATAATCTGGATATGCGAATGTCAAAGATGGTGCTACACTTTTCAATGGTGTTCCGGAATCATCCAAATGCTGCACATCTGCAGTGCTCACATTTAGTTGTTTAATGTGCACGGGTATAAAGGCAATTGGCTCCAGCACCTGAAGCTGGATATTGATGTTGCCCGTGTAGTTTTTTTTATTGAGATCGGGACGTAGTTGCAGGTTATATTTATGCGGCTTCAGTTCCTTGGGTAGACGGTATGTCAATTTTTGCAATACTTTGCTGGCTGATTTTATGGCGGGTGGGATGGTGGCCATGACTGTGAAGAATTTGATTGTAGCTGGCACTCGAGTGGTTGAAGAACGATTATCTGGTGGGTTGTCGATATTTATCAGTAAAGAAAATTAACTAATCTATAGACTTCTTTGTTCATCTGACGAACCACAACAAAACGCAGAGAGCATTTTACAACAACAAAGCCGCAGCATTTGCAACTATCGATTTAAAGATTTATCGTTATTCTATCGATATTAATCGATTAAGTAGTCAATCAGTTAGGAATAGTATTCGATTCACCCGCAATATTTAAATTGCATATTAAGGTAACAATAAATTACTTTTAAATGGAAATCAAATCTTTTGTGAAATTTATATTAATAATTAATCATGAAAGAAAATCTAATAATTCCAATGGAAGAAAATAAACATAAGGAGACCTGCGACTAGTTAGTTTAAATTTTAAAAAAGTTAGACTGCATAATATATATGTGTATAGATTATGAAACTATACTTCCAACTTTATAAGGAGACTAACATTCTTCAAGTGTCCCATATTTTGTTCGACATTTCAACAACTGGCTAATGATTTAACAAACCTGTAAAGACGCTTAGTATTGGCTTGGTGGATAAAAACTGATCACGATCCACATATATGGTCCGTATATTGGAATCTAGGCTTGCTGCTTGACTACTGTTCGCCTGTTGCTTTTGATGATCATCGGCTATGTTTTTCCCAACATAGACGAGAGCGCCCAACAGGAAACCACAGAGCACCAGTAGGAACACGCAGAAGGCGACCAGTGTGAGAATCGTATTGCTTGGCGATTTATGTTGTGGTCGATGTGTGTCCTTGATCCGATGATTGTCGTCTGTGGAGAGGCTGCTACGTGGGCGCACGTTTTTCGGCGCATACATGCCGTTGACTTTTTTTTAAAACTTATTGTTAACTAGATTATATACACCGGTAATAAGTGACTCAGCAAGCTATTAAAAAATAAAAGTTGACTAATTCAATATTTAGTTTATTATCAACCCGACAAATGTCACTGCCACAAGCTCCAATTAAAAAGTATTTCAAATTTTATGTTATGCTATCATTTTATCATGAACTGAACCAAACTGCAATCCGTTATGGCATTGACAAGTGTAATTCGAGAGCGACATAAACAGACGGGGACCGAATTACACATATCATCATTATCAACAAATTCAACACTTTTTTTTATGCCTCTACATAAACAAACTTCAATTTGATGTTGCTGTTGGTTTGGATCAGCTTCCGTCATCATTTTGACGATTGGCGATTGGAGTTGGTTTTAATTCCATCAATCAGATGTAATTTCTGCCCCTTCTACGGTCACGTAATAAAAATGATCATTTCATGAAATTGTAACTACCTCGACTTTAACATCGACATCGAGTTCGAGTGGTAAGTAAACCGCAAAGTTGCATTACAAATTTTCCCGGCTTGTTGCAATGATACGGCGAGTAGCGCCTATGCAACCACAGGCCACTTTCTATTGAGACGTTGGCGTTTTGCGATTGATTGATGGCAAAGGTTGTTGGCTTTTTCTTTGCCAGTCAATTTGCTCTGAGAAAGATGCAGTGATTAGCTATGATATATAAGGAGAACAATATTCAGGATATACTACACCCAATTGCCCGAAATGAGGAAAGACATGAGCGAGTGGGAAGAATATGCTAATTTTATTTAGCTGTCAGTCAATTGTCTGAATAGTTTCTGCATCTCATGCCTCATCATTTGTTAAAGCTTCCTCCACTGATGATGACAAACACCACTGATAATCATAATCATGACGATGCTAATGATAATAATGATGATCATGATGATGCAATGATGGTCTGCCTTGGCGTTGACTCAATTAAGCCGCGCACACAAAAGCCACAACAAAAAAATTGCATGACTACCTTATGATCATAAAGCCAAATACTGCATACAATGGAGCAAAGTTGTAAAATATCTTTTTCATATATTGCATATACATATGTATATGTATTGCTTCTTGGTTATACCTATTTCAAAGTTGATCTAAATAAGCCGACTAATTAAGACTTGTGACATAAAGTCAAATGAATTTTCATTTAATTTCTGTGCACAAGTTTAATGCCCTTAGAACGCTTTGCGGTGCCACTTATAAAGTCGCTTTTTAATATATTTTCAAAAAAATAAAACTGTAAAACACGTTCATTAACTTTTTAGGGTCATAACTTTCACAAATAATGTCGAATAAATATCAAGAGAAATGTAAATTATTTGTCGTTTACGTGACAAGTGCGACCCACAAACACCCAAAACACAACAACAACTTCAGTAAATTTCAACCTATAATTCCTAGAGTTTAAACCAACTGGAGTGACGTATGGCCAAGTGAATGTTTACGTGCTGGCAATTTTGATTATTTGTTTAAAACAAAAAGAAATACAAAATAGCAAAAAAAAAAAAATATGCATTTAATAGTCAAACAAAAGACAATGAAATGATTACCACAATTTGCATGTTTGGGGTTAACCATATGCAAAATAATTTCATCAATATCAATCAAGAAATTGCATAATACAAATGATTCAAATACTTTTTTTTGCATAATACAACTGATTCAAATACTTTTTTATATATATAAGTTACAAAAATTGTTGATAAATAAAAAATAAATTTTTGTTTTCACTTTAATACACTTCACAATTCTAAGGTTCATTCCCATCATTAAAAAAAAAAAAATGAAAATTAAGTATTTGTCCAGAATGTAGCCAAGAAGAATGAAAAAGAAATCAGTGTCAATGAAAATGAAAGAAATAAAAAAACAAGGTCTAGTCACCCAACACTTGATACCCTTTACTATAATCTAATTAAGTATATGACGCTCCAAAACAACAAGAAATAAATACCATAAAAACTGATCATTAATATCAAATTATACAAATTTTGTTTAAAGAATACAATTTCTGTATAAAATCTACTTCTATGAGATTGGACTAACAGATAGACATACTTTTGATTGGCTTAGTATACTCTATGGGTATAGGGTATAAAAACAACGTTGGAACGCTACCCACGTTGTTTAAGCTTTCGAGAATAAAAAACAAAACAAGAAATAAATGTCCAACAGCGTCAAGTGGCTGGTACTAGTCAATGATGTCTTATGTCGACCCATTTCGTTTGGGTATCTTCTGAAGAAAGTCATTTCTCAAGCTAATACAAGTACATGAGGCATTTGAGGTGCGCATGATTGGACGTTTGTGGCAAGAGCAATGCATTTGGTTATGGTTCGCTATGGCCATGCATTGGCCGATTTAAGGCCAAGAACTTGCGTGGCAAGTGAACTATGCATGAAAGAGACTCCGGCGACTGAATCTGTTGACGATGCCGAGATGCCGAAGCCTGTTTTTGGTTTAACTGATGAATGGCAGGGGGAAAGTGGTGAATGGGTTGGTTTAAGGGGTGGGGCAGAGGCAGAGAAAAATAACAGACGCATGCTGCTCTGTGTTGCAACCTGTTTTGCCTGCGTGTTAGCCGGAGTGGCCATTGTGATATCATTTTGCTGTTATTTATTGTATTTATTGTTGAAAGTCAAAGTTGGCATATAAAATTCAATGTGATACATATTTAAAATCTGCTTGCGGTTCGGTTCAATGCGCACTCAATTAGAACACACAGAGATCCATAACGGTGTCTGGGCTTAATTCAATGACAATGACAGAATTGCTTAAAATGGCAGTGAATTTAACGGTATCGAAATGATTTGAACTATTTTTATTTTTTATATTATTTCTTTGGGACTTTTCTAACTTTTGCTTTGCTTTTGCTCGAATACTATATTTAATTTACAGTTACAGATTTCCGTTTGTCCACTTAGATCATATTATTCACACAATTTGATAACGGCAGATTATGTTGCCTTAAGGTTCACTTGATTTAAATCTATGTATATCTATAAGTTAGTCCCGCGCACTTTTCCCATTCGCAAAGACGCGCGCGCTTAGACAACGACCGTCCCGCACAGGTTGAAACTTCCAACTGAAAGCAGCGGTCTGAAGCTATATCATAAGCTTTTCATGAAAGCAAAGCTTTCATTGAATAACAGCTGAGACCGGCTTGTGGTCGACCAACTCTAATGGCATGCATTAGGGGTATTCAATATTCTTATTGCTAGCTACTTACGTTTTATCGCCAGATTCAGCTGCATAACTGCTTCTATATGCACCCGTTAGACTCTCAAGATTACAATCGAAGCTGGCCGATAGTGTGTAGGCCTTGTTTAAGCTGAGCACCTCCTTTAGCTTAATCATGAGCAGCTCACGCGTTTCATCCACATACCATTCATCGATGGCAATCCGCATACGTGCCATCATGTTTAGTATACTAATGCTATGCACTTCCAATTCCTTGGAGTGCAGCACTATCAAATTGGTTACATTGTTCAACTGGAACTGAATGGAGACGGTACCTTCACAAGCGCCTGTTTCAAGATCAGGTTGTATGTAGAGCCTATACTTGATGGGTCTTATGTGTTCCGGCAGGCGCCATTCAATCTAAGTACATAGATAAAGTTATAAAGATTGCACAAGTTATCCAAGAAAATGTAATTAACAATATACTGATAAGCCTCATACTGGACTAAGGTCAAGTCGTAAATAAAGCTTAGTCATAACGTAAGAAATATGATTATATTTGCTCCACTTTGTATTTTCAATTTTAATTTAAATATTATTTTTATTTTTATTTAAACTTAATACTAAGTATTATCTTTTAATTTTCTTCTTCAATATTATTAAATTATTTATTTGTAATTTTGTTGGATATCTCAGTCAGAATATTCGCTTGTATATAATCCTCAAGAACATCCAATTTCATTCTTGCCTCCTCCAACTGCAACCATAAATTATCCCTATGGACAATCACAAGGACGAGGGCCACCGTCAAGCAGGTGGATAATAGGCCAAAAAATATGGCAACACGTTCCGCCGTGATTCCATCTAATTATTATTGAAAATGTTCTTTGATTCTGACAAATTTATCTATGTATATGTATATTTTTCCATACCCTTTATATTCTGTTTAAAATTTCCCATTACGAATAATAAACTGTCCTCTGGCTACCAGCAAACTGACTAAACTGACCAATTATTTGACTAATGCTTTTAACGAAAAGACTTAAATGGAACCGATAAGCACTTGTATACCCCACACTATGGGGAAATATGATAAAATAAAAAATAATTTGAATTGGTGGCAGTGCCGACTTTACGATGTCCAGACAACATTCTAGTTATTGGTTGTAAAAGTAAACTTTGCTGGGAATTTTTGTTTTATTTATCTTTTGGACTTACCGCTTCAGGATCGGGTAATCCAGTTGGTAATGTTGGATAGATGGGATTGACACCAGTTGATGTTGAACCGGGAGTAGTAGTACTACCAGGAGAACTACTACCAGGAGAAGTTTCACCAGGAGATGTTTCACCAGGAGAACTTCCACCTCCTCCCGGTGTAGTTCCACCACCGGGCGTACTACCTCCGATTGATGTCGAACTACTCTCCGTCGATGAAATGGGATTATCTGTTGTAGTTGTGGTACTAGTTGTTGTCGTTAACTCTGTTAATATATCAAGTTTATCAAGTGCATCCTGCAATTCGCTCTCCAAATCAGCTTTTTGCACTGCCAACACAATGGTAGAGACACAAAAAGCGGTTGTAGCCAGTCCAAAGAATATGGCCACAACCTTGACTGTCAGCCCTGATATTAAAAAGTGGTTTTTTAACTTATTACAACACTTTATTTTGTCTTAATTTAAACTTACAAGCAACCATATTGCAAATAGAAATCCTTTATTTTAGGAACTCAAAAACCAAATAATGCTTCCACTGCACTGGACGTTAAGTTTTAGACTAAATACAAGTAATCAATCTGACCAAACTATTTGGACTTGATAAACAGATTACTGGCCGATATCTAAATATTTCATATAACTCGCTCATGATCCATGACTGATATAATATCTATATGATCCCAAATAATTTATACAGTTTTATGTTTATTATGTTGCCATATATCGAGTTTAATTACTGGACAGTCTGACGAGTCATGTCATGATTCCTTATTTTACATTCACAATTTTATCGCTTGCTATCAAATTTCAATCGCTAAATTGAAGAATAAAATAAAAACTCATGGTTTTATTTATGATTTGATTTTGGTATATTTATTTTATTGAACTCGAGGGATATTTTTTCCATTTTCATTAATTGGCCCTTTTTTTCGATTATGCAATAAAAATTGCGGCTATTTAAGCATTTTATTATAGATAAAAAAACAAGTTTACAATGTGGTTTTTTCCTGGTCAATTGAATTTCAATGGCGTTGACGTGCCACTAAGCCAATTACTGATATCGTTGGTATTCTGCTCCAGCCATTGAATGTTGTACTTGATCGTTTCCAAGGCCACTGACCTGGAGTTGGCACCAGCTCCGGCCTCCGGATATTTAATATAGAACTGTTCAACTTCCTCAAGTTTCACCTGAGTGGCAAAGTTTTTGGTTATCTGAGCAATTAGACTGCCAAAATTACGATTGTTTAGATCGAAACGTGTCGTTAGTTCTGGCCAGTGCTCCCGATAATATTCCCAAACGACTGGTTCACCTACAGGATTAGCCGCAATATATTGAACACAAGTGAAATAATCTTGAGATCTAACAACACTCTCATCTTCTGAAGCCAAATCTAGTAAACGATAGAGCAACTGGGCGTCTTGTACACCAGATAGACCATACATAAGTTTCACTTTCTCGCTGGCATCAGTTTCCGCCTGGAAGAGATCGAATAGCTTCTCCCAAAGGGATTCGCTACTCAATTGTTGCATGCCATAATAGTAGACAATTTCACGCAAATCGGGTGAAGGACGATTGGCAGCTGTAGGATTCTCTATCCAAGTGTTAAACAGTTGAGCAGCTTGAGTTAGACAATCGGGCAGACCCAAAGCACAGGCAGCTGAGATAATGGAAACACGCAGGCGACTGCAAAAGAAGTGACAAAATATTATAATTCAACAATTTTAAAAATAAAAATACTAATTGAACTTACTTATTCAAATGATTATCTGCATCGACTGTCCATCCTACCTCCTGGTAAACAGTAGTCAGCAAAGAGCGTGCATAGGTCAAATAAGAAACATAGACATCATTGAACATAAGACTACGATGGAGGGATTTTAGTTTATCGGCAGCCACATACCAAGGGACAAAGTCACGTTCCAGGCTCAAATAGGCAGTCATTTCTAGGGGAATGCGATATGACAATTGACTAGCATCGGCCAGGGCAAATGCATCGTTTAATAGATGTGCCCTATCTGCTATATCAAACCGATTGACATCGGTTATCAACTCTTGTATTATTAAACCCCAAATATCCTCATCGTAGTTAACACGATAATAGCCCATTTGATGAATATTTAACTTTATCCATTTCACATCAGCATTTACAACCACGCCAACCAAATCGTTATTATATGGAAAGATTAAACTACTTGGCTCTTGATCGCTTGCAAATGTATCCAGAATATAAGTGATTGGTACGCTCCATTTATAATTGAATTCACTTGTCTGGAACTCTTCGTCGTAGCTGGCCTTGTTGGATAAGAAACGTTGCTGGGTAATGGTGAAACCGGTATCACTAGACCGGGTGACATTTAAAACTGGATAGCCCATTTGTTCGGTCCAAGTGCTCATCAAAAGTTTGACATCATAATCAGTGACCAGGGCGGCAACCTCTGACACGAAATCATCGGTCACTGTGTTCAAATATTGATACTTTGTAAGATAATTTGTGACTGCCTCTTCAAAGATTTCTGAGCCCACAAGATTCTCCAACATACGTATTACCGAACCGCCCTTTTCATAGCTGATTGTGTCAAAGATTGCAGTAATTTCATCAGGAGTTTTTACCTCCTGCACAATGGGATGGGATGAGAGTTTGGCATCATAGACCAAAACGGAATGCAGCGCAGCAGTTTGGAATTGTTCCAACTAAAAGATGAGTGATAGAATAATTAATAAATAATTAATTCACTTGGAACTGGATAAACCTACCATTCCCCAATCGGGATGAACGGCATGTACACCCTTATATTGCATAAATCGTGCAAAACCCTCATTTAGCCAGAGATCATTCCACCAGTTCATTGTGACCAGATTTCCAAACCATTGATGGGCTATCTCATGAGCCAATACACTGGCAATCGATTGTTTATTGGCAGTGGAACTGTAGCTCTCATCATAGAGCAATGCCGTCTCGCGATAGGTGACCAAACCCCAATGTTCCATGGCATTTGATGCAAAATCGGGTATGGCAGCCATATCCAATTTTGGCAGTGGATATGGTACTTTATAATACTGAATATAGTACTCGGTTACTGCAGCTCCAAAGTCAATGGCAAATTGAAGTTTATCCAATTGTTGTGGCGTGGCATAGGCGTGCATAGTAAAATCATCACCAATACCATTGGCATTCACAATTGTATTCTTTGAATCAAAATCTGAGACAATAAAACAGGCCAAATAAGTGCTCATTTTTACACTAGTCTCAAAAATAACTTCAGTATTTTCCCCCAAATAACTGCTCTCCTGCAACAGAGAATAGAGAGAGTTCAAATCGATTGGCTAACAAGAAAATATCAAATAATTATTTACTTACCTTTTCTGGCATATTGGAGACTGCATGATATGATCCAGTTGGATGGACTACAGCTATCTCAAAAGTAGCCTTGAATGCTGGTTCATCGAAACAAGGGAAAGCCTGTCGTGCATAAGTTGGCTCAAATTTCGTAGTAGCAATATTTCTAGAAATTGAAATATAAAATTCATTGCATATTTTCAGGCATTGATATAAAATGGCTGCCTCACCTTTGACCACCGGCTTCTGTTTGATAAGAGCTGCTGTAAAGGCCAACTAATTTGTTCAACATTTGTCCATTAAAGACAATACCTAAGGTAATGGATGTATTTTCTGTTAATTCCTGTGTCAAGGTTATAATCAAAAGTTGACGCTGCGTGTCCAATACAAAATTATCAACTTCATAGTTCAATACATAGACGCTGGTTAACTCCAAGAGATAAGAGTGCAAAATAATTTGATTAGTGCTTTCCAATACACTAATACTAATCCTTTCCTGGCCAGTAAAGTTGCCCGTCTCTACATTTGGATGCCATTGGATTTGATAATGTGTAGGCTCCAGCGATGTGGGTAGGCGATAATCTATCTAAAAAGAGTGAGTGAAAGAGAGTGATATTATTATTTTAACATTTGCGATAAGGGTAATTAGTTAGTTTACTTCATCATCACGCCTCACACGATCCTTGGCCAATCCACTTGAGCCCGTTCCCAACGACTCGTACATTTCAATTTTTGCCTGAACATCAGCCAAATCAGCCTCCAAATGGGCAAGTTGCACTGCAACCACAACTGTGGCAGTGGCAAATGCCACCACCGCCCAACTTAATATCACCTGCAACCAATAGCCCGTTAAAAACATCTTCACTAACCCAAATGCGGCAAGTAACTGAAAAGGGTACTGGCCAGCAACGACTCAGTTGGCAGTTGCCTCAATAACTCTTTTTGATTGTATTGCACTTGAATTGTTTTATATCCCCATTCAATCATTTAGCGATAATTTTGGGCCTACATAAGTTATGATTATGACCAGCAAAAACGGTAATGGGGAAACAACTAAACTAATGGACGGACAATGAATCTGCACAGAGTGCGGCACTGGAACAGCTACAATTAATAAATGTCAATTCAATTATTTCCCAGTATCACAAAATAAAAAAACAAACAAAAAAAAGGAAACCAATAATCATAGATATAGCCAGTTATCAGCGATAGTACTAAATGTATGTATAATCGATTTTAACTTGTTACCCAATGGGTCTAAATATGTATGCGGTTAACTGAACGTAATTGCTTATTTATAGAGCTGTAATTTGTTTTTTCCCATAACTGGGTCTAATCTTTATTTTTTAAATGGTTCTCCACATTCCCATAGTTTGTTTATAGTCGCAATAAGATAATTAATTGAAAGGAATACTTTTTTACAACATAATGTTCAATTAAATTAGCTTTTTGGCCTCTTGTTGTTTGTCCAGCCAGGCGTCAACGTTATCAAGATTCTCTTGTAGCCACACAATGTTGTTCTTCACCGTCTCCAGAGCACGCACACGGGCCGCAGTGCCAGCTCCTGCCTCGGGATACTTTTCGAAGAAATGTTCCATCTCCTCGAGTTTCGTTTGTGTACTAAAGCGAGCTGTTATCGATGGTATCAGATTGCCCAAATATCGTTCGTTAAGGCCAAAACGATCAACCAATTGCAACCAGTTCTCTCGCACATGATCCCAAACTAATGGCTCACCCACTGGATTGGCTGCTATGTATATCAAGCAGGTGAAATAATCTTGTCCACGTACATATTCCTCATTCCAGGCAAGATCTATATAACGCTGCAATAACCATGGCTCCTGGACAGCTGACAATCCGTACATCAATTTGGATTTCTCACTGGCATCATTCTCGATGACAAACAAATCCCAAACTGATTCCCAAATTTCCTGATTGCCAACCGATAACATGCCATAGAAATAAATAATTTCCCGAACATCCGGACTGGGTCGTACATCCGGATTGGCCAACCAACTCTTGAACTGCAAACCAACCTCTGTGAGGCAAGATTCTAGACCCAGAGAGCAGGCAGCACTCAATGAAGTAACACGAAGACGACTGCAAAATGAGTGATTAGGTAATTTATCGTTTTGAAAATCAGGAACAGGACTTACTTGTTTAGATGATCCTCACCCACAGTCCAGCCAAGGGACGTGTATATTGGTTCAATCAACTCTGTGGCATATGCCTTATATTTCTTATAACTACCCGTATAATATAATGTACGTTTTAGGGATGTCAATTTTGAGGCAGCCACACTCCAAGGCACATAATCCTCCTCCTTTTCTAGATACTTGGTCATATCGAATGCCGTTTCATATGGTAACTGTGTGGAATCGGCCAAAGCGAAGGCATCATTCAACAAAGATGCACGATCTCCGGCACTAAAACTTTCAGGTTTTGCCACAAGTTCATTGGCCAATGCTTCCCACAATGAATCATCATAGTTTACGCGATAATAGCCCACCTGATCAATGTTAAACTTGATCCAATCTACAGCACTGCTCAGGGTTATGGTGACTGTTGAGGGATAAAGTTAAAGAAGATGCCATCAGTTCAGAGATTCACATTTGCATACATATGATCCCACTTACTTTCGCTCTGATCGTAATAAAACCAAGCCCGCTGCACTGCCGCACTGGCACTGGTGGCATATGTGATGGGTATTGACCAGCGGTAGCTACAAAATGTATAAACAAACAAAAGAAATGTACGGAAAATTAACATCAGATATGCCCCACATGCAACTCACTTGAATTCCGAATAATCGTGCTCTTCATTATAGTCATTGGGATTGGCCAAGAAGCGTTTCTGTGTCAATTTGTATTCAGTGTTCGAGATCTTCTCTATCGTGACAACTGGCAAACCCATCTAAAATATAGAAAAACAAATGGTTAGAACAAATTATAATATTACCTTGTTTAGAGATAATTGATTACCTGTACAGTCCATGTCTCCATAATAGCGGTAACATTATAGTCCAAATCCAATTTATCTATTTCAGCAAAAAAGTCGGCAGTTTCAGCGGTTTTATATTTATATTCATTTAGATAATTGGTAACTGCCTGACGGAAAGTTGTCTCCCCAAGGAAATCCTCAACCATACGTACCAAGGATGAACCCTTGGAATATGTAATGGTATCAAAAATTTCCGTTATCTGATCAGGATTCTTAACGGTTTGTATAATGGGATGAGAGCCTAATGTGCCATCTAAGGTCAATACTCCATGCAAAGTGCTGATAATAAATTGATTACGCTGGGGGGAAAAAAAACACAAAAACAATTTAAACAATTTTTGGAATTGTTATAAATGCCAAAACTCTTACCATTTCCCATTCTGGGAAGACTGAATCCACACCAATATACTCTATAAAACTGGCAAAGCCTTCATTTAGCCAAAGATCATTCCACCAATTCATAGTAACTTTAAAAGGGGAAAAAATTATTATTAATCTGTGATTAATTGAGAGATAAAACTTACCCAAATTACCGAACCACATGTGAGCAAATTCATGGGCAATTACACTGGCAATCCTTTGCTTATTTGTAGCCGAACTTGTCTCAGCATCGTACAACAGTGAAGTCTCGCGATATGTGACCAAACCCCAATGTTCCATTGCACCCGAAACAAAATCGGGAATAGCTGCCATATCGAGCTTTGGCAATGGATACTCAATTTGGAAATACTGTATATAATATTCAATTACACCTTTGCCCACATCCAAGGCAAAATCCGTTTTATCTAGTTGCTCGGGTGTGGCATAGACACTCATGGTGAAGGTGTCACCAATTCCCTTGGTATCGATTTCCACTTTCTTTGCCGTAAAATCGGATACAATAAAACAGGCCAAATAGGTACTCATCGGCACACTCTCTGAGAATATCACTTCGGTGAATGCACCTTGATTAACCTCCGATTCAATATTCATGTTGGAAAGAGCATGATAATTTCCATCCACTGGATGCACTAGAGTTATCTTAAAACTAGCCTTCAGGGCAGGCTCATCAAAGCATGGGAATGCCTGTCTTGCATATGTTGGTTCAAATTTCGATGTGGCTATCCATTTACGACTCTCGTCCGCCTTCACATATGAGGAGCTATAAAGACCAACAATTTTTCCAGCCATTGAACCCTCGAATCCTAAATGCAAATCAATTTTACTGTCCACAGTCAATTGTTCTGCCAGTTCGATAATTAAAAATTCAGTAACCGGATCGAAAATGAGTTCTTTGATTTCTACTGACGAGTAGTCAGATTTTAGAACCGATTGACTGGTTATGTTTAAGTACAATGAATGCAAAATAATCTTATCTGTGGCTTCGTTAACTGTAATGGTAATGATTTCCTGTCCATCGAATAGCCCCGTCTCGACATTCGGAAAGAGATAAAGATTGTAATTGGTTGGCGTTAAAGCACTTGGCAGACGATAATCGATTTCATCTTCCGGTGCTGTTGTAGTAGTTGATGTTGTTGGGGATTGAGTGGAAGTCGTTTCTCCTGGTGCTAGAGAGGAAGTTGTATCTCCTGGCGCTAGAGAGGAAGTTGTATCTCCTGGCGCTAAAGAGGAAGTTGTATCCCCTGGCGCTAAAGAGGAAGTTGTTTCTCCTGGCGCTAGAGAGGAAGTTGTATCCCCTGGCGCTAAAGAGGAAGTTGTTTCTCCTGGCGCTAGAGAGGAAGTTGTTTCTCCAGGCACTGTAGAACCAGTTGATTCACCAGGACTACTGCTAGTTGACGATGATGTGGTTGGGCTCACTGTAGTCGTTTGCAAGCCCGCTTCCAAAAGATCTAGTTTCTCCTGTGCCTCGCGTAGATCACTCTTCAGTTCAGCTTTTTGCACTGCCAATACAATTGTGGATACGGTAAATGCAGTCAATGCGAGGCTCAAGCCAATTGCAACCAATTTAGCTGTTATTATCATTTTAAGGCCGCAAAGTTTCGCGCTCGTTAATCCAACACGGACAAAAACTATAGCGCTACTAAGCTCTATCAATGAGAGTTAGCCGCAAGGTAACCATTCTACAAGTGGGCCCTATATTTTAATTGGTAACGTGCGATGAGATACGGGCAACGCACTGATTGCTAATCTAATCGACAAAAAACCTCTAAATTCATTCTCCATCAGAAACCAAACATATGTATGCACATACATACATACTTACGTATATATATTAGCTAAACAAATATGCGAATTTATGGGCCAAATACGTTAGCCGTGTGCTTTGATTAGAAATGCCAAAAATCTGCTCGTTTTCCCCAGTTCTTTTATTTTTCAAAAAAAAACCAATGCCGGCGCCTAAAGTTTCCAATTCTCTAAACTCCATATGTGGGTATAAGTGTATTTGTGTGAGTGTGAGTGTTTGAGTGAGTGTGTAACAACCAATTCAATAATTTTTTTATACTCTACCTGAGTATCGCTATATTTTGAGTGCATATGTGTGCGTGTGTGTGGTGTGTGTATTATCCCGGCGCTTAGGTACTAAAAAACCCTTTTCCGGTACTACATTACTCCGACCTAATTAGAGAATTTTGGTATTTTCATTGTGTTAAAACCCAAATAAAGTATTTTCCAGGCATATTGTGAACTCTCTGGGAAACCAACATTTTGTTGACTTTGCCCCTATATCGTATGTTAAATGAAATGCATTTTAGAAATACAGTTTATAAACATTCAATTAGAGTTATAAAGATATATATGTGGTTTTTATAAAAACTCTCTAAAAAGTATTGATATTAACTTGATTTTGGATTATTAAACCTATCTTTTTTTGAAGAGAATTCTATAGGAATCAGAGAGAGAGAAGAATTATTTGTTATAATTTTTCTATATAAATATGTATCTCTTGGGTAACAAGAAGAACATAAAATTGTTCTTATCTACTATATAATAAATAAAAAATGGAAATAAACTCAAATTGTTGACTTTAAAATGATTTTACACAAATAATAAGTAGCAATTTCAAAATTGGAAAACCTTAAGAAAGCAACCAACATTTAACATTTATGTTATTAAATTTTAAATATAAGATTATAAAATAAATATAGGTATACAATAATATGAAAATTGCAATATTAATGTAAAAATTCATTTAATTCACTTATTTCACTACATACTAGAATAAAAGAAAAAAGAAATGCAATATATTCCTTAAAAGATCAAAATGTATTATATTTTCATATTATATTAAAAATACAACTACAAACTGGTTTTATTTATTAAACATTTCAAAATTATATTAATTATTGTATATGTTACCAAAGAGAACAAAGAATGCATTTTCCTCTCAATAATGCTTAAAACCATTTGGGACTAATCCCGGCATTAACTTTTGCCGGAAATACCAACAACAATTCCGACTTCATCCCGGGGTATTCACAACAGCTTACCGCAAAGCGCAATTAATTTTCCAAATTATATCCACACAAAACATTTAGGTTCGATACTTATTTGTCATATGTTTTGTTATATAATTGGCTTTCCATCCACACACGAGTCCAAGCATTCTAGCACCCCTGGAAAGGACATTGATATTGTGCAGGACTTGGATTGGGAAAATCCTGAAGCGTGAATGGAAACGAATATAGAGTTCATTCATGAACACATCCGAGCTCTCTGCATGATGTCTACCTGCTTAAGCGTGGGAAAGTTGGGCGTTCAGCCAAAGGCATTTAGACACCAGCCAGGACAACGGCATGGTCCTAGGCAGGTAGGTAGTCCGGATGAAATTGGGCTGCTCCGCAATTGCGTCGCTGCCTTAGCCTGATGGGTTATTTGTTTCATGCTGGGAGTTTTTGTATACAAGAAAAAAAAAAAGGAAAAAGTCCCAAAGTGGGAAAGATAAATTTCCGGTTTTTTGGTCCGTTTCGTATTTCCCACGGGTAGATCCCAACGGGCAGCCCCTTGTCCTGGTATAAAACCTGAACCAGGACTCTGATCAGCAATCAGTTGTATCAACGACAGCAAAGAGATAACATCAAAGAAAAATGTTTTTCGTATTGAATATATTTTTGAGCTTTGCCATCTCATCGGCTGCCATTGTTGAGCCCATCAACTATTACCAATATACACAGTTCCAGTCCCCCCTATCCTGGGAAGTCATCACAAATAATGGTTTGGAGAAGGCATTGGCCAGCTGCCAGGAAAACTTTAAATGGCAACGTTGGAACTGCCCAAGCAAGGATTTCATTAAACGGAGAAGCGGTTCAAGTGCTGCCATCTCGTTGGATCGTGAGGATGTCTATGTGGCTGCCATTTCCATGGCTGCCATTGTCTATACACTCACCAAGGATTGTGCCAATGGTGTTATTGCTGGCTGCGGATGCACAAACAATGCTTTAAATGTACCCTGTGCCCATGAGCCGGCCAAGGCTGTGGAATTGTACGAGAAACGATTTGGAGTCGGAACCGAAGCAACTGCCCATAATCAACGTGTGGTTGGAACTCTTCTTAAGCAATCATTGGAGGAGGAGTGCCGTTGCAATCAACCCAGTCCACAAGGAAAATGCCTGGAAGAGCAATGTGTGGCCGTGCTGAAACCCTTTGAATATGTGGCCCAAGAAATCGTACGAATGTACGACGATGCCATTCAATTGGACACAACAATTAGCAATCTAAAGATTATGTGGCAGAATATTCCCCTGGATTCCTTGGTCTTTATGCAAGACTCACCAAACTACTGCGAACCCGAGGCCAGTGGCCGTTGGTCCGGTACTCGTGGACGCCGCTGTTCCAAGGATACAAGCGGTTCGGTCGAGGAGCGTCTCTCCTGCCAGCAGCTATGCCGCGTCTGTGGCTATCGTGTCCGTACCCAGCATGTTCGCTCCGAAAGACGTTGCAACTGTAAACTAGTCTGGGGATTTCGTCTCCAGTGCGATGTCTGTTTACAATTGGAACGACAATACAATTGTTACTAAGTGACTAGAAAGAGCACATCTGGGGACGCTGGTTGAGCCCCTCAACAATTATTTACTAAGTTGTTAATTTATTTCAAACCTTTGCTAATTTATTGCCATTTTATAATTATACAATAAATAATTTAAAAAAATGAATCATTTTAAAAATATAATTTATGACCATGAACGTATTTTTTTTGCTAAGCTAGATTTATATAGCCAGACACGAGCGAATTCTACTTAAAAGTTACTATCAATCGATGGTATTATCTAATCATTGCAAAATCAGAATAGATCAATATTATTTCTCTTATCAACAGAAAAAGTAAAAAAAAAAGAACAACACAGTTTTTTCATGTATTTATTGCGCATTCCTTAAAACTTAAACCAAATTTTTTTTTTTACTTTAAT
This sequence comes from Drosophila emarginata, assembly GCA_037075365.1. Classification (NCBI taxonomy): domain Eukaryota; kingdom Metazoa; phylum Arthropoda; class Insecta; order Diptera; family Drosophilidae; genus Drosophila; species Drosophila emarginata. Next base: position 8,269,275 of record JBAMCD010000221.1, read on the forward strand.
CAATATTTTAGCTAATCCATGTTGTGGGTTTCCCCTCTACCCGATAACCATTATAAGCTGCTGCTGCAGAGGAAGCAGCTGCCGCCAGTTCAGATCTGCGACTTGGTTCACCAGCCCAATATGAGGGCACCTCATAACTTTGGACCATTTTATTGCTATTCTTAATGGCCGAAATGATGAGCAGGAATATGGCCAATTTGCCAACTAATATAGATTTAACTAGAAGCAATTTCAATTTCGTAACCAGAAAAGGCACAATGGCCGATTGGATGAGAAAGGGAAGAATGAACAGGGGAAGAACTTTGGTGATCATATCATACTTTTTGCCACGACCTAAATAAAATTTAAATGGTTTTTTGTTAAAAGAGATATATAATCCTCTCATTTCTAATCGAACTCACCTTCCTCGCTGTTATCTAGGGTAAGCCAACGTGCAGCAACAATCTCTTTAAGATTCTCACCATCCAGTTTAACATGGACAATATGATTGCTTAAATCCAGGCTAACATTTAGGCCAGGTCCCACCTGATAACGCTGCATGCTATTCTCATTCTCCTCCACCAGAGATGGCTCTGTATTCAATTCGGAATCTTCATCCCGTTTTTTGTTGCTGTTGTTGTTGTTGTTGCGATATTTGCGCTTACGTTTGCGTCTCTTTTTACCAGAAGTTGCCTCACTGTCATCATAAATGGGCGACTCCGTTTGGGCCTGCAACAAGACTTCGGCATTGGCATTGTTACGCATTTCCTGAGCCAGAACATCAGTATCATTGACATCATCTGTCTCCACTTGCTCTGGTTCAGGTATTTCAGTTGCCGTTGCAGTGGCCTCATTATTGGACATTTGAATGGCAGTCACACGATCCCGCAATCTTTTCTTGTACTCACTGGTCGTCTTATTACCCAAATAGGTGCTTTTGTAATTCTTATAGATGCCCATAAAGATTTGTGTATTCTTTTTTAGAGCCTGCTTATCCTCGGGTTCATAGCTGCTGGCCAATCCTCGAGCAGCAGCCGCTTCGGTGGCAATTTCCTCACTGATTGTGGTATCCTGGCCACTGGTCAACATTGTGCACAGGGCATAAAATAACAGAAATCTAAGCAAGACATTCATCTTGTTTGCATATCACTGATCACTGAATGGTGTATTTATGTATATCTATGAATGATCTTCTTTTCTTTTACTTATTTAACTGCACTATGCACACTGCAATGGCCAGACACAAAATGTGGCATGTTCGTTGTGCGCAAAGCGTTTTATCAACTCAGAAGAAAGCAGACATGGCCAGAATTGGCCACTCTCTGGCATTGGAATTGGGCACAGCAGCCACTAGCCAGCCGGTGTCACTTGGAAACCAAACCAGTTGCTCCAGTCACAGCTAGAACACGATTCTTGCGGTGAATTGGAATCCTCTTCAAATTAAATTGCCAGCCGTTGTGTTGTGTCTCTGTTTCTTGGCCAACCAAAACATTGTTGGCCTGTAAGACAAATATCTGGAGTAGGCCTGCAATTTCTCACTGATCTCGCTAAAATGATTTCTTTTAGCTATAATTGCCACACATATGTACGTATGTATGTATGTATGTACATACCTCCCCCTCTTTATGTTCGATATATAGTATAACCATTAGCCATAAATAATATTGAATTGTTTAAGTAGTCTCCTAACGGTGGCTGTCTGCTTCTTCATTCTTTAGCCCAAAGCTATTGGCAATTAGCTATGACGGCCAAAGCATGAGAAAGTTGTTGATCAAAATTGGTTCATCGACTTGACCATGTTGATGCTGATGATGCTGATCTTTTTAGCCATATCTATGGCGGGGTATATAATTTATAAAATCCAGACTAGAAAGTAAATTCTATTGATATCAGTGTGAAAAATCCGCTTAGCATATTTGGTCTATTCACTTACTTTCTCACAAATAAGTTTCCTTATTCAATTAACAAAGGGTATGTTCGTTTTGACAAGAAGTTTGCCAATGACAGAAATAAATATTAAGTTTTATTTAATGGAAAGCCAACAATCTTAGGTAATATTTATTAATTTTGCAATTTTTTCAAAAGTAACACAAATAAAACAAAAGAATTTATTATACATTTTGCTGATTGTAAAAAGATCAAATCATTTGATCAAATCTTTAAATCCTTTTTCGATATTCTAACTAAATATGTAATTTAATATTTAACAATTACACAATTTAATATAAATAAGTATGTTATTTCTAAATTTCTTATATGTATAATATTAGTAGCTAATACTTTTTGATTCCATTTCTTTCTAACCTTTTAAATAAATAAAAAAGAAAAGTAACAGAGAAATAATTATTAGAATATTTTTAATAAGTACTTTACTTTAAATAGATTCAACATATGAACAACATTTTTAAAGGAAACATATTTGCTTATTTTAGTGAAATAGAGAATAAATATAATTACTATTTGTCATCAATAAACATCGGACAATTATATGCACTATTTGCAATTTTGTAAGAAAAATGGCTACAGATGCAAAAAAAGAAAATAAATTCTTTTAATTGTTATTTAGTAAGTTGATTTGGGTTTTTTTTACATTTATGTTCTTTTCTCATTGCCCATATATGTATAAGTTATCCATTCTTTAATTTCATTATTTTCTGTGTATTCTTAATTTATTGACGACTTGTTGTTGTTTTTCTTTTTCTTATTCTGATGGCTTTAATATTTCAAGAGTTTTACACTTTTGATTATCGAAAGTGAAGGTATACTGGGTCTGAATGTGGGTGCGACCTATGTATAAGTAATATATAGTTTATCAATGAAAAGCCGTTACAAAGGCCATAAATCAAAAATGCAAGTATATAAGCTTAATACAAGAAAACGGTTATAGATTAATATGCGCCACATCAATGTTAATTAGCTGATAAAATGTTATGGCTTGCCGATGAAAAACGAAAAATTAAAAAAAAAATGAAAGCGAATTGACTGTTGTCCTCAATATAGATAGACACGCGTCGTGAAAGAATGCCCATGTCCAAGACCAAGTCGTTGTTCCTATGCGGCACCAAACCATCTTTATGCCACCAAATTTGTTTTGCATGCCCCTAAAGGGCGGCAGTGAAATGCTTATTCGTTATATCAGTTGGTAGACAATTTAAGTTTGGGAATCGCTTGGCCGTTGGGCTGGCACGATTTGCTTGTTTTGGTGCACGTTCGTGAGACATTTGCTATGTCCGGCTGACGAATTTCAAGTAGTTAGGTATCAAGTCAAGACCCTATGTCGATAAAAGCCAATGTCAATGTGAGTAAGCCATTCAATTGTGTGCCAGTGCTGAAGCCGAGTGCAGTGCCCAAACGGATTAAACGAATCAAAAAGGATAAATCGATCTAAAAATAAAAATAAAAAATGGCTGCCATTCAGAAAGTAACAATTGCCCTCGTGTATCTGTGTTTGATGTGTGATTTGGTTTTGTGCCAGCAGCAGCAGCAGCAGCAAGCCAACAATAACTCGGACACCGATATTGATTCGGCTGGTCAGTACTAAAGAACATTTCTAAATGCTTCAATGGGATTGCTGTTAACCGTTTTTTTTTTTTTTCTATTAATTATAGAGGGCCGCACTTTTGGCCATCATTTTCTGCGTCGGATTAGCTTTGCTTTGGTGCCGGGAGCATTTGTTGTGGGTGTTATTACCACTCTGTTGGCTGCTCTCACTGTTGTCTCTATTAAGGGTCTGGGTGTGGGTGTCATCTTGCTGGTGCTGGCCATTGGACAGATGCTATCACGTGCTCTACCCGCTCAGGCAGCTGCTGCCTATGCCGCTGCACCGGCCCCTGTGCCCGTTGTCTACTCCCATTCCCATACACAGCAGCCCGTTTGGCTGGAAAAGGAATGGTAGAAATAATTAATAATACATTCAAGGGATGAGGAGCTGGTAGCAGGCCAAGTTATACCTCAGCGAGCATTGCAACCAAATAATAATTTAAGTTTAGTTTAAATTATTTATTTAAAACCAAAAAACCAAAATGAAATTATTTAATACAAGCAAAGACTATGGCAAAATCAATTGGCTTTTTGTATATTATGATCATGGAAAGTGAAATTTTATGGGCTCATTTCGTATTCCAATCAAGGTGTCCACGAATCTCATACAGACACACACACATACACACATAATTCTCTTCCGTACATAAAGAAAGTCAGTTTACCCCGAAAAAAACAAAAACAAAAATTAAAAATGGGTCAAACTTAGTTGCTTATATATACATACATATATGAAAAATGAAAAAGCAAAAACAATTACTGTTAGTTTAGATTTCACTATTTATAATCTAACTACTCTTATGTCTCATTATGGTCGTCATCTAATTGATAAACTCTCACTTGATTGGCCAGCAGTTGAATTAAACTAAAGCACTTTGTTGACCATCTAACTAAAATAAACTTACTAACTAATTACCCGGCTATTCGAATCCGGCTTCAATTGTTCCACTTTGTGACAATTTAACAATCTTTGGCGGCTCTATTAAACAGAGTAATGGGAATTAAAAGCACCGAAGATTGAATACACTAAACTAAATTATATAAATTATTTATACAATTTTATTTAATATCATTTAAATTAATTAATTAATGCCAATAAAATAGATTTCATTTGACACATTTTTTAAGAATTCTACTAAATTAAAGAGAGTTTTGGCTTAAATTTGAAATAGTTTAATAAACTAAAATTAAAGCCATATTTAAACAGGTAACAAGAATAAATTCTATGATAGTAGATAATCGATATTGTCATTATTATCATTATCAGATCATAAAAATTTCTAACGCATTGCTTTGTTGGTGGGTAACTCTTACTTGTTGACGCATTGCTGACATCGTTCGCTTGTCTGATATATGAGACAAGTGTTCCAATTTCATATTAAGTTACCTTCCCCCATTCCCATCCCCATTCCCCCTCCACTATTTTACCATGACAGCCAAAACGGCAAGCGACAGCTGTGAAGTGGCCAGATAAAATGCCGACAATATAAACAAAGATAAGAGTGTGGGTTAATTTAGACGATTGTAAATAATCCAAAGTAATTTTCATATTCAAAATTTGGCAATGCAAAAAAAAAAAAGAAATAGAACAAAAAGAGGCAAGAAATAGGTAAATAAATTAGAGAAATGGAGCAGGCCAATAGAGAGCGACAGCAGCAATTTGACCCGCTAAACTAAATCTAAGATGCAGCCAAAGTGAAACCAGTTGGTTAGAGGAAAGCGGTCAAGTAAATGTACAGACAGCATTTAGTTGGCTGCCAGCTAAGGATTGACAATACTCTGATCTAAGCCAAGCATTCAGTTTAACGCTGTAGCTGCTGCAGTGCAGTTGTGTACCGAGACGTGTCCATCATCAATTCGAGAATTTATTCGATATGCGTTTCCATTTTATCGTGCGAATCCTGTACGGGCTATGCATTTGTCTTGTTTCAGGTCTGGCTCAGGACCAACAGCAGCAGCAACAGCAGCAGCAAGAGGAAGCACCTTTGCTTAGCAAAGACATGAACCAAGAGACAGCTCGTTCCCATTTGTCAAATAGTGTGCCATACTTTAGGGCGTCTATTCCCATGCGTGTTTATGAATGTCTGCGTGATTTTGCCATGTTACGTTGCACAAAACTCTTTGTACTGCAGAAAATGGAGGAACGCAAGCATATGCCACATACCACAAACTTGACCAAGGACTTTCTCGATCAATTCTTTGGCGAGGAAACCCAATTGGGCAGCCTTATATCAGAGAAATATCAATTAATGTCCGAAAAGGAGCTTAATCAGCGTTTGGTACAAAACTTTCAGCGATTCTTCAAGCATCGTGACCTCAAACTTCACATCCTGCCTGGCATGCTTGTTAAGGTGGTACCCAGCAAGGAAAACAAATTAAAGTTTAGCCTCAAGAAAAGTAAGAAACAAAGAGAATCTTTTGGCAAATCTAATTTTTGTTATTTTTTCCCCACACAGCTATGAAATCCCGCATGGGACGTGCCAGACATCGTGAGACAGATGATCTCCAATTGAATCTAATGAATCTTCCACCCATGGGTGGAGTTGGTGGCAGTAGTGGCAGTGTGGAGACATATGAACCCGAAGCGGAAGGCGATTCCAAACAGCAGGGCGGCTTAGGTGGAGGCTCTGGAGTTGGGGATGCTGGTGCTGGTGGCGGTGCTGGATTATTGGGTAAACGTAAACACAAAAAAAATTCATACAAAGTGACTATGCTGCAAATGGCCGTACCTATTTTGGTGTTACCTGTTATATTATTGGGCAGCCTATTGCCATTTATCTTGCCGGCCCTAAAAATGGCCACCATTTTGTCTCTTCTAATGAACAATGGAGCCTTCATGGCCGCCCTGCTCTATGCAGCACGAACCCAGGCCAATAATCAAGAGGAACAACATATTAGCTATAGTTAGCCCTAGGATAACTTCAATATATATTGAATACTTTACTCAATAAAGACTGTCATTGGCTTCAGTTACAATAATCTCTTTAAAGTTTTTAATCTTAAAAATTTCTAAGTTCATCCAATGAGCTACAAAATAAGCTGCAAATTGTTGAATACAATTTTAAGCGAACAAAGACAGGTTTTTTTTTGTTAATTTAAATGTGTTAATTAAATTCTGACCACAGTCAATTCTGAATTATGGCATACCATTTCAAGTTCAACATTCGATGTGGGTTTTAAAAACCTGTACTATTATTTATGATCAATTATTTAAAGAACCTTTTTTTTCAGTTTTTTTTTTTTGCCAATTTTATCTAGTTACATTTTACTACGTTTCATTCAATACTTCCTAAGTTTTTGTACTTTTTAGCCCTTTACTCAAATTAATTCATTTAATATTAATATTGAGTTTCTTTTTAATACGAAATAATTAACCTTTATTCCATATTCCATTATGAAAGACCATTTAGAAAATTTATAATTTTCAATTAGATTTTTTGTTTGTTTTTTTTTTGGGGTTTTTTAACAATTGTTTTTCTTTTTTGTTTTGTTTTTCGGAAATTTACAATAGGAGAGCTTTTTGCCTATATAGTATAACTAACAAAAAATTTACACACATTAAAGAGTCGATGCTTAAAAATAGACCTTAGTAAGTACACTTAAAACTAGAACCTCTTGCGTAGACATACATTCATATACATATTTATAATTGCATATATCTTCAGTAAACTGAACAATATATGCGAGTTAAATTGGTAAACATTTTTATAAAGTAAATATTTTTATAAAGTATTCTTTACGGTTTCCTTATTTTTTTCCTTTTTTCTTTTTCTGTGGTGAAAATTTAATTTTGTTTTTTTTTTTTTAGCAAACTCTTTGACTAATCTCGAATAGTTTTATTTGGAATTGAAGCCATTATTTGATATAACTTTTCTTCTTACGATGCATTATGCATGCGCTTAAGCAGTCGACAGGGACTCGACTCCTCCTTCAGGGGGGTTTAGTTTCGATTTCAACAGACACCGTTTTTTGTGGATAAGGCAATAAAGGAGTGCATAAGCCATTAATATAAATACTGCAGTCCCGAATTGTGTTTTTTCTTATTTTCTTTTTTGTGTTTCTTTCAATATTAAGTAAACTGCGCTTTAACACATCCTTACGCCCTAATCCTGTTTGCATTCGAGCTCACTGTTTGCAATAGAAGCAGCCTGTCGATCCTCCTCGCTAATATCCTTATCATCCCAGCCCCAAACTGCAGTCTCTTCCAGATCATGATTGAGATGGGCTACCAATTCGCTAGTGGGAGCTGCGCTATTATTATTGGCATCGATGAGAGCAGCAATATGAGAACCATCGCCAGTACGGAGCACACGCTTATAGACCATATCCTGTGAGACGAATTTCAGATCGTAGGCTTGACCTAAAAATATAAATTATGAATAAGTATATAGAAGAAAGTGATTCATATTTAAGAGAAACCTACCAATCTTAGCCATAACGTCAATGAAGGCTGTTGTCCAGTTGTAACCGTAGGTGCCCAACTCAGCTGCTTTGTAATCCCAGGGGAAGACATGATGATAGTTATGCCATCCCTCGCCGAAGGTGATGGTGGAGACGAGTTTAGTGTTCACTGAACTGATATTCACATCATAAGGTTTCATGCCAAAGAAATGGGCAGCACTATTCACCAGCCAAGTGCCGTGCAATGAGAAGCAATAACGTAGCATCGAGCAGGAGAAGAAGCAAACTCGCAGAGATGTGCCCATGCAGAAATATGGGAACATCATTGGCAGGACAAAGCAACAGATGGGCATAACCACAAAGTAGTATCTATAAAAGGGAATATCCATTTTATTGTTTAGTTTCTATTTTACATTGTTTGCTACTTTAACTCACTTCTTTTGGAACATAACAACGGGATCCTGTTCAATATCTGTCATATCGATCTGTTTACCCTTGCTGGTAACATCGGGATGCTTCTTGCACATCAACCAACCCATATGGGCAAAGAAAAATCCACGACGAGAGTTATGGGGATCGGCGTGTGTGTCAACAAACTTGTGATGCACACGATGATCACGTGTCCATTCCCAGATGCTGTTCTGGAAGGCCAAAGATTGGCACAACATAAGGAAAATGCGCAATGGCAATTTCGCCTTGTATGCCTTATGTGACCACAAACGATGTACTCCAGCCGTGATACCCAAACCGCCCAAGAACATGGTAATATAAACTACAAATAACAACAAAAAACAATCGTTGCAAAGGAAAATACTAAAATTTAATAATACTTTACTTACTTGGCACTATTTCCAGATAGGCGTTCTCGGCATAGATTAAATATCCTCCATATAAAGCCATAGAGTGTAAAATGATAAAGAGGACCACATTGTGCCAGACAATTTCCATTTCATAGGGTTTAGCAGCTGGTGATACCTTTGCTTCAGCCTTAGCCTCAGCCTTGGATACCGATGAATCTGTCCTCTTGACCGGTGACGATTTCACCACTGCTGCAGCAGGGGCGGGAGAGGAGCTAGCTGCCATTTTATTGTTGTTACCATCGGCAATGGCCGTCTCGGCCAGTATAAAGGTGCTGCCTATTATATTGGGTGTCATCTGCAAAATATCAAATTAACCATGTTACTTGAAGTCAACAACTTGCCTCTTTATATTGACATTCCAATAGCTTATTTCCTGATTAATGGCCTGTCACTGAGAGTCTTTGTCTGCCTTTGCGAGATGATACAAAAAAAATATAAAAAAAAAATATGTGTGTAAACACAACCTCATTTCGTATGCCTGGCAGGCTCTCTAAAGCTTTCTTCTTAAAAGGCAAACATCCATCCCATTTGCCAGCTAATTATGGACCAATTCGAGGTGACTACTGCTGCTACCAAATACCAGAACAACTTTAACTAAAACAACGAAGCTAATGGCCTTCGCTGCTGTTGAATGATACTCAAAACTGATACAAAGATAGCAAACAGGAAGTTAAAAAGCAAAATTCAAAGAAACGAAACAGACACAAAAAAAAATATAGATAGAAATAAAAAATAGAAACAACTACAACCAAAGAGTCAATCGATAATTTGTTTTTTATTTTTATTTTTACTTTATAAATCTATTTTGCATATTACAAGTCGTCTTCCTTGTTGATAAAGTCAATATATATACAAAATTTAATGACAAATATTTTTTAATTATTTTGCATTTGATTTTTTTTTTTCGAAATGAATCAATTGTTTGTTAATTACTCAATTAGCACATATTGCGCATACGCCTGGTGTGATACAAATTAAATGATGGAATATTTAATTACTTTTAGTATCTATTTTGTTGTTTGATTAATGATAATAATATAAACTAATAGTTGCTTAGTCAGTATAAAAAATTGATAAGTTCTGTCAAACAGTGAGTCAAACTCTTGACAAACCAAACAACCAGTTACCGAAAAGGCCACTTGAGAATTCGTGATTTTGAGCATTATAGCCATTTGTTGCAGATAATTGTAAATGCAACCACAACCGAACATCAATTACAATGACATTGACTTCAACATTCAGCAATGATTTGGTTGTAGAGGAGGTGGGAATTTTATTTTGGCCTGACAACTGGTTTCCACCCAATACTTGTAGACTCTTCGCTACTTTTAGAATCGGCAACAGACAATCGACAACCGGTTGACCTCATAACATATGCATGTTATTTATTGATATAAACAAAATTGTTCTTATTGGCTGAAGTCAAGTTTTCGCTCATAGATATCGAGTCATTAACTTGGCTATGGTTCAATGTCAAGACGTGAGCTCTTTGTTTTAAGTTCATTTTGATTCCACCATAGAGTTCTTAAATGGATTCAAGAGTTTTATATATACAATATAAGTATGTGTATTTTTCTAAGCATCATCAACAATCTAAATAATAAGATAGCTACGGGAGAATAAATATTACAACTTTACTTTACAACAATCTAAGTTTAATTTCTATAATTTGATTTGATTTTCTCAAGATTATAGAAACTTTATTGTTTTTCACACATGGCGGAATAATTAAAAAAACGCAACTAAGTATTTTGTATATCTGATTAACTTAATGAATTCGCTTTACGCACATCAGGTTTTCATAAATTGCCCCCTTTCAATGCATAGTTAACTGAAAGTCAATGCCTTGGTGTAATATATGCATTTTTTTTTTTTTTTTGATTTGAATTTAAGCAAACTAGTATCAACATTTGATATATACATTTCACATTTTGACCTATGTGCATATATAAGCACATATAATTTTAAGGTGTTACAATTTGTGGTTTCATGCCTAAACTCAATGCGCATAAATTACTATTGCAGTTGCCCTGAAAACAGAAGTGAAAAAACAAGAGAATAAAAAACTATATATATATTATATATAGTTATATATATATACGCAAAGTTCAGACGACGAGAGTCTGTTCTATAAATGTGAATTTTTAATAAGTGTACCTTGGTTTTAAATTTAATAGAGTGCCTTATAAATGATGGCACACGAGCCGCACTGGCGCAAAATCTTAAGTAAACAAGTTTTTGGCACAAGTTTTTTTTTTTTTCAAGAAGTCAAGAACTCTATTTAATTTTAGATTCGATGAGGCATAACGTTCAGTCAATCATCCTTACCGGATTATTAGCATAGTTAAATAACCACACAAAAAATTTATTCGATAAGTCTGCTTTTGTTTAAAACAAATTCTACGCAGCCGAATCAAGGTTCTTGTTCTTGCTACTCTATTCACAAAGCAATCGCATGCATAGTTTAAGATTTTTAAATTTCGGATTCTGTTTCTATTACTGGTTTCTTTTTTTTTTGATTCTCTTTTTTATAGATTTTATCGTCTCTTTCAACGAACTTTGTCAAGATGTTTAATCAACACGTCACAGATACAGACAATTGATGTTTGTAGTTACAAATATATATATATATACATAAATATATATATATGTGGTTAGAAAACCTGACTCAAATCTAATACGGCTGTGATTGATACCAACGGCTAGAGCTCTTCCATTGATCGATTCGAGCAGCGCACGCAATACACGATGCGTTCTGCATAATAAAATCAATCTTCCGACTGCGACTAAGGAGTGGGAACGTGACTTTGGTCTGGCCACAGTTCCAGATATATATGTATGTATATTTATATATATAGTATGTATTTTTCATGGGACAGACGACTGTGTTTTAATATGTTTATCGCTTAACACAGTTCACATTCATATTATGCGTGGTTAGGCATCAATATTCATTATTGTGTGTTCATATTGTAGTCATACAATGATTACTTCGTCGCATTCGAAATTAGCGCGTATGATAAACAGATCTCTCAATATCGACAGACAGACAGTCAGTCAATCAGTTAGTCAGTTAGTCAGAATCAGATACAATTACAATTTCACATTCAGATTTTTATCGAAATGCCATAGAACAATAGTTTTCTAAATGATATAGGCAACTCCTTTAGGATTTCGTCATTCGCCCTGTTGGCAATACTTATTGAATTCTAACCGAATCGGGATTCTATTGTGAATATTTTTTTAAGGCTAGCATAATTTTTATTATGAGAAATACGTGAGTTGCCACAGGTTCGGTTCTTTTTGATTTGCGTAATCACCTAACCATTACCATAGTTGCTTCACGGTAACTATATGATTTTTCCATCCAGGTGAATCACAAAGCTAGCCAGGTTCTGAAGTGGCTCTGACGTTTGTAGTTTATCGAACATTTATTATATATAGGTGCCTAATGGTTTTTTTTTTTTGTTATTCTTTTTTCATTTATTAATTCGGTTGAAATGTTTTGATTTTTGATTTTGCGCTGTGGTAAAACTTTTATGATAGCCTCGAAATGACTTCCGCATATTAAAATGAGTTTGATTAAAGATATTTCTAGATATTTTAACATAGAATCGACTGGAAATTCGTTGTTCTATTCGAAAACTTATTTGTTCTCTGACCATTACTCACCTTTAAATTATTTTTTTGGGAAATCCAATTATTGTTGAATATTATAGTTGAGTTAGTTGTAATTAGTTCGTTTTACAGGATAGAATTGTTATCCAAGTATTCACCACACGAAAACTAAATAACACCAAACACACGTTGCATAGACAAAAAGTTCGTTATCCTGTATCCTATTAAGGACACTCTGGCTTTAAAGTCTTAGTGCTATACACACACATAAAACACCACACGGTACACGTCCACGAGGCGCGATGAATGCACGGCTTGTGAAGATACGGAACGAGTCGCAGTGCTTTTTAAGCGCCTAGTTCAAAGAATTCGCACACAATGTCTCGACTGTTAGACGAACTCTAGCTTGGGGTGCTGCTGAGCTGAGCTGAGAGAGAGAGCTACAGTGTGCTGCCAAAGTTTGCCGACACCGAATTTAAAAGGCAACGCTGTTGTCTTCTTTTACTGTTTCTTCCCCCCAATTTTCTCTCTCGCTCTCGATTTTGGCCATGTTACGGCTAGTCGCCGATTCTTTAGCTATGATGATCGTTAAGACGGGGCTGGGGCCGGGGTCGCTTATTAATCAAATGAGGCGCGTGGCTCCAAGCATACACATTAAATGCATATGTGTGTGTGTGTGTTTGCATATGTGTGTTAGTATGTGTAGGTATTTGTTTAGGATACCTAATCACTTGCACTTTTGTTGTTAGTTTTGTTTTTTTGTTATTTTTTTTATTTTGTTTTTTTTTTGGGTGTGGGGAAGTACCAACGTAATCTCGTGCTCTCCGCCTTCTACATCACGTAGACCGCTCTTGGTACCCACACACATAGACACACACCAACACACACATATTGACTTTGGCATAGTATCTTACGGGGTCGATGGGCAGGTCAAGCGTTTTCCCACAATCGGTCAAGTTGAGCATCTTGTCGCATATGTCATCATCATCTAAAATTTCTTCTTTTAACAATTAAATATATTCCAAAAACGTGTTGCTTATGTTATATAATGTTCTTAAAAGATAATTCAAAATTAGTCTGGGCCATATATAATGCTAGCTATGTCAGCTAGAAAAGCAGCCAGTTTGGCCTTGCGTTTATGAATATGCATATATATATATATATATATTGTGACATAACATTTTAACTATACCTGCTATATGAACAGATTCACCCTGATCTGGGTAACTATTTTCTGGTCACAGTTCTAAATGGCTTTTTCATGACCAAACTTAATTGTTGTTTAGTCCGCATAAATATTTGGCAAGCATGTAGTAACAAACATAAATAAAAATATATGGTTTAAAAACCTTACAAAAGAAAAGATAAAAATGGGGCAAAAATTGAAATTGCCTTAGTTCTGTGTGTAAACAACATTTAACGAAGCCAGTTTCTTGGTTATTTCTTGTGCCTCATGTGGCCAAAATGTGTTTACAGTTTGGCTTTACGGTTCGGCGATTGGTTATTTTTTTTTTTTTTGTGTTTTCACACCCAACCCCAAGTTGAAATGAGTTGTATCCAATTTTGTGGTTTTTAGTTTTCGTTTTTTGTTAAATATTTTTTTTTTTTTGTAATTTTTAGTGCCGGTAACTAAATGTGTTTGCCATCTCTAGTGGCTGGGCTGGATGTTGTCAGAGGCCTCGAAGGTTTGACACAACGTGTCCACCGCTGTGGCAACATGGTGAAGGTCAGAGATTAAACCATAAGCATCCAACATTGCATATAAGTTGTCCCAGTCACTGAACCCCAAGAGAAGTAATAATAACCGGTTTGCCTCCCCGCCCACCCCCTTCACAAGTGGCCCAAAGTCTCACATAACTTATATTTTTTAAGTATTTTGTTTTTTTTTTTACTTATTTTACATATCTACTTGACAAAACATATATAAACAATTCTTTATTACTTTGTATTATTTAAATATCAGGTTTAATTTTGTACACGTGCCTCTTAGTTAAATAGTCAATCGACATGATCTATTAAAATCCAATAAACATACATATAAAATAAAACATACATACATATAAATATGTATGTACACATGTGACTTATTTCTGAATGAAATAACTAGAACAATGAATATCTGCGTGAATAACACACCCAAAATAGTTAATTTTAAAATCGTAATTCAGAACGTAATAAGGCCTGTAATTTCTTTAATAAAACAAAGTTGTACACAAACTTCTCAATGAATTTTTTATTGTCTATATTTCATTAATAGATTCGTATCTCTTTGATTATTTCCATAAGTTCTTTAAAAGAGTATTTAAACATTTTAATACAGCTTGCCAATAAAATATTTATTTGTAAATTTTTGCAAAATTTCTTAGAGAATTTATAGTAAATACATAAATCTCATTTACATTAGGAAGTTGGGTGGATATATAATGGGTTTTTCATATATTTTAATTACGGATTGCTAGTCTTCATAACAAATATAAATGCCTTTCACATTAAACAATTTACGAGTTAGGTTTTTAACTAACCGAAATGCATTTTTTACACAACCGTTTGTATGTGGGTGAAAAACAATACAAATAATTTAAAGAAAATACAAAATTTTAACTCATTCGTAACCGCAAAATTAATGGCCATTATGCATTCGAATGCCCTTAACATTCATATATAAATTGCGGTGGCTAAATGGCTGTCATTTTGTCTAAAAATTCTAATGACTTGCATCCTAAAATGATGAAAAAAAAAAGTGTATTCAATCGACACTCAAGCCAAGGCCAAAACCAAAAGATTTGCACGTTCTTAAATAATAAGAAAATTCAATAAACATCATTTTTGTTATTTGGTCATTTATACTAACGAACACCTAACCCTTAGGGGTTTCCAGTTTAATTTTACACGTTATGTAAAACCGACAAGTCATTTGTATGGCTGAACTAAATGGTAATAATTGAAATGAATGGCGATTAGTTTGACGAGAGCAAAGTGCGTGAAAAGGCATATATATAATGTATGTATATATATACACACATATAATGTATATGATGTATATACATATATATTTAATTAACGCTTGGGTCTAAGCCAGGTGTTCCCAGGTGTCAGCTTAACCAAACATTTATGCAAATGGAAAATGAGACATAGTCACAGGAAGAACGCAATGTCATATCATACGCATCAGAAAATGTTTCATGGAAAATGTCAGCTAAAAAAAGTAAGCAAATATCCCAGGGCTATATATACAAATACTTCATACATAAATACAATAGATACAGATATATTTCGAGGCACAGATTTAAAGGCAATGGAGTCTCAGTTTCAGATATCTCAGTGTCATTTGATTCAACACAAATTATGCATAAAATGTTAATGTTGTAGAACATCTTTCTTCTAGCACACGCCGCATAGCTAAATATTATTGGACCGCTGGCCGGTTTGCCATTCTTGGCCAATTTATCAAATACACGTCCATTGACGGTGGTTTTTAACGATTTTCGAGATGCTTTGTCAAACAGTGTACAAACCAAATCCATTAAAGTCTGCCAGACAATAAAACAGTACAGCTATTTATATAACTAATTTTTTTGGAGATTTTTTGTTGTTATGTCTTCTTTTTTCTTTGTCTCTTCAATTCAGGAATATTGTCTTAGTAGAAGTCTGAATACGCTTAATACGAAATATGTGTGTACATTGAACTTCATTGAGGTTACGTTTTTTAATTATCATATTATATATTAACAGTTAAGTGCCGAAATAAAGCATTAACTTTAGGTAGGGTCATCCATTAAGTATATACATATACATATATAAATATATAGAGGCCAAGTGGGATTTACAAAAACTTATGGGTAAGGTATTGCTCAAAGTCATTCTTATTTAATATATATAACAAACACAAAAAAATGTACTTAAAAAATAAAGGAATATATAAAAATAGCAACGCATTTCTAAGAGTTTCAGAATCAAAGTTTTATCTATTATTTAAAGATGAAATATTGTATATGTATGTACAGTACAGCAATCATTTAAAAATAATCTTCGTTAATAAATGTTTTAATTAACGAAAATTCCATTCCATTTTTCTAAAATATATACATTTTCTCTTATTGTAATAATTTAATCAACATGTAATAAAAAAAACAATATCAAATAAATTCTAAATTTATGCTCCAATTCGAAAAAAAAAACAATTTAATTCCATTTAAATGAAATCGAAAAAAGGATTAATAACACATTATAAAAATCTCCTAAATAATTAAATAAAAAAATTATAAAAATACTTATATTTTAATTTACAATAAGTGCCTTTAAATTCTTTATAAAACATAAAACAAATTCTAAAGTAAGAAAGAACCAAAGAGTATGTCATATTCAACCATTTAAATAAAAAAGTTTTAAGATATAAAACCTAAGAAAAAGGAAACATTGATGAGCTATAAACATAAATGGAGTAGATTTGCTTAAAAGAATTAACAAACTGATCACGTGTCTATAACATTTTCTTTGTCTGTCTATATCCACACCCGAAATTTTACTGTATGTAACCCAAACTTGGAATTGGACTCTGATTTTCTATTTCTATATATATGTATATATATATTATGTTTTCTTTTTCTTGAGCAATAATATGTGTGGTAGCAACAGCATTTCCGTATTCTTAACGGACACTGAGTGCTGGCCAAGAGGTTGTCAACCAAAAAATTCTTGGCTTTTTTCATGAACAACTTGATCATGATCAGCATCAATAAGGTTTGCCGTTTTCTGTTGCCAAAAAACTGTTTAGAATTCTAGAGGGTAGATGGGAAACCTGATTGGCGTTCTTAACACAGACCAAGGGGTTTCTATTATATTATGTATATATATATATATATATGTTTTCTTTGATTGTGTGTAAGAATATTTGCATAAATATGCATGTATTTTATTGGTGAAACGATTGGGCTATGTACACACTGGTTTTCTAATCAATATGTTAGAATATGAGAATGTTTGTGACCCAAACGACGGCGACTTATCCCTTTTTTCTAGGTTTTTATGAACCAGTTTGTCTGGGAGTTAAATAAAGTAAGAAATTACATAGTTAAAAATTCATTAAAGCCAGTTTAAGAAATCAGTCAAGGCAATCAGTCACGACGGAAATACAAATATTTACCTATGTGTAAATGTATGAGAAGTCTATAAACTTTGTACCAAAATATTTGGCTAATAACGCCCTTTTTAAAATTCTTGAAGTTGGCCCACAAGAAATTTAAGTTCTTAGCTGATCTCACGTTTTTATTAATAGCCCCAGTCAGAATGAAATATTGAGTTATGTATATCTAATTAACATTTTCTAAATTTTTTTTCCCGTTTTGGTCTATTGCCTTTGAACTTTCAAAACCCTGAAATACATTTCCCTATATTAATATTACATACATATATCTAAATTTATTTTAATGAGGCAACTTTTAGCCTCAGGTTTATGGTTATTCTTGTTTTGTCCATTGATAAATAACAACATGTATTTATAGGAACATAACCAAGAAGTTTTCAAAGAAAATGAATATTCAAAATATTGATGGAAATCATTACAGAAGCTGTTGGACCAGATTGGGGGAAACTGAAGACTTCCGTTTATTTATCTTCCGCATAAATGCGTCATGTAACTGTAAACAAGTTTCAAACAATATTATACCAATTTTTTTTTTTATGATATTAGTGAGGTATTTGACGTATGTTTATTCATTAAAAGAAGTAAAATTAACCCAAATTTTGTAAAAATTCCTTCTTGA
This sequence comes from Drosophila emarginata, assembly GCA_037075365.1. Lineage (NCBI taxonomy): Eukaryota > Metazoa > Arthropoda > Insecta > Diptera > Drosophilidae > Drosophila > Drosophila emarginata. Next base: position 8,287,435 of record JBAMCD010000221.1, read on the forward strand.
GACTTACTTTTAAAAATAAAATAGTAAATCTAATCTTTATTTATTATTATACAAGAGCTAAAAAGTGTTTTACATATGTTAATTTCGCAAATGGCTTTACATTGTTTTAGTCGATTTGTATATAAACAAAGTTTCTTATTTACAAAGCTGTATTATTTCTTTAAATAAATCTTGATGGAGAAAATTGCAATATGAAATTTGTAGGTAATTTAATCAATCGGCCTTAACAAAGCAATACAAGTGTAATGAAAACTAGAATGAGGGACTATCCTTGAGCGTGCCGACTTTATATACCCTCGCAAATTTGCTATTTAGCAATTCTGTATTTTGCATAAAAAGAAATAAAGCAATTAAAATATTTAAAAAACTTATAAAAAGCAAATTTAGTTTCACTAGGTAGAGAAACATTCGATTGTTTTTAAAAAAACATCTATGCAATATAGAGTCAACCGATTCGAAGCTTGTAGAGTCGCTTAGTTGCATTACCTAAATTGCAAATAATTTAAAATTTCTTAAAATAGCAAAAAGAAAAAAAAACAAATTTTTGACCTTATATTATATTTCCAAACTATTGCTGAGGGGCAATGTTCATTTAGATAAATTGTTCAAGAATATGTATAACATCGTCTTGGATGATTCATTCTATTTTGTTAACATCTGATTAAACTAAATATACCCTTTGGCCAGGGTATTTGTAAATATTCTAATAGAGTATCGAGTAGGTAATGTATAAGCAATAAAATTATGTAAATCGAATCAAAGGCAATCAAAAAGGCCAAAGTTACCCAAAATCATAGCTAGACGTCAAGCTCACCTCCACCTCAACAGCAGGAAATACAAAATGCAAAATAGCCAAAAAGTAAATTGTAACAGGGCCCAAAGCAAACGGGTTTTCATCTCATTCGGACTTCGGATATAGTTGGTGTTGATAACCAGCCGATTTATTGTTGTTAAACGTGTTCGCATTATTTTGACCGTTGCACGAATGCTTTGGTAATACAACAAATAATAATAAAAAGAAGAAGAAGTCGTAGAAGACGATTGACAGATTATTGTAATTAATACACGACTTCGATTTTGTCGTTGGCTGATTTTTTCTTTCTTTCTTTTGGCATTTGCATTGACATTGACTTTGACCGAGAAACTAAAATTGAAGTCAATGCGGCGTATGCGTAATACGAGTTAGTTGTGTGTGTGTGTGTCGGTGTGTGTTTGGTTTAGTTGTGTACGGCGTGCCGGTTATTTAAAATGCAATACTTTGTATGGCAGTGGCCAACCAAAAAAATTCGTTTAAATTAAATACATATGAATTGCAGTTTAATTTCAAATTTGTTTTCATAAAGTTCTTACAAATTTACAATTAGAAAACAAATTATTTTGCATTTGCATTATGGGACTGGTAATTAAATGTAAACTAATTCTGTTAATTTGATGAACCTGACCATGAGAATTGTAAATAAATTTAATGTAATTACATTTAATTACACCATTCATATTGTTAATTTCATGTCATAGACGATTGGCTGTCGTTTAACTAGCAAAGAAATGCGATTTTTGTCAGTCATTGGGTCAAGTTCATATAAATTCAGATATTAGAAACAAAAATTAACTCAAGACTAGATCAAAAAACGACATTGACCGTTTTGCCGAGGAATTACCAAAGCATAAACACAATCGATAAAACGAAATATAGAAAACTTTGGAGAGCCATAAACAAAAAGTCGGTTGATGGTTTATTTGCAATTTTGTTTTCCTTTTTTTCTTAGGGTCAAAACTTCTGCGCTTCTTTGCGTATTGTTATTTTTGATCATTTCCTGGTTTGGTTAAGTTCCACCAGTTCGCTGACGTTTTAGCATTATCATTAATAAATTGTTGTGTATCATAGCCAAACGAGAAGCATTGACCTCAATTAAGTCGGCCAGCTGATACTAGTTAATGTGCGGTATAATGTGATTTTTTTTTAAATAAAAAATTAAAAATTGAAACACTTTGAGTAACGTTTACTGTGCGAATAAAATTTAAATTCGATTTACGAATTAAAATATTCAAATTGAGATGGCTTCGTGAACATCTCCGTCCTCTCCTACACCCTCTGAGTGTTAAAAGTAAATTTTTCAATTGGACTTAATAGTATTGTTAATATAAGATTATGTCTTCATTCATTCGTTAACGAAATACAAAACCAACTATGATATTGAAAATATGCTACAAGTTGAAGCTTATTTAACTTGTAACCCAGAGGTCTGCAGTAAGCGTTTCATTCTAACTAAAAATTAAAATAAATGTAAGTATGTAAATAATATTTATGGTTTGCGAAAGGTGAGGTTTATTCCTGTAAAACAATAAATTATTACTTAATTTTCAGGGTAAATATATATAATATTGTTTGGTGTTATTGTTTTACATCTTCCAAGCTAGGACTTTTACTTTACAGTTTAAAAAATCTGCTTAAATTTCAAATAATTTTAGTCCGTTATTTCAAACAAAGTGTAGCATAAGTAACTGGTGTTCAATGTGGTATCGATAGTGTTATCGAAATATGGTTTTATATATTGTGAAAATATAAAGTAACATTATTTGGCTGCTACTTAAGAAAAATCGAAAGGGTTTTGTTTATTATAATAGAACATAGATTTCGAACAATTTCATCTTGTTAATTTGTAATGTCAAGCGATAGTCGATTGCGATAAAATATCTATATTAAAACACATCGCTATGATCGTTAGAGCAGTCCCGCTACTTCTGGCATTTGCTTATAAATCGCCAGTGTTTATACAAAACAATTCGCTTTTTTGTCGTGCTAGTACGGATTGTATTTAGTGCACATCCAGCGGGAAGCCATGACATGACCGTGCGCGGTATAGAAGCTATCAAATTATATATGCCGAGCTCTAAGAGCGAAGTTACGACAAACGTAAGGGAGGAGAGAGGCCAAATACTTGAACCTGTAGCTGTGGCTGTGGCAATGAACTCGGTGGAGCGATATAGACAAGAATGGGATCAATTGTTGGCCAATCTGGATGAAAATCCGGAAAAGCTAAGAATGGCGGCGTTTAATGGCGATTTGAAGATGTCAAAATTCCGTAGCGTTTATTGGGCTCTGCTGTTGCGAGTCCTAAATTCGGATCATCGTAGCTGGCAAAGTCAACGACAACAACAACGTAGTAGATATGAAAAATTTAGGATAGACTATGTGTGCAATCCACATGAGCTGACCGTGTCCAACGATGACGATCCCCTGTCACAATCAACAAAGAGCATTTGGAATCAATATTTTGGTGACCAGGAGCTCTTCGCAGTGATACGGCAGGATGTGGTACGAACATTTCCTGGCGTGGACTTCTTTCGCAAGGCTCTTATACAGAATGCCATGACAAATATATTATTCTACTATGCTCGGGAACATCCGTATATGTGCTACAGACAAGGTATGCACGAAATACTGGCACCGATCATATTTGTTATCTACAGCGATCATCAGTCGCTGTTGCACTTTAGTGAAATTGCCAAGACTGATATAAATGCAACGTTGATAACGGTGCTAGACCCCGCTTATCTGGAGGCGGACACCTAGTAAGTCATTGGCAATCTATTATCTATTGATACTCTACAATGCAATGCAATTTTCTTTTAATAGCTCAATTTTTTCACGACTTATGGCTTCTGTGGAGTCATATTATCGTGTATCGAATCCGATGTCATCCAAATCAGATGATGGCCAAACCGAAACTCTGGACGAAGTGAGTGTGCTAACAATTTTAAATATTATATTAACTCGGAAGAGAGTAAACGAAGCAAACGTTTCCCTCGAAATCATTAACTGCTCCCATTTATATTAATATATGTATATGTAATTTCTCACTGATTACATTGAATGATTCATTGTAAATGTAAATTTTGTAAATGCCGACTATGTCAAAAGGGAAAATATTTTATAATTCACTTATCGCCTGGCCCATTCATTTTCAGGGTTCGGCATCCCCATCTCCATCTTCTTCGTTTGTTGCCGACACCAACGAACAGCACTCCGAAGTGGAGGTTATTAGCCAACTGAATTTTATACGTGATAAAATACTTGCTAAACAGGATCAGCACTTGCATCACTATCTACTCAAAAAAGAAATACCTCTACATTTATTTGGCATGTAAGTTGAATCCATTAAGACGTCTAAATATATATGCTATATATGTATATTTGTTCCAATTGTTGAAGTCGCTGGCTACGTCTACTTTTTGGTCGTGAGTTCATGCTGTTGGATTTGCTACTTCTTTGGGATGCCATATTTGCTGATAGTGATACATTTATGCTACCCAACTATATTTTAGTGGCAATGCTGGTCCATATCCGTGATAAGTGTGGGTAAACCCCCCATCCAAAATGGAAAATAAATAAATTTCAATTATGAATATAATTTCTTTTTAACTACAGTGCTCTTAAGTGATTATACCACATCCATGACTTATCTAATGCGATATCCGGGTCACGTCGATGTGAACTTAGTACTGCGCCATGCTCTCAATATGTTAAATCCGAAGCAGTTTGATTATCCAGCGAATGCCTTTACTTGTGTATCATTTGCCAATAATATACCATCAAAAGAGCCTCCACGGATGCAGACACAGCCAACCCATACGCTGACGCACGAGCGCACCAACTCTGAGACGACAATTTCGAGTGCCGCCAGCAGTAGCCAAATTGATCGCCAAATAACTTATATGCAAACTCGCAATGCAGCCGATGCTTCGGCATTGGCCAAACTGCAAGATGCACATAGGATTGCCATGGATGGCTACCTAGATGATGTAAATATTTGTCTTATAATTTACAAATGCAACCAATTAATTGAGCCTCTATTTTAATTATATTTAGAGTCCTGAACTGCTGCGCTTGGAATTAAAGAACGCCCAAACTGTTATTAAAATTGCACGGGTAAAGTTACAAAACTACTTGCTAACTGTGCGCCAGCAAGTGGGCAAAAAGAGCAACGAAGAACTAAACCGTACCCTGGACAACATTGAAGAATTGTGCAGTTTTCTTGATGTTAAATTCATGTTTCCATTACACACGCGTTCGGCACCAATTGATCAGGCGCTGGAGGCAAACGAACAAAGGCAACAGACGCCCAAGCCCATGACCTTAAAATCTGAACCAATAGATAAAATCGTACAGGAAGATCCAAGCACAGATACGGCTGCTGCAAGCAGTGGCTATGAGATGCCTGAAAATGCCTTCATGCACAGCTCAACACGACGTTTGTTGGGCGATCGAAGGGAAATTGAATTGTCAACCATCACAAGAGATGAAAAGCCTGGAATAGTGGTGCAAAATGGTTTACCAGCGGCTGAGCCACAACAACCACCTCAATAATTCATCACACCAATCGTATCGACTGAATATGAACATAGATATTAAGTTGTGGGCCACTTAGTGGCTAAAATGTGAAACCCAATGCCCAAAATGAAAATCAATTTTAAAGTGCTTGAATATAATTATATATCATATGTATTTATAACTCTAAACCTGTGTGTATCATTTGTATGCAAAGCAGAGGGGAAAACTTCCTAAACAATTACACATTACAAAATTCATTAGATGACGCGAAATCCTATATCTATAAGGAAAAAACTTAAGGGTTATTTCAAAACTGATTATAAAGTCAGGCCTATCTAATTATAATGAAACATTGCAAACAAAAAATAATAATGACAATGTTCTATTTGTTATAATAAACACTAATGCATATATTTATTTTGTTGCATTTTTCTCCAGATGAAAGTGGATATATTTCTTAAACAAACCAAATGGCGAGCTCATTCTCTTATTTCAAGTTTTGGAATACTTTCAAAATCTTGGGAATTGAGGGCATGCATTGTCAATGTAGATATATATATATATATATATATATATATTTATTTATTTATATTTATCATCTCATAAATGAAATATTAATGTTATGAGGAAAAAATGAACTTAACAAATTTTCAATTTACAAGTTCATATAGAGATTGGGATTCAAGAATTCCAGATTGATTTGACAATCTATACGAGCTTAAATTATCTAATATATCCACTTTCGATTCACTTTATAACTAAGTTGTTTAAAAAAAAAAGATTTAATATTAAATGGATTCCCAAAAACGGAATAGTCAGTTGACTGCCGTGGATTAACGGCTACTAGGATTAATCCGTTGGTTAGCATGATGCTGTGCCCTTTGATATTGAGCCTGAGCGGAATGTGATCCTCCATTGCATGATATATTCCCACCTGTGCCACCACCACTGCCGCTGAGACGCATTATAATTTGCGTTGGCTTTGACACTGGTTGCTGCCCCCCTGTGGAGACATTACCATTGCTAACACGGAAATTGCGAAGGAACGATGAACTGTCATTAATATCGTTGTTGGATTTGGTTGGTGTTGAACCATTACTACGTGTCATAGTTAGCTTATCAAGGGGAACGCAACGTACTGCATCTTGAGTGCTTTTCTCTGGCCGCACCTTAGTTACCTGAATAGTGGTGGGTAGAGCGCGAAACACCCCGGATTGTGATTCCTTAGGGCCATTACTATTATTCATCGATTGGCGGATTGGCGTTGACATAGTCTTAGTCTTAGCTGTGTTTGAATTTGGGTTGTTGTTGCTTACGTTTACGTTGCCTTTGCCCTCTCGGCGCTGGGTCAAAATAACCTCTGGCAGATTTGCTGTGGCATTCATATATTTGTTTGAATTCATATTATCAATTTGTGTAACTATTGGCTCATCACTCAATTCCTCATCATCGAGAGTTTCAGAACAACTAATCGTATCAGGTGATTCCGAGTGATTAATGGGCGCCTCTATAACGCTAACGGGCGCTTCGGTTGGCGGGGATGAGGAAGCTTGTGATTCACATATTGGCGCATTTCTTTGCATGGCCTCCACCTCTAGGTCGCAAACAATTTGCATAATCTTTGCCTTGCCCTTGGCAGCCAGATCTGATGGCAATCCCTTCATAGTTGCCGAAATACTATCGAAAAAGAGATCCATAATATGCCGTGGTTCGGTACAGATGGTCTCATTAGTCTTTGGTGGAGGTGTAGCCACTGGCTCCACTGGCGGTGGTACTTGGGTACGCTCTAAATTGCGTAAGCGTGTGACAATGTCAAATGACGAACAGATCATATCCTTGGCCAACTCCAGCTGATTACGATCTTCTTGGCGCTTGCCCATGGAGTCGCGTAGTGCTCGGATAATGCGTCGCACTTCATTTGACCGACGCGAACGCTTTAATGGCGGCTCACCAGTGCTGCTATCAGATCTGAAAAGTAAACTTTGAGTTATTGCAGTGATTCTTTTAGAATTCTATAAAAATAAATACTTTTGGCTTAACCCGTCATCGGTGTCTTGATCCTGATCCTGGTCATTCGTTGCCTCTTTATTCGGTTGTGCTTGAGTGTCACCATCCCCAGCAGCAGATGTGTTGGCCGTGCTGTTGGCATTTAGCTGTTCCAGATTCTCGGAATGCTTACGGGATGCATCATGTTGACGTAAATAGAACAATTTGATGGGCAGACGCGTCTCACATATGCGACAATGGCAGTAATTCTCCTCGCTGGCATCGGGTTCCAGCCAATCATATTTAGCCTGCAGCTCAGCCATAGCTGCCTTCTGTTTAGCTTCGCCGGTGCTCAATGTAGACGCCGTAGATGCTTCAGGATCCTCACCTTGAAGCGCGGCTCGCTTCCTCTCGACACGCAAACGAATGTGCTTAGTACTACGCTGATGTTTGGAGGCAAACTTAAAGCTTGGGAGAAAGACGGAAACTTCACATAGTTTGCACCAACCATAATTGGGGCGCACCTCGCTCCGCTTATAGGAGAGCCAAGGAAATCGTTCTTTCCAGATCAACACTTTGCCGCGAATGGTGGTAGGCAACGGCTTAGGTAAGGCAACAGAAACCAGCGTATTGGGCTTCTGCTCAACAGGTGCCGCCTGAGTGTTGCTCTGCTCTTCCTCCGTCTTTTCATCGATCTTATGTCCCATGCGAATCCGACGCAACTCAACTTGACGGGCGTACTTTCGTTTATGAAACTGCTTTACCAGATTCCTGTGACGGTCACTTTGTTCATGTCGAGCCTTGGCTACATCGTTATGGAAACGTACGCGACAGAATTTGCATAGTTGCGCTTTGCGATCCTTCGATAGACGCAGCCAGGTGTAATGACGCACCACTTGCTTCGTTTTGCTATGAATCGTACGCCTAAATAAACAATATACATAAAGACTATAAGAATCTTATTGCTGATTCAAATGTTAAAACAAATTACCCTCTACTGCTCTTGTGTGACGTGGATACTACTTCATCTTCATGGTCATCGTCTTCATCATCATCATCATCATTCTCGTCATCATCATTACCATCCTCGGCGCTTTCTTCGGTTTCAGTCTGTTGCCGTTCCGGTTGAGGAGCCGCCTCCTTAGTAGTGGTAGCTTCGGTGGCATCTGCGGCCATGGCAGCCAAATGTTTTTCGGAATTTTCATGCGTCTTGCGCTTTATTTCCGAATGCCCATACATGAAGCGTTTGCAACAAACGCTACAATAGGCCATGGAGGAATCTTCAGGATCGGCCACCAGCCAGGGATGTGCCTTCCTATATACAGCCCAAACTCCATTTTTATCTGTTATAGATCTGCACGGTATATTATAAGATTAAATATAGATGTATTTCAATTGATCAGGCTCAAGACTTACATTTGTTTTTTTTTATAGGCTTGAAGATTAGTGCAATGCGCCTGTGTCTTACAGTGACGCAAATAACTGGTTATGACCATACGAATATTGCAAAGAGTGCAGCGGCATTGTTGATACTTGGTGCCGGGTATAAATTCGCACCATGTACTGGGATCACTGCCAGTTTCAATTTCACGACCGGCAATGCTAACAACGGGTCCATTGGTATCCCCATTTGAATTTTTTATCTGGGATACCTCGTCACATGAAGTACTGGCTGAGCGTTTACGTTTTCGCGAAGACTTCTCCTGTCCCTGCATACGTTGCCCTTGTAGATGGGCCTTGCTAGCCTCGTGGCGCTTGCGCAGATAAATGAACTCCACGTTCATGCTGACTTTGCAGCTCTTGCAGATACCAATGGTTCCTTGCGGTTCAGAACGCTCTAGCCAGGTGTGTTCTTGGAGCCAGCGTTCCCAGTTGAAATCGTTAAAGGATTCCACTTGACTTAGACGTTTCTTTTTCATGGCTACCACATAGCTATTGGTGCCAAATTCATGTTTGACCTCGTTGTCATCGTTCCTAAGAGAATAAAAAGAAATGTATAGATAATCAATCCAAAACAAATGAAAACATTGACCAAAATACTTACTCAATCTTCTTTTGGGCATCGCTTTCCTTGAAGGCCAAATAGTTTTTCTCACGCTCCTGATGATACATACACAAGTTGTGCTGTTTAATGAACTTGGTCTGTTTATTCACATTCAGATTCACGTTACAGTACAAACAGTAGGCATATGTACCATCATTTTCTTCGTGCAGGAGCCAGGGCCAGCGCTTCATCCACACAAGCCAGCGCTCTGCCTTGGTGTGTTGCCGGTTTTTATTTAGGCCTATTCCGCTGCTAACATCATCTGCACTTACTTCGTCATCGTCGTCATCTTGACTGTCGTTCTCTGGATTCGAATCCAGACGCGACAGCAACCCCATGGGATCATGGTATGGATTGCACTCAGAGTCCTCATCGCTCGGTTCCACTTTGGCCGACATTGTCTCCTCCATTAAAGGATCTTGTGGTTTGTCAGTACTCTTATTATTTAGCGAGGTCTCCAGCTCGGCCAGCATTAGGGAGACGTTGTTGTTGTCCACGTCCTCGCCCGAATCGTCACCCACCTCAATAGTCATTACTGGTTCCTCGCACCCTATAACAGCTCCTTCCACATCCATGATTTTTAGCTCGTGCTCTTCAATAGTTTTTGACGCCATTTTGTTGCCGGCATTGACATTAATTTCAGACGCCGTGCTGTTTCTACCAGTTTGCATTTTAGTTTTTTCTCCAGGTTCGTCGCACAGGCACAATCCTTCTCTGGATAAACCCGATTGGGTTTAATCCTAGAGTTCCCACAATGTTTATAACAATGGATGAAAGTGAAAAACCAAGAAAAGAAAACCCAAGATACTTTTTGCAAAATTTCAGGGACGACTGCTACAGATTAGGGATGTAACAAGCTGGAAGTCGATAAACTACTAGGTTTTAGGAGGGATTTTATTCTTATATAAGATCTATTTTACAAGAAATAAAAGAAGTATATTAGAAATATCTCTGCATACACTAAGTAATCTTTAAATAGTACAATATTCTTTATTAATTTTATTGTGTTAACGAAAACAATGACTCGCAAACTTTTATTGTAATAAAATCAGTACGTAGTGCCCGAAAACTTTGCTTAAATGGTGCATTTTATAAAATCTACTCATATTTTTGCTTACATACTTCATGTCAGAGTTTTTACTTAAAAATAAAAGAAGTATAAAACAAACATAAACATGTTATACAATTTTAAGCTACTTTCCTTACTAAAAAATAAATTTACTTAAACGAGCAAAGTTTATGAAAATGTTGTAAAGTTGGAACATTTCTTGTGCCATTTGATCAAGATAGTTTTAAAAAGCACACAATAGTAGAGAAGTTACATTTTCGATCTATCTTAACAATATCTGGTAAAAACTCCAGAACGAAGTATAAAAATAAAATAATTTTCATATATATGTTAGTTACCGCGATAGTGTCACCACTAGAAACCCATCGACTTTATTCATCGATAATGATATCGTTGAGCTGCATGCATCCCTGTGCTGCGTGCGAATTTGTTTATATTTTGTAAGAAAAAACTTAAGAAATGTCAAATTTGCAATTAACTCAGGAAAAACTGTAAGTATTGTTGTCTATTTAAGATGGGATGATTGTTAAGGCATGCTATCAATTTCCAACAGCGACGCTTTGCGCTCGGAGTACCGGCCACGGAGGCCTTGTGCCCTGCTCAAATATCCGAGACCGAAAACAAAACCAGAATATCAAGCAATATACCCATGGCTTTTGCCGGATGAGACCGATCCTCATTTTGTGTTCTGTGCTGTATGCGAGTGCCGCCTGAGTGCGAAGCGCTCCGACTTGGGTAAGCATGAGGGTAGCATGAAGCATTCGGAGAATGCCCAGAGAAAGGCCAAAATAGAGCCACAGGCTGCGGTACCAGACATGAAATGGGAATACAATGATGATGATGACGAGGCTATATTACCCTTTGGCACCAATAATGACAACGACGAAGACGAGGAGGAAGAGGAATCCGCTGAAGCGGAGGGTGATGATCCTGATCCTGGTGTCGAGGACGAATCAGATGAGCCCCCCATGAAACAACAAAGGCGTATATCCGAGACAGACTCTCAACATTCCGGCATGTTGGATTTTCTGCCGCTTCAGGTGACTATTAATGAATTGCCGCATTGCCAACTCCCAGGATCTGGTCTAGTTCAGCCGCCACCCTCCACAACGCCACAACCATGTCGAATCACCATTAAAAAGGTATCGGCTCCCTTGGCAAAGGTGGCCGCAACATCGGGAACAGCGCCAGCAACACCACTGGCACCCACTGCCCAGTCGCATGAGTTTAGCTCTAAGGCGACAATCACACCCATAGCACCAGCACCCAGTTGCTTTACGCCCAGTTCGCGACAACCTCAATTATATGCATCACGGCAATTGACATTACCTTATCAATTGCCACAATTGTCGCCTCAGTCACCGCCCCGAGATTCACTCGAACTCTTTTTTGATAGCATTTGTGCCACAGTCAAATCGCTGCCCCCAAAGCTGGCCACTGAGGGTAAAATACGTGTTATGCAGCTAATTGGTGAGCTGGAATTACGTGCTATTAGTGAGCAGGAGGAAATGCCTGCTGCTCCACCTACCCTGGATCTCTTAGCGTCTGCCGCTGGCGCAGCACCAGACGGACCTGGTTGTAGTCAACAGAATGCCACGGTGGCATCCACAACAAAGTGACTTGATGTGCCGCCGCAACCTGCACTCTGGAATCAGTTCAAACGTTGCTCACGCCCTTGACTTGGGCTGATGGAAAAGGAAAGCATATGTATCTGACATCTATATACAGTTTAGATGTAATTTCATTCTTCCAAATGCCCCGGCTATAGCCACATTTAGGTGGCTAGTGATTCGTCAATGTCTGGGCAAACATTACATTAGAGATTGATTAAGAAAAGACCATTTTTAAAAAACAACAATTAATTACATTTTATCATTTAAAAAAAAGAAGGCTGCTGACAAGTTAGAAATACATATAAATTATTATGTGCTTATGTGTAGTAAAATTTTAGAATAGAATTTTTCGTCTCTAAAAGGCGGGTTTGCCCTCCAGCATGGCCTTGCCACAATAGAATGGAAATTGCACACCCTGAAGTAAAATATCTGCAATGCCCTATATTAATTGAAACGGAAAAAGGTTGTGATTAGAGAAATTTAACAAAACAAAAAAAAAAACGAAGCACATGTACACATATTTTATAGTATGTATGTATATGTATATTGTCTAGATATCACATTGTAAGCCCATTCACTTGGTCTTAGCATTTTGTGTGCCGGCAGTGAAGCGGCTGATAAGCGGCACAATGAGTAATTGGTTAAAAATCTACAGTAGGTGCGATAGTAATACCTACCCATCACCACGCAACAACTAAGAGTGCACAATGATGGTGACATCATTTTCCTAGTCATAACTATTTCTACAATACAAACTTACCTGCAATCCAGGAACACATGAAGTAAAAGCATACACCCAGATATAAAAGAAGGCACAGAAAAAGGCCACAAAGAACGATATGAACCAGAAGACCAAAAGCCAAAAGATGAACCACAGTGGATTTACCATGTTGCTGATGTGTGTGTCTGTATGTGGTTATGTTTTAGTTGATGTAATTCGAGCTGAAAGATAAGAAATGAAAGCGAATCTTTTATAGACTTGCAAACATTATGCGAGATTGTCCAGATAAAAGTGAAATTAAAGAGATTAGTTGTTCAACTTGTTGCTAAATCAAAGTCTGTTTTCTATGCTAGAATAGAATTCCGATTGGCTATAGTATGAATAATATTATTACAGTCTATATACATATACTCATATGTATATATATTTTTATGATTTTATAGATACTGTTTATTTGCTGGAATTTCTGAATGACTAAACTAATTATAAGCAACAAAAATAGGATTCCTTTATTTTCTCTATATTTAAATAAGTAATATTCAATATTTAGCAAAGTGTAGATCATAAAAATTGGTATTTTGTATTTGCTTTAATTTTATATTTGTATGCATCAGTCAGTTTAGCAAATTGCATACATATATATATACTATATTCTATATATACATTTTCATTCATTGTGATCTAATGCATTTCGTTTCACTTTTCGAATTTCGTTTTTTGACTTTGAATTGTTTAACGTGACAAACATTTGTATGACCAATTTGGAATTGTTTTTTCAAAAAAAATTTCATTGACGTAAAGTTTGAGGCATTGCTTATCGCAGTCCAAAGAAGGCAGCTTGTGGAAACAAAAACAAAAAAAAAACTTTCAACTGTAAGGCCACGACTGTTGCTTTCCTCAATCTAAACACTGACTTATGTTTGTTTTAATTAAAAATTCAAATTATTTCAATGGCATCTTCAAAACAAATGTCGTCACTATGCAAATATAGTTGATAAATACATAGTAGTTTTGTTGGGTGTGTCTATAATATCAGGTTTTTAGGTCATTTAACTGCATTTTAAGAATCTTCTAACATCAAAACAGCAAACCGGTTTGATGCACCGGAACAAATTCTTTAGTTAAAATAACAAACAATGCGTAAAAGATTTAAAGATTCATGTGGTAAGGTCCAATTAATTTCATTATGCTTAACAATGCGTTAAATTTAGAAATCAATTATCGGCGTGCGCCCACGTACTGCTATAAAAGTAGCATAAACAAACTCACCTGCAGCAACTGGTTGTTCGATTAGTCGAATTTAATTTTTCTATTTTATTTTGGCGCGAGACAAGTATTCCGTTCGCACAACTTTTGAACTTGAAGGCAAAAACAACAATGAACGGAAGAATGTTAACTTGGCTGTTATCTTTACAGCCGTAGTAACATATAAATTCAAAAAAAGCGCAGCGAATTCAAGCTACACACCCTACTTATTTCCGAAGACGAGCGAATTCAAGTTTCATACTTCATTTTTGTGTGCCAACAGAAATTTTTTAAATAAATAAAATAATATCACCTTGTTAAGCTAGCGAAACTTTAAAAAGAAAATAAAAGATTGCAACAAATTATTAGTATACTTTCATTTATAAATACATTTATTCAAATGTAAACTAAAGCAGGTGTTAAAAATTCCGACGTTTTGATAAATTTATTCTTTTTGACTGATAGTTTTGCTTTTCAGCAAAAAAACAAAGATTTTTTTTTTGAAATTCTAACCTCGTAAAAGCCCACAATAACTGTTATAACAAAAACTTTTTCTTTAGATCGTATATTTATCTCTTTCTCGCTGTTAAGTAAAAGAGCGTTGTAAAGTTAACAGGTCGCTGTTAACTAACAGAGTCATGTTAAGTTTATCAGCGCCAAGTTAATTTCTTTTCTCGTTTTTTTGTTTTGAGTCGTCGTCGTTGTAGCATCAACGTGTTTTTTGGACGGCGTTCTGTAGGTTTTTAAAGTCTTGTACATATACCTTTCTTTTTGTTGTTGCTGGCGGTTTTTTTTTTTTTTGGCGATAACCCCTAGAAATTCGCAAAAGATAAGACACTTGTTAAAAAAGTTTTATACATTAAATTTAAAAACAATTTAAATCAAATTAAATATATATGTTTAAAAAAATGTAAATATTGGTAAATGATTAGAAAAGTTACAAAATAATGTAGCATATATTTTGCGGCACAAAAACAGCTGCAGCAGCAAGTGTGCATGTGTGAGTGTGTGTGTGTATGTGAGCCCATGCATGTTTGTGTGAGAAGAGAGATATTACTTCTGTATGGGTGAGTGTTTGTAACACTTACAACATCCGCACAACGTGCGATCGATTTTTGGGGTCCCCACAGTGGGTCTTATTGAGAAAATCTAATATGTTAAAATATAGATAATATAAAAGAATATAATATATAAATATATATCATATTAATATTTCTAATCGATTTCAATTAATTAAAAATTTCGATCTTATAACAGTTGCCACATTATAAGATCACAAGTTCAGTTACAAAATCATTGCTTTATTGCTATATCTTTATAATATTCAATAAAATGTTGTCCAATAAATTTGCCCGTTCCCCACAACTGCTTAACAAATAAATAAACAAACTGCCACTCGAGATAATGAAATTTTCGTTAAGCACACAAACAACAAAACGCCGCAAAAAATATCGAAAACCGAGCAAAAGAAAAAAAAATACCTTACAAAAAAGGAGACTCTGAGAGAGAGAGAGAGAGAGAGAGAGAAAGAGAGAGTATAAATTAAGTGAAAAGCTTTCTTCAAAATATACCAAAGAAGAGAACGTTGGCGGCTTTGCGTGTATAACACTTGCTTCATAGTCAAAGAGATAGAGAGAAAAAGAGGATATACAGTTGACTGTGTGACTGTGAGTGTGTGTGTCACAATTTGAGTATGTGTATGTGTGAGATTGAGGGGAAATTTTAGCACAGTAATGGTAAACGCTGTTTAACAGCCATGAAAGATGACCACCCGCTATTTTAGCTGCCAGCAAAAGAGCGAGAGAGAGAGAGTGAGAGAGAACAAAATACCAACAACAAAATATCCCAAACTTTTGGAGGCTCCTTCTTGGGGCCCCATTGCGCTCCAAAGCCGTCTCGTCGAACAGTTTAAAGTACGCATTGCGATTTCATTTCATTTCAGTTTAGCTAGAGACATCGTCGTGTTTTGTATGGAACAGCTCTGAGATAGCAGCAGACTAAAATCCAACCAAACACGCTTGCCTAAAACACTCAACGGCAGAAATTCACAGTGCGCAAAAAAAAAGAAGCAAAAAGAAAAAAAAAACAGATAAGAAAAAGAAAAAAAAAATATAAAGGAACACTAGTAAAATTCTAATTCAAAAGGAAGTCTACTTCAAGTGTGTGTCCTTCTTTTTCACATACTCACACTCATAGGGACTTGGCTAAAGATTCTGTGTGTCTTGTGAAATGTGAAATGATTTAGTGTTTAAAATTTATAATCAAACAACAAAATATATATATATACTTAAATATATATATATTTAAAGCCTGCAAGACAGCAAAACTTAGTAATATCATTTAAATATCCCAGGTGACATGTGAATGTAAAAATCTGAAAAGGAAGAAAGGAAAATAATCAAAGAATCTCGCCAGTCGCAACGCACAAAAAGAGCACAAAGGTTAGTATAATTTGTTTTTTTTTTTTTTTTGGGGGGGGGGGGGGGATTTAGAGGAGGGATTCCATTAACCATTGTTCAAAATCTTGCATATATACATATATATATTTTTTTTTGCTTTTGCTCGATTTTTGCATTTAACGATTTTTGATGAGCTCCGTGATCTGTAAAGTCTTTAACAATTTGAGGCACGCACACAAACAAACAAACAAACCAGGCTAAAATCAAACAGGGAGTAAGAGAAAGTGTCTCATAATTCGATGCTTTACATATTCCTTTTTACATACATATATACATATATACATACATACATATATAAATGGTATTGGTATTGGCGCTGCCTCAATATCTGCCTTCTTGTCCTACCTGAGAGCGAAAGCGTCAGCCTAATTTTTGTTGTTGTGTGTGTGTTTCATTTCTTTTTTTTTTTTATTTTTTTTTTGTAGGGCACGTAGGCTCCATAACTTCCGCTCGGTCGGCTCACGCGCACACCTGTACCCACTCTCATACATTTGAATACATATACGTATACACACACACACACACACACACAAATATATAAACATATATATAATATTAAGGCAACTTTTTTGGCAACTCATACTGTTTAGTCTCCGAGATGAGGCACATTTAAAATTCTGATGAAAAGACACTTTTTATTTGGTACACAAAATATTGTGTATTTCTTTCCTGGCATTTGCTTTTACTTCTCTTGTGAATGCTTCAAAAATGTTCACATAGTTTTCACACACACACACACACATACATATGTATATATATGTACATATTATATAGAGAAGCATAGATTCTGCTTAATTCAACTGTCGATTTATCACACTTAACCCCATACATGATCATCATACACACACACACACACACACACACACACACACACACTCGTTCTCATTTACCCATAGTCATTCATAGTGCGACGAGCATCATCATTATCATCAGCAGCAGAGAGATATCATCTGCCAACGGCTTATTAGACACAAATGCTGATTAGTTGCCCAGATTCATGCGATTGCGTGTTGAATTCATTTTGTTACTCGGTTCGGTTCTGTTCTGTTCTAGTTGGTGCCATTCTATGACCAGCATCAATGATGGGGGCTTATTTACATACATTCATGCCACAGACTGATTTACCCATTGAAAGATTGACATACTCATACATACATACATACATATATACTATATACTACATACATATATAATGTATCATTTATTTTTTTTAATTCTGTTTGTTTTTATGATACCTGACTTATACCTTTTATGAGTAGTGCATTCTAATTGAGATTTATGTTGTAAATGCAGACATGTAAAATTTTACTATATTTTTCCCCACACTTAAATAAAAAAAAAAACAGCGAATGAATATATATTAATTTAAACAAATATTTGCAAAATATATAAAAGAAAAAGTATTATATATCTCTATATTGAAAGACAAATAAAACATATTAAATTATCTGTAATACATATGTCAATCCTTTCTAAAAAGTCTTTTTTTTTACATCAAATTTGTTTAATATTTGAGAAAAACAGTTTTCCAAAGGCTTTCCAATACATGACAAAGGAATAAATCACCAAAAATAAGACTTATACTGACATTTTCATTGAAATAAATTCAAATCGGTATGAATTATATAAAGAAAGCTAATTTCTAAAGTATTCAAGTGCTCGGGGATAGATATCGACAATAAGAAATATTGTTTTTAACTGTCAGAACCATTGGGTTTTTAATTTTATAGAATATTTTGAGAGTTTACTTTGCCTTTCATTGTTTTTTTTTTCAAACACATATTGCATAGACAAAATAACAATTTACATTTTATAGGCTACTTATAAATATTTTTTTTAAATAATTATAAAACATTTGAACTGGCAACGCATGTCAAAGTTATTAGGTACTATCAAGAATCTATAAAATTGTCTTACTAATGTTTTAAAACACTTTGAAAATGAAAAAAAAACGTTTTTTTTTTCTTTAAAAGAAATATTTTAGTTAATATTAAAGTAAAAAGTATTTAGTACAACTTAAATGCAATTAGTTATACATTTAATTCATTTAACTTGTAGAGGGATATAAATTTAATTAAATTGCATTTCATTCAAATGTAATTAAAATGAAATTGATCATTCGAATATATGTATGTATATATGTATATATATTGTTCACCTGTCCTCAAGGCATCGAATATGCATATGTAAATTAATTGAAAACGACCAACTACTGACGTCTTTGGACATCGTGAATATCCGCTCTATTATACATTGGCTTATCCCCAATCCAATCGTATAATAGTTACATACATATATGGTATATGGTCAGACCACCATGACAATCAATTGCACGCACAATGGAATGCATTTGTACACAATTACCGTTTGGCTGCACATTTGCATTCAAACTCAAACTGCATACACAAAGACCCTAGGACAGGGGTTCAATGGAAGGGCGAAGGAGTTGGAGACAGTCAGTCAGTGTAAAGGGAGAGACGTGTACAGGCAAATTAAGCTGTGTGCTCCGGTCATACAATGCCCCATCAACCATCCAAGTTGTCGCCCTCAAAATTCCCTAACGAGCACACACACACACATACACCCTAACTAACTCACCCACACACACACACAGATGTTGATATAATATAATATATATTAGTAGGGAGCACTTTTGAATGTATATACATACATATATATATATATATTTAATTGAATGTGTTTTATAAATATGAATTAACTCACAAAGAAAGACTTTAACCGTGAGAACTTCAACTGCAATTCCAACGCCATTTTTATAGTGCAAACTCCATAAAGCAAATAATAATCACAGAATTTTAATTTTACAACGATGCTATATATACTCTATATTAAGTATATGTTATTATGTTCAAATCTAACTTTAAATACTATAAAAAATTTAATTACTTTGGTTGGGATTTATGATATCTTTCAATTTAGAATCAATTTTACAGAAAAAGTATCTATAACTTATATACCCCCACCATTGCCAGGGTATCAAACAAGGAAAATAGAAATAAAAAAACATATCAAAAAAGAAGCAAAAAAAGAGGCAGAAAAAACCTTGCACAAAGCAAACACAGCAAAAGGCGCAAAGCTTAAAGCGTGAAACACTTGAGAATTGTTTTGTACTTTTATGTTTTTTTCATTTTATTTTATTTTTTTTGTTCTTTTACCTCATTCTTTCTACATTATAGTATGCATACTGTGTTGGTATATGTGTGTGTGTGTGTGAGTTTGTGGTGTGCACAAAAAAGAAATATAATATTTTGCGCCTCGTCGGTTCGACGCCATTTTTTTTTTTTTGGTTGTTGTTTTCTGTTTTGTGTTTTGGTGGCATGAACATTGAATGCAAATGGCAAAAGAAATTCCTGCAGATCCTTGCCTCATGTAGCCGATGGGGTTTCGGGCGGGTTAGAGTGGGGGGGTGGGTGGTGTATTGGTGCAAACATCTTCTTGGATTTGTTCGTGTCTCATTGTTGTTGTTATTGTTGTTTCTTGTCTGACATTTTGCTGAAAATCAACAAACACATAAAACTCAAATTTAACAGGCAGCAGAAGAAAATATGCAAATAAAATGCCATAAAACAATAGTAAAAAGGCATATAAAACTAAAAACAAAAGGCATAAAATTAAGATGAGAATATGAATGTTAAGAAACTTCCAAAGAAAGTTTTCCCTTACGATTCCAATTGTACCCTTGCTTTGACATTTAAAATATCTAATTTACGTTTATCATCAAATTAAAGCAAAACAATTGGAAAGTTAAAAATTCTTTATGTGATCATATATCAATTAAATTCAAATTATTTCAGACTTATCTTTTCTTCTCTACAAGTTGATAAAGCAGATTTACCAGAAAGAGTTTATTTTATTTTCTTTTCAAATTATTATAGCAAAAATAATCTAATGAAATATTGTTTATGATCTACATATATTGACATGCTAACATATTTCCTATAATTTAGAAAGCTGTAAAGTATATATATCTCTATATCTATCTAATATCGATATATAAAACAAAACAATTATAATAATAACCTTGTATATTGATTCAAATGTTAGCTCCAATTTGTTGCCAAATTAAATTTCTTAATAGACTTTAGAAAAGAAAATTTATTTTTAAGTATATAAAGAAAAATATTTTTGCTTGTTTTAATTAGTTTTACTTAGTAAAATTGTCACAAAAAGGGAAACGCAATATAATTTTATATAACAATCAAAGCTATATATCTAATAATTATGCATTTAAAACAAATATAAAAAGAACAGTGGCTTTAAGGGTTTTCGAAATAAAAACAAAAGTATGTCAAAAATTGTTTGTAAAGAAAAATGAGAAAAAAAAGAGTTACACATTTCGCGTTATTAATTAGAAATTAATTAACTTTCTAATATTATTTAGTTGTAGATTTAAAGAGTATTTTGTTGTCTATAATATAAACAATAGAATACTCTATATATAGGAATGGCTTTGTTTGTCCTCTGTGCACTTGAGCTTGGATGTATGGTAAATGTAAATGGGTCGCTCGACAGTTGGCGCAGCATTAAAACGCAATTTTATTGCATACCCTCGGGGGCTTTGGGCCCGCCATCATTGTCTTAAGGACGATGGGCGATGACAGCAAACCGACAACCAGCAAACACCAGCAATAAGACAACAACAATCAGAAAGCAAAACAAGTCCACGCAGGCAAAGAAATTGTTTAACATTAGTTTTATGCTATTGTTTTTATTTGTCTGTGCTTTGGCTACTTTTATGGTTGCTTCTCTTTCACTTGTAGTTGTTGTAGTTGTTGTTATACTTACTGTCTTTTTTGCTTTTTGTTTCCTCCATTTTGGTCATTGCCTGGCGATAATATGGCAATAAGTTGTCTGGTACTGCAGTCTCATTAGATTTTATTGGTTGCTCCATAGGGGGAAAAAAAAGTATGCACTACTCTAAGTGCTCGATAGAAGGCATAGTTACATACATACGAAACTCATGGGATTTGTAAGGAGAAAAATGCTGTCCCATCTAACAGTTTTAAAGCCAGTTGCCTCTTTTAGTGTGCATACTTAAATACGCATTCACAAGAAGTGTATGCAACAACATACAAAGATATACCGTTTATTTAAGTACATATATACTTACATATATACTTACATACATACATATATATATGTTGTTCTTTCCTTTACCATTTTTACATGCAGATAATCACTTATATATACACACTGAAACACACACACACACACATTCACCGAGTGTATGGGGAATAAGCTGCTTGGTGCCTTGTGCCTGGTGCGCCCTGGTTGCTGGGCTTAAAAAATAACCCAGGGTAAAATAAAAGCAAGTGCCAGTCAAAAGGCTAAATAAAAAAAAAGAATATATATATATATATGTATATATACAACATCAAGTTCTGTTGCGTCTTTGGGAATACGCGGCGTATGCGCGATTTTCTAGCATGATTGTATGGTTTAGGTTTTAGCTGGAAAATTGTTTTACCTCTCCATTTTGTTAAGTGAATGACCGCTTGAATGAGACATAATAAAAGGAATTATAGTTTTACGATCACATTTAGATAGTTTGCTTTAATAAAAAACATCTATTAAAATGCCTTTTATCAATTTAAATGCGAATTTAGTTGATATCCATCTACTAAATGCCGACGAGAAATTGTCGTGCAGTTAATTTCTTTAATGTCAGTTCATTCCAATGGGTCAAATGCCACAAATGATAGGTGTAGGTATAAATGAGATTTAACATTCTATACTCTACAATTACGCATGATGCTGGAGCTTGGCATTTAATTGCTGGGAACATGGCCAATTGCATTACAAAATACCCGTTGCCGGCAACTAAACTGTTTGCTATGACTGCACAATTAGCCATTGAAGTGCGAATTAACACCTAAGGCTTAAATGAAGTGTTTGTTCGTGGTCAGAGGGGGGAAGAGAGTGAATATTATTAACAATTTAAGCTAAAAAGAGAGCCTTTGGCAACTACAAATATATTAAATGCTACAAAAAGATTAAAGGCAGTAAAAAAAATGATTTTCAATAAACAAAATTAATAAGATAAATAATTTTCAGAGATTTTAAAGAGTTTCTTTCTATATTTATTTTATTTTAAAGTTCATGTCATTTACTTGATTAAAAGACATTAATTGGATTATATCTCTCATATTTTTTCTGTCATAATTCTAATTGACAAGCGTTTGTATGTGTTTAAATAATAGATAATTATAATTAATGTAACAAATAAAAAATAATTGATGCGTATGCCAATTAAATTTCAATTTAAATTCCAACGTATTTGTTTATTGTAGTGATTGCTTTAGCAATCGTTGATTACTTTTGTTGTTACTGTTGTTGTTGTTATTTTTGTTGCTACTGTTGCAATTTGGCCGATACGATAAATTAAATAAAGCAGGCAAATGCACACGAGCGCACATTACCCTCCATTTCCATTTCCTTCCTCGGAATATATATGTAGATATATACTACGGCCGGACTCCCCTCTAGATTGTTGTTGCTGTTGTCGACTGGTTGCCGCCTCCACACCCATTGCATATACTGATTATTGTAATAAGTAGCCCAATTAAAACTCTTACGCTTTTATGAACTTAATTATAGCAGAACCAACAATAATAACAACAGCAACCACAAGGGCTGACTATAAAGGCTCAAGTCTTGGCATCATTATGCCATGATTGTTGTTGTGGTTGCTGTTGTTGTTGTTGCTGTTATTGGTGCTGTCATGTTGTTGGTGTTGGCCATTGATGCGTGATGTTGATGCATAGTTTGCATTATGCATAGAATAGAATAACTTAAATTGACTACACGTTTTGATGATTAGATAGCATATAGCATATATACCTATATATATATATGCGTGATAGGCCAGGAAATTTTCCTTGTTTGTTTGCCACACAAGTGATGTTGTTCACAGGCTGCATTGTTGCTTCAAGTAATTAGCTGAAAATGCCTGCCTTGGGGGGAAACGAACTATGAACGATGACATTTCAAAGAGCCTTTGTATATTGATGTTTATTCTATAGACATAGTAATGGCCACAGCTTCCATTCATACACACACACACACATACAGTTTTTGTATTTTATTTACACCAAATGACGTCACTAGTTGGGTCATCATTTGTTCAGTTGCTGCCCTTTGCCAACAGCAACAGTAAGAGGAGGAGCACCCTAAAGGCAGCCCCTTTTCATTTCTTGCGTCATTTCATATAAAAGCAATGCTCACATTTGACATTTTCAGACATCCTTCCTTCCTTTTTCTTTTTCTTCTTTTTTTTTATAATCATTGAGAGATTCGAGAGTTGCTGCCGTCCCAATGGTGGACATGCTGTTTTTATTCTCTTTTAATGATACACACACACACACATACAGACATAAATCTTCTTTCTTTCTCTCGACTCGGAAGGGCAATAAAAGTGTATATACATACATATATATAATCAAGTTCATCAACATATTGCGTTTCTTATTTTATAAAGTAGGCCAACAATTTAAAGAAAATATCTAAAAAATTAAATTGTTGAAATTTTATAGTTTTAAATACAATTTTTTTTGAGTTGGCATTTAGAATAGTTTTTTGTATTGAACAGATAACATTCGTTAATTAAATGTGGTATTTGTTGACACAAAGTAACGTGCAGTTTTGAATATTATTTAGCTCACATGCTGTAAACGTATTTTTATCAGGTAATGCATTCAGCTGAGCATTTAACGGCCTTAAAATATATCTAATCCCAAGCTATGATTAAGGTGGATGATGCTGGAAAAACTTGACCTAAAATCCCACCACTCCATAGACTTAAAGACTTCTTCCAAACAAATATTTTCTAAATAAAATCAGTTAGACAACAAATGAAGATCGGGTTCAATTTCTCTTCTCCTATAAACTTATATAGTAAAGTTTAATCAAAATTAGATGTTTACAAATTTTATAAAATAATTATAAATTTTGTTATTGTTTAAAAAATTTTAATTTATAATCTGTAAGATATAAATATTAGAATATTGTGGGAAATAATTACTTAAAATAACAAGGTTCGATCAAATCAGTTAAATAGTTTAAATCTGTAAATTTTAAACAATTAGTTAATGGTATTTCGTTCTGACGAAACAATGCCCAAGGATAGTTCCTTTGAGAATTATTATTTTTATTATGATTTTATAACAAGATGAAATATTTCTTTGCTTAAAACCAATTCAATGCAATTTCAAAGCCCAAAAGCCAAACTGAGACAAGTAAAATAAAAAATTTAATAACAAAAAAGTGCCTGTAGAGACTTCACGTGCTTACAACAAGTAATATTTATGTATGTATAGGTGTAAGTGTGTGTGTATTTTAGCCAATTGCGAGTGTGTATTAAAGAGCAGTCAAAAATGTCAGCTCAGCTGCTGTTGGCATTTGACTTGTCATTTCACCGATTATTGATTTTTGGTTTCGGTTTGAAGTGCAGCACTCCCATGGGTAACTCGAAACCCCAAGACATCGAGAAAATGCTATACCATGAGAGATATATACATATGTATGTATATAGTATAGAATCGGCAGGAGGCACGTGTGGAGATTGAAGCTTGCTCAAGAGATTCGTACATGTCTTTCCCTAGGACAGAAGGTGGTGATATCATCAAGGTCAATCCCACAAATGAGCCAAGCAGAGCGCGAAAAAATAACACAAGAACTGAATGAGTCGCACTAAATTGAGCGTCTCAGGCGTTAACGAGCGACAGTGACGACGACGACGACAACGACAACAGCAACAGCAACGCAAAGCCTCTAAAGCTAAAGTCGTGCACCGGACGTGGCCAAGCGGCATTTGTTTAATGTTAGTTCACCTTCTCTCTTCCGCTAGCCAGTTGCCGGCATACGGCGCCACATGCGGCGCCATGCAATAAAAACTAAGCGCCAGTGGCTGCCGCTTTCAATGCAAACCTGGCAAAATCTACCCCCCTCCGCTTCCACCTGTCGATGTATACTGCTTCGCCTGCCCTCCTGCTGTGCTACATTTTTTTCTGTTCTCCTCTCGGTTTTTCTCTTTTTTTTTGTTACACTCGGCAAAAAAATTTACTTTGAAGTGCGATGAATCTCAAATTTAAATTGCACTTAATATGACTTAGATGAAACGAGATATTGGTCAATTAAATCAAGTGCGAAATATTTTAGTGAAGCTTTTAAATACATAGTAAAAAATTGCATTTAATTGCAATAATTGGCTTGACAATTGTTCGTGCTTAAATAATTACTAATTTTAGCAGTTAGCTCTAATGTCGGCAGACTTGTATTATAAATTTTTTATTATTTCGTGACAGAAATAATTTCAGATTCAAAAATAAGCAATGACAAGCTCGAAGTATTTTTTCACTTAAAATGTGTAAATGGCAAATGTCATTCATTTGTTTTTCATAAACAAATTTGTTTAATTAATTTGTCATTTTAGCTTTAGTTGCTATAATTCACAGATTCATTTACATATAAAAACTTTTGTCAAGATTTTGGTTCTTTTAACTGAAAGGAACTTAACTACATTTACTTGGGGAACTTTCGGAACTATTCCATATGTTTAACTTTTAATTCAAGAAAAAATAAAAGACAATTTCTAATTTTTCCCAGAGATTTGAAAACTTACTTTAATATTCGTTTACAACAGACATGTTTAGTTTTATGTATGTATGTACATATGTACATATATTATTTTTCTTATATATTTCTTAGTTATTTTTTATTTTTTGGGTCAATTTAGTGCCACGCCTGTGCATTTGTTTTATAGTTTGCTTGGCGCCAGACATTTGGCTAATGACCTGTGATCGAGGTCGCTGGAGACGCCGCTAAAGGTCAACTTCTGCCAGCTGTTTTGTAATTTAATCGTGGGGAAAATAAATATTATTACGGAATAATAGAAAATCCATAAAACTAAAGTCATAATTATATATGTATATCTATTTGTCTTTCCTTTTTGAATTTTCCTTTTTTTCTGAACAATTTAAGTTAGTCTCTTAAAGGTTTGTCGGTCACAATTTTTTTTGCCCGTTTCGGTTAATTTATTACCCTCATCCTGTTTCTTGAAACATTCCGGCTATAATAGACACCTGTCTCTCACACCTTTTGCCTTAGTATCAATTAACCGAGTTTCGAGCCGTCTCTCCTCCTTGCCCCCACTCATTTCCCTACCCTCTTCAACTCATCAATTAAACTTGTATACAAAAACAAAGGGAAATAACATCAAAAACACCAAAATTCACCTTTGCCCGTTGCCTCTGTCGTTTCTCTCTGTATTGTATTGTTTACCCTTTGGCTTTTAGCCGCTCTTTTTTTTTATCGTTCTCTCTGTGTTTTAAGCATTCGCCAAATTTTGAAAACAAACGCTAACGAAAAGGAAAGGGAAAACCTAATGAAAAGAAGTAAGCGGAGAGGCAGACGATAGAAGTTGATTGGGCGAGGAGCCCAACCTTTTTTTTTTATTTTGTTTTCTTGTGTTGTTTTTGTTTTTTATTCTTTTTGGTTTTTGTGTTTCTCCCAATTGACCTTTGACCAAACAAGTTGACCCGACCCGACACTCGCTCATATTTTTTTTTCACATTTCACCTGGACGACCGCGTGTCCTTGTAATCATCACCACCTCATTCACCTCCACCACACAACCGCAGCCATTGCCGCCTCTCGTTACCTCTCGTTGAGGGAAAACTTTTGAAATTATAATTTAATTTGAATGTCATTAAAATTTGTTCGCTTGCTGCCTCTCTTTCTCTTCCTTCATCTCTCTTTCGTTTCCCATTTGACATTAAGTCTATTAGTCCTGTTATCATAACCATGACACCATAACTTGACTGCCATAAAAGGGGTTAGGGGGAGGGAGGTGTAGAATTCATGTCAACTTTTGCCTCAACTCGGCAATGCTTTTCCATAGATAACCTAGTGAAAGGATATACAATTTCTTTTAGAATAAAGATTTTTCCGCGAACAAAAACCTCCTTCGTTAGCAGAAAATTTTTTAATAAGTTAAATAAAAGTTGGTGTGTTTATTTTTAAATCTTTGTGTACACCCAAAAAAAAAATAAAAAAAACCCTCCTTGCATACACAAACACTTTATCACTGTCCTGGCACTCGCATAAAAATGCGCATGTTTGTGAAAAAGTTTTCAGTAGAGCTGAAATAATAAAAATTCATAACTAGTACACAGACTATTGGAATACCCTGCATAAAGAAGGTCTCATAAAAACCAACAGATTAATAATAATTAAAATTGAAAGTCTGTGTGTAGATGATGTACGCAACCTGTTGACAAATAGAGACAGACAATCATATGTAGATATCTAAATATCGATACTTTTTATGGATATCGATATTTTGATTTAATTCAATTTGTTCAATCTCTTTAGGAACTTGTAATACATTCTAAAGCTATAGTTCAAACCTCTTAGAAATTAATCCATGTACTTGTTTGGAAATATATTATAGTTGCTAGTTTTAATAGTCAAAAGATGATTTAAAAAAAATTCCATATTCTACGTATTATCTACATATTTGATATCCTTTCATATATACTCTGCCATATAAAAGGCTAAAGGGTATGAGAAAAGACAAACCGCTTGGAAAAACTGCTGCAACTGCAAGAAATTAAGAAAATATTCATTTAGACCAGGCTAAAATGTCTTATCTGTAGAGCAGCAGCAGGACCAAAGGAAAACTTGTGTGTAAAGACGCTGACAATCGCAAGATGGCGACAGTTGAAAGCAACGGCTAGAGGAGAGAGATGAAAGGTTGGTGAAGAGACTGTGCACAGTAGTTTTTCTGGCCAGAAAGAAAATCTAAAGAATGAAGAAAAAACAAAAAACTTAAAACTCTGACTCTGACTCTGGGCAACATTTAGAAAATGGAGCTAATTTAAAAAACGAAAAGAAAGGCAGAGAGATAGAGGGAGAGAGATAAAGAGGGAAGGAAAGGCAGAATGGCAGGTTGAGAATAAAGAATTAAATTGCCAACCTGCAGCTCGAGCATATTTGGTGGCGTCTTAATGCCATTTTAATTGTGCGGGAAAATAACATTTAAATTACTACGGCGCCAGTCCCTTGTTCTTAGACAGTGGCAGCCACAAGCTATTTAGCATAAGACGGTAACAGGCTGGTACAAGGAGAAGGACAGGAGAGAAGAGTTGAGGCGTAAGGCATGGAGAGTTATTATACGGAGTAGTGCAGTCTAATGGGCAGCCAGCATGCAAGGAAGGCAGTATAAGTCCAAGTGAAAGAGTCGTTGCTCAATTTTCCATCAGACGGTGCATTTTCCAAAGGACGAATACCTCAAGGACATGGCATGGGGACGATTTGGTAGTTAACAAAATAAAAAAAAAAAATAACTGATGGTGCGGTTTTCGTTTAGACTCTAGGGATAAATTTAAAGTAAAAGTGCTGAGTAAACGAAGCTTTAACTTATAATTTCTTTAGTTATTCGGGGTAGGATTTGGCAACAAAAAGTGTATAATAGACACTGAAGGGAATTGGTAAGACTACCAATGTGAATTTTAAAGTAAAATATGTTTCTCTTTGCGTTTACTAATTAACCTAAAAAAGAACGTCTTTAAATCGTTTTAACACAACTCTAACGAGTGAGTGAAATCGGTCAAGAGGCTATAAAAATATGTTAGTATATAAGAAATTATGTTTAACGATGTTGTAAAGAACTATAAAAAGGATATTCTACTGAATGGGTGAGGGGTTAAGTAAGGTAGTTGTGTGCAGGGGTCGGGAGAGGAGGTAGTGGGGTCGTTAAGGTAGGATTTTGGTACTTGAAAACTTTGTATACTAGTTGATAGCAAGATGGCTTTCAAATTTTCTTAGCTCTGCGCTTTTCCTTTTACCCTCTTTTTTATTCAAGTGGTAAACACACACACACACACATACACAGAGAGACAGAGATAAATAAGCATAAATTTTGTAGCATACTAACGGGGGCAGTAGACAAGCGCCCAACAAGTCAACTTGTAGTTGTTTGTGTGGTGGTTATGGTGACACACAAAACCAAACTAAAGAAATGGCAACAGTACAAAAATTAAATACACGCATACACACACAAACACACATACAGACAGAAGTCACATCTGTTAGAACAACGGCAAGGAAACTAAGACAAATAACTTAATGCCTTTTCTATTTGCAGTTCAAACAACAACAAAAAACCGGTCGACGAGGTGGAGGCACAGGCACAGGAAGTGCACAGGAAACGCTGCAAAAGTGCAACAGCTGCAAACACATACACACTAACACACACCGACATTAGCACACACAAATACGACTGTATATACAGACATACACACAGAAACACAGACGATACACACGCAAGCAGCAAGAGGAAGCAAGCACAAAGCATTTTGAAGCCCATTCCCTGGCCGAATCCAAAGACCAGTTTCAGGCCAAAGTGAGACAGTTCTGGAGCGTTGGAAGAAGAATGTGTAGTGCAGTGTACATACGGCAGCTTCAAGTGGCAACAGTGGCAGCAGCAACAAACACAACCGGATAATAAGCATAAAGACCAAGTGCTGAGTGCTAAGAGCAGAGAGCAGAAAGCAGAGAGGAGAGAGTGAGGAAGAGAAAGAAGTGAGGTAGTTGGCTTTATGTTGATGGATGCCAATGTGGCCAACTAGTTTAACAAAGGAGAAGCAGAAGGAGAATACATAAAGCAAAAGACAAGGACAAAAACTATCTACATTCAACAATAAGCACATTGCTAAATCTAAATTCACTAACCGAATCCGAATCCGAATCCGTAAAGAAATCTAAATTTTAAGTGTGCAGCAAAAGCTGCTATATAGTGTTTATCCATTACACCGAGTGACGTCACAACGCGGTTAAGTAGGACACCGCCGCATTTTGTAAACTTTGTTAGCATTCCACGGTCGAATTGCGCATCCGCATATCCGTGCATCTCTGCATTCGCGTCATGGCCTTCACTTGCTTCAGCCCCCAATCTTTGGGTGCCATCGCGATGCTCGTACTGTCGCTGCACTTATCCAGCGTTAGCGGCGTCATCGATCGACTGGTGGTACAGACATCATCAGGACCGGTACGCGGTCGTTCTGTAACGGTCCAGGGGCGAGAGGTTCATGTTTATACAGGTATTCCGTATGCCAAGCCGCCCCTTGAGGACTTGCGCTTTCGTAAGCCGGTTCCGGCGGAACCCTGGCACGGTGTATTAGATGCCACGCGTTTGTCGGCGACCTGCGTGCAAGAGCGGTGAGTATTGCCTGGGGTTAAGGGGGACACGCAACACAAGGCGCTGGGGCGTTCATTGTTGCTGCATCTATATACATACATACATATACATATATAAAACTGTTGTTGACCTAGAATACGATAGCGTCAGTGGACCCGACTGCATTTATCCGTTTGCTGTTGACCCAACTGCTGGCAATGACGTCATTGCTTTGGCAAAATGCCGGCCAACAGAAAAAGGCAAATATTTTGCCATATTGAGTTCAATTTTGCTGATTGTATATACATACATATGTATATATTGTACTTATGTTTGCCAAATCTAAAAATAGAATTCAATTTATTAGACACAGAAGGAAAATAGAGTGCATAACAAAAATTCAAACAATATGTATATAGAATCAGTTACTAAATATACATTTTTTAGATCAAGGTAATTAAAAGAATATTTGTTACAGACATTCAGTGAATATCAATTAGTTTTATATTGAAATCAGTTAAACATTTCTCTTATCACCCTTCTGGATAGTTATCAAAGATATAGAAATTAAGTTTTAACTCTTATAATTAGTTTAAATTTCAAGTAATAGTATAAAAATTATTTTTTAATAAACTTCAAAAACGGCAAAAAATTTTCCTTTTCTTAAGAAGTAAATGTTATTAAAAGATTTTTTTAATTATTTATTCAATGCTACAAATAGACTTGGCAAAATAATGCTGGCTAAGTGAAAGCTTTTCTTTATTTAGATCCTCGAAAATTCCGTGCCTGGAATAGGAAGAAAAATAATAGATTTCTTTCTAAATTCCTTTATCATTTTTAGCCATAGTTTTCAGCGTTCGCTTTTTTCTCTTTCTATTTCAATATTTACCATTTTGACGCTGTTAACTTAATGTTAGTGTTAGTAAATATCTCAATCTCGCGTTCTGTGTGTGTTAGTAAGTGTTAGAAATAATCTTAACCGTTAATTTTCAATCTAGTTTGCTTAGCGCTGTCAAAAGCGTCTAAAAATGGCATACAAATGCATAAAATATATATTAAGGATGAAATAAAATCCTGTAAAGGATGCATTTTGGCAATGTTTTTATTTCTGTCACTTCATGCCATTTAAGTGTACTTAAATAGAACTGTCATTTGAATATTTCAATTACAACTTATCTCTTTTTATCTGCTGCATTAGAACTATAATTAAACATTTCCATTCATTCATTTCAATTTGAAAAATATTTCCATACAGATGATAGAAAGAATAATATATGTAAATAATTTAGATTTATATAAAAACGTTGGCAAAGTGAAAGTAAAATTTATTTTATCGGCTCATCAAATGGTGATATACACATGTACTGATTTAATTGCTTGAATTATGGACTTGAGCCATTGCCAGAATGATTTCTCAGTGTGGGCCAAAAGGGAAATTCATAAAATAGATGTATTGAGATATTGAGCAATACAATTTTCCTCCCCACCCTCTCTTTCTTCCTCTGTCTGTGATAAATTACTTTTATGCGAAATGGCAAACTTAATTTTAATAGACACGAAGCTAAACACACCTAAACTTATTTACCAGTATATGTGTATTTCTACATATACATATATATATATATATATATATAGATATATATATGTAGGTATATATCGAATTTTAGCCACAGAGAGACGGATAGAAAGACAAATGCGTAGCGTGATATCGATTCCAAGCTATTCAACAATTTATAAGGCAGAAAAACTATGTCAAATTGTTGGCAGAACAAACGAGAAGTGATACTACATGAGGATGTAGAGCGGGATGTATGTATGTATGGTAGGAGGAGGAGAAGTGGGCAGGGTGTGAAAGTGTGGGGACTAGCCCATGTAGTATATACATACATACATGCATACATATGTATATATATATATATATGTATTTGCGGAAAATGGCAAAGTAAAAGTAAAACGAAACGGAAGAGAGCAAATAAAAATAAATAACACAGCTGGTTAGTTTTTTTCGTAATTGGCATGACCGAATTGTCCGAGCGAACGGACAACAGTATAGACCAATAGACCAGAGGAGAGTTGAATGGGAGAGTGGGAAAAATCTGAACTTTAATTTACATGTAGGTCAACTAACTAAAAAGAAACAAATATTTCTCCCCCCTCCCCCACCTTTTTATAGTTATGAATACTTTCCTGGTTTTTCGGGCGAGGAAATATGGAATCCAAATACCAATGTATCGGAAGATTGTCTCTATATAAATGTTTGGGCACCGGCCAAGGCACGATTGCGACATGGACGCGGAGCCAATGGTGGCGAGGTATTTATATTTTCTAACTAATCTTTTACTATTAATTATTTTCATACTCTCAATTAACAATTGCAGCACTCTGGCAATAAGCAGGGGGATACGGATCATTTGATACACAATGGTAATCCACAGAACACCACCAACGGTCTACCCATATTGATTTGGATCTATGGTGGTGGTTTTATGACCGGCTCCGCAACTTTGGATATATATAATGCTGATATTATGGCAGCTGTGGGCAATGTAATTGTGGCCTCATTTCAGTATCGTGTGGGTGCATTTGGTTTTTTGCATTTGTCTCCCGAAATGCCAGAAGAATTTGCTGAGGAGGCGCCTGGTAATGTTGGCCTTTGGGATCAGGCATTGGCCATACGTTGGCTTAAGGATAATGCTCATGCATTTGGCGGTAATCCTGAATGGATGACTTTGTTTGGTGAATCGGCCGGTTCCAGTTCGGTTAATGCACAACTCATGTCGCCGGTTACACGTGGTGTGGTTAAACGGGGCATGATGCAATCGGGCACAATGAATGCCCCCTGGAGCCATATGACATCCGAAAAGGCAGTTGAGATTGGCAAAGCCCTCATCAATGACTGCAATTGCAATGCATCTATGCTAAAGGTGAGTGTAAAACAGAAAAAAAAAAAACAATTTATTGGCATTTAATAATGGAATCTTTTATTAGACTAATCCATCTCATGTAATGAGCTGTATGCGTGCAGTGGATGCCAAGACCATATCGGTGCAACAATGGAACTCCTATTCAGGAATACTCAGTTTCCCATCGGCACCGACTATTGATGGTGCATTTTTGCCAGCAGATCCCATGACTCTAATGAAAACGGCTGATCTCAAGGATTACGATATACTTATGGGCAATGTGAGAGATGAAGGTAAGTTATATTTATATTTATCTTAACAGATTTAAGTTTAGTCCTTAAAAACTGGGCCAAGTATTTTTGCTTACTCTTTACAAAGATCCTTAGTTTGTGTTCATGTCCTGTTTTCTTCCTTTTTTAAATACTTAACTATTGTAACAGCATCTTTATCATCCTTTACTTCTCTCTCTCTCTTTCTTCCACTCTGTCTCTGTTGCTCGCCCCCTCAACAATGTCCAATTTCGAGCATCCTTTGCATCCTGACCATAATCCATTGTATTCTCTTTTGCTGCTGACGTCAGTAGTAAACGGATACTAAATATGGCCCAAAAATGTAAAGGAAAACCATGGCCAGTGCCAAGTTGTTTGCTTTGCCTCTCATCCATCCTGTGGCATCTCAATGCCAGCAACTTTTTGTTGCAGTTTCATCCATTTTCTGATTTTATTATAGTACTTTATTTTTTACCAACGCCACTGCTTAACCCCCCCCCCCCCCTCCTTTTTCTCTTTGCTCCCCAGTTTCTACAATTCATTCTTTTATCCAGACGAAATGCATTTTATTTTTAAGTGGGCGTGGCTGCGGTTGAGTTGGCTTTAGATGGGGGTTGCCTTTCGAATATGTATTTCTGTGCACATTGGAGGAGGGATTCGTAATGCATTCGGTAGTTTCTGTTGGCTCGAGTGCTTAATTTTTATGGTTTATTGCATGACATTGTGTTGGCAGTAATGTAATGGTGGCTAGAGAGGTAGATGGGGGGGAATAGGGGGTTATGCATATTGTGATTGTGCCACATTTTACAGAGCTTAGTTGAAAAGCTGCTACTGGCAGCATCAAAAAAAAGAAAAAGAATGCACTCTATATAATATTCTCTGTTGCTATTCGGTACTGGCATTGTGGCTTTTGTTAGCTCAACCAAAAAGGACATTTTACCACAAATTAGAAATTACGCAAGCTGTAAATTCCCTCAAAGCTAACACTTTGAAAATTGCAAAAAGAAAAAAAAAAAAACAAAAACAGAAACAAAAGCAAGAAATAAAATGTATAGAAATAAATACGCACAACATTCACGCCTGAAGGATTTCAACTTTGCCAGACTTGCCCACGCAAATTTGTTGAGCGGTGTCGGGATCCCCCGAAAAAAGAAAACAAAAAAAAAATCCAACTCACAAAAGGAAAACCAAAACAGCAAAAAAAAAAAAAAAAAGAACGGCAAATGACACACGACGCACCCAGTGGCAATAACACAGCGACCCACTCTATCTCCGACTCCAACTCTTCACCCCATTCTACCACCACTCTCTTCGATACTCCGCCAACCACTGTGTTTTTGTTTTTAGGGGGCTCGGGCTCTCAGCTGTGTGTGGTACGGCAGCATCATAAATTATTTAAATATTTCGCTGAGGTGCCAGCAGGGCGGCAAAAAAGCAGCAGGTAGCAAAATGTGAGAGATTCTTTCTCTCTCTAATACATTGGCAAAATGGGACGCGTGAGTACCGCACGTGCCGGAGGATTGCTTCAAGAGGTGGCATTATAATTATTATTATTGGGGAGTGGCTAGGCAAAGGGCAAAGGGAGAGAAATATCTTTAATCAAAGTTTAGTTCTTTATTTTAGTTAAACATAAGGTTGCCATATATGATTTGTTAATGTTTAGTTAGTTATAATCCCGGGAAAGTAGCTTAAAGATTAAGTTTCCTCTTTTGGTTTTTTTACTATGGCTTTTCATTGTACATTTAATGCGTTTTCTTTTGACAGCTCTTTGTGTATCAAGTAAATGGCGCATTTTTTATACAAATTTTCCGTTTGCGTTTTTTGTATCCTTTTTTCTTTTTTTTAGTTTGTGTGGTTCCCTTTTAGAACCAATAGCCACATGGGCCATGAGATACTACTATATCTTTATATATATCTTTATATATATCATATATATTAAACGTTAGTTTTCTGTTGTTTTCATGTATAACAGATTGAGATACTCGTTTTCTTAATATTTTTGGGTTCTCAGGGCTTTTTCTTTTCTTATGCTCGGTGCTTTGACTCGCTTTCGATTTCCTTGCTATGTATGTATGTGTGTATCTTATATATGTGTGCGTGCCGCTGCCATTTGGCTTGTCATTTCAAAGAAGGAGAAGGAGATGGTGGTGCGACGATGAGTGGCAATGGCAACGGGTGGCATCAACAGTAGGCGAGAAGGGTAAAGGTAAAACCATCAGACACGGACACGTGTGCTTTTCGGCTCACTTTCACTGAGCGCTCATACAGCTGGTGCTCGCTCTCAGTGGCTTTTGCTCTCGCCCTGTCTCTATCTCTGTTCAGCTGCAGGTTCTCGTTCATGTTCTTTCGCCCTCTCTTTCTCGCTTTCTCTCTCTGGTTACTCTTTTTACTTTGTATGTGTGTGAGGCTTTCATATCTAGCCGTTACCGTTGCCAGCCAGTGGCTTCGTTGCCTGTTCTCTTAGCTAAGGAGTGCGTGCGTGCCCGCAAGGCTCGATTTTGTTGTATGTGTGTGTGTGTGTGTTTTTGCGAGTTCAAGGTCATCTAACATTTGCAACAATACAAATACAAAAACATTAAGATTTGCCGCGCACATGAAAATATCTTAGATGTTTTTCTCGATTACCCACTGCATAGATTGAATTGAGAAAATTTATGTGTAAATTTACTTAAGCGCTTTCCTACTGATAAGAAGATTGCAAAAATTTAAATCTTTAAATTTTATGCATTATGAAAAATAATATAAGAAAGAAAATCAATTACCTCTTTCATATTTAACTAGATTTATTATTTTAAAAATTTAATTAAAATAAAATTATAAGATTTCTCAGCCTTCAAATAGGCAATGGAAAATTCCAAGTACAGCTCACAGAATAATAAAGAGAAGTCCTGTGTGTGTGTGTGTGTGTGTGTGTGTGTGTGTGAAACCTTATTTGCAAGTTAATTGCTTCAAAACCTCAATCTTGGCCAGCATCAAAAAATCAACTTGTTTTGTTGCTGCCAACTCAATTATACGCTCATTTAAAATATATTTACGTGAGACAAGTGAAGAAATTTTTTGGCCAAACAATTTTACCTGTGTATAACTGTGTATCTGTGTGTGTGCTTTTTTCTTCCTTTTTTTGCGCAAT
Source organism: Drosophila emarginata (assembly GCA_037075365.1). Lineage (NCBI taxonomy): Eukaryota > Metazoa > Arthropoda > Insecta > Diptera > Drosophilidae > Drosophila > Drosophila emarginata. The sequence continues at coordinate 8,324,403 of JBAMCD010000221.1, forward strand.
TTAATTAAGACTGTTTTTATGTGTGTGTCAAAGAAACTCTAACATAATGGAGTTAAAAAACAATCATTTTTAAGTTAAAACTCGCCGAGGAGAGGTAATTTTAATCGAAAAGATTAAAATTAAATATATAAAAATTTAACTTAAGCTAATAACTGTTTCTGTTGTTCAGTTAACCAGATGCTTGTTAGTAATTCAAACTAAAATCTTCAATATTTTCATTCCTGGAACTGTAATCAGAATTTAAAATGCTATCGAAGCACAGCAAATAGGCCAGCACGTGCCTCTTATAAACACACACACACACACATAGATCTATTCACCCACATAGATACTCACACACATAAGCACACTTACCAACTCGCATATGCTTGAGTTACTGCCAATTGTTGTTGTTGTTATTGTTGCTGCTGTTGTTGTGGTTGTCCCTTATAGGGCAACAATTATGGTTCGTTAGTGAGTTCAGATTTGAAGTATGCCAGAAGACAGAGGCTCTGGTAATAGCAACAACAACAACAATACAGAAAAAAAACAACAAGAACAATACATACAATAACAAGTGCCATAAAAATTAAGTTAATAAAAGGCAACAACTAGACGCATTGTTCTTACCATGCAAGCACAGTTTGTTTATTCTATTTTACACTTTAGAGAGAACCTTCGCTCTTACCCCTCTCACTCTCACTTTTATCCTCCCCCCTCCTCTCACCCTATTTCTTCTATCTTTTCTTTTTTTCCTTTTTTTTTTCTGCAACTGTCAACGGTTTGTTGGCGCTGAAACTTGGGGTTAATGCTGCGCCTGTTGTCCTTGGCACGGCTCGGCTCTCTATTGTATGTACATATGTGTCGGCAGGCGTTCTTAAAGCGTAATTGTTTTCTGTAGGATTTGCCAGCAGCCAAAACACGAGCCTGTCCCTACTACCACTTCCCCCCCTCCCCATCTATTCTCTCCCCTATATATTGCTCTATTGTCATATGGTATATACCATGACCTCGGTATTTCTACTGCTTGTTCATTCAGTGCTCTTGTTACGCTCCTCTTTCATTGCAGGCACATACTTTTTGCTGTACGATTTCATCGATTACTTCGATAAGGACGATGCCACCGCCTTGCCGCGTGACAAGTATCTGGAAATTATGAACAACATTTTTGGCAAGGCAACACAGGCAGAACGCGAGGCCATCATATTTCAGGTAAATTTCCATCACGCCAACAAGCTAACAAAAGAAATCAAAAAAATTTTATTGCAAAGACACTTATAAAGTAAGCCATATTATTTAGTATACAAGTAAATATATACATATATATGTACATATGTACTATTGACAAATATATGTAAAAACAATTGCTTGGTAAATGCACAACGGAAATGCATCTTTTATTCAACTGACACAAGAGTAGTTTACGTCTGTCATCTACACTAAATAAAATAGGCTAACACAGATACCATTCTAGTCCTAGTCCTGGTGTTGATATAAATGTAGATGTGGATGAAGTAGCTGTTGATGGAAAACGTTGATTTGATGTCATCAACTATAAACGAGTTAAACGCAACGTCGGCAACGCCGTCAAGTTTATTAAATTGTATTAAGTTGATGGCTTTATTCAGTTATACGGTAAAATTGCATTTTGTGTGTTGCGGTTAAAATTGATTTGACAGATTCAGTTAGTTAACTTATAATGCAAAAACTATTTTTGTATATACAATAGATTAATTGAATAAAGTCTAGTGAATGGAAAATGTTATTGTGGCTCAATTTATTTAAACTGGCCACTAATAATAATAGTAAATTATTTTGTATTTCTATTTTAATTTTCGTTTCTTTTTGTTTGTTATTTATTTTACAGTACACCAGCTGGGAGGGCAATCCAGGCTATCAAAATCAACAGCAAATTGGACGCGCTGTGGGCGATCATTTCTTTACCTGCCCCACCAATGAGTATGCACAAGCATTGGCCGAGCGAGGCGCCTCCGTGCACTATTATTACTTTACACACGTGAGTAGAATGAATGGGTGGCAATCAATGGGGAGATAGAAATGATTTACTCTTCTGATTTTAAATATTTAATATGCTCTGAAAATTAGAGTTCAATTTCTTATTGTTGCATACTTTTGAGGGAAGAAGAATAAATAAATGAAATATGCTTTTAGGTAGGTTCTAAAAGATTTAAACAACTGGCAAAATGAATCAAGAATAATGAATAATTTCTAATACGAAAAGAATTTCAAACAGAACAGTTTCTCTGTCTTTTATGTACATACATATAGTCCATTATAATTGTTGAATTTTTAATAATAAGTTGATCCATTAGCACTTTTGGAAAATAGTTTGCTTTTTAACCCATACTGAAACGTTGCACTTGGTGCAAGTCATTAAATATTTCACACCCTTTGACACATAAGATGGCGTTGATGCGCGTGCGTTCCAATCGAAATGCGGTCAAATGGAGTGAAAGTGCCGGACAAAATGCAAAAAAAAAAAAATAAACAGAAAGAAAGGAAAAATAAAGCAAAAAAAAGAAAAGAAAATAAACGAAATGGTGCAATTTGTTTGTCATTAAAATTGCGCACAAGGCTAATGGTAGGTCAGAGCGTGAATGAGAGCCAGAACCGGAGCCGGAGCCATAGTCAGAGGTAGAGTCATCGTCAGAGCCTACACCACCGACTAAGTGGTTACCTGCAACGCCGTCAGCGGCTGTGGAATATGTCAACCTGCCACTGCCTTAATTATTAATGTCTGGTCTGATGGCCAGTCAGTTGAGGCGACAGAAAAAGCAAAGCCTAGGGGCTAATCTGCAGGAAAAATAAAAAAGAAAAAAACAAGAAAAACGCAAATGCTCTTTATGCAGGCTAAAACGTGTCAAGGTACATCTTATATGTAGAGCCCTAGAAATATGTGTATATGCATATAGACAATACTGTTTTGTTGCCAATTTTAAACTAAAATCTTCTTTTGTGATGAATACAATTAATTCTACACTTTTTTCTCTGCACTGAGATTGATTCATTTGGAATACTTTTTATATAAATTTTAATAAAATATTTTTCACATGCGGCCATCTCTAATTTCAATTTGCTGCCAAAGTATTTTAAAATATAATTCAGATTTCTTTATTGATTTTGATAAGTTATCAATCGGTTTATAATATAGGAATTTATAATCCAAAAATTATAAGAAATATAGAAGGATTCCATTAGTTTATTTGAAGATCCAAACTGTACTCTTAACTCTTAAAAGAAAATGGGAGGAATTTTATTAAGTCTATATTGATCATATTTTTTCATATTTGAAAAGTTGTGCTGATAATTATTCAAAAATTATTTTAAAATGTACTTTACACTAACCATTTAGAATTTAGTCGAAAAGGACAACTTATTATTTTAAAAATATTCAGAAACTGGTTTTAAATTAAGAGAAACACATAAATTGAAAGAGAGGTAGAAATTATAAAATTAAAAGTCCAAATGAAATGCGTTTATTAATATGATTAGATAGAGATTAACTAATTCATTTCCGCACAGATTGTAGATAGTAATCTATTCTAGCTAAATCAGTTAAAATCCTTACCACTTAACGGTTACTTATCATTAAAATGGTTAGAAAATCAATGTAATGTCAATTTTGTACGGCCTATTATCTATAGGACTTGCATTTCAGTCTAAGGGCCAATTAATTAATGTATTCACATGAATCAAACAATTTGCTGGAGGTGCAATCCATTTGATTGGGCTTGACAATGTTACGCCTATATATGAGGAACAAGAAAAAAAAAGAAAAAAAGAAAAGGGTCGTCGTAGTTATCCTTGTTGGTGTTGTTGTTGTTGTTTTTACTGTTGTCGTTGAGGCAACCTTGGCCGCCATAATTATGGTAACCAAAAGTTTCACGCAATATACACCCACAAAGGCAACAACTTGCACACACACACACACACACACACACACACACACACACAGATGGAGAGAGAGAGAGAGAGATACACACGCAGGCACACACTGGCAATTAAACTACACGCACTGTCGGGCAAGACGCTTTGGGGTCTCCCTACCCTTGGACAGATAGGGGAAACGAGTATCGTTATAAGGAGAACGATTCCAGGCACGGTTGTGTACAATATGTGGAGTTTCGGCTGCTAATGAAACTTCAATTTACGAGGTCATGGCCCCACACGACCTGCACGTGTGGGGCATAATTTTACTCAGTTAAGTATTTGCTTAAATGACTCTGGCAGCGCCATTGGCAGTGGCAGCATTTGTCCTCCTAATGATTAACAAATACCCAGCATTAAGTTTAAGCAAAGTTTCCCTATCGATTTTCTATATAGCCATATGTGTAGCTGCAGTAGTTGGTGTTAATAATTACAATTGGCATTCGATATTCGATTGTGATAAATGTTACTATGCCTCTTTCACATGGTTAGATAAATATAAATCAATAGCTGTATTTAAATTATCTGACTTTCTGCTTGGACTATTTTATTTATTGACCGATTGTTTATATTCCTATACATTACATTCATTGTTCAAAGTAAATCGCCTGTTAATAATAAGGAATATAGTTAGAGGATAGAGCAACAGCAGCTGACAGGCAGCATCGAAAATGGAAAAGAAAGCAAATGAAATTAGTTTTAATTACAGCCGTCAAGTTGGAGCAACAAAACTCGTAACTCACTTTGCCCATAAACGGAAAGACCAAGACCAGGCCAAGATGAGGCCATGCCAACGATGGCGACGAACCATGGCAAATGGGGTCACCGGCAGCTGAAGTGCTAAAGTGCCTGCCAGATTGTCTATGTCTATTTGCTTGGCACCTCCAGCATGGCGGTGTGGCAGCGTGGGTCAACTGCCTGACCAGTCAGCCATACGCTCCACTGACCGACCAAGCATACGCCTCCCTCTTTCCTTCGTCACTTTGGTTTTAGCCCGCCCATCTTTTTGGTGTGTACTGCAGCAGTGCCTGCAACGTGCTTGGCACTTAAATAAGTTTTCATACCTTCCTAGTCAACTCCCAACTCTAACTCTAACCCACTCTACTTTCGTATACTTACTCCAACTAGGACTAGGACATTTCTCATTATGGGCGGACTGAGAGTGTCCTCAGCCTCCCATTAAGCTAAAGTCCAAGTTTCCTGATGTTTGTAATTTTGCGCTTAAATCAAAAAAGTTTCTTTTTTCATCCAACGACTGCGTACAATTTTTCATTATTTTGCGCGAAAAGGAGTAGTACATGGCGGCCAAATGCAGGACATTTCTATGAGTGTATGTGTGTGCGCTTTTGTGCTGGGACGTGTAGCCTGGCGGCAGTGGCTGCCAACGGCCAAAGGGGCATAAATTTCCAACAACTTGACGTCCGACATTACCCTTGCCATTTCCCGGACACAATTCATTATATGTCTTGGCATCGGCCACTTGTCCGTTCGTACATGCAGCTCCATGCAAAAATTATTGTAGTATGTGAAAAAGTTTTTACATTTTCTCAATGGATATGAAAATTTCTTATAATAATTGATGTCACAAAGAAAGCTAAAGAGCTGTGAATATGAATTAATAATATTATGGCACGTATCTATGATTTTTTATCGGGAATTTAGAAATTACAATGCGTTAATTAAATATTATTTAAATGTCTGTTGTAAATAGAAAAAAATTTACTTATACTTTTCTCTAAAGAATTCACATTGGAGTCGATATTTTTAGCATACAAAATTAAATTACTTAACAATAAATAGTTATTTTTATCGAAGCGACATAGAGATTTTGAAAATATTATTTATTATTAAATACTTAATTAAATTTAACATTAAAACAAGAAAATCTTATAATAAATTATACAATATTTGCAAAATTGAATAATTATTGAAACTAATTGATAATGATTTAGATTTAGAACTGCCTGAACTAAAATTGAGTAATTAATAAACCAATTTAATATTTTTAAAATCTGCACTTGCAATATATCAATTGTAGGTAGAATATTATTAGAAAAATTAGTATAGTTGCTTAGCTTTAGAAGTAATTAAAGAACTATATTTTTTTGACTTTAAGTCTTAGAAATTTAATTTTTGACTGAATACCCAACAAAGGGAAATAAATTAAATGATAAACAATAGCTTATATATATTAGTAACCAATGCTGTATAGTATTTTAGATTTAAAAAAATGTATATTTAGTTGACAATTGCATAGCCAATGTGGCGTATGCGTAATATAGTTAGTTAGAATTTGGTCAAACATTGTGCGACATGTTGCAACATCTAGATACGCAAACAAGATGCCACTGTGTTTGCCTGACAGAGAGGGAAAGCATTTAATTCCGTTCGCTGGCAAGCATTTATTTATTTATTCATTTTTTTTTTCTCTTTTCGGCGCCGCCTCAGTACGCGGCATGCTGCGTCAATATTTACAATTTACAGGGAGCAGAAGCGAGTGAACGTGGCGCGCGCGAGTGCCACAGCAAAATCAAATAAATAAATAAAAAGGGTAGAGATGTTTATCTGCATAATTTCTGGCTGGGTTTACGACAAACTGCCAAACTGACGGACTGACGGACTGAAGGACTGGCAGACTGACAAACAAACTGAATCCTCTCTTTATACATTTCATTTCATTTTCTTTCCATTTTTTTTCTTTTTTTTTTGCTTTCTCCTTTTATAGCGCACAAGCACCTCGTTGTGGGGCGAATGGATGGGCGTTCTGCATGGCGATGAGATTGAGTACTTCTTTGGGCAGCCGCTAAACACATCTCTTCAGTATCGACCTGTGGAGCGTGAGCTGGGCAAGCGTATGCTTAATTCGGTCATCGAGTTTGCCAAGACCGGGTAAGTTCAATAAAGTAAACAAGCTTTTGTGCAAGCTCTTTGTTGGAAAGCTTTTTTCCGTTAAAGTTTAGTAAACTTTAGTATCTTTTGTATAGTAACCTGACCATAATATTTGCTATAAAGAAGCTCTTACCATTAACTCTGTTTCTATTTCTCTGCTTACAGCAATCCTGCACAAGATGGCGAAGAATGGCCAAACTTTTCCAAGGAGGATCCTGTCTATTATATATTCAGCACAGATGATAAAATTGAGAAATTGGCACGTGGTCCCTTGGCGGCTCGTTGTTCATTCTGGAATGATTATTTGCCAAAAGTCAGGAGTTGGGCCGGTGAGTTCATTTCAAATCAATTCGAAAAATGCATACACCTGAGAATAATGATACGATGGAAAGGGTTGCTCTAATATCACTTTAAGATCTCTATCTATTAAAGTACAGTTGTCGGTTGTGGTTTTTGGGTTATGGGTTTGGTGTTGTGTTGCTGTTGTCTCTCTTCTTTTTTTTTTTATATTGTTTTTTGCTTTGATTTTATATCTTTGTATGTAACTTTGGCATACAATTAGCATAAATTTTGAAATTCGCTACGATATATCGTAAAAAAAAAATGTGGCATTAAGCTCACTAATGGATGTCGGCAACGACAGTCTCTGACAAAGCCACACCCAACTGCAGAGAGATACGAAACTAAATTAAACAAATCGCATGTTATTCTTTATCATATTGTACAATTGTCAGGTGAATATGATGCCAAGAAATAAATCTTTTATTCCCAGAGAAAGTTTCAAGAGTTAAATATCTATTATTAAAAAATAAAAATATTCCTCCCGTTCTTTTTTTTGGTAAATCGTTGGAAAGTTTAATTAGCTTAAGGGTTTTAAAGAAGATTTTAGTTTCTAGAAATAGATTTAGCATATATTAAATGTTTTTTCTGAAGTTAAAAGTTGAGCTCAAGTTACTTTTTATGAAATTGATATTTTACATTTAAAGTATATTATTTCCGAAAGTCTCATTTCGAAAGTATAGATTGGATACAATATTTTAGATGAAGATGTAATTTAAATTAAAATAAAATTGTTTTCAAATTCATAAAATTGTTTTTAGATCTTTTTCCTTTTTTTAAAGGAAGTCAAACTATATTTATGTGCGGATTAACAGACTTATCTACTTGCCACTTGTATGCTAATACAACTTTATAGATAAAAAGATTAAAAAACCTTGTTTTTCAGTTTATAAAGGAAGAATTCTTAAAAGAATAGTTTTTAAGCTAACATTCAAATTTTAAACTGTTAAATAGTAAACCGGCTCTAACAATTAACTATCTAATAAGTAGCTTGTCATCTTTATCATATTTGTATTCTTTTCATATTGATTCTTTATTCTTCACATAAACATTCATAAGGTATTTAAAGAGTAACCAAAAATTTATTAAACTTTTAGATAATATTATCAATAAATTTATGTAAATTAAAACACAGGAAGCTGAGCTCAGAATCCAATAGATTGAAAGCAAAATTAAAATTGAAAACATTAAATTACAAAGGCTCTAACGATTAATTATATTTTGATTTTTCGAAAAAATTAACTACTAAACAAATTGTTTTTCTTTGAGAAATATACAATTCAATTTTTAAAAATAAAGTTATTATTAATAAAGTAGTGAAAAAGTGAGCCAAAATGAACAGAAAAAGTAAAAAAGAAAGAAAAAAGAGTATCTAAAGTTCACCCAGCCAGAAAGAATATAATTTCGAAAAGGGTTTCTTTATTTTCTGTTAAGCAGAAATATGTACTTATATATATATATATTCTGGATTATCATGCTGGCCGGGCAACTGGGAACGCGTGTCAATTTGCATGACAATTCGTAAGTTAAATGCAACACATTAACATGAGACATGCTCCAGTTGCCGCTAAAGATTGATGATTGCCCCAGCTACAAGTTACAGTTACATTCGAGTGTGAGATATAGAATTAAGCCGATTTTTCCCTCTCACTCATTTAGGTTTAATCATGAGTCACTCGTTCACTCACTCACTGGCTGACTGAATGACAGACGAGTGACTGGCTATATTTACTAACTTGGCTTTACGTTTTTATTCCGGTGAAAGATTTTAATAGTTATGCTTTTAATTTATTGCATTTATGCGTAGCCGCATTTGCCGCATTTTTATTTATGGCTATGTCAGTATTTTAAAATGTTCGCATCAATCAGTGAAATGAGTTTCGGCCAAGACAGTCGCTCGATCGGATGGACGATTGACCGAAAGACAGAGAGAGAGAGAGAGAGAGAGAGAGAGAGAGAAATGTATGTAAATGAGATGACGGCCATTTATGCATATGCATCATGGCCCTGACAATGATAAATAAGTCTCTTGGCCATATAAATGGAATACATTGATTGGTATTGGTGGGCGTTTTTTTTATTTTTTTAGTTTTTTTCTTTACTGATTATTCTTCTTTAGTTTTATTTCGTTTTTATGTTTGCACTTAAATTGTAAAAGTTTTGAGCCCATTAAAATGAGTTAAAATGAGTGTTGAATTCATGCAAATGTAGATATTGGGTGAAAGATCGTTGAAAAAAGCGTTCGGACGCGCCACAATGTCTGGCTGAAACTGGGACTGGGTGCCTAGTAACTGGTCATTGGTGACTGGTGCGCTATATAAAAGAAAATTAGTGTTTCACAAATTAATAAAAATTAATTTATGTTAATTTGCCATGTTTAGTATGTGTGTGTGTGTGTGTGTATGCTATTGTTGTTGCTTTTGATTTAGGAGCTAATTTTGGGGCTTGTTTTTTTAAGTTTACATATATTTATATACAAATATACATATGTATATATTTACGATCGATTGATCCAGCGTTCAGTTATGCAAATTTATTTTTCTCTGTGATTGTATTAGATTGTCTATTGGTCGCTGGTTACGACGGGGTGGTTGCCTTTTTTGAACAATCTTTTCAATCAATCATTAATTTGCGGTCCCATAGATATGACAATACTATATACTTCGATATATGTATATATTTAGTTATTTGACTAGAGATAGAGAGTGCAAAGTCACTTAGCACTTTAATTGGCCCAAAAAAAAAAAAAAAACGATGAAAAAAAAAATACAATATTCTTTAGAAGAGAAAAGAATAATATTAAACCAGTTTCAGTTAATTTGCATTTGTATAATATAGCGGTTGATTCTTGATAGTCAAAGCGGTTGCTAATAACGCGCCTCATTTGGCTTAATGGCCATTTAAAATTTCACCCGAAGCCCACAGAGCTACTTTTTGGTATTGTTTAAGCACTCTCATCGATTCTAACCGGCCGATCGAACGATCGATCGATCCTGAACCACACCAGACACGCTGGCACCACCATCTCTCAAAGCCAATCAGACATTTTAAATGTTGCACACAAACTGAGAGGAGGGCGGGGGGAGAAAGAGGCGTCGATCTAACCAATATTAATGAATAACCGTGTCATAACTCAAGCGCACGCGTACACTTTTGTTGCCATACAAAATATTTGGCCAATATCTTTTGCATTTATATTCAATCTTTCCCTTTCTCACCGCTCTGCCTTTCGCTGCGTTGTGTTGTGGTGGTGCGGTGCGGTGGAGCTGGGCAATGTGATGGTTCGTTTGTGGTTTTGTTTCATTTCGTTTTTTTTTTTTGGTTTTGTTTTTGTTATTTTTGCTGCTTTCAGCGACACGTGTTTCAAATGTTCGTTGTGTTTAAAATATTTTTTTCATATTTTTTGTTTGCTTGTGCCAATTTATTTCTCTATTATCTAAACGTATAATCTATGGTTTGATCAGGCTTTTTAAATTCAAATTAGCAAACATTAAATGCACGCGACGCACACCAGAAATATGATCGTTTTGAACACTTATTATATATAGATATATAAAGATTAGCTTTATACTATATACAAGTCAGGGCATCGACATCGGAATATGCTCTAAACCAAAGACTGTTCCTAATTAAAACCATTATTATAGCGGGAGATTCATGTTTTAATTAATATAAATATTTTACCTTTGAATTAACTTATGTATGTAAAATTAAACTGAACCATACACTCAGCTGCTTTAAAATTTTGATTAAATTGAGATTATAGTTGGAAAGAATCTATAATTTAAATAAGATTATCTTTGAATTGGTTTTAAAGTTTCTTTAAGATATATCCAGAAATTATTTATTGTCCCTTTTACTGAAAATTGCTTACAGCAGACCTTAGAAATTCTTCTACTTTTGAAACATAATCAGTGTGTAATCTAAAATATTGAATGATTTATAATAAAAATAAATAAATTACAATTTTTGATATTAAACAGCAAAATTTGCTGACTCTATTTGAACAAGATTGAACAAACTCTTTTTTAAAGCCGATCAAGAATATATATATTCTTTATAAATACTTTAATATACCCATTTATATACAGGGTATAAATAAATACTGTTGAAGATTGATTTTATTAAAAATTTTGTTTGATTTTGTTTGCACATGCACTGTTTCTTTTCTTTTTTTCTCTTTTTATCTTTCTTGTTTATTAACCGAATGCGAATCATAAAGAATTGAGAATTAATCAATTCTACTTAAGTGTTTATTTATTGTACAATAAATGAACAGAAAGATATAACTTTTTTTTTTAGTTTCTATATTTTTTTATTTGACTTTCTTTTGTGCCAAATGAAATTCGATCACTTGATCTCAGGCCATTTCATGTGACAGTTGAACATGTCAAACAAGTTCAAGTTTCGGAAATAAATTAGCGCACAACTTTTGTACATATGTTTGTTAAAAAAAGTTAAAGAAAAAAATAATAAAAATTAATGAAAAAAAAAAAAATGATAAAACCAAGCAGACGATATTGGTAGGAATTGTAGTTAAGGTAAGTTTGTGTATATAATTTTTGTTCAGTTTTGATTTGTTTTTTATAACTTTTTGTTTAAATGCACCCAAAAACGCACCAAAGACCAAAATTTTGAATTATGCTTTATATTTCTTATGATTTGTTTTTTGTTTTTGAATTTTTTTTTTATAAGCTGAACTAGTACAAGTATTGCCATAGTTAAAGAATAAGATTTGATATTCTTATTTGCTTTTAAAAGTTAGTAGAAAATGTGGAAAATCAAGAAAAGGGTTTAAATTATGAATATATTCAATATAGAAATACTGCCCACATTAACCATACTTTACCATTCAATCCATTTCAGTATAATATCATAAATTGATCGGCAAACAAGTTTAACAATTATTAACAAAAGATTCTCTCTCTTTGTCCCCAGGAACAGGCTGCGATGGGGATTCGGGTAGTGCTTCCATATCACCCAAATTAAATCTTCTGGGATTGGCTGCTCTACTTTATATCTGCTCCGCATTGCGTATCAAAGGAATTTTCTAAAAGAAAATGTTCTGCAGTGCTTGCACAGCAAATTAATTAAATAAACCAAAAAGTGAAAAAAACACAAAAATGAAACACATCTATACCTAACAATCTAATTATAAAATAGAAATATTTAGCAAAGAAACAAATGCAAAAAGTAAATGAAAATGGAAAACACAACAAAACAAAAAGAAAAAATGAAAGCAGTGTAAACATTTTATGTAAAAGTAGAAGAAATAATCAATTTTTGGCAAGGCATTTGTTTAATTTTATTGTAATTGTTTTTTGTTTTAATTGGAAAATTAAATGGTCAAATTAAATTGAATCGTTGAGCTGAGCTGAGCTAAGTGGAGCTAATGACCACGTTAATGTTTTATTGGCAATTGCCGAAAATTGCTGAAAAATTTGTATATGAATTTAGAGCTGCATGCAACACAAGCACTGCAAACAAAAGACAAATGACATTTAGACAGACAGTTTAGTAATATATTGGATCGGGCAATTTGACCGATGTCCGATAATGGACAACGCACAGCAGCTAAAGCTATAGAAATCAATCCAATCCAGGCGAATAATAAAATGAGATGATAGTAAAAAGTTTGTAAAACCGCATGTCGCCGAATTGTTTCATTTGTTGAAAAGAAGAAAAAAATTAATTGGCCAAAATTCAAATGGCAGCACAATTGTGAAGTTACCAGAAACCAATCAATTAACCAAAGAGCAACTGGTTTAGATCAATTGAGGTAATCTCTTGTCCAAACAATGATAATTATATTAACAAAAATTTGTCACTTTTTTGGCCAATTAGGCAACAAAAGACCAATCAAAATGTTTGGCAAAGTTTTCTCGTTTGTCCCCAGTTTTTGACTACATATCTTATTTTTGGAATAATGCCTAAAGAAATTTGGCTAAAATTACATTGGTTTCATGCTTACGTTGACAATTTACTTAACTTCATTTCAATTACTATCCACAAGATTCTTATGACAAAGACAAACATAAAGACGCTAAATTTGATATTGAAATTTGTATTGTACCAAAGATTGGAAACCAATAAACAAACAAAACCAAAAAAAAAATTCCAAGCACAAACTAAAAATTTTTGAAATTTGCAAGAAAAGAAAATTTGTAATAAAATCGGTCACAAGCCAGATAATGAAATGGAAGCACATGTAAGAGAATTAGCGAAAATATTTATATGGCAAAACATATCAATATATTATATATTAATATATATATATACACAAAAATATATACAGAATTATTGTATTTGTACTAAACGTTTTACAAAATTGGCTTAGTGACAACAAACAAAATAATTAAATGAAAAACTAAAAAAAAAATTAGATATTTTATACACAGCGAGAAATTGGATAAATAAAAGCAAACACACACACACTCACAAAAGATAAATAAAAAAGAAATAATGTATGAATAAAGTATAAACTATAAACTTGGTATGTCTCTATCTATAAATGAATATATATACAAGATACTGTTCGAGAAAACAAAAACAAAAAAGAAATCAAACGATAATTGTCAATGCCTCCCCTCGTTCTGGTATGTTGCAAACTAAATGAGGATGAGAGCTAATTAAGATTAAGTACATGATGTAATTGTAATCGTAATGTAATCTTATTAAAGGCATATCAATATGTATAAACAAACCAACCAAAAACAAAACCAATTGAAACAAAATTGAAAGCGACAAATTTTCGAAATTAATTTATTATGGTAAGCAACACTGATATTAATTAAGTTAATTTTATCAATATTAATTACGATAAATACTATATACAAGAAATAATTCCCATTATACAGACAGAAAATTATGCAAGTCTTAGACTTCTGAAGAAACAAATCTAACAAAAAAAAGTAAAAAAGTAAAAAAAAAACAAATAAAATAAAAAAATCGTAATCAATAATACACTGAATCTTGAATATGCATAGAAATTCCGAAACTCCGTAACCAAATACAATATACAAAACGATGCGAAAACTTGAAACTCTAATATGGAATATTGAAATGTATTTGTATTTGTACTTGTATTTGTATTAAGTAATTAAATAAATGTATGTGTAATGTGGTATGGCCCATTTGAGCGATGTTCGCTTTCAACTGTGTAGCAATTAGGTGCAACTAAATGTGAGTCTATCATACATACACTGTGCAACAAATAAAAGTACACTTAACAGCAAAAAATTGTGACATCAGGCAAATTTGTATCTGAAACTCACATTTGTTGTTGTGTATAAATTCTGTTAACTTCTGATACTATTTAAAAAGAAAACCAAAACACAACACCAAATTACATGGCAACGATATAACTAACTAAACTCACTTATGAACTCCAATAACAAGAACAACAACAAAAAGAACAACAAAAAGAACAACAACCAGATATTATTAACTAGATCTGTATTTCACATGCTAAACGAATAATTCTATAAAATTCTATATAAATATATAATTAATTGAATTGAAAATGTAATGAGAACAAGTCCCAAAATGCATTCCTAAGTTATAAATTACTTTAAATACTCACCAAAAAAAAGAAAAAAATGAGACAAAAAATGTAATAACAAACAACAAGAAAACGAATATATATGAAGGGATTTTTTAGGTATATGTGAACATTTATATTTTTATACCATGCCAGAAAAAAAAACACAAAAGAAAACCAAAAACTAAACAAAATATTATTAAAAAAGAATTATAATACAGTATAAAAAAGGAATGCCATTATAAATCATGAAATACTTTAACAAAAACCAAATGCAAAAGAACTTTAACATTTTTTTACTACAGTAGGCGGGGCATGATAATTTGAGAGAAATAATTGCAAAAACAACACTTGTAAATTCCAAATAAAACGAATAAGAAAAATGAGAAAAAAGAAACTATGAGAAAATAAATAAAATAAAACAATTAGCTTTAATTGAGACAAGAATGTACCCTTTCCCCTCATCAGAATAACCCTTATGAATGCACCATGTTCGCCTATTAACCGAAACAAAAGTAAAGAAAGACACCCAAGACTAGACTTTGATAGTTATGCCATTCTGTAGAAGATAGAGTTTAAACTTTGTGTTTGTTAGATATATACTATATATGCATGTATATATATATGCATACATACATATATATATATACTGTATATATATATATATATATATCTAACTGTATTTTAGTAAATGTTATGCTAACTAATCGAACTCAAAACTCAAACTGAAACTCTAACGTATATGTTTAGGTCCCTCTACAAATAAAAGAGTTAATGCTAATGCCACAAATGTTTTCAAAATGGTTATCCTCCAAAAGCCGTTAAATAAAATGAAGACATTTGCAGCATTTGCCTCTCAGATTCCGGGTCCTATACATAGAATGTGTAGAGTTGTTGAAAATTAATGAATTTAGTGTGTATTACGCCTTCTGCCTTTGAACAAAATAAAAACTTATAAAATGAAAATTTAAGTAGTGCTATATTATGATTATTATTATATGTATATTTCAACTCTTTTTTTTTCGTTTTCATTTCAGTCATATATGTGTGTGTAAATGATCTACATATATAGTATGTATATCATTTACTATTTTCATTTTTTACATATATTGAGTTTTCACCCCACTTACCCGACTCCTACCCATTTTTTCCCCAGATTTGGATATATTTGTTGTCATTTTGCATGGTTTTCGGCTCAAGCCAAAGAATTGACAATATAATATTTCGCCTTAGAAGCAAAACGAAAAGAAATAACGAATTAAAGTCAAATTTCAAGTGTTATGCTTATAGATCTAAATTTTTATATATGTACAACAAGACACATTTCGCATTCGTCTAATTTGGTGAACTAACTAAACAAAACAACAACAAACGAAACAAAAAAAAAATAGTAAACTAAATGAATATAAATTTTTAATTATAATAATAATAATAAAATGCTATGCATCTAATTTACGATTTAATAATTTTTCTTTGCGGTTCTTCCAAATGGTCATCTAACTGAAAGAAATACAAGAAAGTCATATACCCCAATCTCGCAAAGGGTATATCATACATACATACATACAAAATATATACATACATACATATATGTAAACGCTAAAATACGAATAGATGAGAAAAGTGTATGAGTATGGGCACCTACATCATAAATGTATAGAGTATAATCACAGTGTGCTTTTGCTGTAGTAGTCTGCCAATTGTAAAAGAATTTATATATAAATATATTCTATAAACATTGTATTCTAATATATGATAATAATGAAAGCGAGCTGCTTACACAATACATATACACACACACACACACACACGTACACACATACAGATACAAATACACGCACCCAAACGCACATCCAACTATTTGATATGATTCCAACCAAAAGATAAAAAATGAAATTGTTAACCAAATACCACAGAGTCTCCATATGTAGTCAGTTCTTAAGAAAGGATTCTCAATCTTTTGTTGTGTAAAGAAGCTAGGAAAAGTAAATGCGAAAAATAATAACTAAATATTAGTTGAATTTTCATTTGTTTGTTGTATTAAGAAAAATGTTATAAATTATATCAGCTACGACATCTGATAATAAAATCGAAGTGTTAGGTGGTGGTGCAAAAGTGCAAAATGTACAATATATAGAAAAAGTTAAATGCAAGAAATGAAAACAAAAAAAATAACAAACTCTCAAATACACACACACACATAAACACACACATACTCCTACAAATACAGCAGGCACAGAAATGCATTTGAATAGAAAAAGTGATTAAAAACCAACTAAAATCACAAAGAAAAAACAAAGATACATAAATCTATATATATATATATACATATATAGAGCAGATTTTAGACTTAATGTGAAAAATCGGCGTTTGGTAACAATTAAAGCAGCGTTTTCTATGTATAAAAATCAAATACATATCAATATATGGCCTACTGTTTATTTAGTTAAATTATATTTGTATTTATATGTGTATTAAAGTATATATACATATGCATACATACAGATAACTAAATAATTAATTACAGTTTTAAAAATAAATTAATAATAGTACTAATAACTAATTACATCAACAAGATCGGCAAATTGTAAGGCCCTGATTTATGACTTTTTAAGTAGGCAATTTGTAAAAAAATGATTCAGCTCCAGTCCCGAAATAGAGACACAAACACACAGATATACACACCCACATAAATATACACACAACTACACCGCAATTAAAAAAGGGGCAAACAAATAGTGAAACAGAGAAAAAACAGAAGGTAAAAAAAAAACAAATTGTGGTTAAATATGTGTTCTTACTTGTTAGTGGTAATAAAAATATGAAATATATAAAGAAATGAAAAGAAAAAAATACCGACACGTTGTTTCAACACTTAAGGCAGCAAAACACTCGAATTAGGTATAACTGTTTAGCTTTTAATCATATGCCAAGCATTTTCAGTTGAATTTTCCGATTTTCATTTAAGTAATTTCCCATACACAGAACCCCTTAAAGTGCATCTGCAAGTCTGCCTTTGTATCTATCCGATAGTAGCTGAAAAGTATCTTATGTTTATATTTGTATGTATACTCAAAGACAGCAACAGCAAACAAAATAACACTAACTAAACACATACTAAACATTCTGCTAGCAAAACTCACTAGTTTAAATATACATACACATATAAATAACTATATAACTAAATTTAAATAAAAACCAAAATAAAAATCTAAATATATAAAAATAACAGACAACTTTTGTGTGACATGAAAGAGCAAAAGTCATCATCAGCTGAGCAAGAATAAATGTTAAATCTAAATCTAACAATAAAAAGAAACAAAATTGATATTAAATAAAACGAAAGGAATCAAATATACACAGATACAATACGAATATACATACAGACACACATACATATATATACATACATAGTTATTATATGGCAGCTTTAATCTTGTGTTGGGATTTATTCATTCACATCGTTTCAGTTAGTCGCTTGTTTAAGTGTTCAGCAAAAGCAACAGAAACACAAAATAAGAGAAAGATAAAGAGAACAGAAAAAAAAACATTGAAATGAAAATCTATTATATTGTATTATAATACCTAACTAAGTAAGACATCCAGAGAGTTTTTAAAAAGAAAAAATTATATAAAGAATAAAAATAAATAAATAAATAAAAAATCAGAATGATAAAACATTTGCGAATTCGTTTTGTGTGTCATTTGTATCGGAACGTAACGTTTAACGATCAAATTATGATTACTGATTATTATAATTATATTGTCGCAGGACTTACTTTAAATTCAATGTGGAAAATCTATGGATAAGCATATGCAAAACATACATACATACACAACAAACAAATATACATATGTAATTGCTGTTTTATGGATATCATTAAACAATACATATATATATATATGTATATACACGTACATATACATATATATACATATACGCATACATATAGAAAAAGAGAAAAAATATGACATGAGCATACAAAATGTAGGGATCATTTTACTGAATCTATATATATATATATATATACATATATGTATGTATACCTATATGTATAATAATATTAATCGAAGGAAATTTCAGCTAAATATAAAAAAAGAAAATGTAATACGATCGACATAATTCTAACTAAAACCAAATGACAACTACCAAAAATAAATTGTAAACAATTTATAAAAGATAAAGAAACAAAAAGCAAAAGAAACCAAGAAGGAAATAAACTTTAACAAGAAAACAAAAAGAAAACAAACAATTTAAGTGAAATTATATTACAAAAATATATTGTATATCGATACAAGATGAAATATAAGTAAAAAATAAACTCATGTATCATGTACTAAACAAAATGCGAAAATGTGTTTACTTAATTCATTTTATTTTTTATAATGGTCCCATAGATTTTGCCTTTCTTTTTGGGGTTTTCCAACTTCTTTTTTCTACAGATGTCTCAGAATCACTATACATTTTCATATATCCATATTTATATAAGTAATAGTACAAAGTATTCCGAATATCTCAAATTTCTTTTTAGTTAAGGTTAATATTTTAAAGTTAAAATTAATTATTTTGTCATTTTAAATCTTTAGCTGATTGTTATTAAAACTTAACTAAAATATATAAGGTTGGGAAACCGACATTGATATCGATTTTTTTTGTGTTATTTAAAATTTATGAATTATTAGCTATTAACTAAGTTTTTTTTTATATTTCCGTTATATTGAATACTTTTATAGTTTTAGTTTATTTACTGTTAATTATATGATGAAGCATTTTATATAAAATCGATAAAAATTACAATGATAAACGCCAAATAAAATCGCATATTTATGACTGACTTATGTGCATTTGCCAAAGTGCAGAAAAATGTTATTAATTATCGATATAAATTTTTACATTATGCCCGTAAGCTTAAATCGTCGACAATTTAGCTTCCGCATATGAATTGGAAAGATACAAAAATTAAATGAATAACTGACTACAACTGCAAATTAATCAAATCAAATTAAAATGAAAGGCATACCTATATACATACATACATATATACAACTTATTCTAGGTATTTAGTAACCTCATTGGTTAACCAACCCAATCCATTCCTCGACACAAACCAAGTCGCGCCATTTGTCAATTTGTCAAGGCTTCAGAGCCGGTTGCCGGATTTTATAGTCGCAATTTTGTTGGTCGTAACTTGAACCTGTTTCAGGGATTTGGCAGTGCAAAAAGGGACACAACCAACCTTATATATTAACCCAACTCGGAAGATAAAACAAAAAAAAAACCTGCATTCCTATGGGGGGGTTGAATCCCTCAGTGGAGATGGTGACATTAAAGAGCCCGACAACTCTGTAAATGCAAATTAGCATTGCAGTTGTCGTTGTCTGGCATTTTATTTTAGCACATACTCATAAAATAGCTTTATGCCCCGGCATATCTAATAAAGTTTATGTTATTTTACTTTCTGTATCTTTTCTATTTGCAGCATTTGCACAGCAGATAACCCACGTGGCCACATCGGCGTTTGTTTATGTTAAAACCTGGCTCATCAGTGGATAAAAAAGGAAAAAGAAAAATATGCATAACTTTTAATCCAGCAACGAAATCTTTTAATTAATTAATGTATCAACAACAATAACAAAGTACTTAACTAACATTATTCTTCCACAAAATTCCATGCAAAGCAACAGAAAGTCTGAAATGTAAACGACCAGAAAGAGAAATGATAAAGAGAAAGAAAGTTAAAATGAGTGTTAAAGAACACGACAATAAAATTGCTAAGCATAGAGAATAGGCTATAATATTGAAAAATTATATAGCTAATAAATGAAATGTGCCATTTGTATAATTGTACGAATTTAAGAAGGCTTGAGTATTATGTATTTTTGTAAGATATCGGCAAGCAAAGCTAGCCAATCGGGTTAACGAGTTGAGAGTTGAGTGCTGGACACCCTCACAACAACAAAAACAACAACACACACACACACACAGATAGAACACAAAGATAAAATATATTACTAACTAACTTGTATTTAGATTAAAAGATTTGCTCATTACTAAAACACAAAACTTTAATTATTGCAAATAAAACTAAAAATGGTTCATTTCTCTTTTAATTCAATATGATTGAGTATTTCCGTTTAATAGGCGGCTTAACTCAATTTTAATTGATCCAAAGCTAATCTGGCAATCAAATCTATTCGATTCTTGATGAGTGTACACGCGCGTAAGTCAACCACAAAGGCAGCCTTCAATCTGACATATGAATAATTTAAATTGTTTATTACCAAACGATGAGCCAGTCATTCGCCATAGCCATACCCATATCCATCTCCTTACCCAGCAGACTTCTAGGCATTCTCATGTCCATTGACCCAACAAAATAGCAAAAAAGAAAAAAAAACCAAATGTCTGTCAAAGACAAAAAACTCTTTTTTCATAATGAACAAAAAACCAACAAAAAGAAAAAAGAAGAGGGTAAAGAAACGAGAAAAAAATCACACAGAAACGCAAATTTTATTTGCTTAGATAAATGAGCCAGCGCGCGGCGGAGACAACCAGTCACCAAGTGTCGTAAATCTTTGGCTGGAACTAAGAGTTAGTCCCGGCTAATACCATATACAATGGGCCATAGAAATAGAACCTGTTTTCAATTATTAATTTTTTTTTTCTATTATGTATATTTTGTTGTTGCTTTCTTTCCTACTCGTTTTTCGGTTGGGGCTTTCGCTAGTCTCCCAGACCAACTGATCGATGGATCAAGTATCAGTGGTTCCAATGCCAGTCTGTGATTAGGTTTGCAGACCATCAAGTTTGCCTCACCCTTGGATTTTAATGATTTTATATTAATTTCATTAGTATTCTCTCAGTTTTTTCTTTTAGCAGTTTGTATTATCAATTAACACATATCTAGTAATGGCCTCAAAATATCATATAATCTTCGATAGCTTAAATAAAAAAAAAGGAAAAGAAATAAAAAGAAAACAAAAAAGGTGGTAAAGGGGATTTTCTTACTCGTTTCTGACTAACTTGAATTTTAAAGAGCTACTTAACCACTAAACGGCTTCAAGCAGTTAAGACGCGTGGCTAATTGATACAAAATGATGTCGTTGATGCTACTTAAAAGTTATTCTAAAGAAAAAATATATTTCTTGGTACTCACATTTAAATATAAAATCCATCCCATGAGCTCATTAAAATTGAGTGTATCAATGCCTGTTAGATGACACAAATCGATTTTAATTGTAGCAATAAAAACAATTTCATTTGATTTTTAAATATCTACTAAATAGCTTACTTATAGTCAAATTTTTATATGCATGAAACAAACGATAAAATTTTTTTCGAAAGAAGTAAAAAAGTTCAAGCAAACAAAAAAGGCATTGAAATTCACTTGAAATGAATAGAAAAATGTTTAAACACTGAATATTCTCTAGGTATATTAATTTAGATATTGATGCTAATTCAAATAATATACTAAGAATATATAGAGTGTGTTACAAATCGGTGTTTAAATTATTTGCTCCTAAGACACGTTCAAGCAGATGTAAGATGAAAGTCATTCACCAAGTCAGCAAATAGACCAGGCACGTAAATTCCTTGGAAACTAAGAACTTTCTTTTTAAAGTTTACCTCCAATGGGTTGGTTTTGCACAGAATCTAAACTAGTTGAACACCGCGAAATAAACTTTAACATTCTATTCGTTTTAAAGGTAAACTATTTATTTTTATAAATAGATAAAGTTACATAAAAAGAACTATTTGCATAGACAAATACATTGGTTCAATTAATGCTTGATTTCAGTTCTATTCAAACCAATAATTTTGTTGTATATTTTTCTAAGGCAGTTTATTAAAAGGTGTGAAATGTTTGTTGCTACAAAGAAAAGCATTCAAATGAAGCCAATTAGCAGGTTAAACGAAAAGTCTTAAAACCGCAACGTTTCTCATGCTCGTGCAATTTGAAATGACACCTTTTTATATATATAGATAATCGTACATATGTATGATGTCAAATTTGAACTTTATAGATTTTTACGAATGAAACAGTAAAACAACAATATCTTTATTTATACTTATGTATATCCCATTTATGGTCATACTAACTCATTTTTGTGAATGAGCCGTCGTCGATTGCAAATCAAATGTAAATATTATGACTAAATTAATCATTTTTGTATTGATTAATAAGGAAAGGGAAAAAATCATTTAGCCAGCAGTTCTATCGAATCTAAAGTTAATACGAAAGTTGTATAAATATTTTGCTGTCATTGAGGTTCGCATGAAATTGTCAACTGTGCGAAATCTCTTAAGTTAGTGAAGTCAATAAACTACTACATCAGTGGCAATTATATTTAATAATATTTTGTGCAAATATTTTTTACCACCTTCAACCAAAATCTATTGTTGACGCATCCCATAGCTGACGTTGTTTTGCTTAAAGCCCAGTTCAATGGAATTGTTTATTTGCCGATACAGTGTCACACCCACACAAAAAAAACCATTTATATTATTGGGTTAAACATTATTTTTTTTTTTGTGTTTTTTTGGACAAAGTGCATGGGCATAGGCATTGGATATTGGGCCATATCAGGGACAAACTGGTGACTATATTCAGAGCACACGCGCCGATTACGATTGCCATGGTCAAGTTCGTTGGCACTTAAGTAAGGTCAGTTTAAACTGGGTAAAAATATTAGGTTAATAAATCTCACCATGCAATTCTTACCAAATTAGTAATGCTAGTGGTTCAGGGTCAAAATGTGATAAAAATACTTATAAATAAATAATCCTTAGTAATCTAATCAGGCGTATATTTAATTGACAAGTTTCGATTTCTTAAAATTTCTTTTCCTTTCAAAACTGAAATCAGTAGGCGGATTTAGTTAACTTGGTTAAGTTAGAAACAATATTTTTAGTATAGTTTTGCCTTACTTACACGAAGCATATTTTTAAAATTAAACGTTTTATTTAATTTTTTAAAATTTTTATATTTTTTTTTTGGGATCAACTAAATTTAAGAAATATGTTTAAATTCCTACAGTTGAATGCCAGTCGCCGGATGTGGTGCCAAGTTTTTGATGCAGCCAGATGTGCCCATATGCGACATGGAAGACGCCGCATGGAAAATTATTATGAAGTGCTGAATATTCCATCTAATTCCAGTACTAAAGAGATTAAAGAGGCGTTCATTGAACTGTCGAAGAAGTATCATCCGGATGCCAATACAGAAACTTGCAACACTGAAAAGTTTATGAGAGTTTGTGACGCCTATCAGACATTGCATAAGGAATCCTTGCGCAACCAATACGATAGCCGTTTGCAGAAACCACAATTTCAGAAGGTGAACACTAGCCACTCTACCTCCAGTATCTATAAGTCTTGGCAGCAATATCAGACAGCCATGCGAAATAAGCAGAAGGGAAATAACTTCAAAATCAACAAATCCTCGTCTGGAAAATCTCAGCATGAGAAACCATTGCCAGTAAGAACGAATGGGAATAGTCGATGGGTGCCAGCCATAGCGCCAAACATTGGACTGGATGTTATCGCTAATTATCAACATATCTGTGGATCCCTCGCATTCCCGAAAAACTATCGCAGCGGTGAGAATGAAAGCCCAAGTGAGTGGACATTCTCCTGCTGTATTGCTGGCTTTGGTCTTATGGCTGGTCTTTTGTTCATGGATAGCCTAAGTGACTGGTGTAAGAAGAAGGAGAAACAGCCTGATGAGGAAGACGAAGCTCATGAATTGTCTATGATTTTGTGGTGAGCTGTTGCAGCATTAGTCAGTGTGTGTGTGTGTGTGATCCTTAAGAATCTACATTCTCTTCCTAGCGTCCGCCCATTTCGTATATCAGTTCTATTTTGAAGTTTTCAGCTGTCTCATTAGCTGAATGAAATTACAGTACTATATAAATTCCACATTTTCTCATCAATATGCATGAACTCCATGGTCATCTACGTTATCATTGTGGTAGTCCAGTTCAGAGAGCTAGATATACTCATAAATATATAAATTCGCCCAACGATAATTGTGTGAAATTCTTCTTTTTTTCCCCCTGTTAAAACTGAAACTAAAACATGGTCTGCTTATGCATAATTTGTCATGCCATCTGACAGGTCGCCACATAGCCTCCGCCTTCCAAAGATTTCTGTCCGTTTGAATAACAAACAAGTTTCGCACGCATACAAAACAGTCAGATCAGATCAGAATGGAACATAGCTAAACTGAATCGTATATCTTCTGCTATCTAGTTTGGCTTCACCTCAGCTAATTAAGAATTATTAAATTTAGCACTCTTTCAGTTTTTCTTTTTTCTATGATACGCTTTACTTTTCAGGGGTATATAAGGATTTGATTGCATGTAAACGTGGAATTAATCAATCACTGTCGATTTCTACTTATAGTTATTTATGGAGACTGGTCAATCGCTGTAAAAGGTACCTAAAAATCCTTTAAGTAGTAGGATATAAACTAATTTTGTATTTAAATTTCTATAGCTTTTTTGGATTTTCTAAATGTAATTAAATCGTGAAGAAAGGGTAAGAGATATTTTTTCATATACATACATATATATTTACCAAATTTTTTTTATTGAAACTATAAATTTATTTGGTTCTTCGGATGAGTTGGTTTTCACCTTGTAATCCTTATTTTGCCTTAAAATATGTCCACTTCAGCCAAAATAGATATTAATGCTAATTAAAAAGTAAACTGAGAATGTTTCTTTTTTATGAATTTGGTAAATAGACTCATTTACTTAAATATTTCGTTCAAGTCAAACTCATTCTCAGTTAAGACTTTTTGATTTTTAAATATTAATCGATCTCTTCCTCAAATGTAATTAATCAATAGCCTTATACTATGTATATTTTCTTTTATTTATAGCACAATTCAAATGCTAGTGTATACCTATTTTTGCTTAAATTTTGGAAAACTTCCAAGTTTTCAGTTAGTCAAACTCGAATTCTAGATCTATTCATTGCAATCCCGTTCGGTGGTGGCCAACACGAACTTCCGCGCAGCTTAGGCGAAGCATGACCTTTCAGATATAATCGCAGACATAAATGGACAATCACTTGGATAATAAGCAGATAAATTTTAGCTTAAATATATATGTTGTGGATGATGCTATTAAATGGAACGCACAGCACAGTGGCAAATCCCCCATAGCCCCAATAGCCTGGGCCCAGGGCTCAAGGCGAACGACTTCCAAGCGTGTCGGCTTAACATTTAGTTGGCTATCAATAGAGATCTTAGTATCACAATCACAACTGAGAAAGATGTTTAGACCACCTACGGTCTGTTTGGAATGATTGAAACCGTTAGTCAGGCAATAATAATAGTTTGTTAATT
The DNA here is from genome assembly GCA_037075365.1 of Drosophila emarginata. NCBI lineage: Eukaryota > Metazoa > Arthropoda > Insecta > Diptera > Drosophilidae > Drosophila > Drosophila emarginata. Next base: position 8,350,452 of record JBAMCD010000221.1, read on the forward strand.
TGTATATTGTTTTTTTGTGTTTATTTTTATTTTTTTCCGCCTGACAGCGAATTGATAAATTATGAGTCGTGTTTACCTCTGATTAAGTTGTCGTTCGGCTTTTGGAATGATGATAAATATATACGATATGAGGGAGGAATGGAATCAATAACTCAGGGGTAAAGGCAAAGGCAAATATATATTTTATTGGCAAATGAGAAATATAGAAAAAGACCCGAGACGATCAAATGCGCTGATATAATTTTAAACAGGCAAATGCCAATGCAAATCCTCTACGCGAAATTTCACATAAATCAATATTCGCATCGAGTGTCGATGGCAATATCTATATATATATCTACATATACCCATGGCGCATGCGCAGCGGAGCGGTGCGATAAAGAGCGTTAAAATTATGTTCTGTCGCCTGGGTGCGCAAAATAAACACATACAGCGAACTTGCCCATAATGAAGTCAATAAAAAGCCACTCGAAATCAGCCCAGCAAGGCGCAAAAAAAAAAAAAAAATCAGCCAAAATAAATAAGCAAAATAAAATACATACAATGAAAAAAAAAAGAAACCACAATCAAAAAAAACTGTTCAAAATTTATTGTACGCTGACGGCTTTTTAATGAAAATCGTTGGCTACCAAAGCGAATTAATGAAGGTGGAGTTTGTGTACGGGTATCCAAGACCGTTTCTTCTTCTCAACTCTTCTTCTGCCTTGTGGGCCGGTTCTTCTCTCTCTTTTCCAGCGGCACAAATTCAAAAATCAAAAGGGGGAGAAATAAAAAAAAAAGTAAGTTTGTGTATATATAAATACATATACCAACCTGTATTTATCCAATAGAGATGGCTATATGCCATATGTCATGAACAAATTGATCAGCATATGAATTGGTTATATTTTAGCATAAGAATGAAAACGTTTCACTAATGAAAATTTTGCCTCATTTTTTATGGTCTTCTCATTCATTCATTCAAACACGTGTTGAACATGGCTTATTGACTTATTTTTGTTAAAAGTTAATTGTGTGAATCGTCATTGATATTCCATACGCAATATATACATATATATATATATATATAATTTTGATCACCACAATAAGTCTGTTACCAATTTTCAAGTTGGAATCCAATTCCGCAATTTGTTAATGGAGCTCTCTCACGCGCACAACTTCATCATAAACGCAATCTGTATGACATTTTAATTATGTTTCTGTCAAATTGCCTGCCGTCTCCAACAGGCAACAGCAACAACAACAAAAACAATAACAGACAGATTTTCCATTGTAATTAATAATATTTTAATAACAGTTGTTGGCAATCGGTTTGCCGTCAAGTGCACAAAATTGAAACATTATGAATATGTTTTGTCATAGACTGCAATTGAGATGAGCAAATCGAAGTAAATGCATATAAATAAGTACAAACATATATTAAAACCAGAATAGGAAATTAATTAAATATGCTGTGCAAATTATATTCTTTATTTTCTATGTTTCCAATTTGACTGAAGCTAAATTAAACGTTTTTTTACTCCATAGGATTTAAAGAGCCATTTTTGTGGGATCAGCTTGAATTCTATGTTGGCATTTTTATAAAGTTTTATCAGAATAAAATAAAACAGTATTAATTATATTTTTATATACTGCGTATGAAATTAATTCTTTTGTGTCTTTCTCAGTTTGGAAGTATAATATATAAAGATATGGAAAACTTGCAAACGTTATATAGTTAATATATATGTGTATCATTCATATTTAATTGACGTAAAGATCTTCTAAGTCTTCTATATAATAGAGAAGAATGTTTCTCTAATATGGTGATTCCCCTACAGAAATGTGGAACAAATTAAGACACTCATGTAAATCATTAAAATTTTAAAAACCAGAAACGAGTTTTCCCAAACCTATTATTAGTTTACTAATAGTGATATGGAATCAATATGAACCATCAACATTAAACCACTCTCTATTAAAGTGTAAAGAATCTTTTATAATATATATTGTTTATACATTTTTGAATTACTAGCGCATCTCTAATAAAACTAAACAGAAACAAATTGGCATAATTAATGGCGGTGGGTGGAGCAAATCGAGTTCGGGAAAGATTTATGTGCCATCGGAAATGTAATCACAATGAGGATGTGACATCGTTTTGAGTGACTTTGATATACTGTATGTATATTCACACTCGGATTTACATTCACATATCACAATATCAATATCAACAGCATTGTGGCATTGCAATTATGAAGCACCTAGAAATATTGATAAATGCCAATAGTTAATAGATAGTAAGTAGTTCCGCAAGGTGATGTTTTTTTTGTTTTGTTTTTAGAGATAGGCAAAAGTAAACATGTAGTTTGTATTCGCATTATTTGCACTCGAAACTGTGACTGATTGGAGAAAATATCAATAACCTTGTCACAAATGGTAAGAACAAATGGAAATATTGTGTTAATACATTAGACGATGACATTGTTGACCTTTTCAGAACATATGAATGACTTTCCCTGAACCATATATATATTAAAGCAATAAAATATATATATACATATTTATAAATCTTTCTGTTAAAATATATTTAGTATTCATATTAAATGGCTCTCAGCTGCTAGCTAAACAAATTCAAATGAAAGATAAAACCTGTCTAAAATATCTTTAAATAAAAATATCTCAATATCTGATAGATTGTTAACTTGTTTTAGCATAGTATCAGTTTACTTTCTTTAGTTTATAAAAAACATATATAAAGAAATTTGTTATTTCCTTGTTATGTACGCAAAAGTCTGATTCAGTCATCAATTCGCTCGAATCCCTTAATTATGAATGTCTGATTCACATTTAGACTTTCAATTGACTTGCATTTCTTGCACAATTCACATATTATCATAATATCAATTCAAAAGTGATTCAGTTGACATTTCATTGATATTTGGGTGCAAAAAAAAACTTAAGAAAATTTAAAAACAGATAAACTGTGTCACAGTGAATCATTATCTATATATATCGTATACATAAAAATGTATGTTGTATATATCTGTCTGTATATATTAAAAGGATTACACTATCGTATCTTAGTGGTTGGGTGGCTTGTTTGGGTGGCCAACTGGCAATTAAATGAACAGCACGCGCAACTTAACAAAAGGCATAAAATTGAGTCATAAAACTATACAAAAGCCAACAGAAAAATAAGATGAAGAATAACAACGATAACAGGCATATGATGCCAAGTGCTGTTAAATTAAGTTAAATGAGGTGTTGGGAATTTTTGTATTCAGCTTAACATGCGCATAAATGTATACACACACACACACACAGATACAGATACAAACACATACATAAACATACTAAAGGCAGACATAAATGCAAATACTCACAATCAGAATGAGAGAATGGAATATTGACGTTGGGACAGGCCGGCCAATCGAAGGCCAATAATGTTTGTTTAAATTTTAGCTGCAAAATACGTATATACATATAGCACATAGTAGTATAATACATACAATATATATTATTTAAACACAAATAAAGCTCTCTGAAGTGTATGCGGACGCGGTTAAGTAGGAAATGTAAACTAGCCTTAAAAACAACAAACAACAACATCATCATCATCCGCAATACAACAACCGAAACATGGACATGGACATGGGACATGCTGGAGATGACCAGTGGTTGGTTGCTTGTATGTTTATTTCATATTTTTGTAAAGCATAATTTTTTAATATTTATGTAGTTTTTCGTGAAATAAAATAAATCAGCTGAGCAGCAGAGACGTCAATGGCCCAAACTGGCCCAAAACTACTACCGATGCCAATCCAAACGTCATGTGTGGCCTTTTTTTTTGCTTTTGCGGTGCAAGGAAACGAAATGAATCGAATCGTATCGTATCGTATCGAAACGAGACGAAACGAGATGAATAGACCCAGAGAACCAGTTGCCAATGGCCAGGACCAGGATCTGGCTTCGATCGGCTCAATCGTTTGTACTTGTTAATGGCTTTGTACGCGTAATTATTTTGGCAAGAAGCGCAAAATCGGTGCGAAGCGGAAATGCGACTCAGTTAAAGCCATGGAGGGGGAAATGGTGGGGGGTTATTGGTTAGGCCCCACCTTATCATTGATTCGATTCACTAGCCGCTGCCTGGTGAAAGGATCAAGGGGCATTTGTTCATGTATGCATAAGTTGTTTTATTTTGTTTATATTTAATTGGGTGTTTTTATTGGTTTTTAATGATACGCGAAATGATCGAAACTTCGACTCCTGGCCCCAGGGCACCTGTTGCCCCCCCTTTCACAGAGTCAGTCCCTTGATGTTGCCACACCCCTTGCACATGAACATACACATACACGTAATATACATATGTATATATATATATATATATATATATATAGAGATATGAATGGGAGGCAAGTGATTGTTGCCGAACCAGGCGGCATCAGAAACGATCACATTGCCATGATTAATATTAAGTTCAATCATTGTCTTTGCTTTTGTCAGGGCAATTATTAAAGAACACAAAGCTTGGCAACATTGCCAGCAATGGCAACATGTAGCCAGCAGCATGTTGACACTAGCACAGTAACAATACTCCTCTCAGACACACACACATGATAAGTCGCTCTTTTTGCTCAGGCAGCGAAATACAGAGAGAGAGAGAGAAATCCAATCCAATTCTCACTCTCAGTAGTCTCAGTATTTTGTCAAGCTCTACACGCACAAGCAAAGATACATTGCTTCTCGGCGACATTGATAGCAACATCAGGTGGCTGCCGATCAGCAGAGGAATGGCATAGCAGCAGCAGCAGCTTCTTTGGCTCTGCCTCTGCTTTGTTATCGGCCTGGTTTGGTGGTATAAAAACGTCGACACCACTGAGACCCCAATCAAACAGACGACGCCTTCAAGTCTAGCTGCACGTACACGAGAGTGGAGTTGGAGTCGTCGGTATAAATCTTTTCGTGACTCTCTTTTCGGCTTTTGGCAATTTTTTTGATTAGCCACAAATTCAAATTTTTTGTGATATAATTTATTACAAACTCAAAATTCCAAAACAAAAAAAAAACACCAATAAGAAATCCAAAATAAAAGTGTATGATATACTAAATATAACGCTGTCGTTTATGAAAAGGTTATATTTAATTTAATTTAAAAAAAATTAAGTGAAATTCTATAAAATAAAGTGTATTAAACAAGTTTGATTATTTGTTGTTAAAATGATGCAGCAAAGTGCATTAATTTTACTAACCATCATTATGATCACATGCTGTCGAGTGACATTGGCCTGCCATGGAAAGTTAATAGGTAAGTTGGCTAAAAACCCATTCAAAATCCATCAAACCCCACCCAAACCGAAATACCATTCAAACAAATTTGATAATTTTGTATGCTGGTCAGCAATAGTTGGTCATTAAAAGATTCAAAAGAAATACGGAACAAACTTTAAGATACAATTTTGGCATGCATAGAGAGTAAAGTTTTTGATTTTTATTTAAATTTCAATTTGGGTTTATTTGTAGTAGTTTATTTTTTATTTCTTTAGCCACGTTTTTGTCATTTGTTTTATGAGTTGTGATGGGAAAAGTGCGCCGTTTGTGTATTTCAGTAAATATTTGCCAACAAAATGTTTTGTTGTTTAATTAACGTTTAAATGGTCAGCGAAGCTTTTACTTAGATAAACGTATACTTTTCACGCATTAAATGTCAGCGAGGTGAGTTTCAGAACTTTAAGCAAAACCAAAAATTATATATCTAAATTATTAATGGTCATCGGCAGTTAAATTTTAGGCTAAAAATAGAAAAACGAGCTGGCAACTGAAGTTGTCTTTCTTTTGTCGTCATTTGTTATATAAAAAAAAAAATGAATTGTATAATAAATAGTTTTAGAAAAGCAACAACTATATATTAGCGGCATATTACTTAAGAGTTTCGTTGGGGTGAAAAAAGAAACCGGTTCAAATTTCCAGTTTTCATATATATTAAATACTTATTTCGAAAAACTTTAAAGAGATAAATTAAATAAATTAGGTAGCTGAACTTCCCATAAAGAATTAAAGGCCAATCAACTTGCCAAAGCCAAGTACAAATATTTGAAACCATTTAATTAACATTTAACCAGGCTAAAATATGACAAGAGCTCACTGAACTTGACCAAGACAATAGGCGCCACCTGAACAATAAGTATTACAAATTGAAAACACAAAGCGTAAACAAATTTGCTATAATAAAAATTTCTAAAAAATGATTTGAAATTAAAAAATCAAATTCATTTTAAATGGTTCATTATCGAGTAAAAAAATCATATCCATTTAAAATGGTTCATTATCAAGTTGGTAGAAATAGCCGATAACCCAAACAATTAATATTTAAATACCCTTACTGCAAAGGCTATACAGAAATTTCAGGCCGTAAACTCAAAATACAAAGAAAAAGTTAAATAAATAAAAAGGGGAACTTGACTCAATGATGTAAAGATCTGTTTAATGTGATTACAATTTATAATTTATTTTATATCATTTAATAAAGATATTTCAACTATCAATATGTTCAAGTATGTGTATAAAAACTAAAAGAAAAGTTATATTTACTTAGGATAGAGCAAAAGTAAAATATAGTTTCCTTTACCACAAATATAAACTTTAAAGAGCATTAAAATGTTATCGAAGTTTCTTTGACCCTTTTATTTTTGTTTTGTTTATTCCATTGTCTTTTTAATGTTCTTTGTTCTGCATAAACACGGGCGCCAGTTTTGGGTCTTTGGTCAAACACACAAAAAAGAAAACAAATTCCAGTTGTTCGATACTCGTAAAAAAAAAAAAGAATAAAGTTTTATAGTGCGCGTGTGCGTTTGTTGATTAATGATTGCTTTTATGTTTCCCATGTATCTCCATTTAGTGGCCATTTCAACGCAATTTCTAACAATAGCAAAAAATATTTCATTAAATCGATTTCAATTTAACATTATAATAATAATATTATAATGGAGGATTTCACAGTTTCCTATATGCAAAAATGTACGTACATATTTTTATATAAATATGTATGCATATGTTTTCTATATAAGGTTTTATTTGTCTGTGGCCGAAACGTTTTGCTTTTACTGCGGCATCAATCAAAAGCTTAACGTGCTAATAATGTAATTAAATATGTAGATACGTGGACAAGAGCAACAACAACAACTGAGACAAGAACATGAAACAAGGGTAGCTGGTGATAATCAGTAAATGATAAATGAAAATGAAACGAAGCATAAAGCATAACTATGAAAATTAACTCGCGCTAAATGCAACAGAGATTTTTCAACATCTCCGTGCAATGAGTACGTGCTTCAGGCACAGATTTAAGCTTGCAACCAGTCCCGAAACCCAGACCCAGACCCAGACCAAGAACGAGAAACAGATACTGTCTCTCTGCGACTGCATGTTCAAGGTTAAATCAACGCCTGGACACAAAATGCAGTTAAGCACTTGTTAACATATTGTCGGCCAAATGGCTATCTACTTGTCTGGCCTCAGAGGCACGTCTCTCTTTTTGGAGTTTGTTGCTTAAGTCTTTCGTTTCGCATGCTGAAAAATTATTGCAAACTGTTGACGTTTCGTTGTCAACATTATCTACATCTCGAGTGCGGCAGCACTTGTGGTTTTACTTGTTGTTGTTGTTGTTTTTGTTTTTTATTACCAATATGTAAATGCGGCTTTTGCGGAAACTGATCGACAGCTTTATGTGCAATTTGTCAGCGAAGTTAGTTCACAAAATTTGCATAGCGCCTTATTGCAACTGAGATAGAGAGAGAGAGAGAGAGAGAAAGAAAACTACAAAATGAAACAAGGCAAACAATCATTCAGTTGGCCAAAACACTTGCTAGGCATCGGTTTAAGTCCGAAATGATTGATATTGATGCTCGCCGACTTAAACATACAGCTCTGGGCATAAAGCTATACATAAGTTTGATTTGCTTACCGGTTTTTTATTCAGTTATATTGATATAAATGTAGCATAATTTGACAGCTGCGGTTGACGATTTTTTTCTTCTTTTTAATTTTAAGACGATCTCTCATTGCTATTTTTAGTCTCAGTCTCTTAACCTTGAAGGCGTATTAAGATTAAGCCAGACTCGCACACACACAGATACACTTTTTTTTATGGTATATGTATTGACATTTAGACCCATATTTGTTGAACGAAACTTTCTGCCCATTGGGCGCGTCAAGATGTCTGATTTTGACAGACACGTCCCGGCACTTGACCGGCCAACATGATGCCATGGTCAAGTTCAGTACTTCCAAATTGGAATCTCAATCTGAATCACACACTTGGTGCACTGGCTTAAATGTTCTCACGTCTTCATGGGCAATCAGCGCCCATCCATCGGCTCAAGCTTTTATTATAATTATTAAAAATTATTAAGCGTGCGTAATTATTTAAATGAAATGGCCACCACGCCCACTATACAGACAAGGATTCAATGGACTTGGCCAGTTGTCTTTTATTCTTCCGTTTTCTGATATTTCTTTTGGTTTGGTTTTTTGGGTTTATTTGTTGCCTTTTTTTATGCGAAGTTCACGTGCGCCTGCTGTGAGTTTAAATAATTAACACCCTAAGGCAATTCTCTATAAATTCTCCATAAAGGCTGAAATCTTGCCAATGCCCCCTATCTTTCTGACTCTTTCTGTTTTGCTTGCTGACACACTGACAAAGCGAATAGATTAATATGAGTCAGGCGCCTATACAAATGCCAATATTATTTATACAATCAAAAGAAGAAAAACAAAATTAACTAATAGCAAACTGTTGCCTTTTTAATTGACGCCTTTTGAACAGCACGCGCCGATTTGGTTTTTGCATTCTTTTTTATTTGATTTTATTGATACCTCCTCTTAGTTTAGCTTTATTTGGCTTTCTGTTTTTGTTCTATTTTAATTTGCTGGTCATTAACTTGAACCGGTTTCAACTTTTGCCTTAAAGAAAGTGACATAAATGTTTTAACGATTTAAATCGTTTAACCGGCTAGTTACATAAAAAGAAATCCCGCACACAATGTGAATCCACAGCACGTGTAAATCGGTAATATTATAATAAAATGAAATAAACAAAAACAATGTAAACGATCGTTAACAAATATGAAAACATAAAACAAAACCGGCTACAAAGACAACATAAAAATCGAATTTAACTTTTGTGTCAAAGGAGAATAAAGAAATCTATGAAACTTTTAAGTATTTGGTTATTAAACAAAAATAGAAATGATACCATGTCCACCGAAATCAAGTCAAAGGCCCCCCCCCCCCCCTTTCCCTCCTCTATCTTATGCATATACATATATCTCTATATATATTCTAAATGGCCCGCAGTTAATGAGAAATAATTTATGCTAATTTTGACCTAATCATTTCAGCATCGGGCATCTCAGCAGAAGAGAAATCAATCATTATGCAGGAACACAATCGCCTCAGACAACTTGTGGCCACGGGAAGATATCCCGGTCAGCCAGGTGCCGAGAATATGCGTGAAATTGTCTGGGATGATGAACTAGCTGCCCGTGCCCAACAATGGGCAGATAATTGTCAATTCCGTCATGATCCCCATCGCACAATAAGTAAGTTATCTGGTTCTATAATAGTTAATAAACTGCATGGAATTCCACATCTTCACAATCAAGGAGATTGATATCATCTATTCCCAATCCCAATCCCACTACCATATGATTATGCTATGCTCCATGCCCGTTAAATGACACGTGGCACCTTATTTGGTTTGTGTTTTGCATGTTATGGATTTGTGAACTGAAAATTTAATATATATATATATTTATATTGTTATATTTCATTATTGATTTGCCATTATCTTTTTGCACTTTTGGCTTTTAAAACACTAAAACTAACCCAGCATGATCAAGCACTTGCATTAGTCAAACATCTTTCTATCAATTTTAAGAGTTGTAAGATGAATACTAATTTAAAATTTATTTACTTTTCTTTAATAGATCGTTTTACAATGGGTCAAAATTTAGCCGTCATTTGGAGCACTGCTCCACTGGAAGCCGATGATGGTGATTTTCCATCCCGTATCCAAAGTTGGTTCAATGAAGTGCAGAAATATTCATTTGGCGATGCCTGGTCCCCCAAGACGGGTCACTACTCACAATTGGTGTGGGGAGAGACAAGTCTGGTGGGATGCGGTTTTGCTGAATATAAAGATGCCAGCAAATATAATAAACTCTATGTCTGCAACTATGGACCGGGGTAAGTTTTTATTTAATCTTAGACTAAAGTAAACTATTTGCTAATCAATTTATTCTTTTTCTTATTATAGTGGAAATGTCGTTGGCTATAATCCCTATGAGGTGGGTAAGCCATCGTGTTCAACATATGGAATGAAACCATCATCGCGTTATCAAGGACTTTGTGCAGCACCTGGCGCCACGCCAGCCATCAGCAACAGTGTCTATGAAACGTATGATTACAGCTACAATTCAGCTATAACCAGCAACAACAACAAGCCGACTAACAACATTAACAAGAGCCCACAAGCTATCTACACCAAAAACAACTATAACAAACCATCTGCCTCCCCTAATTACCCCCCACAGCCAGCCGCAGCAGCAGCAGCAGCAGCAACAGCCACAGCGTCCGCGTCGTCGTCGTCCAGCGGCAGTTCGTTTGGTACCGCAACGCGCGGTGGCAGCCACGCCTATACCACAGAGAGTAATCAGCAGGCGCAATGGCAATCCGGCAAATTTAAACACAAACTTGAGGCATATCGTCCAAGCGCAGCGGAATTTGAGAAGTCAGTACATAAGCATACCATATTACGTACCTATTTAGATCAGAAACAGAATCAAAGGGCAGAGGAGGAGCAACAGCCAGCGGTAAATTCAGATGCATCCAGTACACAGAAACCAAGTCGTGGCTGGAGCCTGTTAACGTGGCGCGGTTAATTTAATGCCACATTATCGTCTAAAACAAAATTCCATTCATTTTGCCGTTCAATGTATTAGGCCAGTGCCCAGCAGTAATAACTACTATGTAGTATCATTTAAAACGCCCCCCTGCACCCTCCCTCCCCTCCACACCACAAACACTACTGTCATTATTGATTCTGGCAATCTATGTACTAAATTTTCTTTATCATAACCGCTTTTCTTTTTTTTAATTTTCAATTTTTTAGATCTTAGCAAATTGTAGGCTCGTATTGCAACAAAAAGAAAAAAAAAATCATCCATTTTGCCATATGTTGCAAGTTAATTATGTACTATATAAATTATTGAGAATCGTTTACGAATCGAATTTTTCGCCAGTTCATCACAAACGAATATTTGTATCAAATGTTTGAATTTCACATAATTAAACAATCAATAAGTTGGCATTTAACATCAATCAGTTAGTTGTAGTTTAAGTAATCAACTAAATAAAACCATTAAATTTGTAAATTAAACGAAGTTTTTCTTCTATTCAAATAATAACGGAAATGACCAAAAGAGTAAGGAGAATTTATATTTAAGAGTAATGTTAAGTTAAGAGAAATATATCCTTAATGCGCATGGCCAGGACTTCTTTTAAATGGAAAGCAATAGCTGAATAACAGTGCTGAATTGAAAGCCGCTTAAGGAGAAGAACTTATTTATATTATTTAATATATATACATATATATTTGTATAGTAAGAGATAAAAGCATGAGTGTCCTGTGTGTGTTCAATGATTCACAATAAGCCAATGAATGCAACAAGACCCACGCACAATTAATGTGGATATTTGGCAGGGTAACAAAGAGGTTTTTGTATGTGGCATAACTATGAAGCTAATAAGCTACATAAATGCTATTCTATATGTGTTCGTTCTATGGCATTTATATTTATTTATTTACATATATTGTATGTGCTGGTTAAGAAAGTCTTGCACTACCTCAAGGTCGTTGTTTGTGCAGGTATTTCCACTTGGCTAAGTTTCATTTTTACCCCTAACTTTTTAACTTTGGTTTTAGCTTTTTGGAAAACTTTACTCTCCGATAAGCACACACAGAAGGGCAATCATGGAATATGCCATTTCTATTGCATGGGCTATCTATGTACATAAAACCAGACTTCATTTTCAGTTTTAATTGTTCCGTTTATCTTGCCGTTTAGCTGTCCCCAAAGTAACACTCGATTTTATTTTAGGGTTGGCGGAATGGCTATAAATTTCGACAAAGCATACACACACACACACACACAATAGGGTGTCAATTTTGTTTGTGACATGAAATTAAGATAGGCAAACATTGCTGTCAAATGTCATTTGTCGCACATATTGCACGACAGTTGTAAAATATACAAACAAAACAAAAAATATAAAAACGAGTAGACTTGCAGTTATGTTTATGTTTACTCTACGACCTTTTCATAGATTCTACTACGTATACATATGTATATATATGAATACTATAATTTGCCTTCTCGAATCTTTTGAATCTCAGGGCAAACGCACTTCATCATCTCAGGGCCCACTCACAGAAGCTGGCAGCGTGAAATTAACTGACAGAGGCCATGGCCAGGACAACGTTTATTTATACGCTCGGCAATACATTAAAATGTGACTCACACACACACACACTCTGAATGGCTGTGAGTGTCGTTTACTGTGACACCAAGAGAACCATTGGACCTCGGTCTTGCCGCTTGTCCAGCCTGATTTATGGCAGAAATGCAAGACAGAGGAAAAAAAATACTAACGTCAATTTGATGCAGCTGACAGAGAGCGAAAAACGCAATATTTGTATTTAAACTTGGAAAATTTTCTGAAACGGGAAAGAAAGCAAACAAATAAATGTAAATGACCGCATGTAATTAAGTTCGCTCAAAGTGCCACAAATTGCCAAGTCGAGAGCTGGGAAAAAAGGATTCCGAGCCCAAAAAGGCGATTGCAGGCATTAATTTTATTTGTCTTAATTTTTGTTTTCCCTTTTTGTTTTCCCTTTTTCATTTATACGCTGTTTTGTTTCTCTTTCAATTGAAAGAATTCGAAGCCCTTGCCAAATGTTTTTAATTTCTTTTTTGACTTTTAAAGGTTTTCGTTTTTGCTTACATTAATTTTTTTGCCTACTGTACTCTGGTTGGGCAAAGAAAATTGATCTTGTTAGTTCTTTGGATTTATGATACTTTAAATAAAGTTAAGTTATTTAAAAATACGACTAAATTTAATAACTTTATGATTATTGCCTCTAAAGGGCTTTTGGGAAGACCCTAAAAGTATGCTACAAAATATATTGTTTTAAACCAATTAAAAGGTAATCTAATACTCTCAAAATTATTTAACATTTGCTTTAATTCTTTTGTTTATGTGTATCTAAGTTATGATTGTTATTAAACTATTTTGCTGCCTTCAGGCAGTTTGTTTTCCATTATTTGAGGCTTAGACTTGAGCTGAGATTTGCAATTCCGCCAGATGCATTGAAAATAGAAGCAGCTGCTGCACATTTGCAAGAATCATAAATGCCACATTCCTGACAAAGGAATAAAAACCAACTAAAATGAAACAATAAAAATGTATATGCCATGCATATACATACATACACATACATTTAATACAATCAAAAAAATAAAAAAAAAAAATGAAAGAAAGAAAGAAAAAAGAAACACATATTGGAAAAGTTTTTCAATTTCAGCAAAGCTTTTATTTTATATGCAAAGATATCACACACTCCCACCTCTTGGATAGTCAGCCAGCCATTCAGTGTCTCTGTGCTGGGGTCCAAATGCAGGCACAAACAAAACTCCACACACGCGCACACACACACACACATCTACACCGAAATACAAACAAAATTAGAAATAGGAAACAGAACAACAAAACGCAAAATGTAAGCAATAAGCGAAAATGAAATGAAAACTCATGAATGGGCACTTCAGAAGAGAAGCAAAAAGAGAGAGAGAGACGAAGTAGGAAAGCGAAATCAAACCGAAAAATAACATTTTGTGAGTATTATTGGTGGCTTCGGCTATATGTATATATATATATATCCCTCCCAATTCCCAATTGCTATTTTCAAACTTATTGAATGCAGTTGAAATTTGAACTTTGCATACCGCAATGCCATTGGCCATGAAATTGAAAACGAAGGGTAACGTATTTAATCCACCAAAAATTGCTAAAACGCCAAGTGGGGTAATATTATACCATATCCTAAGGCTATACTGGAAAATCAAAGGACCAACAGTTACGCGAATAAAACATTCTGCAAAGTCTTTGAAATTGCTTACTGCTTTATTTATGAGTGTCTGCGGTAGTTAGCCGGCCATAGAAAGTGATTTGCCATTCCAATCTTCCCATGTAACTTACCTTAACAGTTGGCCAATGCCATTAAATGCTCATCAGCCAGAAAGTGAGACACGGAGGCACAGTGTGATAAACACAGGACAACGGCTGCAGAAGCATGAGTGTAAATCATTTTCAATTTGAACATGGCCCCCACAAATTGGCAACATGCGAATAATTCATGCGAAACACTTTGACCAATGGAGCAACGGCGTCACCAGGGGGTCAGAGCATCAACAATGTCATTAGCACAAAGTGCCGACTGTCCATTCAGACAGTTCCACTGAAATGCTGAGCATACAATTTCTGATTGAGTGATCCATGATTTAAGAGGGGAAGACTTAACTGGCAAGTGAAAATTGAGACATTAATTCAGAGAGATACTTGTTGAATGGCCGCAAAAGGCATTATAAACTAAAGTGAAATATTAGATATTTAAGATTTAATTTCTACGTATTCTTTGACCTTGACCTTTGATGAAGACCAAGCCAATTTCTTGTTGTTTCTCTCAAACCCTATTTCTCTATTTTCGTTTCACTTTTACTTGCTTTTCCTCTATATATTCTCTACCCAAAAATTCTAGAATTTGCATATTTTTTTTTTTTGTAGGGAAATAAAAACATACAAACCAAATTCGTTTAAAAAAAAAGTGTTGTTTGCTTTTGTTGAACTTTACGCGTCAAATTTTACATAAATCTTTTTCGTTTTACGTTTGTTGTTTTTTATATGTAGTAGCTCTGCCAAGAAAAACGATTTGTGGGCATGGGAAAAGTCGAATTGAAGTTTCTGGACCTGCCACAAATCACATGGCAAAAGCAAAATGAAAAGCGGTATTGCACTAAAATCAAACATAAAAACCAAAAACTGAAAGGAAACTCACAAAATCCCCAACAAAGTCAGCTTTATGATTGAAATGAGAGTGTTTTCAAGTGGGTGGATGGGTGATTTGATTTTAACCCCACCCTGTGACTTACCCATGTAGTTTCATTTGCCTTGATTGTACAAAAATATTGTTCGAATTCTATTTTCAATCTAAAATGTGTTCATCAAATCTACATAATTTGGCCCTGGGCCCACAGACCTGAGACCAAAATTGGTAACCCAATCAGGCCAGCAATCAGCACTTTTATTGTGGCTAATCAAAGGTCAACCATAGATATTGTATAACTCTATATATATATATAGATATGTTGGTCAATTTTGTGGGTGGCAAAATCCGGTCTGTAGTCACTTTATCATCTGCCACTTATCATTCGTATTCCATCATTCACCCCACACCCCGCACTCCCGCATTCTCAACACGTAGCTGACGCATTTGTCGTTCGTTAATCAGTGCGGTGATTTTATTTTTTTTATTTTCGGCAAGATTTATGACTCTACCATGTAATTTTCAGTTGTAGCTAGTTAGTGTCCTTTGTCAATTAGCTGCAAGGATATGGCGTACAGTCATCCTACAATGCAAAACATACGAAAAAGAAACACATTTCTAATGGTTGGTTGGTTTGTTTCTTCTTTTTTGTTTTGAGATACTGAGTTCCATCATGGGTAACATCCTTTTCCTTTTAATAGATGCAATTGCAGCGAGGCAAAAAACAGTAACAAAAAAAAAAAAAAGAAATGTAAAAAACCGAAACAGACTTCCGGATATTTATACATCCATCCATGTACATATATATACAAATGTTTGTATGTGCACACAGACTATGAGGCATTGACTTGTACAAGAAAAACCAATTAAAATGAAAACATGAATCGCTTCATGGTGCGGTCGATTGCAAATGGATTGCCATGGCAATTCCCTTTCCAACTAAATCTTTCAGACTTCAGTCTACTACTCATTAATAGGTGTGTGCGTCTGTGTGTATGTTACTACATATATAGTTATTCAATGAATGCATTCATTTAAGACTAACGTTATTTCATTCTCATCCACCCCTGCTTCAACCCATTGTCCATGCAGTGCATATTTGTTATATTGCTAAATGCCAATGATGATTTCTTGGCTTATTGCATTTCTCACAAGCCAACCAGCACACATCAAGTTGATTAATTAATTCTACAGCTTTATCTTGTTGGAATTCGCATTGGCATTTCACATATGTATATGTACATATATGCATGTGTTTAGAGACATATTTCTAATAAATATGCTTAACTTGGCACAAATTTCTTTAATATGCCTTTAGCTAAATATAAACAACATTATTATAATGTTAATTGTTTGCCAAACATTTCACTTTCAGTTGTGAGAGGCCTTTTTGCTAAACTTGTTGAACAGTAAATAATTGAGTTTTCCCTTTTATATGGGCAAGATCTTTCGATTTTGTAAAGTTTTGCAGCAAATGTTGCCGCAAGTCTGCAGCGGATGTTGCAAATGCCAGAACATTGGATAAATTGCTCAAGCGGCTCAGCAAGTAAACTTTTGTGGTTGTATCAGCATGTGTGTGTTACTAAGTGAGTGTGTGTGTGTGTGTGTGTGTGGTTGCAAGTCAATTGAAATTGCAAAAAGTGACACATGTGTCGCATTTGTTGTCCTAAAGTAAGTTCTTGTTCGTGTGCATTGGCGTAATTAATTTGAAACGGCGACAGAAACGGATGTGCCTGCCTCTATTTTTTGCCACTCCCCCCATAAACTTCCTCTCTGTTGTATGCTAATTGTGAGCATCCGCATCCGTATCCGACATTTTAAAATGCCCAAAACTGTTCACTGTCACTGTGGGATGTCAATTAGAAAAATTGTTGACAAAATATTTAAACAACATAAAAAATAATACATAGTCAAATTTATTAAGCTTAATATTTACATTATTTCTCACTTTGTTGGACAAATTAATGTTATTGCAACAATTTCATGCAGCTGTCGCATACACAATCACACCCACACACACACACACACGCATACTTATACTTGGCATGGCAGCTGTTTAAAATTCAATAAAAAGGAGAAAAAAAATTGTATAATGGCAAAAGTCTTCATGTAAATTGAGCCTAATAAAAGTCTTATTGGATTTTACAATATGGAGACAGGCAAATAAAATTATAATTTTAAAAATGGATACAATATATTTTTTGATTTCCATATATCTAACAACAGGCAACAGATTTTTATAGTCTTTAGAAGAAAATACTCAATTGAGTTCGTTTTTATTGATTACCTATACACTTAGGCATATATGCACTTGATACCGACTTATATTTTCGCACAGACAGAACATTTTACTTGTCCTTCCCATTGGAAGTTGATTTGTCATGCATGTCGCGTATGTCACATCAACACCGACAGCTACACACACACACACACACACACCACACTCACACTCGTTTAGATGAATGTATGCATTGGCAATTGTCACTTTTGTTGACTGACTTTGACGTGAAATGCTTTTTCAGAAACTACGCTCAGGAATTTGTTTGGTATATAAAAACCCACCCAAAATACTCCCCATCAAAATGAGGAGTACAAGAAATATGTCGCCTACAAATATGTGGGGGCTTCCTTGTTTGTTCTCTTCAACTTAATGAAAAAGTTTTTTATTGCCACCTCACACACATGCATATATAAATATGTATGTATATAACAAGATAAACCAAGAATATACATACAATAAAAATGTAGACATTTATATGGGTTTGCTACAGAATTTTCAGTCTGACTTCTTGATGATTTCCATAGTTGCTCCTCTTCAGATGAACCTGATCCCACAGCGCATTATTAAAACACTTTTTATTGTTCTCCATCTGTGGAATAGTTGTTGTTTTTTTTGTAATTTCGTTTCATTTTTTTGCTTCTCGACATCTCCAAAACCATATCAAAGGAGACCAAGTAAGCTTAAATGCAGCGGGAAGAAAACACAATCGATAAATCTAAGGAGATATAAGGATATTTCGCATGCTGGTGCTACGTTTCCACTCTCAAATATTTTTATATCTAATCTTGAAGATATTGAGAATAACATTTATTATTTGTAAATAAATTTATCGCAGTCTCTAATTCGAAGAATTTTTTATGCCAGACAAGCAGAAAATTGTAAATTAAATAAATAAAATCATTTATGTTTTCGGTTGCTAAGTTTTCAAATGGCTTATCAGATATTTTATTACTAACAATAGCCTGTAATTAATTAAATACTATATTTTTTGTATTTCTCCAGCTAGCACAAATAATATCAAAACTGTAAAGCTTTGACTTATATATTATTTAAATTATTATCCAAAGGTAGAACTTATTTAACTAGCGTTGGCAAAACTTCTGTTAAATTATAAGAAGGATCGTAAATAGGACTAAGAAATGTAAAAATAAATTAAGTATTATTTAATTAACGTATATCCCAGATGAAAAGCCAACAAATCAAAGCCAAACAATAAAGTTTTTCTAGCTTTTCCATTTCACATGCAAAAGTCTGGATTCAACCATCAATATCAAAAGGAGCTATTCCACATAGATGGGCAATAGCAAACTATGAGACAGACATTAGACCTAGTCGAATAATAAATGAACTGACAAGGGGGGGGCGTTTCCAGAATGGAGAGATTGATGACATTCCACAAGCACAATGATGACGAGCATAGGGACAAGAAAGCATCAACGGTCGAATGCTTTCATGTCTAATTAAAAAGAACACTGGAGAGCTGCAAATCAACCATCAGCACGTCTCTTCTCATCCGACAAGAATGTCAAACACCCCGAAGGAACCGCAAAAGGACTTACATTACTCATACGTTATAAACACATTAAAGCCGCACACACACACACACACAAAGACAGAGAGTGAGAGGGATAGCAACATAAAATCTAAACAATAATTACACATGCGACCAGGATCAGACAGTCAGCCCGGCTGGGAAAGCGGGCAACCTCAGTGCCCAATGCAGTCGAAACATAAGTACATATGTTTCAATGATGGCTCCCAGGAGAGAACCACTCCAAGTTCGACTCCAAATGCGAATACGAGTGTATGTGTACAAGTGGGTGGGTATGGGCCATATAAACGTAAGTGAATTAACCATTCAACTAACATTACGGCCATTAAATCATTTTTGTGAGAGCTGCGTGCGAGCCCTTCTGGACTCGGCAAACGAAGGCCAGGCAAGGGCGTGTTGGGTTTATGCACAAGCCTTGCTGCATACCTTTTATTTTTTTCTTTTTTTTTCTGTGGCGCCACCGCTGGAAAAAACAACAACACACACACTCACAAAAAGAACATGTAAACTAATTTGATGCTTCCAAAAAAAAAAAAAAACCAACCCATCGCACGTTGATGCGTGTCTACTTTGCAATTGAAATTTCACAACTACAAAGTGTGGAGTTGGGTCACAGGAATTTGATGAGTGGGCGTGGCAAATGAGTGTTTACAGCGTTGCAATAAATTGCGTCCTGCACGCAATGCGCCCCGCTGAAAGCAAACTAAACCAAACACTTTGCCACTTTACCGCAATGCCACATCATTGCGGGGAGATGAATAGGTGTGGCAAATTTGTGTGTGTGTGGGGCAGGGAAACGCCAAACGAATTAGAAATCGTCGTAGCACTCCAAATGCATTAAGCATGCCAACAAACCGACCAGGAGCATTAACAAGGCGTCAAAAGGAGCGATTAAATCGAAAATGAAACCCCGCACAAAAGGTTAGCAGGCAAAATCAATTTATGACTCACGCACACCAGCAAAAACTTTGATGAATAGTTGAATCCTGGAATACAGGGAGAAGGTTGTGTGTGCACTATTTAGTTGAACAATGTAGTAATAGGAGTCCATAAACTATAAAAATGAACAAAGGCTCTCCCACTTCAATTTGAAGTTACAAAAAAAAGCCTTAAAGAGTGAGGCATAAAAAAAGGCCTTTTTAATGGAAAAAAAGAAATGTAAAAAGAAAAGGAAAACTCCAACAAATGTATATCACAGCATCTTTATGTGGTGCTGAGATGAAATAAATACCTTAACGAGCACAGTTCGTTGGCAAAATGAGCCGTAAAAGCAATCAATTTGCCATGTGTTTTCCTTTTGGTTTTCCGACAAAATGTAAATGCAAATTTATACAAAATCAAATATTTAATGTACATCGAAATCGCAAGGCAGACGTCTGCAAAAATTTTCTCAGATTTATTTGCATTTTTTTTACTTTTACTGGAGAGTAAACAATTATGAGGCAGCATCCAAAAAATCCCAACAGGCACCTTTGATGACACACTTTTTATGACAAATGCGATATATTATATATATATATGTATATATATATATATATACATACATATATGAATGTAATTGCAAATATTTATTTGTGCGCACGTATGACAAAATAAGTAAATACAGAGCCAAAGCCTACACACATTGGCATGATAAATACATAAATAAATAAATAAAGCGAACACAAACACAAAGGACCGCATGTATACGGAGGGGGAAGGATTCTGGCAAGGATAGAGAACGTGCCTGCTGTCAGCGATTGTAATTTTTTAATGGCAACTCCTGGAATTTATGGCTCTAACTTCTGGGTCAAATCTACAAGGTGAGAAACTCAGCAGTGAGCTGCATTTAAATGGCACTTACATCCATGAAAAAGGTCAATTGAAACTGCAAAATATTGTCCAGGTCGCTGCACCCCAAGAACAAAACGACCACACCGACCAAAGCTGGCCATACATATAAAATATATCTGAATAGAAGCAATGGAGAAGACATATGGTGGGGCATCGAGAGGGTGAAAAACATGGAAATTCTTCCCCCAATGAAATTGGCAAAAATTAGTTTCAGAGGGTGCATAAATTTATGAAAAATTTTTAAGGGCGAGAGTGTTCCATTTGGGGATTGCCTGAATATGTTTTTTGCTTTTTTCCCCTCGGACTGACATATGAACCAAATGTTAAATTTTTAATTGATTCCAGCTGATTTGAATGTGGAGGGGCGATCTTTTCAATTAGCGCACTTAATGTAGAGATGAGAATATACATTAAATATTGTTACTATATATAAGTATGTGTAAACATATATATATATATATACAATATATATATCTGTGAGTGAAATGAAATTCTGATTATTAAAACTTAAAAGCTTTGCTACTGATTATAGCCAAGCCGCACGATCTGTTTGAAGGCGAAGAAGAATGTACAAAATTCATTCTTTGAACATGTTGGAATTAGTTTTTAGCTTTTGAAAGTATTATAATTTTAACCAAGTAAGTTATTTATGCATTATAAACATTTCAAGCAATATTAATTTAGTCTTTTAATTTTTAAATTATTTAACATTTAACTACATCTTTAAAATTACAATTTGAAATAATATTTTAAAGTTCTATTCAAAATTAAACATCGATTTATATGCAGTAATCATTTATTCCAGGAATTCAAATGAATTATTTTAGTATACCTAATAAATAAAGATGGAGAAAGTAAATATAACTTCTCATATTTTCATTTAGAACTTTAATTGTAAAATATTTAGGTATTTTTTAATGCATATATATGTACATATATACTTGATTTTTAGCATTTGACTAAAACTTAGAATTTAAGATTTATTAAATGAGTAAATAAAATAGTAAATAAATTTGTAAACTTGTTCCTTAAATATCGGACAATGTCTATATAACCAATATTTTAATATTTATTAGTCAAACCACGAAAGATTCACAATGAATTTTTTCTAGATTAAAGAAAAACGTAAAATGTTTAAAATTTAGTATTTTCCAGAAATGTAAATGGAATTTAAAGCATTTTTAAATATGCCAATTATTTCTGGTTTCAACCATATACTTTAGGTTAGAATGTATCTCAAGAAAACAAGTGGTTAAAAGTCGTGGTTTGGTTTAGTTTTTGCCAAAAAAGTTTACCAGTTGCTTTATTTTGTGGTCTGGAATGATGAATATGGGCACATATCAAATCATAACTGGCACACAAATTCCCAGAACCCATTGGGAAGGAGCAACAGTGCAATTTAGTATAAAAATGTATGCTGCAGCAAAGTAAACCACCCTGAACAACAATAAGTACAACAACAACAGCACTCAGTACCACAAAACAAATGTAAGCAAAGGTTAAAAGCAGTCAAACGTGCTTATGTTTACCACTCAGAAGGTTGGAACAGGAGTTGGAGGAGGAGTTAGAGTTGGAATAGCAACAGAAACTTTAGGAACTTGTGAGCATGTTTATGCAGTAGCTGGCACGGTTATTTGTCTTGGTGTTCAGTGTTCTGGGAGTAGTCATTCACATACCTATATATATATATATATATATATATATCTTTGACTGAAAGTGGCACAATAACATCTACTAACGCCCACTCACCTGGTCTAACTAAGTCGCCTAATTGTGGCCAGATATTTGGGTAGTTTTGCACACACACACTCACACGACCATATCATGCTCTTTGGACTTTGGCTTGGCTTGTGTCAAAAGCCTTCACAGTTGGCCATTTAAGTTTTGGTTACCATTTAGACGTACATATGTATGTTAATATGTAACTGAGCCTAAGGTTGTGAAAGGTGTGCGTCGAGCTGTGAGCCTCCTTTTGTTTGCCTCTAATTAAAAGCCGCACATACACACACCAAGAGAAAGAGGGGGAAAAGGAGCAACTTGGGGTTACAATTTAACACTGTCACGCATCGTTTCGTGCCGGCTTTTGTGTCCAAACCTTTTTGGCCAAAAAGGTAAGGCCAATCACTGAGCTGGGTCGACTGGTACGCACGCCTGGCCAAGAGTCACAATTAGACTAATGAAAGCGGCATCAGACTGCGTAATTTTGTGGCTAATTTTCATTTGGGCCACATCTCGTCTGGCATATACATATGCAAACATGGCTATTTCTTTCAGTTCTTTGTTGTTTGCGGTGCCTACTTGTTGTTTGTCTATTTGTTTCATTGTCTGTCTGTCTGTCTGTCTGTTTGTTTGTTTATTTTTCTCGTTTTCTGCATGCATTTGCCTCTTCACCAATTAAAATAAATTATAATCCAATTTACCCAGAAAAGACAGCAACAAAAAAAGAAAGAAAAAGAGCGACAGAAAGAGAAAAAAAAAGGAAAATGAGTTCACTTGCGCTTGCCAAAAAGTTTTACACAATTACGCTCAGATTTATAACAATTCTTTGGCAAAAACAACAACAACAAAGTCACAAGTCGCGCCGCTTCATTGTCTCTAGGGAAAGCAAATTCATTTGCTTAAAATGTGAAAATGTAAAATATTTTTGAATAGAATGAGATGATGCCTTTAGCCTTCGACGTGGAATATTGCAGACAGGAGGTCTGTTGTCTGTCTGGATTTTCTTTTCATTTTCTTGTTTTTCCTCATTTTTACTTTGCATTTTTTTTTTCTTTCTTTTTGTTACTTTACTTTCTGTTCTTTGTCTCTTTTTCTGCTTTTATCGCGGCGTTAAAATAATTCTTTTTTATACTCATTGACATTGAAAAAAAGCGACAGGGTTGTCGAAAGCATTTTGATGGATTAAAAGTTAAATGGCTTTCCCTTACCCACTTTGGGGAATAGGCCAGACATTTTGCCATTCAATTTATGTAAAAGCCAACAACCGAAAAACGCTGACCTCGAAATTAGTGTCCAACGCAGGGATTGAAAATTGACTTTAAGCTAATCCGCAAGCCAAAGAGAAAACGCCCACTCAGTTTACAGTTTTGAAATAACAATATTGGTTATTTTGCAAAAAAGATAACTTAAATAGCTGCATTTCTTTATCAATTATATAAAAAAATATTATGTGTGTCTTTGTATATGCAAATGGATTGCCAGTTGTCAGTTTTAATTAGAGATTACCAAGTGTTGCAGTCATTTGGATAAAACTGAAATATCCTTTCAGTTATATATTTTGGCATAATGGCAATTAAAACAGAACTTGCAAAACTTTTAGACAGCAAACGGGCCAGCACTTGTCAATCTGGGCCAAATACAATCAAAGTGCTCTATGTGGCACACCCAAAACGCAATTTATAATTTAATGGCGAATTTTTAAAGATCAAAGTTCTGACAGGCTGGAAAAAGTTTTAGCGTTGACAGACCAGGCATAGGGCATACCTTCAAACAACTCCATCTCTGACTTTGGGCCCCAAAGTGAGAAAAACTTTTGCGGTGATAAGCGTCGAGTGAGGGCGAGAAACTGGTTGTCGTCTGCTCTGGTCGCTTGTGGCATAGCATAAAAGTGTGCAACAGTTTTTTTTTTGCCCTTCTTCTTTTCTCTCTTTCATCTTTCCATTCTTTTTTTTTTGCTTCTAGCTTTTGGCTTGTTGTTGGAGGAAGTTAACTTTGGGTTATTGTTGTTGTTGTTGTCGTCGTATTTTGCATCTGTTTTTGTAGTCATATCAGTTTTTGTCTGAATAGACACGTTATCTATACACAATAAGGCTTATGGCGAACACGATAAAATGTCTGAGGTGAAACATAGAACTCTATCTGTCTCTCTCTCTCTCTCTCTCTCTCTCTCTCTCTCTCTTTCTGCCTGTCTCTTTCTGTTGCTGTGTCTTTCAAACCATATCTCGTTAGTCTTAACAGTATACCACATATTGTTGTATACTTTTTTGTCATTATAATTTTTTGTGATTGTGTTTTTAGGTTGGCATTATGCTGACACAATCCTTTGGTTATTCACACAAACACATGCATACATACACATACACATTGCTACTTTTTCTAGTTATTATCAACTGGAAAATATATTGTTGTGAAATTTCTTTAACTTTATCACCAATTAATCAGGGCAAAAACTTTCAAGCAAGTTTAAACTCTTGACACCTGCACACACAATACAAAATTCAATTGAAAATTTCATTTGGTAACAAATTGTGAATAACAATACAACAATTTATTATTGCAAAATGGCCAAAAGGCATTGCTAACTCTTAGTTGCATCCCATCTATAGCTCATAAATTTGATTTGTTCGGCAGGTCCAACAATATACGAAATATATTTACATATAGCATACACTTTGAAATATATAAATAGAAATAATTCCCTTTCTTTCTATAGTCTATTCCATTCTTGGCCAAATCTATTGTGTTCAGTGTAGTCAATTCTCTGTAGCTAAAGTTCAAGTTTCAGTATACAGTTTATTGCATGGGACGACACAAAGATCGACATAAATAATTCATGCTTGATAAATTAAACAATATACTAAGCAGCCATTAGTTATGCATAAAGTATACGCCATGTGCGCCAGACTGTAACACCCACACACACAGAGAGAGAAATAGATAGAGATAGAGTGAGACAGAGAGAGAGAGAGCGAGAGAGAGATCATGACTGTTGTTGCAACAAGCGACAATTGCAACGCCTGCAAAGCATCCAAAAGCGGAAACGGAAGTGTGCATAGTGCATGCTATTTTGCACATAATATGGAGTAGGGAGACCAACTGAGTGTGAGTGTGCTCTGTCTGGCATTGTCTACTGTTGTTGGAAAAATTTGCTGTAACAATGGACATTTATTTATGGGATTTGAATGCCTCAAGCACTCCAAGAAGTTGAATTTGTCTAATAACAATAGTTCAAGCAGTAAGCATAATGTATGGCATATTCAATTTACATGGCAATCAGCTTTAACTGAATTCACAGTGGAGAGCTCGTTAACTAACCTTGACAATTACTCATAATCATATCCACTTGCAACACTTTAACCTCTTATACCCACTCTGCAATGCAAACACAACAGTAATTATGCAAGGAATAAAAGCCATATTGGGGATCCTCAATTATCTCTATTGCCATCATGTCATTCTCCACACTCGATTCGAATGATTGGCCGATAGATACTGTAATTGAAATGAAAATTACTGCCTTAGGCAAAGACAGTCTATTGCAGTAGCTAGTTCCCCCATTTTAGTTGCATGAAATGTAATAGTTTTATTTGAGATACAACTGACTGATTTTCCTGCTATTTCTAGACCCTGTTTCCACTTTAACATTTTGAGGAATGCGTACGGTAAATGTAATTATGTATACGTCATGTGTTACATGGCAGCATAAATTGAGCAAAATGTCTATCATAGCTGGCTAAAAAGAAAAAGTAGCCAAGCACACTTACAAATACATACACAAACTCTCACACATACACAGAAACAGAGTCATACACTCGCTTGCCAAGCAATTTACTTGCGCTTTGTTGTGCAGTCGGCGGAAGATTTTAATGATGCTGTCGACGTTTGTACTCTCCTCTTCTTAACTTGACTCTGCCATTTGCCATTTTCCCATTTTACCGATTTTCCCATTTCCCGTTGATGTTTATGCTCTCTCTCTCTCGTTGATTTCATTTAATTACTGCTAAATATTTGCCTTGCCTCGCCACTTGATGCATCTCGATCAAAGTTTCTAGAAGAAATTGGCCAACCATCAAGTTATCGCCAAACTAGCTAAAACTGAAAGTACATTATTGGCAAAACATTTTCATCGAGAAATTAAGTTTGAGATGTAACTACTATATGTAGTTAGTTAGGAGGCATCTCCAGTTGCCGTCATAATACATACGATGCCAAAGGACAAGACAAACAAAATTAATTTAATTTGCACAGAGCGTACAAAATGAAACGTAAAGGGAAGTATTTTACGCCCTGGGTTCGTGTCTGTGTGCGAGTGTTTGGGATTAAGTTGCATGAAATTTAATGCAATTTAAAACGCATCAATTTTGTGTGACACTGCAGCCGGTGATGGTGGCCGTGACGAAATTGATGCCGAGGACATTGCCATGTTTTTTCCCAAAAGGCAGACAATGGATTTTCTGCACGCACACACGAAGCCAACAAATGCCATTTAAGCTGCAATAATAAAGCAGAATCACAGGATGCAGGATGCTGCCAGTTGTCCTTGTAGTTGCCTTTGCAACCGTTGTCACCATTACAGTCTTCACGTAGCGTTGGCTCCGACGCATTAACTTCCGATGCTCGGCTTTGACAATACCAATGCCAATGCCTGTATATGTATGTATGTATACATATATGACGGCCCTAATTAATGATAAATATTGGCCAGAACCGCAATTCAAGGCTAGTGTGAAATGGGCGAGAAACCGCGAAAGACACCTTAAATGGCGGCAGTTGATTGAATTGTACCAGCTTAAAGGTGAATGATAAATCCATTGTTCGGTTAACAATTCTTTGCATTAATTAATTTGTCCGACTTTTCATATTTTAAGTCGTAAAATTTTCTTCTCAAGCCTCTGCATCAAAGTTATATAGACTTTAAGGCTTTTTCTAAAGTTTTGTGTAAATGTTTGCAGAATGTATTGTTTCAGCTGGCCAAGACCAGGCATCTTCTTGGCTTCTTGGTCTTTTGATTCATGCAACAACTTGAACTATTTTTGTGTTTGCCTCAACTTGGTTTGCTGCTTCCAGATGTTGGCAACAATAATAACAAGTAATTTGCAACTAAAGTTTAGTTCTGCTTAGTTTTATTTAGTTGTTCAACCATTTTTAAATATACAGAAATGTAGAGAAATTTATTAAGATTTATGCCCAGTTATTTAATAACAAAAGTCCAAAAATTATATAACATATATTTTACGTTTTATGAAACGCAATTGAACTCAAGAATTCTGTTTATCTTTATGGATCAGTTTTAATGCAATGCAAATATGGCCCATAATATGAACATCAAAATTGCTATAATGTACTGCAGCCGATTCAAAAACTTTATACAATATCCAATAACTGGATGATTGACAGGAACTTTTCTTAAAACATTATATAAATTTCTTTCAGTCTCAGTCTCGATTATATTATGCAATATAGCACGTTCATATTCGTTAACAGAAAACCAATCCCAACCATAATGGTTAATATAGAAGCCGGATGGGCGTGGCACATCCCCCGGCTGGGCAATCACATTATTATCGATGGCAGTAGCAAAAGGTCCGTCTCCATGAAATGGCAATATATCTTCGTGCAAGTTTAATCGTCGTAGGCAACGAGGACAATTGGAATAAGTTTGATTATCTAGAACTGGCCACAAACATGTCCAACAAAACAAATGTCCACATATGGTAATGACACCACCTCGAACATAGTTTTTGCAAATGTTACACTTATACGGAACCAAATATTGATGATTCAGATGAGGTCGAAACACTGTCTGTGGCTCCAGTCCTTCGTTATTGCTGCCAATTGTTGAGTCAGTTGCATTTTGCTCAATATCTTCAGATTTGCTATCAGCAATCTCCTCTTCCTGCTGATCCAAAGCCGTTATAATATTGTCACCAGACTGTTCAGTCTGACCAATTTGGTTTTCATTATCTTTATCATCTTTCTCTCCACCGTCTTTAACAAGCATTTTAATGGTATGTTAAACAATCAAATAAATAGAATTAACTTACCATCTTTAATTTCGTCTAAATTCTGCATTTTTTTTCCCTTTGGTTTTCGCTGCTCCATATTAGTTGTTGGCAATCTAATCTGCTCAGCTTGTATATTCATCTCCTGAGGTGGATCAACTGCATTCATTTTGTTGAAAATAGATTCTGAAGAAATTTTTGAAACCTAAGAATACTTTTTTTTTCAAATATACTGAGCATCTGGTGAGTGGAAAAGCAAAATTATACTTCTAAAGTATAAAGCAAAAGCTATGATTTTATAAAATAATTGTGGAATTCTAAAAATTAAAGAATAAAGAGGTGATAACAACAAAAAGAGCAATCATTGCATTGTATACATACATATTATTAAGTGATAAGAATTGAATAATAGCTTATCAGCTCAATTCACAATATGAGCTATACTAAGAGTTCTGAGGATTTATATATGTATATATTATAATAAAAGTGTATATATTTTGAAAGAATTATATTTTTGGAATATACATACTGTAGAATTAATTCATCTTTATGTTTTCGTCTGTTGGAAATTCTTATCAAATGTGTCTTATCAGGCAATGAGGTATATAAAGCCAACCATTTAAGTATTATATTTAGTGAATTATTTTAATTCAAGCCCTCACAATCTGCTCCAGTCTGTTCTATAATGTATTGCTTAGTTCTTTTACTAGCACTCAATTTAGTCTACGCAAACGATGGCTTTGTAAGTTAATATATTTCGACGATATTTGGCTTTTAAATTATTTTAAATTTTTAGTTGGACGAAGAAGACATTAATTTAGACAGTTGCTCCGAGTCTTGTTACTCTGTAGCGAAACCGCTGTTATCATATTTACCTTCAATACATAAGCGTTTGGAAATTTGTGAGGAGCTTAAGCCCCCCTATCCTCAGGATAGATTAAATAAAATAGAAAGTCGATTGAACCAAATAGAAAGGGACTTATCAGAAAAAAAGTATGAGGATCTACATAAACAAAATGAGCAATGTAATGCAAAATTACAAACTCTCAACGAATTGGTTGGAAAACAAAAAGAAGACTTCAAAATCGACCTGAACTCTAAAGAGGAAAAACTTACTCAGTGCGAATCGAAAATCAAGGAAAATGAGCTTCAAAAAGTACAAGAACAGCATAACAAATTTGTTGGTTTCCAAAAAATTGGATCAAAATATTATTATGTTGAAGGCGGAAAAAAGGAAACATGGTTTAAAGCCTTGCATTCCTGTCTTCGTCTAGGTAGTCATCTAGCTAGTCCACAAAACGAAGAAGAATTAAATGAACTAACGAAAATCGCAAAAAAATGTGGCGGTGAATATTGGCTGGATATACATGATAAAATAGTCACAAATGAATATATGTCTGCAACAACCGGTGAAAAGGCAAAGTTGCTAAAGTGGAATGTAGGAGAACCAAATCATGCTAATACTGATGAACACTGTGTAGAATTGAAATCCAATCTGGGCGTTATGAATGATCGAGTATGCGCACATGAAATTCATTTTATATGCGAGGGAACACTATGAAATGTATATTAAATTAAACCTCAAAATAATATTTCTTTTCATGCAAACTGTTTGTTTAAACTTTAATTGGGGATTGCAAATTATCCAATGTCTGTTATTGATTGATAGTTGTTGGATTGATTGATTGACTGATGGACGAAGGCTGGGCTTTCTATTGTTTTATACATATATATGTATATATATATATGTCTATATAGTAGTGCATTTATTTGCAATGGTTTTATTGCAAAACTTCAATAGTCGTGAGGGCAGTCATCAAATTTTTTTAGTACAGACATTTGGCATAAAGCCAAGCGGCAATTAGACGAAAGCTGTTACTGCCCCGTCCATAGCTCGTAAATTTTGGCCCAAACACACACACACAAGCGGCAGTTGACAGTCTTAAAATGCCGCCAAAAAGAAGAAAAATACATTGTTAACCAAGCTTAATTTAAGCACCTTCCTCGTAATACCCTAACTTTATTAATAGAAATTTGTTGGATAGATTTATTGATTGTCTCTTATTTTGGTAAATCTTTGTAAAATTTACTTTAGCATAAAATTCAATTTACAATTAATTCTATTTGTTTCTTAAGTTAAACTCATTATACTCTCATGTATAATAAATGTATAGGGTATAAATGAAGGGCAGAGACCAATTGCCTGGCATATGGCAGCATAATTTATGCGTACAATGAACCAGTGCAGCAGCAATTGTAATGACAGTGGCCAGAGATTCGCCTTTGGCTGATTGGCATTTCAATTTTGCCCATTTGTTTGCCATTGTCCTTATGCATTAAATTGTCAAGTTTAACAATCGCTGGCCATGTCCATTAATTGACCCACATTTCTTCTCGTTTTACATAATTAAAGGCGGGAATAAAAAATGGAAAAACAAAATTTTAATAATTGTACAAATACATACATAACATTTTGATTGTGAATGTTATTAACCACTTATAGCAGAGTTAACGATTGGAGGAAACACTATTTAAGCAATTTAAATTTAAAAAATAATATATAAAAGAATACACATTGCCGTATGTACAATTGAATCAACTATTTATATACATACATATATGTATATAAATATAAATAATAAGTACAACAAGCATTAATAATGACATGTTAATATGTAAAAATAATATTCAATCTTTATCGGCTTACATGAGTGACTTTTTCACGCAATTTTTCGTTTACATTTATTATCCTTATGTGTGGACTCTTATCGTAATTCGTCTGTCTGTCTGCCTGTCTCTCTACGCGGTTAAAAGGAGGTGATGCCATATAGTTAAGTTTTGTGCCAGCATGTCCATTTATTGGCTTCATTTGGCCTGATGACCACACTGAGACTGACACGACACACACACACATACAGAAAAGCGACAATAGCATGCCATGCATTTCAGTGGTGTATGTGGTGCTTGTGGCGCCTGTGGTTCTGGATCGTTTGATTATTTGTTCTTGCAATGCCCCCAAATTGCTCGATATTATGCCACTGTCCACTTACATATATTCGGTTATTTGCATACTAAAAACAGTTTACTCGTAATACACTGCGTATACGCAATAAAAAGTGCCAAAGCAGTTAAAAGAAAAAAAATTACAGCAACAAGAAAAACATGGACAACCACATGCCCTGGGCCATTAAATACACAATAAATTTCGAGTTCAGAATCCAACGGAAATTCGCCTGTCATGCTATGGCCAAAAAATTTAATTAGTTGGCATTTAACATTAAACATTTCGGCTGTTTGTTTCATACTCTAGCGTTAGGGTATGTTCAATTCCATAAACAGTATCTTATGCTTGGAAATATTTGAAAAATATGAAGAATATTAATTATATAGAATGTAGTATTATAGGTAAATTGATCGAAAGATTGCCATTGATTTTTAATTTTATAATTTTACACTACACGTATATTTTTATCAAAAAGCTAGGTATAAAGTGTTATAAAAAAGAAAAATAAAATGTTTATTCAGAATAATCGGTTAAATTGTTCATATTTAAGCAACATTCTTTAAGAATACCAAAATAATACAAATTCTAGTTGTCGACCACAGAAGTTATAAAATAAAGAAAAATAAAAATTGCTATAGTCTAAATATATACATATAACCGGAAATAAATGGAAATTGATGGAAATATTAGATATCTTACCTCAAAAGTATTTTCATCGAGAACAGGGAAAAGAAATGAATGGTAAATAAACACAAAATCTAACGCAACAAATGAAACGATGAAAAATTAAATCACCCAACGGCGCGACCTAAACCTGTTATCGATAGCCATCAATTTAGTTATCGGTTAAAGCATGTGTACTTTTGTTATTATTCTTTGCTCTATAATGTAAATTTAATTTAAATCGCGGGTGTAATTATTAACTTTGATAATCAACGATTCGAGAAGTAATCGTTTCGCTACTTAAACAAATGGAAAATGTTTCGCTTTTCCTAGACAACTTCAGAAAAGTTAGGTCACAATCATTTTTACAAATTCTTTTACATATGACATACATGTACATGTGTACATATGTATGTACATATGTTTTTCTTATTGATATTTCTACAGAACCGATCGTTCTTTAAAAGTAAATTTTAAAAAAGGTATAGCAACTTCGTGATGGGCCAAATTATTTAAGCCTTTTTGGTTGTGCTTTATTTCCGCCTGTTGTTGCTGTTTCGCTTTCTTCTGGCTTTTTCTTCAGTTGTTGTTGTTGTAGTAGTCGTTGTTGTATACATATTTGTTCGTTTGTTTTATTTTTCAGTTAATTAAACGCACGCAAACATTACGCCGTTCTAAATTATACGCAATTAAATTTCGAATTACTTTCGAGTCAGTTTTCTCGCGTTTGTTTTTTGGCAGCGGCGCGGCAATAACTTAACTGGAACTTTTATTGTAAGTCCTTGCCCTGCCTTGAGTTGGCTTGAATCGCTTACATCCTTTAGAGCCTTGGCGAAATGTCACTTTTGATGGGCGAACCATTCGAGCGTAATTAGCTTGCCCCTTTACTACTCTTGTTTCTCCCCTTCACTGTCATCCTTCAGTTGGTATTGCCTCTCTGCTGCTGTGAAAACTGAAATTTAACTTTTTACGCTTCAAAAAAGTTCATTTTTGTGAAGCCTTTAAGTTGTTATTTAACTTCGTTTGTGTGGCACTGAAAAATTGCTCAGTCTCCGCGTTTTCATTATGCAAAATGCAATACATGCACATATAAGTGTGTGTGTGTGTGTGTGCATGTGTGACTGTCTTATGAGTTTTTCCTTCCCAGGAATGGTACTTATATATGATATGATATGTTTATACTCTGGCAAACAAAAAAGTTATATAAACTTTATGACTATATAAAATAAAATTTATGATTTTCTGATCAACCTTACGAGCAGAATTTATATTCATTCTACACGATAGGCAGAAGCAATTGTTTATACATATGTATGTATGTATATATAAATTTAAATATTGAAGCATGACTAGTTCAAGAGCATTAAGTCTTCGTTACGGTAATCATAACATTTTATTCTTACACATACATTTTTTTTATATATTTTTTTTATCACCTGCAAAGGAAAATGCACAGACAGTCACCTGGGCTATATCCTGGTTGCTGGAATGTCGTTGCTTGTGCCGTTGCCTATGCCAGTGCCAGTGCTGTTTCACCCACACTATATATGTATGTATAATATTTATATATTATTGCAATGCCGGCGTCATGAAATGTTTGCCATTGCCTGGAAACCAAATTTTTTATGTATTCGCATCAGAACTACATCAGGAGCACTTGCAATAACGATTTTTCATTGAAAACTAAATGAATGTGATGACATCAATATACAAAAATAAAGAAATGCTATTGATCAACTTCTTTGTTAATGCTGCTGCGACGTTTGGCGGTCTCTTGATCCTTTTTAAGTAATGTTACGGCAACAATCATGGTCGCAATGAGTAGCAGTAAAACCGTAATTATAGACAAAACGAGCATTACTACTTTACTGGTAACATCAAAAGATGAAAATATGTCACTGATATCTGTAGAGGCTTCGAACTGTGACATATTTAAAGCATAGATATAGAAAATAAGAGCAATAAAATTGGCCAAAATCATTATACTCAGCATGATCAAAAGCTGCGGAGAACATCATTTAATAATCGTGCCAAAAATAAGTTTATTGCCACCCACCACAATACGAATCTGCCGCCTTGGTCGTGAATAATTTGAATGATATATCCAAGTACTCAATGAATATAAAAGACATATGTAGGCGGTGCCAATGTTAACACATTGGAAAGCCAATTGCTGATAACTTATATATATGGGTAAAATATTACCAAAGACAGCGGCATTCAATATGCAAATAAACTAGGGAAAGAGAAGGGCAAATACAAATAAACAAAGCAGAGGTTAATCAGAAAATACCACAATTAAGAATAGTATAAAGGCAACAACTTCCTTAAGGGAAATCATAATTTTCACTTTAAATTTTCGGACATTAATCTAAATATTTAGAAAAATATCAAAAGTCGACTTGGTTTTACTTTGAGAAACATTTTATGATGTCAGTCTTAAAATGAAATATTTTATATGAAAAAAAAACTTTTCTGCTATTCGTTGAATGTTAAATAAATATAAACATTTTATAAAACTATAAAAAAAGATCTATAGGATAATAATAATTGATTTCTAATTACTTTTTGGTTATAAGAAATTTAAATACAACAATATTGGAATTACTTTGAAGAAGGTCAAATACATAAAATACAATTGGGTTCTACATAGAACAATCTCAATATTCCTTTTATCAAATTGGTTCTCTTTCAACCAGTTTAAAATAGTCTATCAGATTATAGTTAAATATTTAAATTATATACATAGACTTGTGATTTAAATGAACTTTTTAAATATTGTAAAATTGCTTCAATGATTACGCATATTAAAGATGTATCATATCTACATATATAAATTATATTAGTCAACTAATTTGCTCATTGTTCTGTGAGTTTAGATTGCAAATAAATGAGAAGAAAAGAAAATGTATATACATACGTATATATAGATATAGGAAACGTGCATATTGATAAATTATTACACCTTGTTGCTTCCCATTTCCAATAGAGTTTGGCCTATTGGCAAGGTCGTAGGAATCCCCATGTTGGCTGATGTGCACGAAATCATTCAAAACAAATTGAAATTTCTATTATAGGAGGTGACGGGCATTGATGGTGGCTTATCTTAGAACAGCAGGCAAGGCAAGGCACGCATTTGCAATGGTTTCTATGCTGCTTTCCCTTCGTTTTCAACTAAGACCGGCAGCCGGCGCTAATTCATCAACAGTAAAGGCAATTTAGATACTCATCTAACCGGATATCGACAGGCAGCAGGCGGTAAGTAGCAGGCAGCAAGCAACCGATGGGATGCGATGTTATGTAAGGAGATACCCACTTCCTAGTTGTAGTCGTCCTATCGTCGTTCGCACTCTCGCTCTCGTCCTTGTCTGCGGCTGCGAACAACGCAAAAGAGCTAAAGTCCTGCAGACAGAGTTTCATAAAATATTGATAGACGTAAAGTTGGCAGCGCATATTCGCTTCCTGTTCGTGTCTGCCGCAGCCATAAATAATTTGCTGTAAATGCAATCGTGGGGTTATATGGGGCGTAACCGGGCACGGTTAGTGTGGAAGAGTGGTTACAGGAAGGCCGATAAATGGGATGGTGGTGGCGAATCATGGCTAATGGCAAGGCGCGCACGGTGCGAAAGTGTTTCGTATGAATTATTCGCTGGGAGCCAATTTGGAGCCACGTTTACGAGCACAATTGAAACTGAACACCGTCACCGTAACGGTGGCCATTGAACAGCACCATCAGCTACAGGACATGACGCTTTGCCTGCTCCTGCTCCTGTTATTCCTGTCGAAATGTTGTAATTTGTTATGTCTGCCTTTTGCTGCCTCTCATTCCTGTCCTGCTTCTATAAGCATTTTCTTTCTCTTCTCTTCTCTTTTTTTTTTTTTTTAATAGCCATTTGCTCGACTGATGCTGTTGCTTCAGTCATAGCATTGTTGTTTTTTTTGTTATTGTAATATTACTGCCCGCTGCCCCGCATCCTTATCGGTTCCACCGTCGCCACCCATCATCCTCTTTCCTCTGGTATGTTGCATGGTAATGTGTATTTAATGACGCCATATCATGTACACGCTCCAACATAATGCTCGTATGCCTGATCCTGGGCCTGGCAATGCCATTGGCAACCGCTGGGCTCAAATGCCTCCTAATGTCCAGTAACCGCAGCCATCTCCACCTCAATAGAGTGGAAAGAGGCGGAGGGGAGGGGATGTCAATGCCGATGTCGGCTTTCACTGCTGGTGCCAATAAAGCAAACGAGTATGCCGCCTCTTGGCTGGGCACGCATTTCAATTTGTTCTCCTTTATTTTCTTGCTTTTTTTCTTCATTTTTTTTTAATATATTTTAAAATGGCAGCCATAAAACGTGGGCGGTGGTAATGGGTAGACACGCCATCTTAATTGTCGGTATGCCCTTCAAAGGATATGTTGTTCAACATGCGGAAAAATATAAAAAATAAAAACATAAACAGGACTAAAACAGGATGCTTTTATGCACACAAAAAGAATGTGAAAAATTAAAACATGTGTAAAAGTGTTAAATGAAAATAAATGTGCTACATAACTATCTAAAAGGACCAATTTCAATGAATTGTTTGAGTTTCAGCAATTTGTAAACTATTTGCCAAAAGAAAAAATGTTTAATAAATTTTCTGTCTACTCTAATCTACTTTAAAAGGATTACTTTGCTACCACTTAAAAGAAATAATAACAATACTTATTATTTTTTATCGAACAAAGCAGATTATAGATTATATATATACTCAATATTATTCCACTAATATCTTGTAACTTGAAGTCAACTCTTGCTTGCATCTAATTGCAAACAGTTTTCTCAAGCTGCAACCACCCTTCCTCCCCTCCATTCTATAAATTCACTTATGTATCTCTCACAATTTTCCGCATTCAGCACTTGAATGATTTCTACCTCTGCCACATAGCCCCCTGCCAATGCCATTCAACACAATTTTCATTCAGTTTGAGATGGAAAATAAAAAAATAAGGGAAAATAATGACAAAAAAAAAAGAAGATTTGCATAAAGCTTTTAACTTGACGATGCGACATTTGCTTTTTATGTGATTCATGGACAGACATCTTCTCTCTACCCCGCCCCCTCTAGAACTGGAAACAAGAGTGCAACAGACTGTTGTATTTTTGCCTCTTGCCACCCCTCAATATCCGTACAATTATACAACAATTTTTGAACACACAACAATCATTTCCAATGACCATTAAGTATGACAGAGAAAAATGGTTGATTCTGGTTGCTTGGCTGATTGCCTCCAGGGGCTTGGTCCTTCGATATTGACTTGGCTCGTCTATGACGCTTAAACAGATTGAAACAATCTCCGGTGTGGGTAAAAGCTGCCATTCATTCAGTTGCAACGTCTTGACGTCTGATTATTATGTATTATTATTCTCTTCTCTGGTGTCTGG
The DNA here is from genome assembly GCA_037075365.1 of Drosophila emarginata. Taxonomy (NCBI): domain Eukaryota; kingdom Metazoa; phylum Arthropoda; class Insecta; order Diptera; family Drosophilidae; genus Drosophila; species Drosophila emarginata. The sequence goes on from JBAMCD010000221.1 coordinate 8,388,074, forward strand.
CTGCAACTGTCAGTTGTGTAATTTATAATGAAGTTTCTTTATTGACAATGGCAGATGGGAAAACTACCCCCGCTATTGGCCGCATTTCCGTTGCATTGAATTTTGGTTGTCATGCATGCAACTTGGCATAAATTATATATATAACAATAACACAAAACCATTGCCAAATTGTGAGATATATCGCGACGAAGCAACAACAGCAGCAGCAGTAACAATAACAACAACAACAACAAATAATGCGGCCAACAACTGATTGGCTTATTGACTGTGGCCAGACAAATAACAATCAAAATCACTTTTCGACCTCAAGACGATTTATATGAGAAATCGCAACTACTATATTCTGAGATTGAAGCCTTAATCGGTGAGGCCAGCCGCATCCCAAGATCGTCAATCGTTTTGATTTATTGCCATTTTATTTGCGCATATCCTTATTTACTGTGTATGTATGTGTGTGTGTGTATCTGTCGACTTATACCCCTCCTCAGCTCTCTGTCCGGGCAACTGACAGGCTTCTGGGCCTGAGGCTATTTTATTGTTCGATAACTTATCAGGCGTCGTGCAAACATGGGAGCACAAGCTGGGCCCCAAGACGGCAAATATCATAATTTTGCAAAGGACTCGCTGTGTTTTGCCACCAGTCTTGGTTGTCCTGCTGTCACAATACCGGCTTGGGCATAAATCTAAATTAAATGCCTTCTTTTTCTTTATTTCTTTTTTTTTTTGAGCGGCAACAGAGGGAAAAATGCTGGAAAAAATATTCAGCACGTTGTCACTTGTTGGGGCCAGTGAAATCGGATACAAAACTTGGACTCAGACTTGGACTTGGGAGATGAAATCATTTTTCGACTTGGTTTGTGGTCGGTGGCCTAAACAAATAAATATTAATCATTGTGTAATAATTTTCTGCTGTCAGCTAAATTTAAGCAAAGTATTCATAATCCACAAGTAAAAACCACTTTTGACAAATCGTTTTTGCGGTCCAAGCGCATTAATATTTATATACAATGTTATATATCTGATATATATATATATTTATATTTATGTTGAGCATAGTTCAAAAAAAAAGAAAATGCTTTTAAAGTTGCCCAACTTAATGTGTAACTCGTGCGATTTCTCTAATGTTGTTTTCAGTTTTATACTCACACACTTAAGACTGTAAATCAGTTTTATCGGCATCAAAAAAAAAAAGAAAGGAAAGGAATGGAAAAGAAAAGAAAAGCCTTTGAAGTTAGTCCCTTGGTCAGACAAAACGAGATTGCAATAATCAAAATGTAATAAAGAGTGAACGAAAGATGCCTTCACACGTCTTTTTTTTCGCCCCCCTCCCCGCCGCACACATTTCAACTTGGCTTGGGTCAAACAAAAATGTTGTTTATGCATGGGTTAGTTTCATGCGTGTGCGTGAGCGTTTCCTTCATTGTGTCCTCAAATGTGGGTTGAGTGCGTCTGTGTGTGTATGTGTGTGTGTGTGTTGATCTTGGCATTCGATGCACGTAACGCATTGTTTGAATTTCATGGCGACTTTATGAGTTTTGTAATCAGGTTGGCAAGCAAACAGACCCAAAAACATCTACTCACACACGGCTGCTACTTCTCTCGTTTAACCTGCACATAAATATTGTTTTCATTTCAAGTTTTTGGGCGTGTTGACATGACGACCGGCTTGTTAATGCTAATGAAACCACAATCCCATCGAAATTTACACCTTAAAGCCGCATATTCACCTTATTCTATGGATTAAGTCATTTTCATTTTGCGGTTTAGAAAATCCACTTAAAATGTCTGCTAGTTGAAAGTATTTTATTGCATACTTTTATGTGCAGACATTACCTGCACCGTGTCCACAGGTAAAACTGCTCAACAATGTGATTTATATGTGTCTCAGTGTGTGTGTATGTGTGTGTGTTGGCAGCACTTAAAACTAGACACATATACGCTAACACATTATGGAAACCACGCCCATACGCCTCCATATTGTTGTTTAGTAGCATTTCTGTAGCACTTGGCTCAGACAACAGACAACAATGGCCAAAATGGCAAACAAAAGCAGCCTTTTGCCTTGCATTTGATGGCCAGAAATTAACTACAAAGTTGCCAAGCTCAACCACCTTAAATCAACCGAGCCACCAACCCGCATCACCCCCACTGACCCCGGAATACGAAAACCAACAGCAACAACAACTACAGCTTTATTATGGCCCCTTTGCATGTTGGTCGGCGCCCTACTGCCATGTCTTCTGGTTATCGGCTGTCCACTCAAAAGCATTAAATAAATATTTGCTATGCTCGGCAGGAATTTTTCAACCCAGAGGCCACAAAAACCTCCCCTCAACCGAAAAAAAAAAAAAAAAAAAAAAATAGGAAGGAAAATATTCTAAATATCATATCATCAGCATTTTTCGATAGACTCCATCTATTTCTTCTCCCCTTGCCCCTATATATCCTAAATTTCTGTGTGGTCTTTTTATTTGAAAAAGAGAGGGGTACGGGGGTGTATTGGGGGCCAATGGTTGGAGTGGACAGTCCAGTGTTTACCATTTATTTTTTGATTTGGGTATTTAAGGTGTGGATGGATGTGTAAGAGGCGTGCGTGCGTACATGAATAGCAATCTTTATGGGTGTGGATGTGGATATAGATGTGGGTGTATGAGTGTGTGTGTGTGTGTGTATATATACACAAAAGAGTGTTGACAACTTAAGTGACATTTGGTTTGGCACAATTCCAAGCTTACCAATAAGTTGACAAACTAAAATGAATAAATGTGCAGAAATGAGCCTAGACAAACATGTTTTCTAAAAATATCTCGAGAGATAAATTCAACTGTGCAGAAACGTATTTATTTATACTTTACTATATGGAAATAGAAATAGAATCCTTTGAAAATGTTATAATATTTTTTGTTGTGTAGAAATATTATCAGCTGTTAAAACTTTTTTAGTATTGTTTTAACTTTGAAGTTGATCAAATAACTTGAATTTTTTCTTTTAGATTTGTGAACAAATTTGTAACTTGCGTTGATAATAATACAAAGACAAATTTTACTTTATAAACAATATATTTTTATAAAAAAGTCATATATATTATACTCCAAGATACATTTATGCATTACACATTGATTAATAAGAAATATTTATTATTATGGATTGGATTGGATTTAACTGATTGGGTGACTAAATAACTAGTTGATTGATTATCTCACTATTTGTGCAATGTTAGTCTGTTTATTGGTTTTACCCCTTTTTTAATTTATTTCTATCCAATATTTCATAGGCATTAATTTGTTGACCACAGAAAGAAGGTTTCATCGATTCTCATTTTTGTCTTTTCAAATATTTTGCAATGCTGATTACCAAATTGGCGATTGAACACGTTTTCATCTAGACCACATAAAGTATTATTTGAATTGAAATATTTGAAATATTATCGCTTTATATATATGTACATAACTCATTTGATTGGAATTCTTGTTGTCACATTTTGCCAGAAAATTCAGTTTGTTTCCAACTTTTAATATTGCAAATAATCAGAATACCAAAAACAAAAATGTTTATTATGTTGTATATTGTACGTCAAGAACTCAAGGAATTTATGTGCACATTTTTAATCTCAATAAATGTGAGAGATATTTATTTCATTTGACTTAATTAAATTGAGAAGAATATTTTACTGCCATAAGTTTTATTGCAATGCCATTTAAAGTCTACAATTACAATTGTCATTTATATTGATCAACACTTTTGATATTTACTCAGCGACCACTCGACACGAACACAGACATGGACAGGGGCAAGGACAACGTTTAAATGGGTGACATAACAATAACAAAATGGCCGAAACGTGCTCAACATTCAAATTGGAAATAATTAACTTGCATGCTAATTAGTTGAATTATCAATGGATGTCATTATGTGTGCGATGCGAGTATTGAACTTGCATTTATTGACATTAGTTCAATTGGTTAGCATGACCCCGACTCCCACCCCGCATATAAACACAACTACATACACACACACACACACACACACACACACAGACTGAATGATGTCTGAAATGTATTTTAGTTCCATAAATACACATTTAGGCCATGTGGGCTTGGCTTTTAAATATATCAACTGGGGAAACACTCTTATGGTTATTTACATGGAGCCACAGAGACATTGCCATCAACAAATGCAATATCAGCTAGTTCTGGGCGTGTATAATTTAAGGCCACAATATAAATCATCCGGCATACACAGACTCACCCACACACACACACACACACACTCTATTAGAAAGACAGTTTTGTGAAGCACTTTTTAGTGTCCCTTTTCTTTTTCCTTCACGCTGCCTTGGCAAGTGTTGAATAAATTTATTGTTGTACATTATGTTGCCCAAGATCGCACATTTTATGAAAAAATTGCCATTATGAATATAAAATGCATTGCATTTAAGTTCGCCAACTGCAACCGCATTCAGTAAAATAGATGATATCCTCATATAACTACTATATGTAAGTAGGTCTCACATATATGTAAATGATGACAGCATTTAAGGAGCTGTGAAATTCTTAGACATACTACTTGCTAAGCAATTATGAATATTAATTGCAGTGAAAGACAGAAAAGGACCAAATGTTGCCATCTCGCCCTAATACCATTCCAAGGATTGACTAACAGCCAATCCTTTGCCAGCTATGCAAATAAACGCAAAACTAATGGGGCAAAAACAAAAATACCGAGTCTATGAATAAATCACAGAAGATTAAGTCCCAAATGATGTGAAAAAAGGGATAAAAGTGCAAATCGTGCCAAAAGGGGTAAAGAGGGGAGAACCTAAACAAATATGGTACCAGCATATAAAAAAAACCGCCTACGATTTCAATTCAAACGAACAAACCAAAAACAGTTCATATGTACCTAAATGCAAGACTTCATTAAATTTGCATATGCCGATATTTGTCTTTGTATTGTCTATGTCTGAAAGGACATCAAGAGTTTAAACAAGTAAATCGTTGAATGAAGAAGAAGCATTTCCTTTGCCTTATAATAGAAATAATTGGATCCTTGAATCGTTTCTTGCCTATTTTTTTTTTTTAGTTTTTATACAATTATTTGTCATGTGCGTACAGAATATAAAAAATTTACCATTTTAGTGAACAAGTGCACTTGAAAGTTTAGTTCCAAGTGTTACACGGCGTATGCGTAATTTTTCATTCCATAAAAGGCTTGCTCTCTCTTTCATTTAAGCACTTTGTTTATCTATCTCTATCGTTTGGCCTGTCTTGTTTCACATATGTTGTGTGGGAGTGGATGTGTGTGTGTTTGTGGTTTCGAGTGCTCTTTTTGGATGATGGCTGATGTTTAGTTTTTAGGCATCCTTGGCAAATATATTCGAATTTTATGCAAATTTTAATTGCTTTACATTGCTGTGGAAAATACGAATGAAAAAAATATTAAAAGAAGGTTGGCGACAAAGACATTCCCTCTTTTAAATGAAATAGAATGAATACAAACTATTTCTAGACTAAATACATAATAATAAATACCTATTGGAAATATAACAACAGCATATGGTTTCAGCACTACCAAAATTTATTATATTACAGATCTGGCTGCAACATATTGATTTCGATATAAACAATGGCAAATGAATCAAAAGACGAAAAGAAATCTACAAATTATTTGGAATTTATAGGGAGCAACTGGGCAAAAAAAAAAAAGAAATGGAGAGAATAAAGAAAGAGTTGCCTGACGTTGTCGCTCTGTCGCACTTGATAGTTAATCCGATCAAAACAAAATTTGCAAAATGCTAAACAAAACAAAAATGAAGAGAAAAGAGTAGAATTATAGGAATCAGTATGGGTTTGAATACATTTTTGACAGATTAAACGAATCATTATTCCAAAAATTTACTTTTTCTAATCAAATGGTAATATTTCTCTCTCTATCGTTTAATCAAACTGCTTTTAGTCCCGCTATTTATTGTAATCAATATTGATTGAAATACTTTATATTTTTGGCCATTATTATTTTTATCCTTTTAGACTATGAATGTTTTAGTGGTGCTTAAATAAATAATGGCACAGTTAACTTAAAATTTAAATTACGCCTTCAAAATTTAAGTCAATCAAATGGAGTGCAAATTGTTTCCAATTAATACAGAAAAATCGCACAAAAGAAAGGATTCATAAATGTGTTCGCATATGCTGTTCCTACCCTACCCCCTCCCTCTATGCAGCTATTAAATTGAGAGACAATTGAGTCAAGGGGCGCGCGAGGGGGGCGTTGAGTTGTTTATTTGACTTTTGGTTATCCTCTCTCACTTAATGGCCTCCTAATGGTCGACCATCATCAAATGGAGCTCCGTAACAGGACCAATTTTATCGTTATCAATTTCACCATTTGGTTAATTTATGCGACTGGGCGATAAGGCAAAACTCACACCCAGTGTCCATTTTTAAATGTCCGCACTTTATTAGAATTTATTTATTAATTTTTTTTATGTGTGTCCATTAAAAAAAAAAGACATAAACATAATTGGAGTGAGTTTGCATTTCGATTAGATAAGGAGTAGGGACTTGGGCATGGTTTTCCTGCATGCAGTTCCTTATGTTTTATTAGCTTTGATTTTTGCTGAATTGACAGTAAATACTGTGCATAATATCGAAATCTTTTTACAACTGCAAAGGAAGTCATAAATAAGCTCAAAGGGAGGGCTAACCGGACAGTTGAACCCGCGTCGTATTTTTTTCTCTTTTACTGTCCAGTTTCCGTTTCCGTTTCGATTACTCGTTTTTCTTAACTTGTTTTTGTTGTTGTTGTTGTTGTTGTAGCTGACAAGTCACCAGATGCTGGGCGTGACTGTTTCTTTGCTGCTACTTTTACAGCTGCATCTGCTTCAATCGCCAAGACTGAACACAAACCCCAATGTCAACCCAATACTAAGTCCTTTTTACCATCAAATGGCAATTCCGTTGCCTGTTTGCCCGCATTGTTCGCAAATCAAGTTATTACGCCCAAGACCATGTTTTTCTCCTTCTGTATAAGTGTGTGTGTGTGTCACATATGGTGAGCATAAATAGTTTCAGCATTTTCCATCGACTTGCCCCGGCTCTGTGCCCTTTTACTTGGACTACAAAGTTCTTTATACGCTTTCCATGAACATTTCGTGGCAGGTTTATGTATTTAATGGACTTGGCACAACTTTTTTTTATTTTTTCTTTTGTTGATACTTTATTTTGCCTTTACTCCTAATCGATTTTTTTCCCTTCTTCTTTTTCATTCTTTTTGGCAATTGCCGTCGCGGCTGCAGCGTACCCCAAAAGAGCAAGATGGCCAAAATGAGGACGCATTATGTCCATTGGCAAAGTTTTGCGACGCCAGCATTTATAACTGCTTTAGCGTCCATTTTGATTATTAGCAGGCACAGACATAACGCCCACTTACACACACTCACACACACAAGCACATAAAAATTGTTCATATATGTACATATATATTTATATATGTATAAAAAGCAGACCCATCCTCATGTGCATTTGGGTGTCGGTTGCTTCAAGTTTTATTTGCTTTATTTGTGGCGCCAGTGCATTCATGTACCAATTCAATGGAATTCTTGTGGCTAAATTGCATCATCCTTTTCATCATATCCTTGACTTTTTGTTTATTTTTTCCCTTTTTTTTTTTGCATATGCTGAACTTTTACCAACTTGCAGTCACCTTGAACTTTAACGATGAATCGACCCCCGTTTGCCGACCATCAAAAATTCTTTTCAAAAATCTTTCCATTCATATTTTCAGTGAAATGTCAGAAGTTGAATTAATATGCACATGTACTCAAATATTTAAGTAAACATAACTGAAGGGAAAGAATTTTTCATTCGCATTTTCATAAAGGAATTTACATAGGTTCATTTGTATCCTGATGCCGCCACTCTTCTTCAACAAAGAAATGGAACAAATCATGAATAAACATTTAATTGGCAGAGATCGTTATAAATATATTTTTGCGAACATATTGGACAATTTAGAGAACATAATAGTTGTCTTAAATAATTGGCTATTGACTATTAATATTTTGTGTTCTTTAATTACATTTGTAACTGGTTAAAAGCAAACAGAAAAAAGGGAAAGCTTTGCCCTTATTTTAACACAAAATATAAAGTCATTTTCACTGGCATTTTAAACTGAAGTTTGGCCAAAAATGTTTGCTTTATTATATTATTCTTTCTTTTTTTAAACATTGTTCTTGTAAACAGAATCTAAACATTTGTAGCACAGTTATTTGGGCTTTTGGTTGATTCTTACTTAATTTCTTGTAGTCTTTGCTTTGATCAGAGCCATTTAAGTAAACTGCTTGCTTTTAGACGACAGTGACTAAAACTTTAACCATATTATTTACTTTTCCAAAAATATAAATTCTATTTCTCGCTGCGAACAAAAAGCAGAGCATTTAAAGTTTAATTACTTTCCCTCCCCATTTAAAGGTGACTAAGTACTAAGTTTGTCTGACTGTAGGGTATAGAATCATCTACATAGCTCAATATCTGATTTATATTTTTTTTTTGTTATTAGGTTTTTAGCTATAAATTTTTAACAGTCATTTCAAAGTATTGTATTCAGAATTGTAGATGACTTGGTATTTCAATACTTTTTCAGTTTTTCCAGTCATTTAACAACGAAACGTTAGCCTTGTTAAGGCATTAAAAATATGTGTGTGTGTGTGTGTCTTTTGGCTATTAGATTTCCTTTGTTGACGGTTAGCATCAGAATGTTCCAGATGATGTTTTGATTTTTGGCTGCCATGGCAGAAGTACAGACAACATCGAAACCGAATGCCCATTAAAAGTGGAGACAAAGTACAATTGTATGTAAACGTTTTGCTCTTATTGCCCCCATCCTTGGATGCGGTTTCTTGGTCTTTGGATCTGACATTTATGTTAGTGTGTGTGTGTGTGTGGTTGTTTTTTGCGGCTGTCTACCGCCATTTTGAATTGTTATTGTGTTCAAGCCAAGGGAAATGCAGTTGGAAATGAGTACAGGCATTGGATTGGCATGATCTGTCTGTCATTCAAACATGTAACTCCTAATTGTTGTTGCAATATTTTAGACAGATAGTTGGCAGTGAATTTGGAATCTACCTTTCTATAAACTCCCATGGTTTAATAGCCAACTTATCTTTTCTCTTAGCCAATAAAATGTAAGCTAAAATGGAAATATTGAATAGAAAGCAACAAAATGATAATCTACAATATCAACAGTTGAACGGACAGCTAACAACAGCAAAAAGAAAAAAAAATAAAAATAGTAGAAGGAAAAAAATGACAACGACGATGCTTATCGAATGCGAAATTGATGAGCTAAGCGAATAACAGTCGACAGTCGATGTCCACGCCCATGGCCACCACCTCCAGCATCACCTCGAACTTCTCCAACTCTCTCCGCCCATCATTTTTGCGTAATGAACGCCTGGCGAACTGTGTTCGATAAATTCTCGAAATTCGTTTTGACTAAAAGTCAATAAAAGTCCACTTAAGGCTTCATTGTTGCCCGCTTTGCTTGCTACCCAGCTAGCTATTTGAGAGGGGGATTGTTTTGTGTAGGGGTGAGAGCAGGAGTGGGGGTAGCAAGAAGAGGGGGTGGGGGAACTTTTTGCTCTGCATAAAAATTGTTTTTTAATGCGCGGACATCAATAGTCAAGCCAAATAGTCCAGCGTAAATTTAACTACAGGAATTTTTCTCAGTATATTTTTGTTGCTTTTTTATTTTTGCTTTCGTTGCTTTGAAAAAACAAGTTAAGTGAGTTGAGCAAGGGGATGGATGGACTACTTTTAGGGGTTGATTCTTTTTGAAGAGTTAAATTTAGTTGGAAATAATGGTTAAAAGTTTAAACACCATTTAAATATCATAAATCATTTATTGTATTGCATAAAAGCATATAAAAAATAATAAATGCAGCTGTTGTGTTTTTATAGATTTCGATTCCAAATTAATATACTTACATACATACAAATAAATATTCAGAGAAATGACACAATTAAGCAATTAAATTTAATAAAAGAAAATAATTCGATAATATAATAAAAGCATAAAAAATGTTTCCTTTCTTTTGGAAGAATCAATGAGAAAACAAATATTATATTTGGGCTTACAGCTAATTAAATATATTGCAACGAAGAAGAGAATCATTTAAATATAATAAATAATTAAATAGTTTATAAAAGTTTTTAGATATACATTTTTTTAGTTTAGACTGACGATACTCAAATATATAAAATTCATTTAATATATAAATATTACAACAAATATTATGAATATTTTAACTATTAATTCATTGATTTGTTTAAATATAAAAATACTAAAGCTTTTACTAAATGCTATTTTTTTAATGTCATATTCATTCTATTTGTATATAGCTCTTCTTTGAACCATTATAAAGTTTTTCCATCAAAAATTTCTGTATCACAAAGTGGCTTTTCACTTAAGACCCAACTTTTCCATATTAATGAACTTTCAACTTCACTGTGGTCCAAAATATTTTAAAGTTGTTGTGTTTTATATGTTAGAAGGCAAACCACAAAAAAGCTTCCCTTAAACTAACTTCCTGTTCACCTGTCCATTTGGAGTATGAGTTGGACCAACAAGTGGGCTAAAATCGCATGGTGCGTAATTATGGCTCTTTGAGAAGTTTTATTTTTAAATTGGAACAAAATTTTTTTAAAAATAGCCTCAACCACCATAACGACTGGATGGTTGTATAATATCCGGTATGCTAACGAAATAAATTTAACTTGCTTTGGGCACACTGAAAACACATTAGCTATCCCTTTAACGGGGCTAATGTGAGTTTAACAACAAGTTTTGGGTAGCAATAAAGTTTTAAAGTGGGCAGACTAACAGAGAAAGCCAGAAATAGAGAGTGAGGGAAAGGGAGAGCGATAGAGACAGAGTGAGAGTTTGGCATAAGACATTCGTGCGTGTGTGGCTAATTAGAACACATTTCTTCAATTTAACCTCGACAAAGGCAACGGCAAAAACAAAGACAAGGGCAACCTGAGCAACATTTACAATCCAAAAATCGGAGGATGGAGTAAAAGCATGAGCATGAGTTTGCTTTAATGAAACAAATTACAGGGCCAAAAAACGAGGGATGAATGCCATCTAGATATACAGGTACACATAACAAACACACACACACACAGACACACACACACTCATAAATATATATTTACCTACAACATACAATACATAAATAAACCTTTGTTAAGTCATTTTCAATGAAAACGCTTAAAAAGTTTTCGTATGAATGTTATTGTTGTTTGCCGCCAGCTTGTTTCGTTGTATTTGACAAATATTTATGCTAATAAAACCGCTGAGTGGGGAGCAAAAGGAAAGTGAAGTTTTCGCTAAAGTTGTTGTTGTGGCATGTGGCTAAAAACTTTCCTCCTCAAAAGCTGAAAACTGTAGTTTAAAGTTAAACTATCGCCAATAGAGACAAAGATTTCAAGTACATATTCATTTTATATTCGTACACAAAACACAAATGTGATAATATTATGAATATTACATTTGTTGTAAGGGTATAAGAAAAGGACTTCAAAGTGTCCTTATTCCTTGCCAGCAAATTCAACATTTTCCCGTTCAATTAGAAAAAGCCGCAAGCCTCGAACCCAAAAGCTGGCCCTCAGTTAGACTTTATTAAATTAACGTTTCATGTTCCTTTAATGAACAAAAGAAAAGACGAAAATAATGATGCACCAAAATGGTCGAATGTTGGTAAGAGATGGGGGGGAGATGATGATTTCAACTCAACGTGTCGCACACACACACACACACACATACAAATACAAAAACAAAAGACGCAAATACGAGTAATGCCGCAAGATGTTGCCCTTCCATCTACCTCCTGCTTCTGTTCCTGGCACTGGTTGCCTTTTTGCGTAACAAGCCACTCTAATGACAATATTGGCACTTACAACAACAACAACAGCAACACCACCACCAACAACAACAGTAATAACAACAACGAGAACAACAACAATAATAATTTTTGTGGTTATTACCAAGATTACAACGGGAACTGGCAACGGCAACTTCTTATTTTTCTTTCCTTTCCTTCTTGTTCCTTTTTTTTTTTTATTTTTTGGTGCTGGCGAATGAAACAGAAAACATGTCGCCGACAAGGCAAGTTGACTCTCTCAAACACACACATGCATATAACTGTACCCACACATGTATAAACATTTACAGTCTACTTAGAATTGGCAAAAAAAAAAAGCAACAAGAAAGAAGAATAACATAAGAAAGAAAGAGAGAAAGTTGACGGTGGAATGTTTTCATTTTTAATGAAAGCACGTAAAATGCGAAAAACTCTCGCACACACACTCATACGATTACACACACATGTACATACATACATACACTTACGTATGTAGACATGGGCAGACATTCATAGATTTGCTTTAATTATAATTCTAGACGCGTTTATCACATCAACAACAATACCAACAGAAGTAGACACACACACTCACACATACTTACATACACATTTACAGATAAGTATAGAGAAAAATATTCAACGGAACACTTGTACTTGAAATATTATACAATCTTATTCAGGAGCGGTTTAGGAAAGTGTTTAATGAAGTATAGGCATATGTACATATATGTAGTTCCTACTACTATTTGAGAAATTACAAATATCAAGTAATAATTATACCTATTTTCTCAAAAAAAAGTGAAACGAAAATTTGTGTAAATAAAAAGGATAACATGTTTCAAATATCCTGTTCGAATAATACAAATTTCTTATTCTCCTTGCTGCTTTAAATGGTTTTTTTTTTGTTTCAGTAAGTGTAACTTCGTCTTTTTTTCTATATTTTAACACTTATGTAATTTATTATATATTTATATATATATGTATATAACAGTGCTATTTATATATTAATACAGCAGGTTTTTCGCTATCAACTGTTTTACTGTTTACTTGAGACTATTAATAAATAATTGAACTACTTTTTACGAGTATTTTATCCTCTTCTGATATATCCTTTCAAACAATTTGTAAAATGTTCGCGTATTTAAGTCTCGTTAAATCTCTACTGGCAATTCCTCTTATCATAATACGCTCCTGATCTCACTCATAACGCACACACACACACACACACCACACATTATGTCTGTGTGCCCACAAAATGCTTTTTCATCAACAGGAGGACAACAACTAATACATACACACACAAGCACACATATAAACATATACAAACATTTATTAAGTCACACACACACATGACCAAAATTTGTTGAAATTTTAGAATGTCCTGGGCCTCACACTAAAAGTGTCTTGGCCATAGTCAACCAGGCATTTTGGGCCACTCCCCGCTTGCTTTCCCTTTCACTGTAATTTTTGCCCTTTGTTGTACTGAAATATTTATGCATTTATATATGGCAAAAAATTTACAATTTTTTTAATGCGTATTTATCTTTATCTTTGTGCGTGGGTGTGTGTGTGTGAGTGTTTGTATATGTACTTTATGTGGCAATTTTGTAAAACAAAAATGATCCTTTATTTTTTCTGAAAATGATTGCATGAATGACAAAAGTTCTTTTACGGTCTTTTCAGCACTGCAATTTATATAATGAAACTGAAAAGAAAACTAATTTAATAATGTTTCTCAGAACGGCAGGACTATATACTAAATTACTTGTTTTATTGGTAAGTTGGCATATATTTTACTTAAATTTTTAACTTACTATAAAAATTGTTGGATATTCTAAAGGGATTTATATTTTTAATTAAATATCAAGTCTTAACTTTACTTGAGAAACAAATTGATGTGAAAAGCACTGAAAAACATACATAAATGCAAATTAGTTAACTAATTAAATGAGTTACAACGATAAAGAGCATAAAATAGTCGGCTTAATAGACACTACCTTAACGTTTTTTTAATGCATCATTTGGAGCATATGCAGCATAAAAGACTAATCCTAAAATAAGCCCAATGTGTAGTTAAAAGCAGCTGTGCTTTATGTTTCAATCCCTCAAACAGTGTCAGACTAAGTCTCATTCTTTTTTTTTTATATCTGGATGGATTAAAGCTTAACTAGCCACAAACTGAAATTATTATGCAACTTGTTTATGCATGCTAAAGATTTGACTTTTCACTGCAACATATAGTATTTATCGGTCAACATTTTAACTCGCATATGTCAGAACGTTATTGTGGGTAAATACTTGAAATCTGTATTGAAACGTGACAGGAAGAATATGCAACATGGATGGCAAATAATATTTATTTGATATTTCCGTTTCTTTAACCAACAAAATACAGAGTGGGTAAGCAAATGGCAAACATTTGTACAAGAAGTAGTCAAAAGTAGGAAAACTTAAGCCAAAGTGCATACAGACAAAGTTTCACTCGTCAGAGGATATGCTTAGGCATGCAATAATCTAATGTACAAATATGTCGATGTATGAGTATATCTCTTTCTCTCTCTCTGTGTGTGTGTGTGTGTGTTTGTGTGGTGTTGACCAAAAAGTGGGCGTGCACAATATGTTTCTTGCCACTACTAAAATCGACAAAATAGATATAAAAAATATTTATGTATCGATAGATGTAGAGAAAATGAATTCCCACATAAAAGCGTAATGCAGTGCAATATGTTGGCTCAATAGCTTCATCATCATACTATATATGCTATATATAATATGAGCCTTAGGCTGATTTTTTCTTTTTCTTGGCAAGCCAGTTCCAGACCGAGACCGAGACCGAGACCCCGACCCAGACCCCGATACCGACCTATCCAGACATGTGCACTTGAAAACGACATCGACGCCAATGCCAACGAAAAGAAGTCAATAATAATAAGTTAAGAAAAAGGGGAAAAGGGAAAAAATGTTAGCCAACAGAGGGGAGAAAAAAAGAAAACTGAGAGAGAAAACTCGCAGACAAATTCGTTTGAAGAGGGTAAAGGAATGCAATAATACTTAAAACTTGAAATTCGACTACGCCCAGGCAACAACACACAATCTGTGTGTGTGTGTGTAGGCAGACGCTTTGGTGTCTGTGTGTGTGTGTTTTTTTTTTTTTTGGCGTGCTGGGGATCACGGGGCGTATGAGTTATAAGCAAAGTTGCTGTAAGCCTTTCAGCGGGCTTTGTGAAATGCCTTCCCCTCCCCCAACGTAACTCCCATTCTAGCTTGTTGGACTGGTTGGGCACGTCTACATGTCTTCGGTTGACTGTTAGTGCTTGCTCCTCGACTTCCAAGTGGCATTTACTCATTCTTTTTATCCGATATGTGGTTGTTGTTGTTTTTGTTGTTGTTGCAGGCAGTCTGCCAGCCTCGATTTGTCATTTTGCTGCCAAGAAAAAGCAAAACCAAAAAGAAGGAGATACAAAAAATATATATATATTGTATATACATACATATATACCAATACCCCCTTCAATTCTGTGCATACTTTTGTGTGTCGAATTTGAATTCAATTTCCGACGCTGAAAGGTTTTTAATTTTGTTATCAGGCAACTCCTTTCCTTTCCACAAATAAGAACTTACTCCTTATGCTCGATTTGTGCCGTTTTCTGACAGTTGGCCAAAAAAGAGGAAGGAGGGGGCAGCAACCCTTGTTAAACGTTGATCAGTTGATTAGCTTAACCTTTTTTTCTTTTTTGCCTTTGCCGTTGCCGTTGGCAGCAATTTTAGGCCCGTATGTCGGACAAATATTATTTGGATATTAATAATCTCACATATTTATTTTATCATGCTATTCAAAAAATGTTCCCTTTGTCCTTTTAAATATAAATTTCATTTGGTTATTGATTTGGTGAGGAATTTCACACTCGAAATAAAACAAAAATAAAAATGGGTGATGTAACCCCCTTGGATATATATGTAGATATATGCATGTCATATGTATGCGCTGTTTCTCTCCCCCTCCCAAAAAATAAGCCGCCCTATGTCTGCCATCCATAAGAGGATTATAATGGCCAATGTATATAACCAGACAGTTAGGTACGTTTTTTAGGAGTTTTAACCCGGTTTTTTTTCTCTTATTTTTTACAATTTTTAATTGATTTTTGAACAGTCAGTTTTCACATGATAGTCTCTCTTACTGCCACAGTGACAGAATTTAGAAAAAAAAAACCGATTTAACAAACAAAATATATGTAAAACAAATAATTGAATGGGAAAAAATATAAAACAGATTTTTGTTAAGTCAGTTTAGGGCCGAGAATACTATAAAAAATTAAAGGTTTCCCAGAACTTATACAAAAGTATCTCGATTTAATATAATAAAAAGACTTAATATAATTAAAATATATTTGTTCAATGATAATAATAAATCCACAAACATTGACAGAAAAATTAGTTGATATTTTTATATACATATTTATATTTTAACAATTTGTTTTGTTGGCTTTATTAATTGATACAAACCACCGATTTGAAAATGAACTTGAATGGGAATCTGAGAATCTTTATTTGGAATTTGTATTACATGTGTATATGGCTGGTATAAAAATCAGTCTTATTGCTAGTTAGTCAGATCACGCATTTTATAAATTTACCACAAAGCGACCGAGTCGAAGCAAAGTCTGCGGCAGATTATAAAAGTAAACCAAGACATGGGCGACACGTAGCTCAGGGATATAAAACGTAAACTCACGCACACATACGTCGACAATAAAAACGCCAACATCAACGGACACGTAGAGTGTTCCCAAAAGCTGATATTCACACGCACCAAATAAACGAAAAATACAAACAAAGAATATACAACACATTAAAAATGGCAAACAAAATGGCAAACATATTTTTTTCTTTTTTTTTTTTTGTACGCCGCCTTTTGCCTTTCTCCGTTTCCCTCACTTTAGTCGCTGGCGCAAAGGTGAATAAAAAATAAACGCTGCCAAAAATTTCACATTTGTTTAGTGCTTAATGTTTAGCTGGTGCTCTTTTCTACCATTTCCGACGATTTGCATGCCAAGCAGGTGCTACATAATTTATCAGAGCAAAAAGGCAGCAGCAGCAGTGAGAAACCAAACTGATTTATGTACTAAGGAAAAAAAAAAGTGCTTCAAATCGAAAAATTGTTTTCAACATTTAAATGCCAACTGACGGCGCTGATGCCGATGCTGACACCTGCGTCGCCATTTTGTCTGTGCAAATAGTGACCGGGAGAGATGCAATTGCCATCAATTTAATCAACAAGACTGCAACGAGTAAATGGCAAATAAAAAGCCGCCATTGATGCCATAATTTTGGTTTATAGTCTGGGAATCTGTTAATGCGATGATGACTCTCAGCCTCACAGTCTCTGCCCAATAGCGCTCATAAATAAAAATCACTGATGCTTGAATTTTGCATAATTTTCTTTTTTTTTTTTTTGCATTTCTGTTTACTCCTCTTTTTTGTTTTTGTTTTGCTTGTTTGCCTGGGTAAAATGCTTGTGCAAATTTCCCTATGTATAGAACGGTGTGAATGGTGTTTAAGGGTGGCAGAAAAAGAGGGAAACAGAGACAGAGAGACGTGTCCGCTTCCCATTGCGGCTCTATGGAATTATGCTGTGGCAATTTGTAGCATCCATACATATATACAAACATACATACATATATGTTACCCATGCATGTATTTATTGCACATGAAATGTATTGCACAATGCAACGTTAATTTCCCACCATATATCCCTTTTCCCTTCTGGCTTTTACTCGGCGTCAGTGTCGCCTTTACTCAGTTTTGACCATGTTGCAGTGAAAAATACGAAAAAGAAATCTGTTATTAAGCCTTGTTTGCGGGGCTAATTAAAGTGGTGTGAAATTAAGTGCAATCACCATTTGATATGACAGAAACTGAATATATATATATATAATTTATAGCTTCAAAATGTATCATTTTCTTACATTATTACAAAAACTGGCAGAGACCATTGGAACCATTTATTAAACAGAAAATCAGAAGAGAAAAAAATCTCCATAGTTGTGATTTAAATAGAATCCCTAAAAATAAAAAACAACTTTTTTATCCTGCAAATGCCAAACACACACATTCAGACACACACAAAGACAAAAAAGTTTCCCTGCACCGCATGACGCAAATCATCCCAAAATTTCGACCCCCTCACCTCTCTGCTCTCTGTTCCCCTCTACAGTCGACATGGTTGAAAGCAATGAAATTGGCACATTCAACATCTAACCGCATTTCGCCTATAATAAATCCACACAAAAGAAACTTTTTGGCAAGCGAAAATTTATGCCTTGACTTGCTTAACTCTGAACGGCATCTTAGCGATTTGTTCGGGCTTATAATTCATGTTTTTAATTGGCAAAAACCACATAGAAAGGCCACATCGTCGTCTTTGGTAAAAGCGACATACTTATTTATGATGCGTTAAATGTAAAATATTTGGCTGAAAATCAAAAGCAGCACCAAGTAGTCAGCCAGAGTTTCTGACAATTCTAAATCATATGGCAATTTATGTGTGTTCCCTCGATTCTATATGTAACACCCACAGAAAAAAGCAACACGCAAACAAGTCGGCCAACCAAGAAAATATAAGGCTGCAAAGTTGGCAGCCATTAGGCTAATTATTAGCTCTTTTCCGGGGTACAAAGGACCAGACCAAACAAAATGTTAAGCCAAATATAGAGCTGGCTTTAGATGCACAATTGGCAACTGAAAGGATAAGTCCCATACGGTTCCACACTATGCTGATGTCAGCTGGGATCATAGATACATATGAGCAAAAAAAGTCCAAGACACAGCATAAACTACAATAACAATTAGTCGGCTTATGGAAGACCCAAACCTAAAACTAAACCATTCTAACCCTCATCAGGCGTTAAAGCCCTTTACAAACTTACAGTGCGTAAGCTGCTGATGGAAACAGAAAAATTGACTAAAGTCCATATAAGTTTACACAAAGTCCCCCTGGAAATTGTCATTGTGAGTAGTGTATATCTGTGTGTGTGTGTGAAACCTTTTTAAACCAAAGTATGGACATATGATTTTGTAATATTATATACCTTCTAGTAAACAGGAAAATATGTTCTTTCTTTCAAAATAATTCTCTAAGAGTGATCTTACATACGAGCTTTCGAATTTGATTAGCAGTGATGAATCAAAGAGAGCTCAATTCTCAAAGAGCACTTTGTGAAGTGAGCCTGGAAGTGTATTTAAGTCTCAGTAACTCAAAGATAACTTTGTTTTGTCAGCTTTTGTTATGATTTCCCCAAATGCCAACCAAAGTTGTTGAGAACCGAGCATACCACGATGCCTTTGTCATCGGTCGCACTCAAAAAAAATTCTCAACTGGCAGTCAGTAAAGTTTTTCGCCCAAGTGTTTTTTTTTTTCTTCTACTGTCAACCAACTTGTTTCGCCTCTCTTTCATTTTGCCTTTCAAGTCAAAGGCGCTTTTTGTCTTTAGCCAGAAATCTGCTTCAATCTAAGGCTAAGATGAACGGCATATAAAAAGTTTTTTGTTGTATAAACATTGTGTGATTGTTAGAAAAACATGTGCCAGAGGCTCAGAGATACAGAGACAACACACAGAGAAAGCGAAAGAGAGAGTTGGAGAAGCAAACTCATCAAACAACACCATCATCTGCATATGCCACGTCTCTGTCAGCATTCGTTCTTATTCTTATTCTCATTCCCATTCCCATTCACATACTCGTTATGATGAAAAGTCGCAATTTCTGTTTCTTTTTTCTTGTTGTTATTCTTCCTTTCCACTCATCCCATTGTCATTGTTTGGGTGTGTGAGCTTATGTGTCACAATAAAGTCGCTTTTATAGTCCTGAGATTAGGTTAATCCCTTCGCTATCCGCACGGCCTTTGTTCTAATGATGAAACGCGTTGTGGAGCGTGTGAAAAGCCTCGGTAATAACTCTTTCTTTCACTGACATTTGCTGTTTGTTGCCTCTAATGAAAGCAGTTACAGTTTATTGTGCGCACGAAGGCACACATGCATACACACACACACATACACTCTTTTGCATATTTGTCTTGCTTTTGTTGTTGTTGCTGTTGTGTTTAATGAACTTGCCACCAAAAAACGACAAAAAAAAAGTAACGAAAATGACGAAAAAAAAATGTAAACTTGAAGCCTTGATAATCACACACAAAAAGAGACAGAAGGGCCCCAGTGCCAGAGCTTACCATAATTTACGATGTATTAAGTGATTTTAAACATTAACTTGATGTTGCTGTTGTGTTCTGTTGTTGTTGCTGCCGCTACTGATGATGTTGCTGTTGGTGATACTTCTTTGCAACCGCTTCGACACACACACACAAAAAAAGGTGTGGCATTCTTTTGAGGACTTGTGCAGTTGACATGTGCCAAGAAGGTTGATTAAATTAATGAAATAAATTATGAGCTGCTTCTGCTGCTGCTGCTTTGCTCATCGTCCTTTTTAAATTGAGTGAACGCCATCTTGAAATTAATAAGGTGACAGCTTACAGCCGCTCGTTGACTCAGTTGATATGAAAATGGGAAGGGCGCTCCTATCATATGTGTCGTTTTCTTATACTCTAGCTGAGGTTATTTAAAATGTAGCCAAATGTTTGTTTCGCACCGTTAAACGAGTTCTTGACCTGTTTTTTCTTATAAATTGTCGTAGCAAACATTATTCTTTATTTTTACGGCAGCCATGCGAAAGATCTTCAATTTATAAATTAAGATATCTTCTGTTTTATATTAAATATTATTCTAGGTGCATTATTTAAAAATATTATTAGTTATCTCATTTTAGTTATTTATTTAATTACTTATTTAATCATACACCTGAGTCAAAAGCTATTTGTTCTCTAGAAGCAAAAAACAGCAAGGGAGGGTATACATAGTTCTACTATTTACTTTTCTTCTTTTAACTTAAAAATTAATAAAGTACCTAATTTAAACAGTAGTAAAATTTCTGATTTATTCCGCCTGATAATCTTTGCTCTTCATTTCCTTAATATTAACCATTCGCATTATGCATACGCCCTGTCTGATTGCAAGCGGAAACGGAACTTTGAGAGACCATTAAATTTCCACGTAAGGCCAATCAAAAGGCATTGTGTGTTAAGTTTTTTTTTTTTTTGTATATATTTTTTATTAGCGTAGGAACCATACCATACAATAGGGTATCTTAACAGACGCAAGGATTTCTGGGGACCAAACCTAATGCTCATGTTACATTAGGACTCATGTAAGAGAATTCATGGTTGCCCAAGTGTTTTGGCGAACCCTATTCGTTTCAGACCATTAAATTTCCACGTAAGGCCAATCAAAAGGCATTGTGTGTTAAGTGGCAGAAAAAATAGTTAGTTTGTTCATAAATTGATAACAAATAAAAAGACAATAAGATGGGAACATGGTTAAATGCAAACGAAGATACTAATCCTTGCCAGAAGTTACAATGCTCCGAACAATGTAAATGTGTCTCAAAAAGCCAAAAAGTACATCAACTGGAATGCAACCCATCTTACACCAGGAGGATGTCGATACCAAACGAAAACAGCAACTGAAACAAAGCAAATGCCAAAGCCACAAAATTAGCAGACAGATTGCCATTCCCATTGTTATGGACACTACATGATAATGGACCCAGCACAAATTGCCAGCAGCAAGTCAATAGACACACAAACATCCGAAATGTGAGAATGAAAATGAGACTGAGGTCTGTCTGGATACAGTTGATAGGGGGTGTTACCTGGTTTACATTAAAGGGAGAAGCTAGTTTCGTCACTTATTTCCTTAATCAATTAGAAACTTAACAAGTTTCAAAATCATGATATTTTTATTTATTTAATTAGTAATTTGTATAAAATCAAATGTTACAAAAGTGCCATTAATAATCATCGTCATCATCATCATCGATGACAGCTATACGACGCCGTTTAGACGGCTCTTTATTGGCGGCTTTTACCTTGGCTGTCTTTTTGCGAGCCAAAAAGTTTGCATCCTCATCGATTTCGTCCTCTTGACTGTCGGTTTGGTCGTCGTTCTCACTGCGTGGGCGTTTGTTTTTCTTGTCAGAAGGCAAGGCGCCATCATCAGCAGCAGCAGCAGCATCATCATCGTTGTCGCTATCCGAGTCAATTACATTAACGCGACGTGTGCGTTGCAAGGACTTGATGGTGTTGTTCTCTTTGTTATATTCTTGTTCCTCCTCATCCTTTTGCTTTTGCTCCTCCTCCTCCTCTTCCTCGAGTTCCAGCAGTCGTGCTCGGTAGTCCTCCGAATTGAAGTTAAATGCATCTTCCTGCTCATTCTCCTCCTCTTCCTCCTGATCTCGAGTGGCTGCCTTTGTTGACTCATTTAGAACCATATCGGTCAACTTGATTTTAGTGGCGCGTTTAGCTTTCAATTGTTCAAATAAATCATCTGTATTGGGTTTGGTCGTTGTCATCATCTCCTCTTGGTCTTCTTCATCCTCACTGGATATATCGGGCTGTCGTCTTTTGCGTGCCAATTTGCGGGCGATTTCATTGATTTCCTGCTCATCCTCCGGTTGTTGAATTGATTCCTTGGCTTTGTTCTTGCGCTGTCGCTTAGGCTTGCCTTTGGGCGGAGCTCGTTGCTCTGTTTCATCGTCGCTTTTGTTAAACATGAGGCTATCCAATTTTCGTTGCTGTTCAGCTGCAATATTGTCAGCTTCAGCCTGCTGTCGCTGTCTACTTTGCTTATCTAGATAGTCTTCCTCCTCTTCATCGTCCTCTTCATTCTCTTCATCGTTGCCAGCGTCATCCATTTCCGTTATTTCTATCTCCTCACCAGCAAGGATTTTAGCTCGCATCTTCAGATCAGCCGCATTTAAATAGGTGGGAATACGCCAATAGTTTTCCATGCCCACAATGGGTGGTTGCATGCCAAGAGCAACAAGGACCTTCTGAAAATTACCATCATCCATTGCATCCTTTTGAGCTTCCAGCAAGGGAAGCAACGGCACACCATCATCATCCTCGCCAGGCTCATCTGTATCCTCGCTGGCATCGTCCAGACTCTCCTGCAGCCATTCAATTGCCGTCTGATACTTGTCCTGGTCAACCTGAGCGATTAATGCTCTTACAGTGCCCGCATCGAGAGGCGTTCTTACCACCTTACGTGACTTTGGCTTAGTTATAGTTTTTTTGGATCGATTATCTGAGAACATTGGCTCTTCCATGTCCTCATCGTTGGCATCGCTTTCGCTTTCAGAATTTGCCTGCTGCTTTTGTTTCTTTGATTTGCCACGACCCTTTACAGGCAATATCTCTGACTTATCAGCTATTAAATGGATCTGTAGCATTCGTTTTATAATCTCTTGTTTAGTGCGACGATTTTCAAATTTATCCACAAGTCGCTGAAGACAATCTATGGGAATATATTAAAATATAGTTTGATACAATTGGTCTACGAATTAAATACACGCTTACCCGACTCCATGCGATGCTGATCATATAAATCTGTTAGCTCTTCATCATCCTCCGGCTGCCAGAGATTTTTGCCAGCGGCTGTGGCTTTTGTTGTACGTTTGGTAGGCGCTTTGAATAGCAGTCCCAATTCCTTAAGCTTCTTCAGGATGCCACGTCGCGTCCGAGTCTTGTCAACCAAATTGTCCAGAATCCAATCAATCACATCTGGAAGAGCAGACACAATTGGCTTGGTTGGTTGCTTGGATTGAACTGCTGTTGCCGTCATTCTGATTGCTTTCATTCATTTACGAGTTTTAATTCGCAGCAACGCAGAAAAAGAGACGTAAACTGTGAATTGAAATTGGTTAAAAAATTGTTACCCTTATCGGTTTCCGGATTCCGTTGATTCTCTTCGAACAGAAAACGTAACTCTGTCTCCTGGGCCTCGGTCCAGGTGCCCTTTGTGCCGCTGTGAAATGAATAAGAGACAATAATAATGATGAAAGAACGATTATGTGATACTCTTTTTTTATGTGAAATGAGTTCAAAATTAAATCTTATTGATTGATGGATGGAAAAATCATATCTAATTGTTATTTTATGGTGTGGTTGACATAAAATTGTTGTCTATTTAACCCTTGCGCCCACATAGATACACACGCACACACCAATCCAACCTAGCTGGTGGTCATCATTTATCATTCGGCAATCTAAATGACAGCCACAGACAGACAGACAGACAGACGAACGGACGAAGGAAGCCAACGGTTTAGTCAATCATGGAATGACCATTATGCCTTTTCAACTAAACCAATGGGAGTGACCTCGGGGATCTACTACCTGCTGTCTCTCATACTTACGCTTCATAGACATCACAATAGCCAGTCTCTAGTTCATTTGCCTCCCTGATGCTTTTATAAAATAATAACTCTGCATAGATTTTGGGATTATTTGGTGCCACCTCGACAAATTTGCGCACAACAAAGATGCCCAGACGACGTAGTTCTTCCTGATGGGCGTCACGTTCCACGCTGAATACTTGTTGAAAGATGCGAAACAGCTTTGCCTGTAGATACAAAAAGAAAGAGCAAAAGAGAGAGTGAGAGAGAGAGAGAGAGTCAGAGTAAAATTCAAATGAAAAGTTTCTGGAAAGACAGCCACAACAGAAGCAGCATGAGCCGCAGGAGCAGCCTTCGAGCACAAAGTCGAGTGGCTTGGGTCTCTGTCCACTGTTGGAGCCCCATTCCCTGTGGTTGCCGCTTGCGGTTAGACCTCTTGCCTGGCCCTGAGCAAGATATCATTTGCAGTGGCAAAAACTTTATAAATGCTTTCCCCAAACCACCTTTCCTCTCATTCATCTACTGTATATGTATGTATGTATGTATGTGTGTGTATAGTTGTCTCCGGCCGTCGCTCGTATTTGGAATTTAATTTATCCTATGATTGCGCAGACCCATTAGTGGTTTTGACTTTGCATATGATGCTACTTTTGTTTTGCTTGTGGCCCACCCAAAACCAGACAGTGAATGAGTGGTGGTTCACTCGTAGTCAAACAGGCTGGCAGCCAGAAGGATCTTTTGATGGCTACAAAATTCTCCATACACAATGTATATGCAACTGCAATGGCCACTGTCTCCTGCTCGTCATTGTCAGACATTGAGCTGGCTTAGATGACGATGATGATGACGATAATATGGTAAGCTGTCTGGCTCTGGACCTTCAATCCAGTAGTATGGTAACATTTTGGGTTATTCTAATGATTGCATAGATGTTTTACAAAAAGAAAATCGCTTTGCTTTAAAAAAAGAAACTTTTTCTTTATTTTTTTCTTTTTGTTTTCTGTTTTTAAAGCGAAATGGAAAATAAAATCCATGGAACCGCCTGCCGTTGAATGTGATTTATGAACTTGGACCAAAAAGAAAAGTTTAATTGCCAACCGTGAAAAACAGCATAAGCAGTCGAAAAGAAAATTTAACGAGAGAAAAGAAAATTTAATTTACATAGTCGACCTTTTCAATACTCTTTGCCAGTAGCTAAATATAAGGCATTAAAGATTTAACAGCAATAAACTATGTTAACAATATTTAAATATTAAATCTTTATGATAATATATTCATTTTGCTTTGATTTTCATGTTCTGAAACTCAATCATAGACCCTTCTCTAGGCAGGGCATTAACTGAATAGGCAAAGTCTTTGCTATAACTCTGATTCAACGCAGCGCGTAAAAAGGCTTAGAAAGTTCAAATTCCAGCTGACAACACACACAGAGGGGGAGTACCCAAAGATGTTGGCTGGAGGTTGGGATGGGGATGGGGGGGGGCTAAAAGGGTCCGCGGGCAGTAGAAGTATATAACGTTTGTGGCTTTGTGCAAATAGAAAAAAGGTTTCGCTTAATTTGTACAAATTACCATAAAAATGAAATGAAAGCAGCAGCGACAGTGAAAGAGAAACACAGAAAAAATAAAGAAAAAAAAAACGAGAAAATGGTTAACAAAAAAAAAAAAAGAAATGGCAGACAGACGGACAGAGTAAAGCCGCAGTATTTGTTTTTATTTTTTTGCATTTGACTTTGATTTATGCGCCAGGTTGGTGGCCAAAAAAAATTAAACGCCAGCCAAGAGTGAAATCATTAAATGGCTAACGAGTTATAGAGTCTAAAGCAATTCACAACACTCACCTGATAGAGCATTCCTGGACAGGAGCAACCGTAGGCAATGCGATGCAATATGGTTACAGCAGCCTTCAACGCTTTGGTTGGTATTTGGGACCAATCGGTTAGTACCAATGTGCAGGCACGTACAATTTTCGGATGCAGCAATCTGTGGAATATAGCAAAGGGAATGGGAAAGAGGGGGGGCTAAACAAAATTGTTGAAATTCATCTAAAACTCCAATTAAATAATGCTAAATTTAACTAATTATGATTTAAGAGTTTATCCTACAACTTTTTGTCCCCTTTTCTAAGCCAACCAAAAATGCTCGACACTCGACAAAAGTTTTCACAAACATTTAGAGCTGGCAACAGCAACAAAAACAAAGGCAACAAAAGTAGCAACAACAATTGCAAAAGCAGCGCAATTAAAATACAACAAGCACACACCAACTTGACGCCATTTTATTATTAAACATAATTGTTGTAGCAGCAGCAGCGGTAGCAGCAGCATCAACAGCAGCGACATCAGCGACTGTTGCTGCCGTTTGTAAAAGCGATTTTTGCTACTGGCTGTGGCATTTCTAAGCTGCTTCCGGCATCTGTACTTATGGCCGTCGTCTAGCTTTCGAGTTTTGCGGCCATAAAACTTTTGGCACAAGTAATTTCTGACGCTAATCCTTAATTAGTGGCCACGAGCAGCGAATGTTCAAGTTCTGTTTCGTTTGCCTTTCAATTAAAAATACAATTAGAATTTTCAACACGGCCATCATGGCTAAAAACAACGATAGAACCGACAGACCGACCGACCAACAGACCGACCACGAGAACTTTTCAAATAACAGCAATAAAATCTAAGCACTTTTCCTTTTTATTATTTGTCCCCCCCGCCGCCAACCCCATTCTTATCTCATCTCATCACAATTGGCATTTTCATCCAAACGCAAACTGCTTCAAGTATTTTAGCCTTGATTCCTATTTAGACGCAGCGTCTATATCATTGGGCAGCGTTTGGCTAATTTACCTGCGAGCGAAATCATCAAATTTGAACGTCTTCTCAGTCATTCCATTATCTGTTCCACAGGAGAAAGAGAGAGAGAGGAAGAGAGAGGAGGAAAAGTGAGAAAGGAAGACATGCAAATGCCATTAGTTGTCAAATATTTGGAGAAAATCATTTTCATATTTACAGATTCAAGGATTCATTTCATTACTCACCCTGCGGTTCGCCAAATTCCTCATTTTCCATATCATCAACATCATCATCATCATCTTCGTCGCCGTCCATTTCCCCCTGCTCCTGTGGTTCAACTGTAATGAAAGTGGAAAATCTATTTGATAAAATTTTCTATTTGCAGCACTTTCTAAAAAGTTGAAGCCACAAACTGAGTGGGCTATAAATATTAAGTGAAATTTGGCCATAAATAAATGCTAAAACTCACAAAAGAGATTAAAATATATACTCCGATTCTTGATATCTAAACTGTAGGTCGTACATACATACGTATGCTCTATAAAATAGAAACTTTTAAAAATATTTGTTTTAAAAAGAAAACAGACAATTTATCTTAACAAATTGGATTGCTTTATTAAGTATACGCACTGTATACACGAAAGAAAAATCTCTTTACTGTGCATCAGTTGAAAGTAAATAAAATGTATTATTTATTTACTATAAAAGTATTTTTAAATTATAGTTTCCTAAACAAAATCATTTAAAATCTTGTATTAAACTAAGGTAATTTAAAGATGAGAAAAAAAATCTCATAAAAAAGATATTCCCAAAGGTACAAAATTATCAATTTTGTATTTGTACCTAATTATTAGAAATAATAGATCTACAATTAACATTCGAAAATAGCTAGCAAAAAATTTATCATTAAATTAATTAGCCAGCATGGAAAAATATAAATGGAGATCTAAAAATAAATCGTTTATTGTTAAAGATTTTACTTAGCAACAATACAATTTATTAAATTAACAAAAAGTATAAATATAAATAAATTAGGCAGATCTTTTTATCCAGCGTATATCTATGAAGCTAATGCTGGTATGAAGTTCTATTAAAGAACAATGATTGAGGAAATTTCCATTCTCTTTCTATTATATTTTAACAATATTAATAATCCTTTGATTTTAAATGAACGAAATAATAGATAAAACCATGCGGACTTCATTTTGCAAAATGCAACATTAATTAATTCAGTTTAAATTTCTTTTGTAAGACATTTAAAATGTTATACAAGTGGCCTTGCCTTTTGTAGTGGTCACAAATGGCCATTAACAATAATTATGACTGTGTATGGAAGTGCACTTAAGCTGCTGCACCTAGGCAACACACATGTACGCACACATACACACACACACACACACACACACACACATATATATATATATGATTCAAATGCAAAGCTAGTGGAACGAGCACTTGAATGAAATGAAGTAGCAACAGTACCCCAAATGGAATCCAATATGCATGCCAACTGACACGGCCAGCCGTAAGGTGACTAAAAGGATTCGTTTGTAGCCATTGCCTGTGTTGCATCTGCTTCAGGTAGAACACAGTTCAAAAAAAAAAAAAACAAAGAAAGAAAATGTCAGCCAGGCCGGAACCAGTCCCAGAGAACCTGAGCCCCAAACGACTGGAACAACTCCATTTTTGGCAAGTGACCTTATATCTACCCCACCCCCCTCCTATCCACAATCCCAATGGAATGTGCATCGCTTTATTAACGTCTTGAATGGGGCAAGGATAGCGCGCGGGGGGATGGGAAGGAGTGGATCCTTTGTCCTCATTCTTGTACCTGGTTGTGACGCTATTCAGCTCCATCATTAAAATACAATTTTCTGTGTCAGGTTCAAGCTGTATGCCCAAAACATCCAACACAGAGGATACGGAGGACATGAAAAACATGCAACATGAACAGGACTGCAGCGATATTAGTGCATGTCTTTTTTGGGGGAGCCTTTGTAGATGCATTTGTTAGCCTGACACCCGACAGGACCCGGATCTGTATGACCATTAAACATGAACCTCGTTACGGCACAGCTGAAGTGGTATACATTAAAGGGTATTGGTAGGGTATGCATAAATAAATATGAAACAAAATCGCATAGAGAAACATTAGTTTGAACCTAGAGACATGAAAATTCTCTATTCAAATTAAATATTCTTTGAGTTAGTTCAACTTATTTCAATAATTTATTCTTTGAATTATTTGAAATTTCATTTCTTTTTCGCTTGCAATTTACAGAATATTTTGTAGTCGATGCTTTTAGTTTAAAATTATATGCAATATTGTTGTTGGCCTTGTTGTTTAGCTTTGTCTGAGCCTTGCACTTGCCCTGGCCACAATTAATGACTTTTGCGCGTTACACACACACACACACACACACACACACACACACACGTCCACCCACAACACCTGCAACTGCTGCAGAAAGGGTCACCCCTTTGACCTTACCATACTAACGAGAACGTGCCTCTTGTTTGGCTTGTGGTTGCCAGCAGACAAAATCCCATACCCAAATAAAATTGTCAGCCTCCTTTGTTAGTTATCTCTGTGTCTAGTTTTGTAATATTTTTCATTAGAAATTAATTTAAAGTTTAAGCTGAACAAAAATGACTATGGGGATATAAATAATATATGTGTAAAAAAAAACGAGTTAGCCCTTGTCTTAAAAGCAACTTGGCCATTGACTTCGACAAGCCATAATCCTGATGTGGTTATACACCCTCAATTTCAAGGACTCGCAAATGCTAACAGGTGATGACAAAAACACACACACACACACACGCACATATACAGGGACAAGAAGGACAAGGCAGCAGCGACATAAACAAAATAATAACAAACGCCACCAGCAATCAACACAAAGAGCATAACGCCGCAGGACCTTAACAAGCCAAAAAAAAGAGAGAAAGCAATGATACAAAGGACACGAGAGAGCCAACTCTGAGACAGAGAGAGCGAGAGAGTCAGCGCAAGCGTCTTTCCCCATTCGTAATTCGAATTCGAAACAGCGAACAGAGGACGATAACAGCAAACCAAATTTACTTAAAAGCATGTCCTGACTACATATGGAATTCAGTTTAGTGCCGAATTCACCAATGTCAAGACACACGCGACCCATTAACTGATAAACTGAACCAAATTGTTTAAGTGTCAACGATAACAACACAAGTCAAAGTGCCAAAGTGCCGTGCGAAAAAGGGCAAATCAACAAACAAATTAGACAAAAAATAATGTAAATGAAACTAATCTTATAAAAACAGGTTACATAGATAACTTTAGCCTGTTAATAAGTGCTCTATGTGTGGGCTTTAGGTTATTGCGTAGGCTGTCAGTTTGTCAATCTGTCCGTCTGTCAGTTTGTTTCGCTCTGTTTGTGACACTATTGTTGTCTGTGGCCTTCTGCTGGGAGGCTATGTCAAACGTTCTGCCTTCTATTTTTATTATTTGGCAGACATCAAGGCGTCAGAATGGAAATGGTTATGGTTAAGATGGGAGCAGAGATCCTTCACACACACACACACACACACACACACACACGTCAACTTCCCAGTTGGCCCACTATTTTCGTAAAGTCATCTTATTATAGCGTATATTTTGTGTGCTGCACGTTTTTCTCACAAAAAAAAAATGGATTTTTTCATATATATTTTAAGCAAGCTGCGTGGTTCATTTCCGCCAAGGTCTGACCCATGACCGTGAGTGTTTAGGTGGCTGAATATGTTTTTTCCATGTAAAAACCAAACACACACACACAACCACACACTTTTTTTTTTTCTTTTGCAATCTATTCATTTCCTGTATGCCCTGAAACCGGGAAACTTGAATACGAAATAGCCCGCATTTACTTAAAGCCACATTTCAGCAGTGTGTATAAACAAAGTGTAATTTTTGCCAAAAACCAAGTAAAAATAAACACTAACAACAATAAATGAGATAGTAGAGCAAAGGAAAAACGAAATTTAAACGTTTGCATATTAATCAACAGAGCCGCCAAGTCGTCTGTAAACAAAAAAAAAAGGAAAGAAAAAGCAAAAGCAAAACCTGGACAACTTATCATTGAGGATTTACAACAGTTGAAACGCAAACAGTGAGGAGAGCAAAAACGAACAGAAAAATAAGAAGAAAGCAAAGCTAATCAACGGCCGAGAAAACGTAGCTCACTACTGTCTACTGGACACGCCCCCTTTCTTCACATACACTCACACTGACGACGAAGGAGGAGCAGCAGCCGCCGCCTCATTTGGCCACTGCGGATTATGTTAATTAGGTAATTTTTGCTTTGATTACTTCTCCATACCTTGGACAGCGAGGGAGAGCTCTGCATTTTTGTTTGCTTTTTGCCTTTCCATTTTTTTCTTTTTCAACACACCGCCGGCACCCCTTCTCCCCATTGTATTACACCGCAAAGAACCCTCAACTGTCCACGTTGCTTACATATTTATGAAATTTTCATGTAAATTTCGCAAATTCATGCACATTTTAGTGTTTTTTTCGTTCTGATTTTGCTACTGTGGCTCCTGCTAACGTTGCTCTTTTTTATTTTTTTTATTTTTTCCCCCGTCACTTGCTCAGTTTTTAATTTTCTGTTTTAATTGCAAAGCAATTTGATATTTACTTTTCCCTGAATTTTTTGAACCATAAAAACAAGCTTATAATTATTAACAAGCAAAAACAAAAAATTGAAAAAGTTGATATTTTTTTTATTTTATATCATTTAAAAATTTTAATAAAAATTTTCACACTTTTTATTTGTGTATGCGATGATTTATAATTACATTTTGCAGTTAATTTTATTCGCAATCTGTGGTTGTCTTTCAGTGGCAGTTATGAGAGAAATTTAAGGGGCAATTGTAAAAGTTAGTAGAAAATCTGTTCTTATGTTCAAATAAACATAAATAACAAAAATTAAAACAATTTCTTTAAGTATATATTTGATACAATTTGATACAAAAAGATGACGAAATTTTTCGAAAATATAAATTTATGTAGGATCAAATTTGCTTTGAATATGTTTCAAAAATAATATCTTAATTAATCTCATATTTATTTACTTTAACAATGAGTTAAATCAATTTAATTAAATGAAACATATTTCGGATATATTTTTAAGTCGTTTCTCATTGAAATTACAAAAACTTTCATCCAATTATAAAATAAATATTTAATCCTATCTTTTTTATTTCACATTTTAATAAATATTTAAAGTATATCTCCAAGTCGTAGCTTTTAATTATATTTTATAGCAAACTTTTAGCCATTGGCTTAGCATTGTTTGACTTTATTAAAGTCAAAGTTAATTCAAATTTGAATTATATATAATCCAATTTATTTATCAATTGACATTTCATGCCCCACTGCATTCAACTTGTGTCAAGTTACTATATTGATTTGATTTATCAAATATGAACAACAACATTTTATTATTATATCTACATATATCTGAAATTCTAGCATAACTTCCATTAATTTGTTGGCCAAAAATGCCTTTGGGGGAGGCAGACAGGCCAATCCCAGTTAGTTGGGCGCTCAGTCAATTGTGCAATTGTATAAATGAAGGCCTAAGCAAAACTTTTGGGAATTGTATAAAGACCAGAATAAATTTTTGGTAAGAGAAAACCAAGAGACAGGCAAAAATAGTCATCCAGATTGCTGACGGCAATGAAAACTCTATTCGACAATTAAATTGAAGAAATTCAAAACTTGCATTCAATTTTCTTGGCTAGAAGTTTGAACAAAAGTTATTGGCAACATCTGCTTTGAGCCATCTCAATTTGCAACTGCATCAGCAATAGCAAGAGCAACATCAACTCAGCAGTGAGGCAGATGATTTTCATTTTCATTTCATTTTTCAATTTAATTTGATTGATTTTTGCTTTGTTTGTTTGTGCGATGGCATATAAAATTCATATGGCCGAATTATGCATGCAAAGCTGCTTTTGTTCGCTTGCCAAACTCATGGGTAGAAAACTCTAATGAAATTCCTGTGGGCATTTTATTTATTTATATGTATATACATATATACATATATACCACCCGCACAAGCGATGCTAAAAATACAGAAAATACAATATAAACAGCAAAGGCAAAATATATACAGATATATATAAATAAATACCACAGACATATAAGCACATAGATAATAAGTAAATATACATATACATAAATATATCTGTAGGTTGCTATATATCACATTCATTCTTTAATGTCAAAAAAAGAAGAAGAAATGTCAAGCATAAAGTATAAGGTTGGCAAATTAAGCCACGCTAATTTGACTTTTATCTGTCTTGGCAATAAAAACTGGCAGGTAGCACTCGAAAAGTTATAAAGTCCAAGCGTCTAAGCAATTAATGCAGCCACAAAGTCTAATTAGATGGCAGCAAAAGTGCCGCTAGATGGGCCAGATACCACACACAGACACACACACACATACATAAGCAATTCAGCACACCCGCACATACAACCGCTTTGGGTTTGGCAGGTGTATTGCTTGGAGTCAAGAGCAAAACTGAGCTGCTACCTCCAACTTCTGCTGGTATAGAGATTGGGCTCAATTAAGCGTGCCGGGGTGTTGCGTAAGTGCCACTCAAGCAGCAGCCAAAGGGAGAAACATTGCACAATGGGATTGAAAATTCTTTAAGATTATTTCAAGAAATTCAATCAACTATAGGATTATTTTTTAATCTTCATCATTTTATGATGTCTTTTTTAGAAAATTCAAAGGAATTAACTAATATCTAGTTTATTTCTCATTATTAGCCATTTTTAATTCGTGGGATTTTTTTTTAATACAGATTGATTAAATGATTCAGCTTATATTATGTCTTTATGCCTTGTAGAAAGTTAACCATTTCATTTTAAAATTTTTATTATATTATTATTAATTAGATATTTGTATCTATAGCATATATATTCCTATATTGCAATTTATTCCATCTATATATAGTTACTGAATATGATTATGGTAATCTTTAATTAGTATCAAATATTTATAAAAGGGAAATGGCAAATGGATTCCATTTCATATATGTGTAACAACAATAATAATAATAATTTAATATTAATAACTTCAAAAGAAACATCAATTTAAATATACAAAGTTAAGAAATAATATATTATTACAATTTCTAATAATTGTTGAGAATGACTTAACTGAATCATTAGTTTAAATACACTTTGTGAATTTTGTTCCACTGTGCTCGCTTATGAATGATGCGGTTGTCAGCCACAGTGGTTCAGTCAGTCTACACGGGAGCACAACAAAGTCAAAGCCAAAACCAAAGCCAAAGCAAACGGAGCAACAGCCAAGGAGAGGTTATTGGGGTTGCCACTTGGCTGTGCCGCATAAATTTCATTGTTTGCGGCTAACGAGAAGGGGCACTTGCAACCACGTGCGGCATCATGATGTTATAGTAATCAAAATCGTTAGCTGCAATCTACAGTGGGTTTCATATACATATATGTATGTATACACATGTGTGTGTGTGTGTGTGTGTCGGTCCGTCCGTCCGTATGTGGCAGGCAACAAATAATCAAATATTTTCATTTGCCAGCTTCGAAGGGGAAAAACGATTTACAGCAGTAGCAAGTGAAACTTAAAGCCAGTTAAAATAAATCCGATTTACAGCAACTGCAAAATGGCAACCGCAACTGAAGACAGTCAAGCAGGCGGGGTAACATGGGGGGGGGGGGGTCTACAATTTGCATATTTATGAAGAACAATGGCCTTTGATAAAGCTGGGATGGAAGGCTGAGACGATTCCTTTAAGCTGCCTCAAATTGAAAAAAAAAAATGCAGACACAGGCTAAAGAAATGCGAAATACTGAAGGCAAAGATACAAATGTAAATGGTTTGTGAGTTGGATGTAGCTTAACCAACCCCCCCTCTTCCCCATCCTCCCCTTTTTGCCAAGCAGACTTTTAGGAGGAGTTTTGCAGCAATAATCTACGCTGATTTACGATTTAAAGGCGCGAAATAGACCAAGAGAGAGGGGGTGGTCTGTGGGGTAATGCTGGTGGTGGTGGCAAAGGGCGGTGGCTGACAATTTGCGTACGCAATTTACAGTTGATGGGCGGCACACGCCTTCGTTCTATCTATTGTAAAACATTTCAGTGAGCAAAATATTACAATATCCATGTACACTGATTTTGATAGCACTGTTGCCCTACTATTCAAAAAAGGGAGGTATAGGGAGGTATAGTGGGGTAAACCGTTACAAATGCAAATGGCCAGAGTGAATATTAAATTGGCCTTTTCTATTTTGCCAAGTCATCGAGCATCAAAATATGCAAGTTTTGCAAAAACAAAAAACAAAAAATTTAAACCATAATCAGCAAAATGGAACATTTCAAATATATTCACATTTTGTAAACTGAATTGTTATAGCCATAGATGCAGTTATTAATAGTAAACTTTGAATTGGTACACAGAAATATATGTATGAAGAAAATTGATATTCTATATATAAAACAACAATTGCAGTTGTTCTTTTGAAATTTACTGTAATTTGAATTCAGTTTTTATTTTCCTCCGCTTAAGAGAAACACAGGCAACTCACACGAGGTAATAGAATGAGTTCTTAACAATATGATTTCCTTTTAAGAATTATATAAATATAGTTACTTTAGTTAGACCGTTTAATCTCTTATAGATAACAGCCTTCAAATAACTTATTTTAAATTGTTTAGCAAGACTTGACAATTTCCAACAAGCTCTAAAATACATTTGGTTAAAAAAGAGCTCTAAAACTATCTTCAACTAAAAGGAACTCATGTTTTTTCCTTTATCGTTAAATTCTTATGAGAAGAATTATTTTTATACATTTAGACTCCAATGATATAGATCATCTTTTTTGTTTAGATTAAACTTATTGCGACAATTAAAATAACTTTTTTATTCCAATTACTTTACTATTGATTCAGTAAGTGGACATCTTCCTTATGAAGTTTTTCTAAACGCTTTTTTTTCTGTTTTTATGTTAATAATTTCCTATGTTTTCTAGTAAACGAATTTGGAGCTATAATTCCTACCAGAATATACAAGTGGATTTTTTATAGTCAATTTTTATTGCATTTATATTATAGAATTTTTGTTTCTTTATTTTTTGGCAAACCTTTTGTTTTTTGAACAATAGATTT
Source organism: Drosophila emarginata (assembly GCA_037075365.1). Taxonomy (NCBI): domain Eukaryota; kingdom Metazoa; phylum Arthropoda; class Insecta; order Diptera; family Drosophilidae; genus Drosophila; species Drosophila emarginata. The sequence continues at coordinate 8,424,239 of JBAMCD010000221.1, forward strand.
TGTGATGTTTTAAGCGCTCGGATTGCAATATTCTTGAACTGGATGTTCTTTTGTTAGATGCTTTATGGTACAGTTACTTGGAGTTTGTAAAACTATGTTGTATAGGGATACGTATGCTTGACATGTTGCAACCACAAATGTGGCAGCATGCAATTCTTTATTTTAATAATGCATCAACAAAAAGAGAGAGCATTGTGTTACTTGCCAAAAGAGAAGCCATTTCCCACAACAACTTGCACTTAAATAAACTCACAAACACATACACACACACACATACAGAGAGAAAGAGAAACAGATATATATACATACATATGTATATATGTAACTTTAACAATGCAAATGGCTTACTCACACAATAATAACAGAAAAGAAGCAAAAGGTTCACTTAAGTCATAGCAACTGAAAAATAAAGCACACACACACATACACACACATATGTATATACAGTTATAACACACACTGGCAAATCTCACCTTAATGCCTAATCCCTGACATTAAAGTGTTGCGCCAACAAAGTGATTTGTTGTAGACAAAGCGGCCACACACAGAGCAGAAATCCCCCCCTTCGCCGACTTTCAGCATCCCTGCCACCTTCATTTAGTATACCAAAAAAGACAATGGCAACGAGGCATTGCAAATAATCTTTGCAGTAAATACGCAACAACAATGAACGAAGAAGAAACGCACAAAAAAGAAGCAAAGAAAGAGAAAAAAAACAAAACAAAACGAGCCGACATGGAATGTGTCTGGGGATCATTATTTGCCCAACTGGGAAACAAAACGTAGGCAAAAACGACAAAAAAAAAAGTCCTAAGAACCAAATGTCGCACATGACTGCGGCAACTGAATGTGTGACGGTGTGTGTGTGCGTGTGTTTGAATGTGTAATTTAAGCATTAGAGACGCGTAAAACCTTAACTCGGCGCAGAGCATATCCCCCACCCTACCAATCTCTATGCTCCCCACAACACACATGCTAGCACACACACACACACACACATAGGGAGACATGAAAATTGAATAAATTATGCGTGTCATCACATGCCGAGCAGGCATAGACTTTCCGAGGGAATGGAAGAACAATGTGGAAACCCAAAGCCAACCCAGTTCCTATGGTTGCCAAGCAGCCGGCGGCTAAATTTCAGAGCTACACAATTTGTGAGACACACGCGACAAACAGACAGAGCGACAGACAGCCGAATGGCATTCAACGGCATTTAATTAAGCATTTTGTATTCATCGGAAATGTCATAAAAATGACGGCAAGCCAAACCACCCAGTCAGAGGAGTGCCGCTAGAAAAGCGCATATGTTGCAGCATATACAAGGATATACGTATGCATATACATACATACACAAACACATACACATAAACAAAGCCAGCTGCAATGCGGGGCAGATAAACAGACAAATATTATGTATATAGAATAATGCAAATACAGCAGGCAGGATATGAGGCAGGAGGTTATCTCATATTTTGATGTGATATTTGTATTGCTGAAAGGAAAACAGCATTTCCCCACCATTTCATTTTATGTATTCCTGATCAACAATAACAGACAAAAGCTGGGTTGTTCATTTGTTAAGCAAAACAAAAAAAAAAAGAGAATTTAAAGCTACGACTTTTTGTATTTAAAAAAACAATAAGGCGATCCTTTGGGAATATGGGTAAATAGCTTGTATGGTAACAAAAAATGCTTTAGTCATTTCATTAGCCTTGAAAACAAATGCCAATAAAATTATTTTATATTATTATATTAAATTCATTTAATGTTATGTTAATTTTATGAAATATATATGTCTATTGCTGATTCCGGGCTAATTATGAAAGTTGAGGTTCATAGACATCATATTAAATGTGTCAATTCATAAAGAGATTCATAGAATCATAATTTTCATTAAAAAAAAAATTAAATTAATTTTGGGGTCATCTAAGAAACAAGAATTGTAATTTTTCGTATAGTCCCCTAAAAGTATGCAGCTTATATCATTCATTTATCAAAGATGGCCACAAAGATAGCGGAAAAACATTCTTGATAACTCGGTTCCCTGCAGAACTATGCGAAGGTCCTTAAGCCAATATATAGTCCTTGATCATAGAATTTTCCTGACATAACTTTCATCCTTTCTCAACTGTTAAAAGGATCTTTAAGGATATTTCACTGATCATAGACGTCAATTAAAAGGGACTTTCTTCTGGCTAAAGGACATCACAATAGTCCTTGAAATAATCGAGTTAGAAGGCATATTTTCTATTAGCCCTCGCTTAAACAGAATCAATAGTTAAAAAAACTGCTAGAATATACAAATTATAATTTCGTACTTTTTTCTTTTTGCATAAGGAAAATTGTTTTGCGCTTTTACATTTTGAAGAAGAGTTCATTTCTGTTTTCTTAATCTATGCTGATAATTTATTTATGTCTTTGCGTTTGCTTTTGAGTTGGTTTTGGAATTGGAATTGGTGTTGGTGTTGGCCTTGCCTGGTCGGCCTCTTAACACCAAGTCACGTAGCTGGTTTTTGGGCGACAAACGAAAAAGAGAAATAGTAAAAATATGCAAAGTAGTTGCCCAAACTGCGTGGGATAACGTTTGGCATTTTCCATTTCCAAGGTTTTTCTCTACATATAGTAGTTTCATCGAATTCTATGTATATATATATATATATTATATATATATATATTGTATGAAGCGTTTTCATATCCTTTAAACCGGCAGCTCGCAAAATGTTGGTCAAATTGAAGTTTGCTGGTAAAAATGTTGCTTAAGCTTAAACGAAGCAAAAAAGTTGCCTGCATAACTATGTATACACAGTAGATGGAGTGAAGAGTGGATAAAATAAATGCTAATCCTGCAGAGAATGGAAAACAAACAAAGGAGTGAGGCAAAAGAAAAAAAAAAACAAATAAGCAGGCGGCGGCAGGCGACAAAGTTTTGGATTGCATATTTTTAGTTGGGTACAGTAGACACATACTCGTACGTACATAGTCGTACATAAGTGAGTTTGGTAAAGTTATCCTTGAAAATATTTAACAGGCACTCAACTGCGCTGCGCATTACGTATACGCACAGTGAACTAACTAGTCAGAGGACCCCCAAGGCGATACCTAGATATCTAGGTACCTGTATGCGGTGTGTTAAACTTGCCTCACTTATATATATATATATTTTTTTTTTTTGCTTTTTCTTTAACCTGCCAACACTTTGGCATCGATTTTCTTTTGACTCTGGGCTGCCATCTTTCAGTTGCGCGAATGTGGTTTGTTTTTACTCTATCTTCTATTTTTGTGGTTTTTCCCTCTCTATATTTTTTATTTGTGTCTTGGCTTTGGCTTTAAGTGCTTTGAGGCAGCAGTAGTGGCAGCTTCATCATTTGGTATTCAACATGGCATTAAGGCCAGGATATCTGTGACTTATAAGTTTAGTCAGCACTTTTTACTGATACTCCACTTTCGCTTTCGTAGTCACTTATAACATGCAATGGATTGCACTTTAACACATCCAAAGGTATAGAAAAAAAATACTAACTATCATAAAGTTCAACTTTAGGGAACTTTTTCATTGTTAGAATTATTATTTTATTCCAACATTTTTTCATGTTAAACATTTTTCTGAACGATCCAAGCATAACTCTGCCGCTACTTTAAGCTGTGCGTGGCTTTTGCCGTGTTGGCCAGCACAAAAAATAAAGTTTTACACCACGCCCACTCGAAGGTCGTAGCAACTTGGCTCAACGCCTGCATTTGCCACACTTTTACGCCCTACGGTCAAATTGTTATGGCTCATAATGAATGCCTGTTAGCAAAATAAGAAAATAAAAATGGTGAACACAATAAGCGTTAAAAATAAAACGAAAAGAAGAAAAATATATATGTACATATATACATACATACATACATACAAACATACGTACACGTATATTTATGCGAAATGCATAACAAATTAAAAACTTTTGCGATTCTTTACCTTACGTTTCTTTCAGCAAAATGTTTTGCCATTAAAATATGAAAAATTGCTTAATAATTCAGTTTAGCTGGCGGCGTTTAAAATTATTCTCAAAGTAGAAAAAATAAAAATACCTCAGTTATTATGAGTATAAATTGAGGGAGCAAATGGACTATGGCCATAATTTTGTAGTTTTATATTTCTTTTGTAAATTTTCATTGAATATTTAATTCAGTTCAAAGTGAAGCGGACTAAGTTACCTATCTGAAGGTACTTTTGATAATCAAAGTTTCTTATAGCTAATAGATTATTATTGTTTTCTCTTTAAAAAACATTTTTTTAAACATGTTTTATGTCAGTTTCAGTTATCTTCAATAGGTATTTAGATATCCTTCTCAAAGACAATTTATATAATTATGTATAATTGATAGCCATGCGTTAATTGTATCAGATGATGCTCTTGATTCACACCACATTACACACACATTTATATATACATATATTTATACATATTTTGTATGCTAATTCACTAATTGCCAGTCTAATCATCGGCACACAATGGAAATTACCAGCATATATCACGCGGTAAATGCTTAAAACGAACCCTTGCAATGGAACATGGAACATTTAGGCCATGATGCCATGTTGCGTGCTGAACTTGTGATTTCCGCCACATTAATTTCAATTTTACCAACAAAAAAAAAAGAAAAAAAAAGCAGAAACCGAAACAGATACCAAGTTAAGCCAAAACAGTCGAATGGTTGGAGCACCACAGCAATTCGACAGACGGGCCAGTCGAGAATCATGGATGGGCCAACTGGCAGGGCGCAGTTGGTAAATGCCTTAATGGCCTAATTTTTGTTTTTCAACGCAAAGACGTAACCGAAACAAGACACACACACACACACACAAAAAACGAGAAGAAGGAAAAAGAAATACGACAGTTATGCGTGTAATATTTCTGTTCCTCTTTTTAAGGGATACGGGACAGAGAGAATAAGGGCGAGGATGGAGGATGGCAAATTATCATTGAAGTTTGCGGGAGGGGGCAGCAAATAACAGCAAGAAAAATAAGAAGAACCATTTCAAGGGTTCTTCGTTAGCTGCCTTGTGGGCCATGAAATGATGTCGTAAAAATTTAAAGTTTGCTGTCTGTCGTTCTGTTGTTGCTGTTCCTGGCAGCTGCTCCAGCTCCCCGTCGTTTTGCAATAATTTGATACTCGAAAAATTGAGCGTAATGTGCGTTAATGTAAATGGCGCGTATTACTGACAAGTGCCTCCCGACTGCCTGATAAATGGGTAGCCGCCAGTCAACCCATAACCAAACCACACCAAACCATCCGAGCAGCAGATTTATGCCCAAGACACATGCGTTAATTGTCAAAGGAATTCTGCCTATTAGATGCCATCAAGCAAGCAGGCCCCAAAAGGGTCATATCAATGACAAAACTTGTTAACAAAGCCAAGACTAACTGGCTATATGGAGGAGCACACAACAAAATCTGTCACACAAATCTGTCAGGGGATCAACCAGGGGCGAATAACCACAAGCAATAAAAATTAAAAAGACACAAAATACCAAAAACTGAGAACAAACTCAGCCATCACCACTTCCCATCTTTCCCTTCCCTTAGCATCAAGTGCGTTACAAAACAGAAGGGCAGAAGAACTAAACAAAGAGCTGTGAAGCGCCGCGTCGTGTGGCACGTTGACAACCAAATCAAAATAACAATTGAAAATTTAGGGTGGAGGCATATAGAGAATACAAGCAACAAATCTATCATACGACACGTGGAAATTTAAGAAAGATTCTGGCAATGTTGCAATTAAAAGTCTTGGAAAAGAGACAGAAAAAGAAGATATGGGCCACCTTCAGTTTATTTTTCAATTAGTTTAAGTATCTTAAGTATACTTTAAAAATTTTGTAATAAGATCTGAGTCATTTCAATGATCAACATTTATTATCGAGGAAGAGTTAATTAAATATTTTTTAAGAGTTAAGAATAAAAAGTGCAGAATCTGGTAGAATATACATATATAATATATGTATGTAGATATAAATATAACTTCATCAATTTTATTTTTTCTTTCTTACACAATTGTTTTGTTACCTCATCTAATTATATTTTTATTATAAAAATATTCATAATTCAGAATGTTAATATAATTTGCTTTATAAATATATCCTACTAAACAAACTTGTCAGATGGGTTTAAGAATCAGATTTAAATTTTCCATAAATTTTCATTCGTTACAAAAAAATTAATCCTATTTAATATTTCAATTGTCTGGCTTAGTTCTTTGTTTTAAGTATTTTTATACTTATTAAGAAGAAGAGTATTTTTATACTTCTAGGTAGTTTTTTTGTTGTTTTTTTGAACGAACAGAGAAAGCCAATGGCCAAGAGCCAACGGCTCAGTCATTGCCATGGCAAACAATCTAAGCGTCTGTCTGTATATATGATTTGTGGATTCTTTTTTTGGGGAGTTTTTCTTGCATTTTGCAATTGGAAACCACTTCAGAGAAACCAACGAGATGGCATAAAGGGAAAAATGTCAGCCAAGTAGTTATTGATTTTACACTAGTCACAGATTTATTTTCAATGATTTATGAAGGGGAAAACTTTAAGCCAGAACACGTTCGAGATGCTTTAACTATCGTCTGTCCGAGTAACGAGCAAACAAAAGAAGTCTCAATGACCGAACGTAACACTTATAGCAAACCAAAGGTCTCATGTTATATCTGAGGCTGACAAATTCAAGAACATAATCCCCACATTCCACTCTATTCCTTCTTTATCGCAACTATCATAACTGTGTGTGTGTGTGTATGTATATGTATGTGTGTTTATATATAATCTGGCTATCATTTTGCCAAGAAAAGCCAGAAACAGACACGTTATTCTCAAGTTTAATGGTCAACCAAAGGCAATTTGGTAAATTATTAGAAAATCATTGTGTCACGTTATGTGTTGGACAAGGAAATATGAGAAGTACTCAAAGCTGACCATCGTCCATCGACCATTGACCACACACACACACACACACACCCTACAAGATGGACAAACTGGCTGTCAGAAACGTAATTTACTGTGGTCTTCGACCTCAAACTCTGTGAAGGAAAAAATGTTTTCTTTTTTTTTTTTTGGTACAGAGGCACCACAAAACTTGTTCAGAACATTAGATGAAGGCATCTTCTAATATAATGTTAAGAGCAAGTAATTTTAACTTAAACGTGAACCTAAATCAACCAAGAGACAGACTTAAGTAATATGGCTATACTTATGGTTGGTGGGGATTGGATGTGTGTAAATGGATGTGTGTGTGTGTGTGTGGCTAGGCCAACAATTTATGCACATTTATTGAAAAAGTTTTTCAATTTCATAAAAAGCTTTTACCAACTAAACTAAGCCACGACAATGTCTACTTTCCTCAAAAATAAAATAAAAAAAAACGAAAGGGTTTACAAAATATGAGTAAGACAATAAAAATGAGTGCAGTAACCTCTCCCTAAAAAGAAGACAAAGTGAAGAACGGACGGACAGACAGTCAGACAGGCAAAACAATTCGGTCTCATCAATGTTTTTTATTTAACAACAACAAAAAGAAAAATGAGATGAAAAAAAACAAGAAATTTGTGGCTGAAATCTCAAGGTCCCTAACCAAAAATAAGCTGCTGCTAGCAAACCAAATTGGGCTACCAAAATAAAGCCCAAGACGAAGCCAAGCAGAAAAACAGAAAGGAAAACATATATATCCCCACACACACACACAAATATATATATATATATATATATATATACATATATACAAACACTTGTATAAACAAACAAAAGGAGGCTATGTATGTTGGTGTAGCCTTGAGCCCTGAGCGATTTTTCACAACACAATTTAACAAATAAAAGAAGCAGTAGAAGAAAAAAAATCCATATATACATATATATATATATATATATATATATCTAACAAAACAACAGAAAAAGCAAAGGAAAACTAAAAAACGAGCAGAAAAACTTGCCTGAAAATAAAACAATAAAAACCGCACACCCATACACACACACTCAGGAAAAACAACAACAAGTTTATTACAGATTTTACTTATGTGTTTTTGGTGACTTGGGTGGCCGATATTATGAAGGAAGGAATTGTGGTATGGCATGGATAGAGAGAGGTGAGGTATGTGGCATATTATATGAATGGATCCTATTTGGCCGCAGGACATTAATGAAGCCAACAAGATGTTAGCAAGATGTGAGAACAAAATATATGTGCCAGGAATCTAACTAAGACTAAGCATCTTTATTGAGAATAACAAGTTGAAATATATATTAAGGAATTCAAGGAAACAAATCTAAAATCAAATCAAATTAATATGAAAGTCGACTTTGAATTACCCTGTGAAGAATAGGATTTTGAATTCATGGCTTAAAATCAACAAGAATTATATTTTTAAAGGATTTAACTCTTTAGAAATCGGAACTTCGGCCAAATTGAGCTTCGAGTGCTTTACAGTCATCTTTATTCCATTTCAAGCTAATTTTCTAAAAATACTTTCTTTTGTATTTAAAGATATTAATGGGACTTGACGATAATTACTCCCTTTATATACTTTGGTATCTAAAGCAGTAAAGAAAAGTAGATCTACATATATAAATATATTTATATACATTGCATAAACAGATTTGGCTTTTTGCCTTATAACCACTTTTTGGGCATCTGAACATACCCTTTTAATATGAAAAGTATATAGCATAGCAAACTCTTTAATGGTTTTTCAATTGCTTTGGTTATTTTGCCACCATATTGATATGATTTTTGTTATTTCTTTTTTTTTTGTTTTCATTTTTATTTTTACTATTGCTCTCTATCTTTCGCTTTTGCCATTGAAATATCCGCCAAATTGCCGAGTCGTTCACTTGACAGTCGAAAGCCTGAAACAAACTTTAATTTGAAAACTTTTATGCTTGGCAAATAAAAGACAAATCGATGGATGAAAATCGCAAAAGAACAAAAAAAAAAAAGAAAGTGTCATGGCAAATTGTTTGCCAAGTGTTTGGACATTTTATTTAAAGATATATATTTATTTTTATTTTTTTTTTTTTTGGACAGGGAGTAGAGTTTAAGGAACAACCGGGGAAATATTCCGTCAAGTCTTTTAGCCCGTTGAAGCGCACGTGCGGCTGACATTGACACAGCTGCTGCACACACACACGCACACATATATACAACATTGAATGCATGTCACACACACACACTGACACTCACACTAGGCGAACTCAATGAAACTGACGGTAAAGCGGAAGTTTATTAAAATGGCAGCAAACAAAGAGCAAACTGCACAAGGGAAAGGGCACCCAAATGCATGCAGGAAAAATGCAGGAAGCGAAAACATGCCGGCAATCTGGTTTTAAAGGAAAAACTAGTCTAGATGCATACACAAACAGAGAAGGAGAGAGAGAGAGAGAGGGGGAAGAAAGAAAGGCAGACGGCAGACGAATGACAAAGGCGTCGAAAAACTGTTGAAACGAATGTTGCAATGGCAACCAGCCGAAACGCGCATAGATACAATTTTGTATGCATTTTGTTGCGCCATTGAGCGCGCCACTGAAGCATCAAGGAAAAGGATCTTAGGGCACTCAATGAAAGGGTATAAGATGTGAGGTGGAAGGAAGGTTGCCGCATATGCTGCCGTTACCGCCGCTGCCACGACCACTGTTACTGGCTGCTCTTTTGGGTTGCTGTCAACTGCATTTGCATGATAAAGCCATGCCCAGGCCTTGGATTCAAACTCAAGTTGGGGGCACCTCTAAATACGTTCGTATAAAATAAATCGTAGACGTATGCTATGGCATTTCTTGGTAGTTGCAAAATCCAATTTTAGCTAGCACACACAGACACACACACATACCCATTTGAAAAAGGCGTCCCTTGGATTTTTATTTAAGCAGCTCTTTTTCTTTCCCTCTCTCTCTCTCTCTCTTATTCGTTTTGTGTTTATTGCCTCTATAGAGGATTCTGTTGCTGATGTTCTTCTTTGGTATTTGCATTCCCGTATAATACACTTGAAATTTTCTGCAGTATATACAAGTTATTTGCTTTGTCCTGGGCAATTTGATTAACTAAAGAAAAAATATGCAATAGACACAAAAGCAACAGAACTTTTATTTTTATATAAATATTCATGCAATAAAAGCTAAGGGGGTGAGTGGGGAGAGTATAGAAAGTATAGATGGTAAAAGTTGTACAAACAACCCTCGCTAATGTCTGATCATAAAATACATTCACAGTGGGAGAAAGAAAGTCAAGGCAAGAAAAAAAAAAATATGGCACAGCAATTTGCAAATTATTTTCAAGCTGGCATAAAATAAACTGACAAATACAGGAAAATCCCCACCACCATCCAGTTGAGAACAGAAGGGGAAGGAGTGATGGCGGGTAAAGGGAACGGGGCATATGCGTCAATCTTCTCAGCTCAAATAAGACAGACCCATTTCGTATTTGTTGTTGGTTTTTGAAATCGACTTTCTTGTCAATTGAGTTGCGTACATATATATACATACATATATTCCTTTCTGCCCCTCATTTCTCTCCCTGTCTGACAGCTTGTCTGTCTGTCTGTCTGCCTCTCCTTGTGTTGTGAGCATATCCGGGTTGCGGGGAGGGTGAGGAAGCTTTGTCACCAAACTTATGGACCAAATTTTACTGTTGTGTAAGCAAACAGCAGCAGATGAAATGAAATGCCAACTTCTCTTGATGATATTTGTCAATAAATTTATCGCAAAACCAAGCGCAAGCAGATAACTGTGTGTGTATAGCTATGCATGTGTGTGTGTGCATGTGTGTGTGCTATCTGTGTGTGGTTAAAAACACTTATGGTTGAAAGAGCAAAATACAAATTGGGATTATAACAGAAACGTTCAAATTGCATTTAAACTAATAATAGTTTCACTGTGGGTCAACTTTCTGCAATTCACAGTTTGAAATTGATAGTCGGAATACCTGTTGCATAAATAAAATTTTGGATATACATAGATAAATAATGTAGAAATATTAATTAAAATTAAAATTTTGTTTTATTTTCGTTATTGTTCTAATTAAAAATCAGAGTCGTTAACTTTTAAATCAACGCCGAAAAATATCTCTTTACTGTTTTATTTTAATGATTCATTAAATATATTAAATTAAAGATTAAATTTATTAATTTACAGTTCTGATCAACATAAAGAAATATTTAAATATAGTATCATAACAATTTAATAATTATTGCATAGATAAAATATTTTTGACTATAGCCATCATAGATTCCAGAAATAAATATTTGAAATAGATCTAGTGGATCTATCTACCCTTATTAATTCATATAATAATTAAGAATATTCAGTATACGCATTTACTTCCTTAACAAGAATATATACATATAAATAATAACTCTGATGACGCGTTTAGAATCTCCATGGGGCCAGAGTGATTATGCAAGACAGTTGGGTTATCAAAATGTCATGTACGACTCTAAGTAGACATTGACAAATTAATTTTTGCAGCGGGGAAAACCAAAGAAGGAAAGCAAAAACAAAAAAAAAAAACACAAAAAAGATACATTTGTGCGTCATTACGCCAGCAAATAATTAAATCAAATTTGCGTCATTTTGGTTGAAACAGCATTTGCCAGTTTCTGTGACAGTTTAGGTTTTCAGTAGGGTTACCTACCATTCAGGGACCTTCCTGTGCAGCTTGTCTACAAACGGAAATGAAATGACCCAGTTAAATGATTTATGGCAAAGAACACATATGTATGTAACGCTTAGCATATATGTTTAGTAACGGGTTTTTTTGGTTGGTTTATGGCTGGTTATGCGGCATGCTGCTGACAGGAAGACGACCAAAATGGTCGGGAAAAAAGGTAGTATAACCTCCTCTCTACCCACTCAACCCTCGTAACTAAATCATGGTATGTTGTTAAGCATGTTGAAATTATAATTTCATTAGCTGCAATCAACATAAAAATAACACTAAAGGCAAATGCCAAAGTGCTTTGAAGTCGTAAAGCCAAAGTAGAAATTAAAAACAAAAAAAAAGTAAATAGAAGCAGGATATAGAAGATATGCTCTACCGCTTACAAAAATATACAGAGGGGAGGAAAAAAAAAGAGAAAATTAAAAGCAAGTTTTACCTTTTGCCTTTTCAACATTTTGCATTCAGAACCAGCAAAAACAACAACAACAACGAGTGTAATTACAAGCAATTTTTTTACGTTTTATTACAGATTTTAAGCACGCGACAACAGGAAGGAGAGAAGGAAGAAGAGAAGTGAATACAATTCCAACAAAAACACATCGACTGGGGAGCATTTTGCTCTGGTAATGTGACAACAAGAAAAAGCGTGAACAGGTGAAGCAATGTTTGCTTTTTAATTGACATTTGCCCGACTTGAGCTGCGTTGCGTTTTGTTCAACAGCAATTAGTTCGTCCTGCCAGAGTCAAAGTGAAAACGTTAAACAAAAAGGCAACAAGAAACATGCAAAAGAACTGTTAAAATTGTTCAACAATTGCAAAAAAGAACGAAAGAAAGGGAAATTGAAAAGTAAAAGAGAGAATAAGCACAATATATATATATATAATAGAATGATCTAGTTGATTTAATTAAAAATTCAACTGCTAAATAGGCAATGGTATTTTAACGATGGACAACAGAAAAGTTTGTCGTGTTCGTGTTGCTTTTGCTGTTGCCGTCACTGTCGCACCGTTGACAGTTGTCACATGCTTGGCCAGCGGCACGCACGTGACACCCTACTGAATGTATAAACGGCCAAAAACCGGCTAGCCATATTCAAAATAACAAAAACGGGCAACGCGTTAAACGTCTGCACGTACAGCGCATAAATTCCAACTGAAAAGCAAAAAAAAAAGAAAATAATATAAAAGGCATCCAACAAAGAAAAAAAAAAAACAACCAAAAGTGGAAAAATAACAAGTAAATGGTGAAAATGAAGCAAAGCCAAGCCATGAAACGACACTGTGATCTAGGACTAGCCATACTTTTGGCCTGTTCACTTCTTATAACTATTGTTGGCTGTACCATCGAAATAAAAGAAGAATCTCCTCCTGCTAATGATGCTCGAGCAGCTGCTGTACAAGAGGAGCAGCAATTGTCCATTTTAGAACCATTTGGTCTTAGCTATCAAAGTATTCATCGTATGCTGAGAGATGAAAATGAACCGGCCAGTTACCGTGGTGAACTACGTTATCAGCACAAGAGATTTATTCAAACACGTCAGAAGAGAGACACTAAGGAAACAATATACTCTGGCCGTGTATTGAATGTAACCAATCAGGGCTTGGTTGGCACTTACAATAGCAGCAGCCAGTTTAAGGGACAATATGAAATGATCACCATTATGGATTTGAGTAGCAATCATTTGAGGGAAGTTCATGTGGATAGCAAATTCACACAACTTCGACAATTGGATATAAGCAATAATTCGTTGAGGAAGCAACCCTTACATTTGGCATCCTCGGCAATAACTCTGACCACTCTGGATCTATCGTGCAATCAATTTGGTCAACTAACTTCCGGTTGTTTCTTTGCCCAGCAAATGCCCAATCTCAAACATTTAAATTTGGCCCACAATCAATTGGGCAATATTTCACGACAGACTTTCTATAATCTATACGAATTGGAAACACTTTTGCTTAGCCACAACAACATCTCGGATATTGATTATGAAACATTTCTGGCACTGCCCAATCTACAGCATTTGGATTTATCTCACAATCGTTTGGCTGGCTCAGCAATAAGAGCACTGCAAGGGATACCCGATTTGGTAACTTTATCGATTGCACACAATCCTCAGGTGGGTGCTGCTATGCAGGAATTTGTGGCTTCCTGGAGTCTAAAGGAATTGGATGCAAGTGCCACTGGTCTATGCCAAGTGCCGGCTGCTTTGGCTCAATCTGTACGCACACTTAAATTATCAGATAATTGGCTTAGGGTAAGTGAGACTAACTAAAATTAGATTTAATATTAATCGATAATCAGAGAAGCATAATAATTTTAACGCTGTTGTAGGCAATTAATTCTCCTTTATTATTTATTTATATATGGCTATATATATATAGCACAACTGACTGCCTGCCTGCCTCTTTCCCCCTGCCATTAATTAGCATTTATTTAGCGGTTGGGTTTACGTTTCTCCCTACGCGTATAATTTGCATATTGTTATTTTTATAATTTGCTCCGCCATTTTGTTTCCGCTTTCGCGACTTCCGTTAACCAAAATCTATGTGTTGAATATTTTTGCCTTAAGCAAAATTATTCATTTAATAGAATTAACTTTTTGAAGGAAATGAGTGGAAAAGAAATGGAAAGAGAAATTTATCTTCAAGCGACGGCCGTCAGCTGTCTTAACTGTTTCTAGCTTGCTTTAGCTGTCTAATAAGCCACTTGTTAAAGAGAACAAGTCTAGTTAAGAACGTAATTAAAATCACAATGCCCAACCACACAATGGCAAAGAAAAGTGCACTTTCCGCTCTTAAACAATTAAGAGGCAAAAAAAAAAGCAAAACAAAAGAAATGAAAAAAGAAAGGAAATAACACAGAAAAAGTCTTAATCACCACGACACTAACAAGGCCATAAGAATATATATGTGAAAAGAGAAAAAAGAATGAAAATACAGAAAACGGAAAACAGAGAACCAGATAGCAGCAGCCTAAATAAGTAGGCACTAGACAAAGCCCCTCACACTGACTGACATAAGCAGCAACACGAGCTGAAGATTAGCAAAGGTCCTTCCACTTAAATTGCAAAAAACAAACAAAACGAACGAGAGAGAGAGAGTGAGAGAGAAAAAAAAGAAAACAAGACAATCCCGATTGCATTATAAGCATAAAGTGAAATCTTTTATATTATGTTTCTTTAGTCCTGCTACTCGTTCAGGTATTATGCTTAAACGGTGCTACTATAAGTGGGAGACAAACAAATGTGCCGCATAAATTGTTGCCACAGAGCGCCTTGCCTTTGTTCTCTCACAAGTCATAAAAGGTGCAAAAATGCCCGACTCGTAAGCTGTTTGGGATCCCAACGCAGGGCATTAATAAAATAAGGATAATTGGCATAAGCATAATCACGTTTAAACCAACAGCCAACGAAGCAGATGAGACAGCCTGATACACAGACTCAGGCTAAGCAGCAACAGGATGAGAAAGAAGCAAAACAAAGCAAAAAAAAAAATAAAAAAAAAAAAAACCTTAGAGGCAAAGCCTAACTATTCCATGCACTGTGAACTGGTGGCAATAGCTATTGCTCTGATGATACTGTTGTTGGATGCTTCTCCTGGGTGCCTTTGTTGCCAGGCATTTTAATTTGTCTGCCTGCCAGCCTTTATCGGCAGTCCACACGCAGCCTTTTCATGGCAAATTATGGCATCGCCCCAGCTCCAGTACTGGTG
The DNA here is from genome assembly GCA_037075365.1 of Drosophila emarginata. NCBI lineage: Eukaryota > Metazoa > Arthropoda > Insecta > Diptera > Drosophilidae > Drosophila > Drosophila emarginata. Next base: position 8,439,623 of record JBAMCD010000221.1, read on the forward strand.
CTTCTGATGCTCCTGCTTCCGCATGTCTGAGGCAAAGGACTCAAGTACTGTGGTACTAACTAGCAACAAAATGCCCTAGGAAAGAGACGTCGCGGCGTCAGGCTGTCTGGCTGACTGAATGACTGGCACTTGTTTCATTAAACGAGTCGCGTCTATGTTTACTTTGGTGCCAGACAAGCTCTAATGCCCGTAGGCGACCAAAACTCGCTAACAATTGCACTCAACTGAGCCTTTGAAGTAATTATAATGTCAGATTTAAGTTAATTTTTAAACAATGTCGGTGGTAATCAAATTTCTTCAACCCCTTAACAGACACCTCTCTCTATCTCTCTCTCTATCTCTATTGAGTAAAGTTCAAATACATAATTCAATTTAATAATTAAAATTTTTGTTTCACTTTTTGCAGAACATCAACTGTGGCGATATGGATAGCTATCCATTATTACAATATCTGGATTTATCCTATTCACACATTGCCCAAGTGGAAGATGATGCCTTGGGACGTCTTGAATTGTTGGAATCACTGTTTCTTGATCATAATCAATTGATGCGTGTGCCTGGCAGTTTACCACCATCGTTGGAGCAATTATTTTTGCAAAACAATCAAATAATGGATTTACAACCACAAATATTTGCTGGCTTGGTTAATCTTCAAATACTTGATTTATCGGGTAATCGTTTGTTATATTTGCCACCATTGAGATTGCCCAAGTTGATTACATTGAATTTGCAATCCGCTGGCGTGGAGAGTGTTAGTCAATCTATAGTTCATACATTGCCAGAGCTAAGGGATCTTTGGCTTGAGAGCAATCCCATCAAATGTAGCGATCTCTTGGGCATTGCCGAGTGGGCCAGTCCGTGTCGTCCTGTGGAAATGGGACAACCAAAAGAGAATATCGATTTGAAGGAGCAATATATGCAGTTGCATAACTTTTATGAGCATTTTAAGACACAATGCGGGCAAGTTAAGGATAGACAACGAACTGATGATGACAAAGATGCAATTCCGCCTACTTGTAGGCTGCCAACAACTACAACAACAACAGCAACAATAATAGCAAAAGCAGCTGCAATAACGTCAGCACAACAAACTATGCCAAAAGGGCAAAAGTCAAAGACTGAAGGAACAATGCAATCAGTCGGTTACAACATTGCCCAGTTAACCGCAAAAACTTTGCGGCCAACAGAAACAACTTCGTTAGCAAAGCAGCAGCAGCAACAGCGGCAGCGGCAACAAATGCCTGGCATGCCACAGCTGACTGCCACAGCGGCTACAACAACAACAACTTCCAAAAGCCTGCCAACTTTAACTCAGACAAAGGCAACAAAAAGGCAAAACAATTTGGCAATAGCCACCAGCCAACTCACTCGACCAACAGTGCCAACAAATGCTAACCCCATGACAGAATCCCTGGCAGCAACAACAGCAACAGCAACAGCAACAATAGTTGCACCAGTTAAAGTGCCACAAACAATTTTGTCGCATATAAAATCTAATAAAATGACAACAAAGCCACCAACTAATGATGATTTAGCGGCAACGGATAGTTTATTAAAATATCCTTTTACAGAAATACCAACAACAACAACAACAACAATGGCAACATTAAATGATATATCTGGTCAGATTGCTGCTATAGCACCGCATAAGCATGCAACACTTCAATTGCATATTAAGGATCGTCATCTAATTGGTACACCATTACTTATGCATAAGGGCGATAATTTACTGGTCGATGCCGAACAGTTATTGCTACCCGGAACAGCCACAGTGGCGGATGCGGCGGAAACATTGGAAAAGAGCCAGCAACAGCAGCGACTGCCATCGACTGATAAGCGACAAACGGAAGCATTAAATGGCGACATCAAGTCGCCAACTAAATTTAAAAAGAAACCCTCACTTGGTATCAAGAAGATGACCTATAGCACTAAGCATGGCACATCAACAACAACAACAACAACAACAACGACAACAGTAGGAACAACAGTGGAAACATCAGCAACATCACCAACATCATCGACCAGTACCAGTCCGAGACCAATCCAACATCAGCATGGCAGTGTGAATACACCGAAAGCTGCTTCCAAACAAGAGATGAGCACATTTGCCCAACTGAAAGCCTTTGCTGAGCTAAAGACAGAGTCAAAGCCCGAACATTTGTTGGATAAACGCCAAGAAAATCAACAGACACTATCCGGCAATCATCCGGGTTTAATGCTCTTGGTAGCCAGCATTCTGGTCATTGTATTACTAGCTGGTCTTGCTCATGTCTATCGCTGTGAGCTTCCTTGGCAGCGTCGCAATTGTCGTCCCGGCCAAATGCGTCCACATCTGCAACGTTCGTTTAATGAGAACGATGATGGTCATAGCTTTTTGCATTATCAAGGATCCAGTGGCAATGCCGTAGATCCAGCAAGATTACAAAAATGGCATCATAGTACCAGACGAGAGGCTCCCTACAGTTCGCCATTGCACAATTTGCAGGCACGTGAACTGCAACGTGAGCAACAGAAACTACAGAGATGCCAGCAATTCTACAGCGCTTCCCTGGCCAGTAGCTCATCCTCTGCCTCGGGCAGTAGCCGCAGTAGCCTACAATCGCCAAGTCAAGAGGATAGCTATTTTATTGAGATGGCACCGAGTAGTCAACCAGTTGCTGCCAGTGAAATTTCAATGCCTAGTCTACCAATGGAACTATTAGGCAGTGGTAATAGCAGCAACAACAACACCAATAGCAGATCCAAAATGGCAGCCACCGATTTAGGTGGCACATCCACCATGCCAGCCATTAAAGCTGTGAGCAGCAGAATAATGGCTCCAAGCTCACGTAGATTGGGCATTTGGTGACAAACCGTCTTCGGACAGCGACAATATGCGCCTTTCCAGTAGAGAAAATGAGTCATTAAACCACCATTGGATCTGACAAGACACAACAAAAGATGAATCAATTTTCACTTTGGCATTTGCGATAGAAGATTATACCCACAAACCCAAACACCACACACACACATTACGATATATGTATATATATATATGTTATTATATATATATAAATATATAGTGAGTAAGCCTAGCTTGATTTATGATGCCGCAAAGCAAACACGTTGCAGGCCTCTTACTCTTAGTGTTTAGGTTAGCAGCAACAATTTGTCATAAAGTTTTGTTCCTCCCCCCAACAAAAACCCCACCCTGTTTACGCCCCCCCCCCCCCCTTATTCCATATGTGCCAAAAGGAGCCAAATAGCCAATGCCAGCAACTTTTTATGAGCCATTGCCCAGTCAGTCGAGAGCCCGCCGCCATTCTTATACCCTCCTCCCCTCATCCTTTATTTGATGCCCATCTTGTGGTTGTATTTAGGTCAGTTTACTTGCGGGCCTGCAGTTAACTTTCTATAAGTGCCTGTCCGTTTTCACCAAGATTAAGTGTTTTGATAGTCATGCATGGAAATAAAAATGAAATATCGATCAAATATTATATAACAATTTAGTTTATGACAGAGTCAATTTCAACTATGACCGGAAGATCGACAATCGAAAGTTACATCAACAATTGAACACGTAATCATATATTAAATCATAAATATATATAACGGATTTACAATTTAAATTAGCTGCATTAACTAACACAATCTCAATTCACAATAAGTTGCAAATATTCTTTATCTTCTTCTATATAAATCATCATATCATTAGTGTTTCTTTTTGGATGACTAATGTTTTCTTCTATTAATATTATCACACATACGACATGTTGTACGGCATACAAAAAGTACTTTCTAATGTACATTTTTTCTTTTTATTATCTCTCTATATTCTTTCTCTCCCTGTTCTATCATATTTCCTATTTAAATCTTTTATTAAATTCATCTTTTCCATAAACTTGGCCAGCCAATTAATTTCTTTTTTGTCGTTTTCTATATATTCTCTTTGTTGTCATTTTTTCCTAAAGTCTTTCTAGGTTCTTAACCCACTTTCATGACTGCTTGAATTGAGATGAGTTTGAATTGCAATCTAATTAAAGTTCTTTTGTGCCAAAGTCAATCCATCAAGAGGCACACTTGGTAAACGCTTGAAATTTCGTCCTTATTCTTTTATTCTTCGTTTTTCTTATCGAAAACTCACACTTTATTCTCCTGCCATTTTAACACCCTCAATTTGAAGATGTGCTGTTAAATGACAGAACATACGCCCCTTTCCCCCTCCCGTTTAACCTCATTTTACAAATTGACCGACACAACATATGGTGTAAATCCAACCAAATGGCCAGGCATCTAATCCGGCAATGCCAAAAGTGAATTGTTAGAAAACTATTTTGGAGAGCAGAGGCAATAACGACAACTGCAACAAAACCAACAAAAAGCTCTAACAGTCAACATCAAAATAATGGGCCAGCAAATCAAATTACAAGACACGCGGCTAAGCCAGCCCCCACCCCCCCTTCTTCCCACAAAGTACCAGTTGGATTTTGGGTGGTGCTGGTTTGACGGTGGTGGTGAAAATGGAATGGTCATAGACATAGCCAGACAAATACAAAACACAACAATTACATTAAGACACGATAAAAAGTTGTGCAACAATCTTGCTACCCATACACACACACACACACACACACACACCCCTAAACACATATTCATTCCTACCAACCCACCACCCACATACCCACCTCTTTTTGAACCACAGTCATTGCACAGTTTTTCAACTTTTTGTGGCTTTGTAATTGGAATACAAGGCGGCGCGTGCACACAACCGACAGCAACAGGAAATGAAAGAAAACGGAATAGTTAAAGAAAGAGAAATACATATATAGAGAGAAAGAGAGAGAGAGAGAGAGGGAAAGATGGGTGTAACAAAAGGCGTTGAAGCGTTCTTCTTAAGCAATTCAGAAGGATTTATTTTTGGTCACAAAAGCAAAATGTTGAGCAAAATGTAGACTCAGACACAAACAACAACAATTAAAGTAATGCTGACCGACAAGAAAACTCTTGACGCCACCCACCTATCCCTATATAGGGCGGGATTAGATGACTGTAGGAGGGAGAGAGAAGACTCCAATTCCGAGACGCCCAAAATCTTAATTAAAGAACTTCCAAGTCGGTCAAGTGTTGGGAAGCATTTTCTTTTTTTTTCTTTTCCAAGGGGTTTGAGGTAACATTTTTATTCTACCCTTACTAAAAATACGGAAACATTTACTAGAGCCAAAAGTTTGCAAAATTAGAGTTAAAATTAAAGCAACAAATGAAGTGTCTTCCACCTTGTCAAAAGTTGCCAATTCTTACGACCTGTTTGAGGTCTGCAACTTTTATATGTTAAGGAGTCACAATTTGGTGTGTAAATTAACTATGGCAAGAGTATTAAATTTTCGTTGGAATGTCAGACTTTTGTTGTTTTCCTTTTTAGCCAGCACAGCATAAAATTCGTCTACAATAGAAATAAGTTTGGTCCAGTTTTGGACTGCTCCAATTCTGGGCATTGTCAAATTTAATGAAGGTTGCTTCTTCTGGCTTATGACATAGCCCAGCTGGCCAAGATTTAGTAGAAAAAGGACGGACAGATAGACAGACATACAAACATATATATATATATAATGTTGGAGAGAAAGGAACTCAAATGAGTTAATTCGATATTTGACACTTTTGGGCCACATTCCAGCCGTTCTCGACAGCAAGAACTTTTGTCTCTCACTCGATGGAGCGCAGTTAATAAAGTTAGCCGAGGACGGGCAGTAATTATTTGCCTGGTAAATGGCTTTTTGGACGACATTTCTGGGCCATAAATGGGGCGATTTAGAAAATTATGTGAAAATAAGTTGCCGCTTTTCGTTTTTCTTTCTCTTTGTTAGTGTTGGTTGGCCAGTGACCGTTGGCCGTGGGCAGTTGGGTCGTAAATAACGCCACATAATTGAAAATTGGTGGAATATTTTTTTTTTTTTTTTGGGTATAACAAATGCAGCAACTTTTCTCTCAGTATGGACAAATAATAATTAAATTTAATTGCGCTGTACATTGAAATGACAATTGTAAAAAAAAGAAGGAATTAAAATAATAATAATAATAATTAATAATCCGTGTTTGTATGTAGCAATGTTAAATGAATTTTTCAATTTTAAATATTGCATGTACAATTTTCCATAATATATATAGCATATATATATATTGTATGTATGTATTTTCAATAAGCAAACCAAAAATAACGAGAAAGGCAAAGCAAGGAAACTTCATATTTGCATTTAATTTTAAACACACACACACACAAATAAACAAAGGGAAAAAACCAAACAATGGAAAAGTGAAAAGCGAAAAGGAAAAGCCACAATAACGAAATAACTAATTGCCAAATATTTGACATACAGTTTACAGCATTTGCCATAAAAATATATACAACAACAAATGTATACATATGTATATATATATATATACATACAAAAAATCAGATACAAAGTAAAATGAGTAAACCAGAAAACAAAAAGAAGAAAAAACTCTAGCATAAAACAGAGGAAATAATTATTAAACAAATACTTCTATTTACAAAACAGCAAATATTTAGTTTTAGATAGAAATGCAAACAACATAAATGACGCGAAATATTTTAATTAAAATCGGGCGACAATTTCCATTCAATGCAGATGAACGCCTCTCAAAATTTTAAATTCAACAAATAATGAGGGCAGGTTAAAAAGTAATGGACAAAGCATTAAAATTACATTCAGTCTCAGAAATATTAAGGAAGAGAAAAGTAAACACAGTGACTGGAAACGTTTACTTTTTCAACCATAGATAAAATGTCTATAATTTTTTCAATAATTAACAATCCATCAGTATTTTTTGAATAATTGAACATCTATTGTGTTCGATTCCTTCAATCTTCCTTTAACCAGTTTTATTAGCTACTTTTTACATCTGGAATCATTTTTAGACTAGAGAAAAAGTAAAAATGATTAAAGGAACAAAAGAAATTAAGTTGATAAAAAAAATGGAAAAGTTGGTTAAGTAGAAATACAAAATAATATTAAAAACTTGTCTAAACTATTAACTATTCAGCCTGTCCTCGTCAACAAAAAAAAAACAAAAATCAACTAAACTCAATAAGTTCTGTGTGTGTATTTGTAAATAGATTGCAAAACTTAAATATACATATATATAAACATATATAAATAAAAGTATTTGTGTGGTAGCTGTTCTAAATTAAAATATATTTACTAGGCAGCAGTTTAATATAGAATATATATATATATAGACATACATACATATATAATCTAGAATTAGTATGGCCAAAAAGGAAACAAAAGTGAATAGTTTAAATCAAGCATTGGCTAAAACCACAAAATATTTGATGACTAATAATAGTATATAAAATAAGCATTAATTACATATACCCTTAAACAAAAGTGTATAATTTTATGGAAAATATCTCGAAAAGAAAAATACCATTGAAAAAACAAAAACGAAATTTTAATGATTAAATGACAATGTGAAAATAAATTTGAGTAACAGAATATTTCATTAAAAGACAAAAAGAATAGTAAAACGTATTAAAGAAAACTCATAATTTTATTGGGTAAAAGAATAAAGGAAAAATATGAGAAACAAGGGAGAAAAGCATATTGGTAAATAAAACAACATGTTGAGACAAAAGAAAATTCAATAATCGAACAACAACTGTGCATGGGGAAAATGTGCAATGAAAACGTTCAGTTAATATCAATTATGTCAATTTATGCAACGAAATAACCAACTGAAGGCAATAAATATGCTCCAAATGGAAGAGTGGTGGGAGGAGGAGGAGGAGGAAAATGGAAACTTGAACATCTTTAATCAGGGAATCCAATGTATGTATAATAGAGATCGAAACCAAATGACAAACAATAAAAGCCAACATTAAGTTAGTAAGTAAAAGTACATAAATGTTAAATTATGTATAGCTATAGCTATGGCCAGGATAACAGAGAGCAGGAAAACAGTCAACATTTTTATTTCAAATCCAATTATATCAAATCGAACTGCAATCAAATAATTGTGTCCAGCAACAGGAAGTCCTCACACATGCCAACAATATCTACATACATACATATTTATGTGTGTGTGTTCGGGGGAGTGCGCTGTGAAAATGGCCGACAAAATGAAAGTCAATTGGTTTTTCTTTCTTGCCCTTTTGTGCCTTGCATATTTTTTTGTTCATTCTTATTTTCCTTTTCATACCCTGTTGCCCAGGATTAAAAGGGCATATGAAGAAATCTAACAGACAACACGCAGTCAGTAGATAATATAGTTAAATAAATATTTTTATCAGTAAAAATAGTTTAATCTTCTTTGGAATCTTCAACTTTTTTTTCTTTAATTCTTTACAACGTTTAATACCGCTACAAAATTTTCGATAATTAAGAAAAATATTAAAAATAAATTTATCACAAATTAATGTTTAATTTATGGATATATGTCGAAATATTTTATTAACTTTTAAAGTAAATACAACTCAGTAGCTAGAACAGTCGGCAACACAACGGTCAGCAACATATATGGCTGGCAACATGTACCAGCTGGAAACATATTTGGATGGCAACATTTTAGCTATTTATTTCTCAGATACAAAGGGTATTTCGAAATCGGTTCCCTGGCCAAACATATGGAAATTCTCTTGGTTTTTTTTTCTTTGTATACATCGTTAGTATTGAAAATGGTTGCTGATGTCGCCGCATTGGGAGCACATCCCCCATACCCCGTGTCCCGGCAAATGTCAAGAAATTGTTGAACATTCATTTGTTTGTATGTATGTATTCGTGAGGAGGCTGAAGGCTGTGGCCTGGAATGGCCGGGAATTAAATATGCCATATTGAAAAGAGGCGAATACAACAAATTCAATAACATCAAAATTCTCAATATGGTAAAGACCAGCAAAATGATTGTATATGTGTGTGTGCGGGAAATAAAAAGGTTAATGGTTAAATAATAAAAATATAAAGCAATTTCTGTAACATTTCTTGGCATTTGAGCCCTGTTGACGCAGTTTAATGGCTAAGAATTAAACTGAAATATCCACTAATAAGTGTCAAGAGGCTCAACATTTCGTTTTCTTTTTTTTCTACAGAATTAAACCCTCTTAAAGTGAAAGTCCCTTACTACAAATCAATTAGTCAACTTGAAGAGCTTATTATAAAACTCTTGGCCAGAAGGTCATTATCCCGAATTGGCCTGTATCTATCTACATATATATATACAGAAAAAAGAAGATCCAAGAAGTGGGTAAAATCAAAAGGTATTAGCCTGATTGGCAACCGAAGAGCCCTTATTTGATGATCTATTTTGATATCCGCTATTCGTTGCCCCTTTCTCCTTTTAGTGCTTTTGCATACAAAATTTTATCCTAATGAGCCAAAGCGAAAGAATAACAAAAAGAAATTCAAGTGAAGCAAATTAAAATGCAAGCCAATGGAATAATTGCCCAGATAACTATTGAACTGTTAATTTTTATGCCAATTTTTTTCCCCCAATGAAATTTAAAATGTTTGGCTGTATATACTATACATATATTTGTGTGTGTGTGTGTGTGTGTACTGGCACAGCTGGAGCAAAACTTTGTCTAATTGATTTCGAAGCTACATTGCAACCAAATGGCGCTCCATTAGCATCAACCAAGCTGAAAAGAGAAAAGAATGGTGGGGAAAATGGTTGCCAAACTTACGTTTTTTTTTTCCGTTAAAAATATGCAGAGAAGAAAAAATGAGAAAAATTGTGTGGTTGTTTGTGCGGTTCGAGGGGTGGGCAAATAAAAAATATATGTATGTATATACTCACTCACACACAGATACTATACACAATATACATATAGTCAACTTTAAATTGCATTCATTTTTAATGCAGCAGCGCCAAAGAGCATGGACACATTACGTATACGCAACGTAGTGCACTCATGGGACACATTGCTTAATTTCTGCCGGCCGTCCCCCAAGTGCGTGAGGAAAATCAAGCGAAAGAGGAAGAAGGTAACACATTCGCATGTGACACACACACACACACACATACACAAACACTAAAGCAAATGTCAAATTGTGAAAAAAAATAAAAAGGAAAAAACGAATTCGCATTATGTATATGTATAAAAGGTATTTTTTCTCGCTACATTTGCGTGAAGAGCAGCAGCAAAAAAAAAGGGGAGCAAATGGGAAGAGGGGCGGGCATGGTGGCCAGAATGGTATCCCGTATGGGTCGGAGCTCTGGTAACGATTTCATTTCATGGTTTTGCACTCGTTATGACTTTTGGCTCGTATGCTTTTCGCTTTGCTTGCTTTTTATTGTCGCCCAGTTACGGACCCGGGCGTCCCCAAAGTAGGTATGCAGCATTTTATGCTTACTAGAGGCACAACCTCTGACATACAAAAAAAACACACACACTAGCACAAAAACACACACGCACACATCCAAGCAAGGATATGCTTAACCAAGGAAGTAGCCAGGAAAGAGTTGAACAAAACTATAGATAACCAAGTTATCATTGAAAGTTTTGATCGCTTAAGAATTTTAGTCTATTAATATAATGGCTAAACAAAAAGAAATTTTTAAAAAATTAAAAACATTTAAATAAATTTTATGAAATTCTACGGTTTTTTCAGTGCTTTTTCTTTTTAGCTACAAATTCAAAATATCTTTCTTAGTTTTGGACAATGTTTATCTATTAAACTTAAATTGAGCAGTTTTCTTATAAAAACAAATGCTAGAATAATATTCATCTTAAATAAAAGTTTTCAGTATTAGAGAAAGTTTTGGGCAAATAAAATACCGCACCCATCGAATGATTTTTATATGTTGGCTCCCCTTGCAACGTCCATGTACACACACACCTTAACAACACATACACACACACATTATATATATATATATATATTTTAAACTGACGCCCAAGCCACAGCCTTTGAAATTCCCTAGCGTAGTTAGTTCCTGTTTTCGCTTTTTGTTTTTCTTCTTTTCAATTTAAAGTTGAATATTTTAATATATTTTTATAAATTATATATTTTGAATGTCACTGTCAACACCAACTGTGGCCATTGGGCAAAGGTGTTGCTTAAATCGGAAGTCTGAACAGTGGCATAAATTTTGCAGGTGTTTTCGTGTCATGTTTTTATGAACAACATTTTGTTAAATAACAATAAATAGTTAATAAAGTTTTTGACAAACTCTAATCAACATCTAAAAATAAAATGAAATTCGTATTATTATTAATCGTTATCTCTAATATAAATTAATTTTGTGTTTGTCCATCATCAATTTGGCTTAAATGGAAAACAATAATCCATTGGTTATTATTTATTTAAATTGAGCAATCTTTAGTTTCATTTTATGCAAACATGGTTTAATTTAATGGCAAATGCCTGCAATTGATGTAAACATTTCATTATGATCTATAAAGAATATTCTTGCAGACGGTTTTGTTGGCTTCATAAAGTTAAAGTGTCACAACTGCAAGGGTGTGATAAATTCGATAAAGACTTTGGCAATATTTATAGTTAAAATTGAAAGCACACCGGAAAATGAAATCACAAGAGCAAACAATAGACTGATTAACTTATCATCATAAGCTGAAGAGAGGCTATTAAACTGGATTTAGTATGAACACGCAAATGAAAGGCAAATCAGTGTCGGCCAAAGGATACCACAAACATATCACCTAATTGAGTAAGTGTCAGCAGTGGGCAATAGAAAAAAAAAAGGACTACAAGGAGTAAGTAGTGTCTGTGTGATATTTAGACATGAACATATATACATATATGTATATATATGTTTGTACATACATATATAGGTAGGTGCTAGTGTGTGTATGTTGTGGCACCAAATGTTGTTGGCTTTGGCACCAGGAAGCGCCAAAGCTAGAGACCGAGTCAGAGACAGGACCAGGGCAGTCATGTCAACTTGCAAATGTACTCCAGCCATGAGCATTGTCGCCTGTCCAAGTGACTGCTCGGTGCTGCTCTTACGGATATTTTATTTCATTTTATTGTATTTTATTCTCTTTTTACACCAACAAACACGCGTACTTTCTGTTTTTCTTTCTGTGTGTATGGGTGTGTGTGTGTGTGTGTGGGTGTATGCTTTTGTTTTTATTTGTGTTCATAACATAAACTTTGTATTTTTATGTGAGACAAAAAGGACGACAACAGCAGCAACAACAAAGATGTGGATGAGGTTTGCGGATGCGAATAAGGATGAGAACGCGACCAACTTGTTTGCGCTGGGAAATCAGTTAAGGACTTGGCGCTCAGACTTGCCAGAACTTGAATTACATACAAACAAACATACATATATACATATACAACTCAGTGTTGTCCCCGTTAACGTTGTGCATTCTTTTTCTCTTTTTGTTGTTGTTGCTGTTGTTATTTTCTTCGTTTTGTTTTAACACTTGAGTGGATTTCTGTGTTATTTTTGTCTGAGTCTTTGGCTTTGATTTGCACAGTGAACAAGAAATACACACAGAAAGTGGGCAAAAAGGGGGGAATAAGGATAAAGGGAAAATGGCTGGAATTGTCATTTATTATGCGTGCCACAAATCGAAATCAGCAAAGTAACTTGATTAAGATTTAACTAAATAAACAGACGCTCATCCCACTTGCAATTCATTTTCTTTCACTCTCTAAATACGATTACCTTACATTATTACCTTACTCCCTTTTGCATTTTAATTATAATAACAATTACATAGCAACAAAAATTCTAAAAACAATAACAACAATGGAAAATATTTAATAAATAATGGCAATTCCCTTTTCTATTCTTGTTCAACTCGAAACATAATGTCATAATTAATTAAACATAAAATTAGATGAATATAGAGATGTGACCTGTGAATTCTAACGAACTGTTTAATACTCTTTCACTCTGTTTAAAGCAAAGATTTAAATTTCCCTCACCAATTGTACAATGTAAATTTAAAGAAAAACCATTTATGTATTGTTTGTTTTTTTTTGTACATATAATTGAATTAAAATATTTGCCTGTTGTCATATGTCAAACAAGACTTTTTGCCTTGAAGAGTATGTGGGATATAAAAACACTGTTAATTAAACAAAAACCACAGGGAATAAGGGCGGGGCCAACCAATACATATGCAGTTTGCGGTTGTTGTTAATTGACAAAACAAAAAAAAATAAATTCAATGTAAAACTGACTAATTGGTTAAATGAAAGCCCAGAAGACTAACCTTACTTTGTGCCAGACAAACATAAATCTAATTTATAACAAGAAACACTTGACTATTGCATATTGTTATTTTTTTTTAAATATATATCAAAGAGAAATGTGTAAAATACTATGAACTTCGGGGTTAAAAATATGTAAGATATTATTTTAATAATTTAAATATTATTTTGCCTAATGTTCGATTAGATTTATCCTAGTTCTAGCTAAGCATATTTAATCCGCACGTCTGTGAAATATGCTTAATAATTGCAGGGAGAGAATGCACTATAAATTCCAGATTGATACAAACATTGTGCCAGCTATGGAAATTTTGTAAAACAATGTCCCATCGATAGGTCGCAGTCCCTTTTAAAAAGTCTAGCATAGCTAACATTCGAGTACACACTTTTTTATTGTGGTGTTATATTGCACATTGTTGCAATCCCCCGGAAAACTGTCAACTGACCATCAATCTATTTCTAGCCTAAAGGCATTAAGTCTCGTCCTTTTAAGTCCGCCCTTTGCACGCTATTAGAACGAGACGTGGTTTTTGTCTGGCGATTAACAATGATGCAAAAAAAAAAGGTCCTTTCAAACGGTTTAATCGCTGAGTTTCTCTTTCATGTGGACACAAACAGGGAAAAAAATAAAACGCCATTGGGGAGACGCATCGTTTCAGGCGCTTTAAGGCATAGACGGAAGCCCAAACAATGAAAGGATATGCCCCACACACACACACATGCAACATGCATATGTATATGAATGTAACTATTTTAAAGCTTAAACAAGAAATTTAAACGTAATGTCAATTAACTGATATGAATATGCATATTATGGCCTGACTTTTATATCATATACACACATAACTCATTTTTAAGGACGAACTCTTTATAGAACTTTTCTTGCAACAGGAGCCGGAAATCATAAATTTCGCCCACAAAAATCTCGATTAACTGCACGAAGCAGCAAAGTTAAAAACTTTGCCCATGGCAAGCCGCCATCCTTCCACTACATCCTTGAATGTATTGTATTGGTTTCTTAAAAAAAAAAAAGTGTCATCCATGGATGCCTTTGCTTTTAAGCGCTTGTCAAAAACTTCTTTCCAGTTCCGTTGGCAAGGTATGCAACTGTAAACTGCGTTGCACAGATAAGGCATTTTGAAACAAATATATATATATATACATATGTATATAGATGTATATAAAGATGCGTATGTGGTTTGATATCTGAGTGGCATGTCATAAAACTGAAAAGCCATTGGCTTAAACAAAAGATGCGACAGATGCAAATTGAAAAGTCATGTTAGGATTAAATCGAAAAATCAAATAAACCAATAATATTATAGAAAATATGGATAATAAATTGTCAATCAAACTGAAAATATCAAATGTTGTCAGTCCATGCAGTTGGCAGTCGGCGTAAATTAAGAGCCAGGAAAACGCTTACAAAACTAAATAGAAAGCATAAAAAGTGAAACAATTACGCGTTTAATACATTTTCATTTAGATTACGGAGTGAGGGTAAAAAACTTCAAGGTAGGAGTTGGTCGGGATGCGGTAGAACGACAGCTCGTTCTGTGCTTTGCCATTTTTTACTTTTAATGAAGCCCAAGAATTTCTGCTAGATAATTTGTTAAGCGCTCTTCGCCGACAAGAAGGACGAAGGATGCCATGGCCAAAAGGCAAAAAGCCAAAAGTCCCATGGAAAAAACTTAGACAATGCCAGGCAAACTACAAGTGGAACAAACTCACTCACACACACACATACACACACACAGACCCAATAAAAGTTACGCTATAATTTGGCTTATTTTAGCCAGCGAATTTATAGAGTGGAATAGGGAATGCAAAATGGTTTGCCAGAACTGGCCGCGACTACAACTGGTCATCTCTCCTCTTTTTGCTCTGCCCGTTTCCCGACAGCGCAAGATAAATGACACGCAGAAGCCAAGTGGCAGATTTTCATTTTTAATTAAAACAACGGTCAGTCCCGTCCCGTCCAGTCCATTCCATTCCAGTTTGGTCGAGTCCAAAGACGATGGCACAAAAAATTACTGCCGGCCAAGGGCGAAAATGTTCTCTCTGTCCCCATAATGCATAGTAATAAACAATAATTAAAATGAAGCCAAGGAGAGAGGGTAAGTTGGGGGGATAAAAATAAAGTCGGTAGTATGCTTCTTGTGCCACTTACCTGTTGTAATATTGTGCATGAAAATCTCACGCAGCAGTAGCAGCTCATCTTCCGGTGCAGCGGAAATTGCACCAAATACATCGTTCTCCGGCCAGACCTCCCTGTAACCATTACAAAAGAGAATAAAATGCATTATCTATATACATATATAAAAAATATAATATATATATGTACAAAAATCTATAATACGTGCTGCCAAACGTGAACCTTGAGTATAGGAAAAATTAATTATTGTCCTGACGCAGCATGAATGGCCATAACTTAATGGGGAAACTCAGTTGGAAAAGTGATGGCACAGCAGGAAGCTCCACCCCAAGTTGCAATCATCTATACTAACTCAGTATTTTATCGATTATTTATTTCCACAGCAATTATTGTCCTACGCCAATAACTAATCATTGAAACTTGAGAAGTATGGCGTCTTAATGAGATAACAAACAGTAAAAGTAATATTTTAAGCTGACAATATGCAGGTAAATAATATACTGAGATAATTGTGATTGAAGACTCAGTTCAGAAAAGTAATTTCATAAGTACACTTAATATAAGATACGTATACTTAACATAATCTACGTATACTTAATATTGAATAAGTAGATCAAGATATATTCTACATAAACTATATAAAAATCAGACTAACTAACTAAGACTCCAAATCTTAATCTGCACTAGATATTTGCACTACAATTTCAATGTAGAAAATCTAAATAATATCTTAAATCTGACAATTATATACTCAACTCATTACTGGAATTCTGAGGTTAAATTAATTTTTCGTTTAATCACAATGTGTTGCATTAGCAAAACGGTTTGTTAAATTGTGATTCTATTCCTTTCAGACATTCTAATTAATACCCTTTCACTATTCATTAGTTGAGATTCATAAGGACAACCACAGATTCAATGCAGTCCGATTTCCGTCTCCTATGAACTGATCCGTCTTAACATTCGCAATCGGTTACAATGTTTCCGTTCATGTCCTGCCTATATACATATATACAACTGAACACAGTTACGTACAACAAATGCTTTAACAATAGCATCAATAACAAGCATTCCCCGACATGCAACAAGCGAAGCTTTTAGCTTATACAAACTAAAATTGATGCGTTTAAAATTGTGTTAAATTTTGTTCGCTCTCACTCTCTCACTTATTTCCACATGTTGCTGCTGTGGCACGCTGAAATAATCCCAGTATACTGAAGGTTGCAAGCAACCGGTTACGTGAATTTTCCCCTGTTAATTTAATATTTGAAAGCAGCTTAAAATGCAACGTGCAGAACGCCCAGAAACGGCGCGAGTTACGTCCTCCAATTAGTGACTGGAACTGGGCCTGGTGCTGGAGTTGGCACCGGCACTGGCACCGGCACTGGCAATGGGACTGGGAGTAGGTCATATCCGCAACAAATTTCAACCTTACTGCAGAAATTTCACTCTGCCCCTATCAGTTGCGTTCAGGCAGCAGGCTAGTAAGCAGTGGCGTAACCAAAATATTAACCAAGTTAGAGATGGAAGGGGATTGGGATTTATTTATAAATATTAAAACAACATTTATATTTAATATCTATTTTAAATATTTTATCGTAAAGATTCCGAATTGGAATATTAGTTGTTATACGCCCATGCCATAGTTGTCTCTATCACATTTAAGCTATATATTTATGCTTATTTTTGTGTCCTGTTTTTAGACGATAGCGGGTCTTATGTTTTTTCGCTGTCGTGTAGCCAATAAATTGACTGCCAGGCATGTCAGTCAGTAGCCATGCCTACCACCCCTTAAACCTTCTATGTATTTCAATGATTTCGTTAGTATTGCATTAGTTTTGTGTGTTGTAATCCTGCGGGTATCATTTTTAAGGGGGGGTTGTTGGGAAAACGAATGTCTCGTTAGTAGTATACTGGCAGATAAAAACAATAACAACAACAATAAGGTTGGAGCTTTTTGAATTTTTGTCTCATGTCAACATTTTGGTGTGTGTTCATTTAAAAGTTATGCAACATATTTTATGTGCAACTTTGCCACTGTGGCGCACTTTTCCCAAGCGATGTTAACACAGTAAACTTGGTCCAACACAGCAGGCTGATAATTAGCGGTTTTTGTGGCATGATGCGGTGTGGCAGTGTGATGTGGTGCGGTATGGTCAGAGGGACACACACTCTATAGTGGTTAATTATAAACCACATATAAAATCTTTACTAATATCCAATATTGTTTGTTGCAGACTAAACAATTTGATCAATATATGCAACATTTTATAATCAAATTATATTATGATGGATAACTGGGATAATACAAAATATTAATAAATATTTTAATTAATTTTTAATGGAGAGAATAATGTTCTTGTTTCGATTTCTTTTTTTTTTTTGTTTTCTATTTATTTATTATTTTTATAATTTTAGGCCTTTCTGTTAAATTTGCTGTCTATGGCCTGTTTATTTAAATATGTTTTAAAAGGTTATTTTTGGCATCATAATAATATTAACTATTTATTTCATTTATAACAAGATTTCATATTGCAATTCGTTAATATTAATATTAACAATAAGTTAGAGACATAGTTTTTTTTAATCATGCAAGTCTGAGCTGTCTATAAGCTGTATTTTTATGTTAATCTTATTAAATTTATTTAATGTAAGATATTTTTGTTTTAATAAAATATAAATATTTGTTAAATTGGTTAAACAAGTCCTAGACGGTCAGCTTAAAAGCTTCAAAATGCAAAATATTCAAAGATAACAAAATCAACAAGAGTAACAACAACTTGCAGTTGCTATGCTAAATAACACACAGACAGTTTTAAATAAGCTTAGTTAAGAGCCAGGCTAGTGGAGTTGATCAAATGTGGAGGCAGGAGAGGCAAGTGAATAGGACAAGGGCAGGAACTTGGAGAGAGTGGACGAAAAGTTGCAGTTAAAGCGAAGTTTGAATAAACATTTTGCGCATTTACTTCACTTAAAAGTTCGGTTTTTTTTTCGTATTTAGTTTGTTGCCAAGCTGACATTTCTGTATACTCTGTGCACCCATTAAGCCGGAGATGAGGAAAAACGTTTCGAGTTTCTCCTCCTTTTTTTTTACATTGTATATACAAAAAGAAAAAAGAAAAAAACCATAATACTGTGACTTGGCAATTATTTAAAAATGCTGGGCACACACACTTCACACACACACACACACACACACACACAAATGTACATGTATGGAGTATGGATGTGTGTGCAACTCCAGTTTATTTTCAATATTTTGTTTACCCCAAAACAGCAAAAAAGGTCTCACAGTGCCAACAAAAAAAAGAAAGAACAATAAGACCCATTTGGGCCAGGGGTAACTTCTTTTGCACCGAAGTTTTAATACACTTTAATATGTTTCTTTTTTCATTGCAAACTTTCTTTTTTGTTTACCTTTTCAGTTTTATTTTAAAGTTAGATACTCCTAAAGCTACAGTTGGTAAGTATCTTAAAGTATGTTGTAAACAAATTGTTTTTCTGATCAAGCACTGCTCAGAAATTATGAGAAATAGTGCTTCGATTTAAATAATTTTAATCTTATTAAAATTCTTTTCTAGTCACAAAAAATTAGATCAGTAAATCGTCTTAGCACATTATACTGATTAAGAATATATATATGCTAGCATTTGCAAATATTTGTCTAAAATTAACATAAATTTTTCAAATTTTTCAGTGTATACCAAATATGGAAAGTACACGAAACGAAGTAAAACTACCCGAACTATGGCTGCAAGGACACACACACACACATACATACATAATATAACACACACACACACACATACACATGCCAAAAAAAAAGGGAACTTTCAGACAAAGCCCAGACAATGTGTGAGTGGGAGTGGCAGTGGGTACACTTTTGGATCTCTATGCATATCGCATTTTAATTTATTAGCACAAAAAGCGTCTAGACCTTTTTAAGCTGCCGCTGGTGTTGCAGCAACAAGAAATTTCATACATTTTAATGCAACAATTTTCGTTGGCAACAATTAAAATGTACATAAATTTTCACCAGCTTGACAATTGAAACAGCATATACTTCTAGTTGTAGCATGTCAAAGATATGGAAAGAAGAATTGATCGATGGGTTTTTGAGGTGTTGCGAAATGTAAATTTAAATTAAATATAAATCTAGCCATGAGAAATGGTTTCCAATTATACTTAAGCCAGCATAAGTCTTTGATGACCATCGCAATGGCCACCACAATGAGTTTCCTTTGACATGAGATGACCTCAAAGGCAGACAGTAGCAAACAGAGAAAGGATTCTCTGTTGAATGAGAAGCGAAAGTATGCAGCGGGTGGAAAATTTTAATGATTTTGTAGGTAAATGACTTGGAAATATACATATATACATATATATGTATATATATTTAAGCCACGTTTCGATATGCTGGCGACATCTGTATCTGTCGGCTTTATTTCAACATTGACGCGCAAAAGATAAATTATTTTCACGCAATTTTCCAGAACAAACAATAAACATTTCTTGGATGCGTCTTCAATGAGCTTTACATAATTGAGCGGGCAATTAAATTGAAGTGAAATTCAAGGCAAGGCGGGGCAACGCAAAGGATGCGAGAAGACAGAGCAGCAGGGCCATCCAGCCAGTCAGCTAGCCATCCATTCACATTCGCATTCAGTGAACTCAACTCTGACCTAGACACAACCGTAACGAAGGTTTTCACCTGAACCAACTGGCAATTGTTGACTGAAAAATTGCTAAAGACAGACAGACAGACAGACAGACAGAAAAAGATAGAGAGGAGAGATGAAGTGATGGGGAAACAATAAGCAGCATCTCTACTCATTACAAGATGCCCTTTGCATTTAAAATCTATAGTGATGGGCACCTGGCCAAAGTGCCAGAGCCAGGTCCTGAGTAAGAGCCAACAAGCGCTGACTTAACAATAAATAAAAACTATTTAATTTAAGAACAGAGCTTTAGTCGAACCCTGTGGCAACTGCGTGTGGAAATATATATGTATATATAAAAAGAAAAAACGAAAAAAAGAAATATATAACAAACCCGCCATAAAAGCTGGAAAGAAAACACTGAAAAAATGAAAACGTGGTGAAAGGTTCGCTAGCGGCTGCCCCCTCATTTTTATATAAGAGTTAATTTATTATGCGAATTGCTTTTGTGCCTTTTCTGCAATGGCGACAAAGACGATGCCGAGAACGACCTGGCAACGGCTATGAAAGAGAAGGAGGAGGAGCAGTAGAAGCAATAGCAACTACCACAGTCAATGTCAAGTTATTAAAAGAAGGATTTTCAAAAGGATTACTGCTGCAAGTTGTTGCTCAATTTGAAGGCATCACCCACAACAAAGCCATACCAAGGCAACAAGGCAAAAGAAAAACGAGAATAAAAGGTGAAAGACAGGCGACAACAACAACAACAACAATAACGAATAACCAATGGACTCAAAAAGGGACTTTTAATATCAACAACTCCGGTCTAGTTGTGACACTCACCTGGCCGCACGCAGCAAGGCAATGGCCTCTTCCAGTTTCTCCATGCGGAGCAATTTATTTATGCGAATCATGCAATCCTCACTGTAATCCAAACGAAAATCGAAACTCAGGATAATGAACTCAATTCAAAGCAGATGCCAACTTACCGCTGATCATCAATGGATTTCTCTGAAGCAGCATCAAATGGTATGGGTTGCTCATGCTCCGGCAATTCGAATTCTGTGGACAGCAATGTGCATACTTCCGTAGCCAGTTCAGCCCATTTATTGGAGAGTTCTTCCTGTAATTAATCAATAAACTAAATATTAGCATATAACTAATTAAATTAAAAATTTATGGGCAAAAAAAGGAAATGGAATAAAATTAATTGAATTTAATCCACTAGGATTATTGCTAACATGTAATAGTAATTATAACTAAACAAAAAATGTTATATTTACATTTCTACAATAACAAAGGCTGAACTTAGTCGCAAGCATTAAAATTAAACTTCGAAACTAAATATAATATTTTGAACATTCATTTAAGCCTAAAATATAATTCTAAATAGAGAAGTGTAGGACCACTGTAACACTCTAACTAGATTAGGACCCACTGAACATCGACAATTTTATCAATTGGTATTAAATGGTAATTAACTTATTAAATTTTTTGTATTGTTGCTTCTAAAAATACTAAAGACTCAGATTTATTTGATTAAACTTTTAATTCAAATTTTAAAAACTTTTCCTATCAATTGTTTCTATTTTTCGATTCTCACAGCATCATGTAAAATTTTCATTTAATGACAGCCTGACAAACATTTTGATAAACTTAATATACTTTTTGTCCAAGTAAATAAATAAAATAATAAATAAAAAAAGAAAACCAGACAATTATAAAAATAATATATAAAATACATGGCGTAAAGAAAAATAAAGTATGTAAATATGATAATATGCAATTAAATAAACGTACATGGTTTTCATATTATAGTATTGTTGGAAAACGATATAAATAATTATAGCTGTGGCTTTGCCCATCTTATCTGGCTTGTTAACAATGCATATTTAATTGGACAATGATCTAAATTGCAATCAATTCGCGTATTTTTAATTGGTGGCAAAGTGGACTGGTTTTTATTTTCATTCCATGAAATAAAGTATACAAAGTCATTCGCCCAATGAATATTTTGTTTGTTTAACACATTACATCATTTCATCCATAACTTGTGTTTAACTATATATATATATATATATATATATATATATATATATATTTATATATATATATATATTTATGTGTGTGTCATAAATTTATTGGTTTTTATTCGATAAACTATGGTTGAAAATTGTTTTCTTTTTGCAATATATTTAATAAATATTTATACATTTATATGGACAATGCAATATAAAGTTGTAGTTTACGCCACTTTAATTTCAATTCAATGTTTTAATTTGAGATGATTAATAGACATTTAATTGTTGTCCAACCTAAAGTAATTTTATTTAAGACCAAAAAACGATTTAATTACCAAGACTATAAGCATACAGAAATATTAATACCAGTCCAATCAGATCCTCTATGCTTCACTTTTGGAATATATGCTAAAAGAAGAAACTTTTGTGCCCATAGTACAATGGAAAAATATTAAAAATGAAGGTAATTATTTGTTCATCGCGTTCATACATGTATTTGTCATGTTTTTCTGATTTTCTGCATGTGTCCGTGCAAATAAAACTTTGTCACAAGATTAATAAAAAAAAAAAAGAA
The DNA here is from genome assembly GCA_037075365.1 of Drosophila emarginata. Classification (NCBI taxonomy): domain Eukaryota; kingdom Metazoa; phylum Arthropoda; class Insecta; order Diptera; family Drosophilidae; genus Drosophila; species Drosophila emarginata. The sequence goes on from JBAMCD010000221.1 coordinate 8,462,215, forward strand.
AGGAAAAAATTGCTCTGCTAACGCATATCAAGCACGAAAAGCTGACCACAGAAATGCATAGGCGTCTGTGTTAACTCCGGCTCTAGCTCATACTCCCGCTTCTACTCTGACTATTTTTGAGGTTGGACAACTAACTGGCAAGTGTCGGTTGGCACTGGTCGTGGCCGGAAATCACGCTCAACGGTGCGTAGCATTCAACGTGGCGTCAACGACCAAATGCTACAAAATTTGGCGCAACAATAACAACAGCCAAAAAAAAATGAAAAGAGAAAAAAAGAATGCGGTTTTAACTGCAAAGAAAAAAAGGTCGAAACCAAAATAAAAAAAAATAAAAAAATTAACCCAATGGATGTCACAGTAAAAACACATAAGCCCCCACCAAAGAACTCGAAAAAGATGAAAGTGGCGTAAAAACAACGGAAACGTGTGGACACAAACGTAGCAAACTCCCGAATCGCAGCATATATGTTATATATGTACTTATATCTACCATATATACACATACATATATGCATTGTAAGAATAATACGCACACCAAATAGAAAATAGATAAATAAAAGAGTTAAATGAAAATAAAAAAAACCACCAGCAGCAGCAAAATTTCTTTCATTGTTTTGTTGGTCGTATTTTCAGTCAATTAAATTTTACAATCGAACACATAAATCCTGCCCAGGCGACAATCGGTTTTTGTTTTTATACCCTTGCCAATGGATATTGTAAATTACCTATCCTGTTTGCAATTGATAGAAATATTTTTGACTTCAAAAAATATATTTATTTATGAACTAAAATTAAAAGGTTATATTAATTTCTTTGTCTATGCTTTGCTTACTTAGAAGTGTCCCATAATATTAGTTGTCTTTTATTATTTTATAGTTGTCTTTTAAAGATCTTCTATATTTTCACGTAGGGACTTACATTTAACAAATCCACTTATGATGGCTTATGAAAAAAAATACCTCTACTTTTAGGGTTCTTTTTTTATACTAATAAGATTTCGAAATTATTTAAAAGTGTGATAACAAGACCAACTAAAGGGTAAGAGTATTTATACTTCAGTTAACCGCCATAAGGCCATCGCCTGTTTTACCATTTTTAGCTGTTTGTTTTTAAATTTTATTGGCAATTTAGAGTAAATTTTTACGACTCTCACAGCAGGCGGCAGTGACCAGCAACCCAAAATAAAGTTATTTAATGCGGCAATTCAAACATTAAAATTGTTCAATTTTGTTAGGTTGACTTACCTCCGTTGGCTGCATTGTCGACCGTTTACTGGACTTGGCTGCTTCCTGTTTCTTCTTGCCACTACGCTTGTTGTGGCCGCCTCCACCGCGTCTCTTCTCCTGTACAAGGACTGAATCCTGGCAAAAGCGCTCCATCATTTTAATGAAAACATTGGCAGTTTCAACCACATCGCGCAGAAAGACCCTATATGAGTATTTGTGAGTGAGTGTGTGCGTGTGGGGTTAGTAAATAAAATATATATATTTTATAATTAAATTCTTTATTAAATGTGTATAAATTGAATTTTTTTTATGCCATCTATATGAAAAATGCATTTGCATGTTCAAAATTCAATTAAATGTGGCAAATGTATTATTTTTTCATCACAATATTTTACTAAAGCATTGAGAGGAAGGGTCAATTTATGCATTATTATTGCGTGAGTGAGAATGAACAAATATTTATGAACATTCTATCGGCTTTAAAATCATATTAAAAATGTATCACACATACATATGAATACTGAGTAGGCGCTGTCAAATTGCTTTTAAATTTATTGAATATCATCAAGCACATTAAATCGGGCTAATGTACCGACCCCCGTTCACATTCCTTTCACAACATCCTTTGCGGAACTTTTTGCATGACTAACCTAACCCAAAAGTCGATTGAAAGGACGAACGGACGTCTCTGACTGATGATGCGGAGGCGGTATCGTCGGAAGCCTCACACAGCCTTTGTTGCTGTCGAAACTGATGACGCCTCCAATTAGCAAATTACCCTCAAAATGGAAAGACTTATTGACGATGAGCAAAAAAATCAGGAGAAATGCCATTTTACAGTTTGTCCACTTTAAAATACCCTTTACCAAAATATAAATATAGTAAAAATGATAACCAAATAACAATATTATACATATATAATATGCTTAATTGAAATAATATACCACAAAGAGTTAATACAATTTCTAAGATTTGGGCAAAAGTTAATTTTCATTTATCGTTTAGTATTTCTATGTCTTCTTTTTTTAATTCCCGTTTTTCAAATAAAATTCGCATATACTTACTGCTTCCGTAACATTCAATTTATAAACTTTAAATTAAATTCTTCATCCTCTTGGAATATGCTAAATATAATACTAAATAGCCAAACATACTATTATATCCATTTAGGGTATTAAAATGAAAATAACCAGAGACACGGACAGCCATTGAAACTGCCAAAATCAGCTGCTGCGGTACAAAGTTAACTTCCGCTTTGTTTTAAGCCAAAAACGAAAATGTATAAAAAGTTCAAAAACACCAACGTCATTGTGTACGTCAATTTGTTAAAATGATTGATTGCCATTTGAATAATGAAAATCGCGCGAGTCATAGCAAAGGACAATGCAAAATCGGCCGAAGGCTAACAAAACGTAAAGGCAAAAAAAGTATAGAAATGTATAAGTTCGAATACAAAACTGAAAGGTAAAACTATATAAATCAAAAAAAAAAGGTCCAAGTCAGCTTTTCTGAGATTTAACATATTTCTATAAATGGAATGTATGTGTATATACATATGTATATTCATTTGTATGTGTGTATATTTCACTTTCTTTTTTGTAAGCATTTGAATTATTATCCAAAATTTCCTTTGGCCATTGTTGAAATGCTAACCCATACTAGAGAGCGGGGGATGGTCATGGCAAATGGCTTTTAACATGATTTTCTACCACATTTGCATATATATGAATGTCCATGATTGTGTGTGTGTGTATGAGTGGGTGTTTGTATATGTCAAGTCGCTGCCGGCTCTCTAATTGCCAGGCACAGGGAAACAGCAACAACATTATTCAAAAAAAAAAAATATAAAATAGGCCAAAAAGAATGGGCCGTTCAAAATTTTCTAACGACTGCTAGCGATGCACTCAAATTTATGCAAATTCATTGCGAATTTTAATGCCACACCAGCTCGATGCTCTCGAAATGCGGTCAAAGCCTGAGAGTCTGGCAAACTGTGTTCAGGGAAATGAATTTGTAATGAAAGTGGTTGGATGTCAACATATGCACAACTCGCACACCCATTTTGTAGATATTGTACATACATATGTACATACATACATATATACCTGCCTCACAGGTAATCGATGGCATAGATATCACATAGACATCGACATCGACATTTTAGCCAAATTACATAGGCAAATAATTCAAAACGTTGACGTTGTGACAGGCAATAAAATAAAAATAAATACATAAAAATAAAACCAATTACCGATTTGTCAGGGATGCAATACAGAATTCAATATTTGAATTGAATAAGTTAATGGTAAAAACAACTAATATTATTTACTTACATCAAAAAAGAAATATTCAAAAAAAAAACAAGCATAAAGTTTATATGTGAACATTTTACTTTAGAAGTAATAAAACAAAAAATAGAGAAACGACTCTTATACTATTTTCGATAACTGGTTAAAGTGTAATGTCAATTAAAATGACCTAAGTCAATATTTTAGCAACTAATTAAAAACTGCTTTCGAATTTCCAGTTTTATTATGTTATCTTAGGCTAAGAGCAAAAAAATTAAAATGGCAACACTGTCAAAAACATTTTTGGATAATCATTAATGGAGTTCTAGTCCGTTAGACTATTTAGTAGTGTGAGTAATGCATCCTGTATTTGATATACGAGTCTACGTTTGATGATGATGATGATGATAATTCAAATGTGAAGCGAATCAAGCGCAGACCATGTCACAATCATGCGGTGACCGCAAAGATGCCTGTGGTCGGATCGTAGGCGTGGCAAACGAAGCGTAAAAATTGCCAGTAGATGCAAATTGTGCTGGTTGGAGAAATACTGGTTGGCAACGGGCTTCAAATGCTATCTGACCACAACGTCAAGTTACCGCAGTGAAAGAGGTAAATGGAGATTGTCAAAGGGAGGGCTATATAACGAATGCTTTAGATGAATGGGTAGAAGGCGGTTGCATAACAAATTGCAAGCCACAAATCGATGGTGAGAACCCAACTCCTAATGATGCGCAGGTGCAAATCGGGCCACTCATACAACACACACACACACACATACACATGTGCCCCAGACAGGACAAAGATAAATCGTTAATAAATTATTTATAATTAATTTGTATGTGCGCGGTTTTGTAACTTGCTGTTGCTATTGCTGTTGTTGTTGTTGTTATTTGGCCATGCTTGATTTGATATTCGCGTTTACGTTGATTAAATGGGCAACAACAAGGCGCAGCGCACAGAATTAATTAGAAGTCTTGGTTGTTGGCAAGGCGGAGACTTTTGGGTCAGTGGTTGGGCTTATATTGTGTTGGTTTGAGTGTTGAATAAATGATAAAATGTAATTGTACTCTCCTCTATATACATACATACATACATACATACATACATACATACATAAACATATACTTATAGTTGTTTGTATATAAGAGAAGACTGGGCAAAAAGGAAGATAGTCTTTGCCATAAGACGTTTATAATGAAAATATTATTAATTATGACAGCAATTACAACAACAACAACAACAACAACAAGAGCAGAAACTTTTACCCACAATGAGTGATGGACGCTGATTGCAGAATGGCACCTTCCGCACACCCAGCGGCATAAGTAGACGACAATCCCTCATTAATTATTCATGCTGCGCCCAAATACAAAATGTTTCGATATATATATCTTTCAAGTGATCAAAATACTGATTGCAGCAGTTCAAAGGGGAGCAGGACAACATTTACGCTGATTGTTAATTAAGCAGATTAATTATATTGTAATTGCCTAATAATACATATACCAAAATAGTTTACATATAAACCAGTTTGATTGCAATTTTGGCATATAAAACTAATCTGACATGCATGTCGCATCAAGCCGCAGTTCAATTACATTTTTAATTGGGTTCAATGTGTCAATGAACTTTCAACCCAATTCATAGCAAACACCACTCAATCAATTTTATATTTTTGTACGCTTAATTAATTTAGTCAAACCTTTGAAAATGTCAGTTACCACTGACTATAGAACTGAATGTCCGATGTCTATTCAGCTAGTTGATTGGCGTATTGAAAGTGGGCAACAGGATAGTCAAAAAACAATTTGTAGAAGTATTGGCAGAAATAGAGCAATTTTGTTTACAAGTATATTGAAAAATGCATTTAAATTAAAGCTTTCAATTCTGTAAGATTTGTTATTATTAAATTCTTTTAATTGAGCTTTATTTGTGCTACTTCATCTACCCATTGTATCTGTTTTATAGCTGCATGTCGAACACATAGAACAGAGACAAATTTGTTCAGCCATTTGGAAATTATTCAAGTGACTTTCAAGTTTTCATGCTCATGCTAAAAAGTTACAATTATCTAAATGGAAAGCAGCATTGCACTGAATGCAGGAAAAAAAGGATAAAAAAATATATAAATACACATATGTAGGTATGTATACATATGTATGTATGTATGTATGTTGAACATATGTAAAAAGCAATTGAAAGTAACGAGCGACTGTTGCAGATGCAAAAAAGTCAATGATCCCAAGTTAAATTGAGTCAAGTTGCATGAGCCTAATGAATGTAAAATGTCGCATAAGAGCTAAAGCTCTACATGAACAAATTCTTAAGTTAAATCCACAATTTGTGACTGCCATTTTACTTTTCAAGTCACTGTGGATTTAAAATACTTATATTATACAATCGAAGATATAATTATTTTTTTAGCATATTATGAATAAGATTCAATTATTTTTTAAAAATAAATGATAACAAAATTAAAGCACAAATTGGAAAAATAGGCAAATCCATAAAAAATACATATGGATACGTCCGTAAATACGTACTATATAAAGTCCATTCAATTAATAATGCAGAAAGAAATAATGATTACAAAATTTAGAAAGTAAAAAAATCTGACGCAGAAAAACATAAATTTTAAGGCTGTCAATGAAAAGATGACAGATTTGCTAAATCTATTTATATGAATTTTATCAAATATTTATATCAAATTGAGGAATTAATTATAAAGGAAAAATAAACATAATCAGAAAGACAGCTAGTCGTTCGAAATTCCTCAAACATTAAAGTTTTTAAACTTCCCCAATGATTCCTTTATGATATTCTATATCTATTTTATTATTAGAAGAAAGGCATTTTATCCTTTATTATTTTTTTAAAACTACTGTAAAATTTGAACTTTAATTCCAATTTTTAAATAATGCTGCTTGGCACCACTGTACAGATGGAATATCTCGGTTAAGCTGGCAATTAGAATGCAGCAAAGGTGCTGCACTGGAAGACTCTTTAATATATACTTCTGCTGCAGCTTGCACAGGTTTTTGAGTATTACCTGCATGACAGTAATGTGCACGGGTTAGAAAATAGCATAATTCTTATGCCAGGGCACGCGCCTGTAGCACATGCTTGTAAAATCAATTAAAGTTTTTGGCCAAAGCGCAACTAGTTCATTTAGCATTGTTGTTGCCGACTTTTTGGGGAAGGAGATGAAACAACAACAACAACTCACAGCGAATAGAAATTGGAAGGAACACACACACACACACACGCAGACTGGCAGACTGGCGGACAGACTGAGTTCGCTCAAATAGCCAAACAAACGCATCAGGACTTAAGACAAAAGCATGCCGTCAAGACAAACAATGCGTGATTGTCTGGCTGTAGGATCTATTTGGTATGCTGGTGTGTGTGTGGTTCACGGGGTTGAGGTCCTGCGGCATATTTGGACTCTATCAATGGTAATTCTATTAGACGACTGTTTACGGATGTATTATGGGTTCCAACTACAGTTTTAGTTCTCCTTGAAGTTTAGTGAGTAATTTCTACAATGGGAATCCATTTATAAACAGATATCCATCTACTCGCTTCAGTTGGTTCAAGGGGTATATACTACCACTACTCACTTTGTGCTGTGCGCCTCATTGTAGTTCATTAACAAATGCAGTATTGTCTCCCGATACTCCAGCACATAGCATACATTGTTCAGTAACATATCAAAAAGGGCTCGTGCATTGCCATCATCCTTCAGTTTCTGTAATGCCAGCAGGCTTTGCAGCAATTCCCGGAATGTCTTTAATTAAAAAATTTATAAGCCTTTAGTATTTGTATGGACTTACAGCAGGATGTGTGCAGTTTCTGAGTGTGTAAGTGTAAGAATTCATTGTAAGCGTCAGGATTACAAATTAGATTCGATCATCTATGGTGGTAAAGTCCACAGATACAATAAATAATTAAACAATTGCAAATGTAATTAAATTCCAATTGTTGGCATTTATAATATAAACAAACAGTAAATTAAATTCCTTAACTATTTAAAAGTTTTATTAAAGTAATTAATCAAAGAAATATTTTCTTTGTCTTTTAAAAAAAAAAGGTAAACCGAATGCCTCTTTTAATTGGCAAATAGGAAATTCGCATCACTGGCGGAAGCACTTGCTGTATTCTGTAACCGTTTCAACATAAAGTTGGCTTAAGTTTGCGCTTAATCCAAAAGCAAACGTCGAGCGGAGTGCACCCGAAAGTGCACTTTCAGTGCCAAAGCAAACAACAACAGACTCACATACACACACGAACACATATACATATACATTCACACACGCGCTCTTTGTCGGTGTTGTGTGTTTGAGCTTAGGTTGCAGTTACTTACCAAAAGGGCTACATGAAGCCTTTTGGCCCAGAGACGCGCCTGTTTCTTGTCGGTCACAATCATGTCCATGTCATGTTGCATGCGCGTTAATACCCAGTGGAAGCATTGCACGCTCAAAGATTCGCTGCGAATGAAATGGAAAGAAGAAAAAGAAAAGGAAAGCATAAGAAACTAGTCGAAGAAAGCTGTTACATATATATATTATATATAAGAGTAAAGCTGTATTATAAAAGTATTAGTGGGTTGTATTAAAGTTAGCACACAAAAACTTCAAAGCGCAAGAGGCGGCAAAACAGGTAAGCTGCTAGTGCATTAGTGCACTGCGAAAAACTCATTAACTAAATTAATTTTTAAGTTCAACTAAAATTGAGAGGCATCTTAACTAAGTTGCTCGTTTCACCCACTAGTCGTTGTAGTTCAATGGTTAGGAAATGGGAGGAGTGGCAATGGAAATGGCGGATGGTTGGCATTGACAAACCGCATTCTGCCCCATTTCCCCGGCATCTTGGCAAAATTAGCAGCGCCATGTTGCAAAAAGTTTTCGAAATTGTCGGTTGCTGCTCTTGGACGGTTTGAAAAGGCATTAAAATCAAATTAATTACATTTATGTGGCAGCAAGAACTGAGAACTTGAATGCATAAATAAATTATAAAATCAATATAAAATTTCAATGTGGAAATGAGAGGAAAATGCAATAATAAAAGAGAATAGCAATAATATCAACTACAGATGGAGGAACCTGGATCCTTTTCTTTTTGTAGTTTTTTGTACAACTATTTGTTTAAACAACCGTCGATCAGTTGCTGGTAAACAGCAATGCATAAACAAAATGACAAACTCAATTTCACTTTTCTTTTGCCATTTTTCCATTTTTTACTTTTTCTCTATTTTTTGGTTGTTGGAAAAGTTTGTCCATCTCCATGCCCACACATTGCAGCAATGCTATGCTTTATATAGTGCAAAATCAGTAGAAAATGACAGACGATAAAGAAAGTTCAAAAGGGGCGGGCAGCGGAAAATTGCATTTGTGGAAATAAATAAACAGAAAAGTTTTATGCTTGCCCACTATATATATACATATATATACAGATAGTATGTGTGTAATATATAGAAATATATATAGAGATGGTAAGATAGAGAACGGGGTAGGAAAGGTGGTAAACGCAAGAGAGTGGTATGGGAAAGTACGATAAAAGACAGAAAACAGACCAGAGAAATGACAAAAAATGGAAAATTCAAAACAAAAAACTAAAAGGGCCGATTTAAGTTCAACTATATACTAGTTTTAATACCCTTGCCAAATCTGTACCAGTTATAGAATTATTGGTCAAAAAAGTCACTGTAAAATGTATAATATCAAAAAAGTAAATAGGAAATTTAAATGCAATGTTTTTAGACCCTAAGATTTTGTTTTTCAATTTACATTTTTCAAGAATTGTTTCTTTTATTTCACTTAATTTAATAAAGGAATATAATTACCAAGAATATTAACTAAAGCTTGAATACAACAAGGTGAAAACTATTCCACTAAATCATATTCTTCTATTTAATGTTTCTGTAATAGATAGATTACTCTATCGTTTAAATTGAATACTATAGAAAATACTTCTTATATATTTAATTCTAAAGTCAAAAAATTATGAATTATTTTCTATTTTGCAAAACCGTTCAATAAATGAATATAATCATTTTGAAAAGAGTATTAGAAAACAAGCAGCAGCCTGGGCAAATGTGAGAGGAGGAGGTGGAAGAAGAGCAGCTTAGAATAGTGCGAGGGCGGTTTCGGTAATAGGGAGAATGGCAAAACTTTGCTCTAACGGAATGACAACATTTTTGCAAAGCTTCATTGTTGTCATTCAGAAACTAATTTGAAAGTAACCAAAACAATTTTAAAGAAATTTCCCACCACACAGAGACAGAAAGAGAAGGAGCAGCCAAAGTAGAGAAAAACAGGAGGAGGAAGCAGCGACAGGAAGTAAGAGAAGAAGCGGGAGTCCAACCGGATGACAGCATAAAGAAGGCAAAAATTTTATTAACAGCATGCTGGACAACAATAAAATGAAAAGAAAGGAGAAGAATTTCGCGGTTTAAGGGGCAGGTTTTGAGTTTGTTTGAAAAGTGGGTTGACTAGTTGGCAATGGCAATACAACTTTGTCCAACAAATATTGCCAAATTTTTACTTAGAATTCCAGTTGCAGTTGTAAAGTGCCATAGGTCAAAGGTTGTCATCATCTGAATTGATTTGCGCATGTGTTTTCTTTGTCCTTTTTTGTTTTCTTGTTTTATTTTTGGTGTGAGTGATGAGGAATGTAATGCAATAAAAGTGAAGAAGATGACAACAACTACGATTAGGGGCAACATCGCCCAAGTAATCGAGAACAATGACAAACAAATTGTGTTGTGACCACAGTGTTGCCCAGTGACATGTTGCCCCTACTATCACCCGGCCACTTGACCATCTTTGGGGCAAGTGTAAAATGGAACAGTCCAATTGGCAATGGGAAAATGTCATGACAAACCCAAAAATAAAACAAAAAAAAAAAAGTTTTCTTATTGGCAACGATAAACGAGATTGAAAACCACTGGGCACACAGCTGTCTGTCAGTGGTTTGAGGTTTTTCTGATCAGTATTCAGTTAGTTAGTCGATAAGATACTAATAAGATCACTCTACAAGATCATTCTCCAGTAGGTGCTTAAATTTAGATACACTATTTAAAGAATTAATATCAAACCATAAAAAAACGCATTAACTAAATGATTGACCATGGAAATCCTTTTTGCTTATGAAATGCATAAAGTTTCGAAATAATTTTTCACAAAATTCTCAAATAAAAGATTTTTCTTTTTTAAATTTTTCCATATATACTTGTTCCATGGAGGACTATTTTAAACTTGTGTGTATCTTTGGGGCATCTCTGTAGTGAAATCTTTGAATTGAGTTACTCAAAGAAATAAATGTTGAGCACATTTCGTTACACTTGAAGTGTGAGGAAGGAAAAAAGAAGTAAAACTGTAGCAAAAGTAATTTGATTAAAAGCTTCGATGGAGGCGTGCTTCTTCGAATTTCGAGTGAAAGGCAAAGATTTTGCATATCTGCTGAGTTGGCGTGTTGAGGTCAGCGTTTTATTAACCAGATGAAATGTAGAAGCTCGTTTATCATTTGATTTTCATACAAATATACATACATATATTTTTCTTGCCATAGGCAATTAATTAGAATGCTTAAGTCAACCACAACTGGGGCAAGGCAAATTCTTTTACATACACAACTCTAACATTGGCAAGTTACACACATTCAGTCATACTTGACTTGCTTAACTTACCTTACTAGTTGCAGTTGTAGACCATTCAAACGATTGAACTCCATGAAAAATCGTATTGCCCACAATAGATAGGAGTCATCGTGACTTGTCGAGCCAGCGTTACGTTCCAACACACGTCGCACCTGCCTTACCAGTGTGTTGTAAGCGGAGCGCAGCACTTCGATGCAATACTCGCGCAGGCACAATCTGCAAGGAAAAATGGAATGAATGAAAAATGATTTTGTTTTATTTTTTATACCACAGTCATATTGATTGAATGGAAACGGTAGAGCAAGTGCGCTTGAGGATAAGGATGGGGATTGAGAGACACTCGCCCAGTATCGGTTTGGTTTATATAACGGCATTTGGCAAACGTTGATGCAATAAATTTCGCTTGGCCAATTTATTTGCGCAAAACTGACTAAGAGATGCAACCAACCAAGCATTTATCCATCCACTCGAAGAGCAATCCAATGCTAGATAGCCCAGAGCCCAGGAAAAACGAAAATCTAACGCATCGATGCCAACACGGATTAATTTATGCCACAAAAAAGCCAAATCCCTTTGGCGGCTTATTGCAACATTCACTCCCCCGTAGATGCAACAAAATGTGCCATGTTGTATGCTAGGAGCGTGACATTGATGAACTTCAGTTGGATACGTGCCCGGCCTTTTCCCTCTCTCTTTCTCTCTTTTTCATTCTCTTTATCTCTTTGAACCTAGTTCGTGTTTTTCTATTTTTTGGGTTTTGCGGTTACATTGTTTGTTCACTTCCCTACCCACCGCTTATTGATGGGGCGTTTAGAGTTTGCCTAATCACAGGAACACAGACAACGGCAACACATTTGTCCTGGGTTTGCTCTGAATTTATGGACGCCTAAAGATTTGGCCTGCAAGAAAGTAGCCCATAAACCAGGCCAACGAAAAGCCAAAAGCCACTAGACTAACAAGCAGCAAAAATGTATTGGACGACGTCGCCACATTTGCCATAGGAAACCTTTGAGAATTTTTACTTGAAAATTGCATGGATCAATGGGCAAAGATGCTCCAAGTCGATGGCGATGCCAATGTTGGCGCCAACATGCCGTTTCTTACTGTTGATGCTAGTGCTGCTTTTCTCCCGCTCCTGATGCCGCTGCTGCTGCAGTTTTATCTCCGCAAAAAGGTTTTTATGGCCACTACCAGGAGTCAGACCAATAACAACAACAAATAAGGGAATATGAAAAAAGAAATATATTTCACCGAAAACGAAATTAAAATTCTCTTTAAAATTTGTTCTAGATATTCAAGTGCTCATTGAAAAATCTCAAAATGTCAGTATAAAAACTTTTATATTTATATAAATATATATAAAAAATATAAACTCATGCAGTGTATCCATGGTTCTTCGAATCCTTAGCAGCTATAAGGACACTCGCAAACGTTAGAGTATACTTAAAAAAGAAAAGTCTTGAGACTGCGGCAAATGCATTTGCTGTAACAGTTCCGAGCTAGCCAGCATCCTCTATTGAAATGGCGGGTATCCTTTAAGTAGTTTGTTGGTACGGGGGAAAAAAATCATAAAATAGCTGTACCTGGTAGCCATTAGGGAGTGCTGGTTAAGCAGAGCAGCGAGGCAAATGGTGGCGCCTGAAAAGCGACCGACAAAATGCTTTGTTTAGCCCAACCAAGTCAAGCAAAATAAGAAGCCCAGTCAAGCCAGGTTCCCTGGAACCAATAACGTTTGTGCAATTCTATAAAATAATGTAAGTAACAGTCGGGTGAGGCTGGATGAGCAGCATTAGGGACCAAGCCAAAGGAAATGGCTTCATTTATTATTGAATATTATTTTATATGCTCGCTTGCTCTGCAGCGTAAAATCGAAAATCAATGGCCGGAATGTGCCCAGTCCCGGTTGAAGCATAACAATTCCAATGTTAATGGATACCACAGACACACAATAGACTCAAAGCTAAAGTGCAGGAAGTGGCCACAGACAAATAGTTATGTCTAAGAAATCAGTTGGACTTACCTAACAGTGAAGGCGCTTCGTCGCGTCACCTGAGCCTCCTCTTTGATGTGGCGATGTGAGCGCTTTTGCTGCTGTTTTTCCCGATCGAAATCAATGGCCGAGACACGTTCCAGCGGTTGATGGCAGATGACATCACGATCCGAAACAGATTTCATATTGCGAATGACATAGGTGCCGCCAAAGCGCGAATGTCGACCAGGCGGGGGACGTGCTTGACGTTTAGACCGCTCCTGACGACGGGCAGCTAAAAGTTCTTGCTGATCTCGTTGTTTTTCACTCAAACTGCGTTGCAGTGAGGCATCTGCCAAGGACTCGGCATTCTGGGAGAAGGGAAAAAGAAAAGGTTGTTTTTTAATGTTGCATTGAGCAAAGTAAAATCTCGTACATACCTGTTCTCGATACAGCAAACAAATGATCTCTAGGCCATGCAAATGGAATTGTGATTCATCCGGTGAGGATATGACAAATAGGACTAAATCTAATATTCCTGTTTGATGTAAAGCCCACATAACTTGATCATGGAGACTGGCATCGTTATCGGCCCGACATTCGGCCTCCGGATTGGCTGGCACTTGCAAAACATTACGCACTAAAACCAAAATCCGTTCAATCAACAAATTTTGCTCTTCACTGCGTACAGCAAAAGACTGGAAAATGAATATAAAAAGGGAGATCAAACCACATTAAAAGTCAAAGTAATAAAATATTGCAACAAATCCCAGTGTAAAATAACAGAAAAGATAAAGAAAAATCTAAGCACCAAATCCCGCGAGTCAAGTTAAAATAATCAAATGAAATTAAATTAAATTAAATTGCAAATTTATGTAGCTCGACTGTAAAACGGAAGCCCCGACAGGAGGACCACAACAAAGTCAAGTTGAAATCAATTTGGTTTGGAGCCTGAGCAAATGGAGAAAGAGAGAGTTAGAGCGAGAGCGAGCAGCAACATAGAAGCGGGAGCGTAACTGCTGTTTCTGTTGCTACTGTGAGCTTAAAAATAAATACAACTAATGCGGCTTTTGTGCCTACAAGCCAGCTGTGACTCCTATCCGGACATGGACACGCAAAAACCCCAGTCTCACTCTTATTTTCATTCTCTTTGGGTCCTTAGCCCGGAGCCCTTCTCAAAGGCAAAGTTAATAATGACTTCCGCTTTTGGTTTCCCTACGCAACAAACCAAAATGAAGGTGGTCCATTCAAAACCAAAAAGCTGGAAGTTTCACCCCCAACGCCCTCAAACCATAACCCCTGGCTGTCCACTTGGCTGCTTGCCGCGCATACATCAAAGCATGTAAGTCGTCACGACGCAAATAAAGAAGTAAAAATATAAAAAAATAAAAAAAAGTAAAGCATAAAAAGTCAGCCAACAACAAAACAGCCAGCGGCACTATGAGCCAAATCCTTGTACACATTCATTATCAGCGACAACAACAAGAAGAGGATGCTGAAGAACGAGCGAGTGAAAAGGCAAAGCAACTTAGACGATATCCATATAGAAATTCGCTGCATTTAACCTAACCAAGAATATATATAAATATATATATATCCACACAAAGAGAAAAAATGAAACCACACTGGAAGGTAACTTTTAAACCTCAAGGTTGTATACTCTTGCGCTTCTTTAACTAATAATCCATTAATGCTTCTCAACATCTGTATATGAATGGCTAGTCTAAAATCTAAATCGAAAAGTTTAGTTTGAATCGAAACAAGCAGATGATTAATGAGAATGAAAAAGCATATACATACATACATATGTAGGTAAATATCTACATAAAGTACAAATTCATAATACCCACTGCAAAGAGTATATAAACGAAAAAAAAACGGAAATGTAAAGAAATCCTAGGGCCACACTTTGCAATGGCTATGGTGATGGCAATGCCTAGCTCCATGAAAATCCTTTGGAATTGCTCCCCGGAGTGTTATGAATGTCGATTCAATCGGCTTTAAATGAATTTATTTCGCTGTCCCAGAGTGGGCTGCGTCTGGGCGTGTGGGTGTTGGGTTTGGTGGAGTAACTTCCCTTTCGGTGCCCCATTCGTTTGGTATAATGTTTTTCTTCTTTTATTATTTTTTGGAATTTCGTTGCTATGTTTTAACGTTACATTTTTTATTTCTTCTCTGTTTAATCTCGTATTTTGACTCCTGATCATAATCAATAAACGAGTTTTTAAAAATCGTTTTGTAAAAATGTAAAAACTAAAAGGTAAACAGTAACGAATTCAACATGATAAATCTCTATGGCAATCATTCGAGTTGTGGCACAAATTGCACATCAAACCGAAAACTATTTTATCCTATCCCATGAAGTTAGTATTTGCAACAAGGTTAAAGAGAATTGTGGGCGGATGTGTCCACCTTCTTCTCCCCCTTCGTGTTCGCAATTGAAAACAATTGGGAAACGTAGGCATGTTCTTTAGTACAGGGATTGCAAAAATTTTGGCATTGTTGTTGTTGATGCTTCTGTGGTTTTAACAACATTCCGCATCAGAATCATTGTTTTATTTTTTGTTTATCGTACACTTTGTTTTTTTTTTTTCTCTCTTGGGCAAACGTATACAGCATTTGGCAAAAAGATACGTTTGATTGTTTTACGGCTTGTTAGCCCAAAGTTAGCCCATAGTTAGCCGTTTGTAGAGTGTTTATTTAATCGACTTGCGGTTTTTCGATTCTGTCAAAAAAAAAAAAAAAAAAAACCAAAATGTACACAATTTTAGCCTTTTTAAGCATACAAAATAGTTTTGGGTGTTTGAAAAATCGTTAAATTGAACTGCCTAGAAGTTGGATTGAGATAAATCGGCAGATTTAGACAGAATATGCAATGTCATAGGAAACAATAGTTTCTATTTAAATACAAAATTTTATTGAAAAACTAATGAATGCTGTTTAATAACCCTCTATATAATATCCAAATTATGATACATTAATGCAATAACTATTACATATAGAATAGAAGGCCCAGAGTTGGAAAATTACTATTTGAAAAGAATTACCATCTTCAGAATAAATACTATAATTTTTTTAAACCACACAATTTATGGCTTTGGCAGTTAAATACTATAAATGGAGGCTAATTTAAGGCTTACGCTTTCTCTTTCTTTTTTTTAAATAAAGGGTTGAGATTGCACTCACTAGATAGAAATAAAGTTCAAATTAGTTATGAAGACCACAAAAGAGAGTTGGCACAAACAAAAAGCCAGAATTCCTCTAGCCAAAATAAATGCGAGGAAAAATGGTTCAAAAAAAAAAACTGACTGTTGGCAGCTGCAAGAGCCATTAAAAGTTTTGCGCGCTGGCCGGCCATTAATATAAAGATTATAGAGATTACCCCTCAAAAAATAGACCCAAAAAAAAGAGGAGAATCCAAACTAGTGGCGTTAAATGCCTGGACTCCCCAACTTCATTTATGCAGACTAATTAACGCATTTTGAATGTATGAGTGAATAGATGGAGCATATTTTAATAGGAAACATTGACTTGTCGAAAACAGACGGGTGGCAAAAAAAAATTGGAAAAGTTTTTGATTTTCACAGTTAGAATTTTGAATAAATTGTCTTTAGATGGAGATGGAGCCATGTATTTAAGGCTGCGCAGGACCATTCTGACACATGCCGCATAGAAAAATCATAATGATTATGGTAATAACTCGTTGGCCCCAAGTGCTATTCACCAAATGATGACGTATTGGCCAATTTTTCACCTCCCGCATCAGTTGTGGTGCCAACGGCTTTAGGCGCGGCAGCGGCGGCGGTGAAAACTCAAGATAACCACTGAGGAACATTCCAGCAAATGGCATATACGGACCCTCCTGAATGAATTCAGCGCCTTTTAATAGTAGACGACGATGTTGCTCTAACGAACGGCATTTGGGAAGACCAATCATGTACCATAAACTCTCCGAATAATGTATAGCAATTAAGGTATTCTCTCCAATGCGTGACAAACAATAGGGACAGGTTGCCGCGTTTCCACGGGCGTGAATCCAATTTGTAATGCACTTGGAGCAAAAGTGATGGCCGCAAAAACTGACCCGAGGATGGCGAGCTGTACGCATGCAGACCAAGCAACTGTAATATGACGGACCCGGGTCATCCGTAGAGGAATCTTCACTGCCAGTGGTACCGTCACTATCGAAATCACCGGTATACAACCGTTGCAAATTTCTATACTCCATATTCTCGTAAAACGGCATATTGATATAGCCTATTCTATCGTGTTGCTTTATCTGACAATTGTTTTGAGGTGATTTCTGAATACTTACAATTTCCAATGCCTGCTTTAGTTTCTCGAACAATGCTGTCCAGATTTTGTCCCTAGCAAAAGCCGCCTTGTAGCCCTGTAGTATATCAATCAGTTCCATGAACACCTTACGCCCATGATTATCATTGGGGGGGCCCTCGCGATATAACAACAACGTTGGGTTTGTTAGAATGACCAGCAGACGGATTAGGAGATCTGATAGTTCCTCATCTTGAGAGTAGTCAGCAAGCATGTAGATTAGATCGGTTTGGAGAACTTTGGCACGACCCAAGTGTCGGCGGTATTCATGGTTATCCAGATCACGGCGTAAAATCCATATCAAGTGCTAAAACCAAGATGATAATGTCACTGTACCAATTAATGATTTGATTCTAATAGTCACCTTTAACCCTTCGGCGGCATCTGATTCAGCCTGATAGCGTTGACCATCGCTATAGCCAAGTGCTGCACAGGTGGCATCAATGTCCGCCAGTAAAACAGACATTTAAAAGCCAAAACAAATTTTAATTTGGAACTCAGAAGTAAAATACAACTTTACTAGAATTTACGCGCAATTAGTGTGACCACATATGAAAATTTATCGAATATCTCGATAGATCGCGAACAGCTGTTTGATCAATACGCATAGAGGGCGCTAATATTTGAAATATCTTAGTACTTAAGAATTATTTAAATTGTAACGTATAATACGTTTAACATTATTTGGTGTGATTTTCTATATTGAGGGGAAATTCCATTTATACAAAATGATTTTAGCACGACTATGTACATACACAGAACGTGTATTGAACACTTTGTTGCACTTCAATCATATACATATGTATGTACGTATGTATATATACATATATGAACACTTCGATTTAAATCGATTTAATTCGAAATTATTTACTTGGACAAAGTGGCAAGCTCAAGTCTCTAAGGAGTCGTCCGCTCCCAATTTCAAGGAACAGTGCAGTCCACCTTGTGCCAGATTTAAATCTGATTTTGCCATTTCCATTCAGTCATTGAAGCAGGAAATTGCTCAAGTTCTCAATGTGAATTATGCAAATAGTATATCCAAGATGCAGTGCATCCTTACTAATCATCGCAAGCAAAGGAAAAATGTGAAATTAAAAGCAAACAGCGATCCTGCTTTTGCTGCCAGAATATTTACCTATGATATGAACAAATACGTTGGACTAACTTTTCCTGCTGCTGATGTTCATGCCTGAGGCTCCTACTCCGACTCCTTTCAAAGACCACATGCCTGAAGCATTAAACTTGCTCCGTTTCGTGCTTCTATTGCCTCTTGTCATTCCCTGAAGAAGTTGAATTTAATTAACTAAGTAAATGCCCAGACATGAGTCCAGGCTCTGCTTATCAACGTCCTCCTCAGCTTCAACAGCCGATGATGAACTACTAACAACAGCACTAACAACTCCAACAACAATACCAACACGAACAAGAACAACTTGCTGACCAAATAAGCAAAGCACGTCAAAGTGCCCAAGTTGATGTCTGAGGCCAAGGGGCTCCCAGGAGGAGTTAGCAAAGACCGCCTGCCGAGAGCGTCGGATGGACAGAAAGACGGAACGACTGAAGGACTGACACTATGCAAACCTGATTATAATGTGTCAAATCCATTATGTGCCTGTGTCAGGCTCTTAGGCGCAAAATGCTTCATGCTCGGATTTTTGGGGTCACTGGAATGAAATTTCAACAACTTTTGAGCCAAAATTCCAAACTTTGTCTCCTTTGGCCTGTCTTTATAGCCAGACAAAGTTAATTAGAAATTTTATGCCTTAGGTACAATTAAATGCATAGCCACAGATGAATTAAACTGAAAAATGTTTAAAACAATTTTATATACTGCTACATACATACATATATACATATGTACAGATTTATGTATGTATATATAATACCATAATATAATATTTATCCTAACTTGCCAATTGAGGCAGTGCCCCAACTAGTTTGGTTACTCCTTGAAATAGAAAATCGAATGGATATTCCTTTTGATGTTCCCAATTTGTAGGTAATGCCGGGTGTTCCTTATATATCCAGAAACAACAATAGTTGTCCACCATTTTACCCGACTTATTACACTTGATATCATTTACGAAAATGGTTCGTCGAGTCCGTCCAACAATTCTACGCCAATTTACTGAACTTTTCAATTTTAAATTTTGATGTTTAGTGGTTGTTTCTATGGGTGTCTCGAAATCATCAATTTCCTGGGATTAAACAGCCATAAAAAAGAAAACTATAGGTCTCAAATAAATTTTGTTTTCTCTTAGCATTGATTGATAGACTTACTCAATAAAACAATAACCGATCTATTCATAATGACTCTTTCAGAAGCACTAACTGTGGAATATTTATAAATCGGCCAATTTAAATATAAATAATTATATTTTTATGGTTGATTTTCAATGTTTACAAATATATCGAACTGGAAACAAAAAATTATAATACTACCTACTGAAAGTTTAATACGGTTTTTCTATTACTGAAAGCAGTTTCATTTTAAATATCTGAAATATTTTTGTTAAAATAAAACGAAAAAAGCTCGTAAGTTGCATTTGAATTGCTTTATGTTTAAAAACTTAATTTGAAGTCATTATAAGATCTTTAATTCTGTATATTAAAGATCGTTTCCATATCGCTTAAAGTTTGACACGCATTGAGCTCATCGGCAAGATGCTGAGTTGTGGCACACCAAAGACTTTCAATATCCAAGAAGTTGGCGGCCAAAATTAATTTATAAATCATAATGTGATCATCAATGGCTTCCTGTACTAGCTTCTTTACAATTGAACGACCAGTATCCTCATCTAATTTACCTTTGATATTGTCCACAGCACTGCACCATTTCAATACCAATTCAAATGTATTAGCCTCAATATCCTCCAATGGTATAACAGAGGACTCAGTTAATGTTGGAAACAAATGATGTATGGCACCCATTTGTTTGGCCAGATCATAAGTGAAGTGGTGGATCCCTCCATTGCATGTCTTTACGGTTATTTCCCCTTTTTTGGGTCCTTCTATTGGCATTATTTGCATCGACATGTTTGTGTTTAATATATACGTCTATATATCTCAGAATATATTTGTTGAATGACAAAGCCTAAGGAATTTACATTTGAAGTAAACAATAATGTAAACTCGATTGGTATTGTATATTCTCATGGCTATATTCCATAGAAAAATTTTTAAAGTAATCACTTCTTGATCTTTTCAGGTGATAACTATGTTCATAGCAGTTGGAAATTTCAACTAAAACCAGTGACAAGAAATTTTTCGCTAAAAGCAAACTGGTCAAAAGGATGTCGACACAAATCACATATATGTAGTTCAGTGTGTTCAGATGCCAACCGAAAGAGCAAACACTGTTTTTGGCCTTACAGCTTGCGGTCGCCATTTAGCCAACATGTTGGCCTCGTTGTCCCAGTTTTGGGCGAATTCAATTGTTTGCTGAGCTCCTTCATCTTGCATTCTGATTGCGCGGCTTAATTGCATAGCCTGGCATGGATGCAGCTGCAACAGCAACGGCAAGTGAAGCTATAACGGCTGACGGAACTGAACGAGAACTGGTCTAGATTTAGGTTTTTTTTTTCCCTCCGTAAAAGGTGGCCAACGAAAAGCGAAAGCGCCAGCATGAAACGAAATTAGTGCCACGCCAGCAGATGAAAGAACAAAAAGCTCAAAATAAAAAAAAAGAAAAGGAAAGCCCACATACATAGCCACACACTGCATGGGGTTTCCTTTTCGGGAAACAAAACAACAGCTCAACCTGAAGAGAACCAAAACAAAAACAATTTCCAAACAAATAAAACCCTCACACTCCTTCTCTCTTCCGCACATACATCTGCACCTGAGACTCTTTCAAATGTGCGTTTCCCCCACCGGAGCTCCCATGGGTGGGCTAGAGGCGAAAATGGATTGTTGTAAATCAATTTGTACGAGTCCAAACCAACAACAAAGCAAATACAACAATTACAAAAACATTTTTTAAGTTGAATCTGACATCGTTGGCATTAGGATACGAATTCGAGATGTCCTAGAAAATCTAAAATTTTGTAGCTTTAATTTAAAGCATACTTTTTCGGGCACCTTTTTATATTTTTTTGCAACTTTTGCCAATATTTCTTTGCTATAGTAAATAGATATCGATGCTATATAAATATAGATTTGTATAGATATAAATCCGATTGAAGCAGTTGGATCTCAAAAAACGTTCATTAAATATAGCATCAGAGAATAAATTTTATTTTTTAATTAGTCTTATAATCATATATTGCAGATCAATGAATAACGTGTAAGATGTATAATTCTTCCCATTAAAAATAATATAGTTTTCTCTATCTCTGCAAATCTATATTGATGGATTTTTTTTTGAAAGAAAACATAAAAAGTAAATATCCGATATAAGCTCAAAATAATTCTACGAGTTCTTCAAATATGGTAGATAAAATAAATAGTTCTATATATAATTCTTGTAAGAATTTAATCAGCGTCTGTGAGAGATTCAACTAACCAACTTTCGCTTTTTTTTATTTTACATGGTCAATCTCTTGGTCTACCCATTAATCTGAAATTATATAAAACAGATGGTTATCCAATTCAATTGAATTTGTAATGTTAATCGAGCACATCTATTATTCCAAAATACTAATATGCCTTCCCGTTGTAAATCGGCCACGAAAGGAAAGTTTTACAAGATGAAAGCGAAAGCCATGACAACTGACTTTGAAGGGTGAGAGGAGGGAGGATGGCGACAATGCTAACAAGCAGACATCCCGAACTCCTGTACATACATATATATCCCTTCCATTGCCCATTCTCATTTTTGGTCTAGCTGATTCCCCCATTTTGAAACAAATCAAAGGGAAATTGCAAACGACAAGTTAATCTCACTTGAAGCATAACCGGAAGCCATTTTATGACCCAATGGACAATGGAAAAAGGAATCGCGCTGCATCCATGGACGAACATTTGTACAGAGACAGCGGCCATTGCCGCAGTACAACTTAAATATATAAAACAATTTATTCTGCACATTCTGCTTGCTGCTGCAAAATGAATTAAAGTTCAATAAAACGAGTGGGGTTAAGGGGGAGGAACTGGCAAAGAAACCCCAAACCTAAAAACACAAAAAAAAAAAAAGGAAAAGAAAAAGAAAAAAAGTTTCCTTTGCTTTGGGTTTTGCGTTGGTTGCGGCTTGTACGAGTCTTTATCTGCCTTTGGCCTTTTGTTCCTTGTTCTTACTCTTGTTGCTGTTGCTCAACCCATTGTTGTTGTTGCTGTTGAAGCAGCGTTTTTCATGATGTTTGCACATTCGCTCCTTGTAGCTGTTGTTACCGATTTTGAGTTACAAAGCCAAAATCTCAGCAAGCCTGAAAAGAACAGGGAGAATCAGTAAGGAAAACTGAATTTCTCGTACCTTTTGCATGCTTCATTGGCGTTGCCTTTCTGCTGAGTGAACATCAAATGGGATTTGTCTGCCGGTGGCCTCGGCCGGACATATGTGTGTATGTACGTGTGTGTGTGTGTGTATGTGTCAGTTGCGTAACAGTTCAATGATGTGTTAAGCACACCCCCTCTCTCGACCCACCACACACAAACGTAAGGATAGATGAATGGATGAGATTCTGTCAGTTTATGGGCCAACAACATCCAATAACATTGACCATAAAAATAACCAAACGCCTGGCCAAGGTGTTGCCTTAGTATATGTTTAAGCGTGTTGGAAAATGTGTGAACTTTCCGTTTATACCTCACTTACCCTCCCTCGCGATTACGTTTGCAAACTGCACTTAGATAGATTAAAGAGAATCACATAGACTCCACATAGAGGAAAACTCGAACATTTTTACTTTGTGGTAAAAGGTCACTTTTCCGACGCACAACCGGACAAAGAAACTACGATATACGCAATCCATTATAGCGATCTTTTAATTAAAAATATTCCTATAAATATAAATAATCCTTTGTCGTCTTTAAATCCGAGACTAACATTTCGAGATGATTTATCCATCATATTTTAAATGATTTGATTAGGAATTGTTGTAAAGTTCAAACTTTAAATAGACTACAATTATAATCTTTTAATTTTAGATCATGAAATTATCAAGGATGTCATGATTGTACAATCTTAACTCTGTATTTGAAATGATAATATAATATTTTTGACTACAATTTATTTTAACAGTTTTTATTATTAATTAAATTTGGAACTGTGTTTCAACAAAAATGGAATATTGTAGGTGGAAAGTGGAGAGCATCAGTCCTTATTCAAACTAGTTTTCCCTTGTAACATCACAATCCTTGAATCTTTAAGGAGAATTTGCTAGAGTACACAAACTTTGATATGTACCTTCTAGCTTTTTATTAGTTTTCTATACTTCTTTATAATTCTAACAAGTTAGATTAGAATCAGTTGACTATATAATATAGTTTCTGAACATTTGCTTGACTTGATTTGAGTATCTTATATTTAAATATTAAAAAAACATAATCAAGTAATAATTTAAACAGAAATGTCAATGCAAATCCTACTTATAATTTATAATAGAAACAAAATGCAGTTTGTTAATTAGGTTAGATTCCATCAAAGCACGAAACACAACATTTATGATATCAAACAATTAAATATTATTATTGTAGTTTATTTACTTTAGAGAGCCAAATAGCCATAATGGGCTTTAAGGCTAACAAGTTGTCTCTTTTTGGCCTTAAATATCATTTAATTTTCTATCTTCTTCTTTTAAAATGCCTTTAAATAAAATACTTGAAATGATTTCATTAAGTAACTTGACAGTCTCTTTATTTTGTTTAATGGTATTGTGCGGCAATATGCATCTCTTTCTCTCTTCCCCCAACAATTTGCCACACATACCTACACACACACACACACCAAACACCATCTATATATCTATGTAGGTATATCCCTCGCGGCACTTGTATTTGTATATCATTCGTGTGTGTGCGTTTCATTTTTCCCTGCCATTTATTTGTTGTTGCTTTTTTTTATGTTTTTTCAGCTTCTGCGTGGCGCATAACTCAAAGTGCTTTAGCTTTCGATTCCGTGCAGATAATGATGCTAAAAGTGTCGCCCAGGATGTGGAAGGAGAACACGGCAAGAGCTGTAGAATAAGGGAAAGAGAGGGCAGAGGGTGCGTTAGAGATTCCAGGTAAATCAATGCAATACATATGTATATATATATATATATATATATATGTATATATATATATGTATCTATGCATGGGCAAGGTAAGAAATAACATATCGAAAAATGATTTTCATTGAGCAGAAAGAGAGCGAGCTGCAGGGCAAATAGAGTGAGAAGTTGAATTGTTAGAGTGATGGAGGGGGTTGGGGTAAAGTGTGTGAAGTCAGCAAAATCTCAGTCAGATGGTGCGTATGTATGCGTATGTATATGTGTGTGTTTGGAGTTGGAGGTTTCGCTGCCTAAGTCATAAAATCGCGAGAAAGCAACAAAAACATAAACAACAAACAGACAAGAGAGTGGAATGAAAGAGAAAGAAAGTGAAAGAAAGCAATGCCAGCGGCAGCTATAATGATGTAAAATATATCGCTCAGATTTAAGCGACTTCAATGCAAAAGAGACAAGGTCTGTGCGTATGCTGATAAAAGCCAGAATATCCCTAACAAACAAAAAAAAGAAAAACAGAAAACCCCCTACGCGCTACAGTTAAAAGAAGACGGGGCACTAGGGGGGGAATAAGTAAAGTGTTGCCAGCGCGTGGCAAAGTCTTTGCGTATTTGCGTACTTTACTTCAAAGTCTTACAAACAAATGCATATGAAATGTATACAGGGTGAGGCACAATTACATCAGTTTATATATACTACTTACAACAAATCATTTAATTTATGTAAACTTAGAGAACTACTTTTCAGTGTTGATTAGCGTGTCTAACAATTGACAGCAACTGTTAACTAGTTGTAAGAAGAGATGTTCCCATTAACATAACTTAAATGAAAAATTAAACGATATATAATACATACAATAAAAAAGAAAAAGCATAATAATTGAAGCATAACCAACACTTTATATTTTCTACACTTTTTCACACGTTCTCCAACTTTAATCTTACAAAAGCTCAAGTTAAAAGATTTCTAAATAAAAGCAATTTTGTTTATGAATCTAAAATTTATGGCATTCGTAAATGTTACGCTAAACACCCTGTATATACCCTAACACGCACAATATTATTCAATTTGCTCGTAATAGCCGCGCTTAAGTTTGCTCTTGACTCACATGGCGTATACGCAACGCTCAACTTAATGGCCAAAGATTGGAAACTGAAACTGTATCTCAAGCCTGGTTCCACGAAGTGTATTGATGATGTCGACGCTGCCACACAAATCTGAATCGAAGTATTTGAACTTCAATGACGCGCAATTTTATGCGTAAGTCTTTTACATAAATTTTGCAAAACGTTTATGTCTGCACGAAAGGATTTACCCAACACAGTCCTGGAGTAAGTCAAGTTGCCCTCCTTTGGCTTTTAAGTCAATGAATGAAACGAGTGAGTGAATGGAATAAAAAGCTAAAAAAAAAAAAAATGCGTTAATACGGCTTTAGTATCAAGCTCTTTCTTCCTTTTGATATTCACATTTATGACATTTACTGCCACAATTTAGCCAAAGTAAAAAAATAAAGTGTATTGTATATAAAGCAAAAAATACTCGTACTTGCTTTTCTTTATGCAGATCGAAAGAGAATTTATGGAAATTGTTGGATTTTTCTCTTTATGCCCCATAAATCTGAAGCGATTTGAGATTTGCTATAATATAAAAAAAGAAAAAAAACAAACAAACAAACAGAATCAATTTAACAATTTGAACAAAAAATATAAACTTTGGGGCAAATAAAAGGACTCGCTTTTCTACCTATAATTTAGCTAACCTCAAAGGGCAAGATGAGAAAGGAAGAAAAAAGAAAAAAAAACTATTTGTTCACTCTCATTTATTTCATACCATTCCAATTACCAGAATGATAAAACCAGAGGAAGAGTTGCCAAGTGAAAGGCAAAAGGAAATTTATTAAGTGATAAATTTCGGGCATTGCGCAAAATGTCAAAGAAGGTCAATTGAAAAGCGAAAGCTCAAGAAGAAAAAAAGGCTGCTAAGCGCCTTTTTGGCACCCACACATATACAAAAATATATCCTACACACACACACACTCATACACATACACTCAATCAGCAGTGAGCAACGAACCAAGCAATCGTCCATTCCGCCTTCTTAGTCCTTCGTCGATTTGTCTGCCACCATCTCCATTGAACTTGGACAACGGAAAAGAGAGCGCTCAGAAAACAAAAGCCGCTCAGAACAAATTACCAGAGTTGTCTTTTCCAATGGCTTTGCCTGCTAAATTTCTCCTTTGCCTTTGTTCGTCTTGTCTTGTCTTGACTTTTCTTTTACTTTTTCTTCATCTTTTCCCATTTTTTCCAACTGTTTGCCAATTGCACTTTTCAGCTGGCCCTTTTCTTATTTTTTTTTTTCATTTTTTTTGTTGCTTCTCGTTTCCAAATCATGGCCAGCTTCCAGGGTCTTTAATGGGCAAACGTTAGGTGGCTCCCTGAAGGCAAAATGATGTGCGTGTGTGTGTATGGTGTGTATGTGTGTGTTCGGGATGTTCGCTCAGCTGGGCCCACCCATCGTGTTAGAAAACTAGCTAGCTACACAATTTTGTTAGCCAACTATTTTGGTCATTTAAACATTTATATAATAGGCTTGAAATTTCCATTTAGCAGCCACAGAAACTGCCCTAAAATGTATTCCACAATGAAATGTTGGACTCATATCCTTGTATCCTGCCGTATCATTTGTTCCTATGCACCTGCAACAGACACTAATACATGTACGCACACATATACGCATTAAAAATTTAAAATACTTAGTTACACAATTTCCATGACTGAACCAAATTGAGTGTGTGTGTGTGTGTGTGTGTGTGTGTGTGTAATTTGTGTTTGTGTGTGTGTGTGTGGTGTGAGAAAACTTGGGATTATTCTGCATGGAAACAAGCAAATAAAGTGAGAAATAAATGTACTCGGAAAGGATATATTTCAGTAGTAATAATCCTAAATCCAAAAAAAATTCTTTTTAAAAACAAAATGAGAAAAGGAGAACAAAAGATCAGCCCGAAATTCTTTTATTAAAGTTATCAAGAAAGGTACAAAGAATTTTTACGTGTAAAAGTTCAAAATATAATCAATCATAACACCAGAAATTTCTGTGAACTATTTGCCTACACCTTTGTCCTTTAAAACAATTTTCATATTCATCATGGCCAAAATTCAACTAAAGGCAAGTTAACGCTGCATGAGATTTGGTAAAGTTAAAGAGCCTCTTCTGTCCACTTAGCCCACAGCAGGAACCTAGAACTTATGTTGGCTCGAATCCACTTGAAACACAGAGGAGGCAGTTACACAATATACATTTAAGAGTTTTCTGGTTTGTATTCTTGATAAAGTAGAAATAGCCATTTTAAGTATTTGGTAAGTTTTGTACATTTCAATTTAGTTCTTATGGAACAGACAGAAATTTTTGGGTCTCAGTGTAGTGTAGGATCTGCATTAATTTCAAATGCTTTCCGTTCCAACTGACCAGGCCAACAGCTGGGCACGTAAACTCGACACGAATTTTAAATTAAAATACTTTGCACTTGCACTTGCGTTTTGTCTCTTTTTAAGGCGAAATTAGGTTTTGCGTTTGCATTCCGAAATGTTTTCAATGTTCTTCAAAATGGCGCAACTTTCATTATTAAAGTGCATTTCGGTTTCTTCTACTGTCCGGCAATGCCGCAAGGCCAAAAGCCACAGAGAAGCACTGGAGCAAGCTGGGGAGAAGCACAGACATAGTCGGAGAAACTCCCACGTCTCCTTTTTTGCCGTATTCGTTTTGCTTTTTTTGTTCATTTTTAATATGACTTCTTTGGCTCTCTGGGTCTGTGGCCCAACTTTACTCTAGGCGAAGCAAAGGACATGCCTTGCCTCCTGCAACATGGAGTCTGTGTGCGTGCCCCTGCAGAAAAGTTGCGGTTTAGTTGCACTTAAATTATTGCATCGAAAAGAAAGTCCTTGAGCAGGAGTAGCCATAGCCATAGCAAGAGCAGCATCTACGGCATGTTCCTTCCGTACTATTTTTCGATTCTTTTTTTTTTATACTTTTTTGATTTTTCGTTGGGGCAATTAAATAATTTGCGGTCAATGTGCTGGTAAGGGGGGAATAGAACTTTTTGCAAGCTTGAAGAAATAAATTAGCAGAGACTCAAAGTGAAGCTTACAAAATTCAACCCAATGACTATTTCATTTTCCCACTTTCAACCCTTCCAACCATTCATTGGCTATTCAGTCTACTCTTTTATGTTATTTGTGGCAATTGAAAAACGACAATTAGCCTGGCCTAAGGGGGTCAGTTTTTGGTATATCTGCAGATAGCACCGTTCATCTCGGAAAAGCCTACTTCCTGCTCGGTACACAAACGGCTGGCAATAAATCAATGACACTCACACAAAACCATCGGCCACACCAACTGGCCAGGCTAACAACAAATGCCAAAGGGGTTACATGTTTGTTTTATAGCTGGACTAACTTTGGTAACAAAGCAAACAGAATAACCATATAAACTGAAGACATTCAGATTTATTTTCATTAAATTGATATTGGGATATTGAAGTGGCTCAAGCATAAATTGATGTAGGTACATACATACATATAAATACTATAAATATGTACGTATATATTTTTGCAATATAAAGTTAAATGCAACAGAAAATAAACTGCAACATTTCTTTTTTTCTTTCATTTTTTAAAACATAAAGTCAAATAATTAATTTTTACTCAATCTTTGTATACGCTAAATCTTCAGACTATTTTATTTTTTGAAATTTTAATTGACTTAAAGTGCAGTAAATTACGAATTTTTTTAATATACGATGTATTTGTTTATTTCATGGTATATTATTTTTGTATTGTTATTATCAGCTTACCTCTTACCAGTTAAAGTTTAAGCTTATTTAGCTGACTTATAATATAACTGGTTTGAATCTTTTCGAGATGGTAAAAAAAAATAGATTATGATTTGTACATATTAAAATTACATTTCCCAACGCTAAACAATTCTACTCCTTCAGGTAAATTTATTTCAAATATCTATTTTGCACAGTGGCGTCCATATTGACAAAATCCAGCACTAGACAGCGCCACATCACGTATTTTATACGTAGCTCCAATACGTGACTGTTAGGTCTTACGTTGCTCCAAAATGTCACTGTAAATTAACAGTGCTTCAAAATGTGCTCTTTTATATAGCAGCACTGTTTGGCGGGTGTTTTTAAACACAGCTTGACTTTCTTCTTTATGTCACAAATTAACTTCATAAGTATTTATCAGAATTAGATATTTCCCATTCTCTCCTTATTCTTCGGCAAGGACATTATATAGGAATCATAGAAATTGAGTAGAGGCCATCAATAACCAGCCAAATTGTTTTTCTTTTCAATAAGCACTTGTTTGAACTTTGGTTTGACCACCCAATATTCCTCTTATTTAATTTGTAAAAATGTTGATTTACTTTTTTTTTGGTTTATTGTTCACCCACATAATAATTTGTTTATGCAAATTAGAAAATTATAATTAATTTTACATTTACAATTATTTACTTGACTTATGAAGATCATCATTTATCCCATATACTCGATATTTTTTCTTTTTGCAATAGTGAGCGAAGACTCTGCAATATTTACAAAATTATTGCATAGTATATACATAAACATAAGTACATAAGTAACTAGTCATGTATTTAAATATATATATGTATATCGCGTGATTATTAATAGTCTATAAGTACGTGTATGCATGTATTTATATATTAATGTATGTGCAATTATATTAAGTTAGTTCTGGTTTCTTTTGTATGAACAATTTATAGCCTAAAACTTAAAACTAGAATTTGTATTTTGCATTTGTTAACAATGAATTATTTTTCATCTGCGTCATGAAAAATCGAAAGCCAAGAAAATAAGAAAGATAACTTTAATAAATAAGAGTAAGAATTTTTTAACCATTATTAGTATAATTCATTTTCCTTTTCTGGTAATTTTGTGTGTGTGGTGTTTTTTCTTTTTTTTGTGGCTCAGCCACATATTACATTTGGGAACTGTGAACTCAGAGAGCGACGCATAATATGAATTATACAATATTAAATAAACTCGATAGATTAATAACATTGCAACAACAATTTGTTTGAGTTTTAGAAACAACAACAACAGGCAATCGCTGCTAATGCACAAAATCGTTGGGTATATAATGTTGCGGCTCCACAATTACGCTGGTATAATGGGGCGTGGCAGCAACAGCAGCAGCAGCTGCTGCAGCATTAACACTCTTAAAACTTTCTGCAAAATCGCTTACAACCCGTTGCTGTTGTTGTTGTTGCTGCTGTTGTTGTTGCTGTTGCTGTTGCTGCTGCTGCTGTTGCTGATGGGGCATGGCATATTGTTGATGTTGATATTGCTGTTGCTGCTGCTGCTGTTGTAAATGTTGCTGCTCCATAAGATGTTGCTGCTGGTGTTGCTGTTGCGAACTGTTATCCGAGAAATAGCTCATCTCGAAATTATGACTCAAATCGCTATAAGTTGTCTGCGATGGCGATGTGCCATTCACTATCGATGCATTGCCTGTGGACAATTGCCGTTCGCTTTCCGAACTACTCGAACAACTGTTTGAATTCGCTGAGAATGGGCGTATCATGGATGTGGCCACATCCACTGTGGCATCATAATCATAATAATAATGATTATTATTGTTATTGTAATAAAGCGATCCAGTTGTTGTATCCGGATATTGCATTTCCGTGGAATAAACACCAGATGATGAGGCAGAGGCAGTGGAACCACCGCCAGCACTTGATGCTGTACCACCACCCACACTGCTACTTGAACTGACCACCAAATCATTAAGTGGCGGATAAAGCTGTGTATAGCTGAGGCTATCGTGTTCCATGTTGGATCCTTGCTGATGCTGCTGTTGTTGTTGTTGCTGCTGCTGCTGTTGCTGTTGCAATTGATGATGATGCCACACACCATTATTATTGGTGTTGTTTGCATTCGCTGGCACCGGAGTAACTGCATTTGGTGGATGAGGTTGTGGCACTGAAAGCGTTGGCATTTCTGGCTCAAAATATGGATCCAATTTTGGACTCGCACTCAAAGCCAAACTGACCGGCGTACTTGAAGCTGGCTGTCCAACAGCAGATACTCCAGCACATGATGCTGCTGCCGCTGCCGCCGCCGCTGCTGCTTGGGCAGCCGGTGAGATGGGTTCACGTTTAACCACACCAGTCTGAATTTCGTTCAGGATCAAGTCTTTAACCTCTCGTTCGCTGAGCACATAGTTAACGCTCACAATAAAAACTTCACGCGAAGAGCGAGAATTGTGCACCAATGTGGCATATGATTGCACCCAAACCCAGCCGCCACCTTTGGTAAGGAAGCGATAATATTTGGTGGTAACTTGTCCTTTGTACAGCACTAAAAGAGAGAAGAGTGTTTGGTGTTAGTAAGGCTTAACCATGCACAAGGTCGGTTTGTTTTCTTACGGATTTGATGGGAGCAACGCATGGCCATTATATCGGCGGCATGGATATACTGATACAGTGTCTTCTCGATAAGGTCCTGTGGCTCGTACCCGGTTAGCTGCGATACGCTGCAAGTAAATAAACAAATTGACGGTTCAAGTTTCGCTTATTTACACAATGAATCCGCATTGCCGTTGTGTGTTCTCTTGTCTTTTTTTTTTTTTTTTGTTTTTTTGGGCTGGTTTACTTTTGTCAACTCCAATTCAATTATATGGAAACAGCGAAAGAGCCCAGAATGGACTTGGGCCAGGGCTACGGTTAGGGGCTAGGGGTGGTTTTCTGTCATATTGGGGTTGTTCCGGCGGCACCACAATATGCCGCATAAAAAAGAGGGCAAGAATGAGACAACAATATGATGTTGCTGTCGCGTCGTGGCAACATCATGAGGGTAATTGAGTGACAATAATGTCAGACAAAGTGGGCTGGTTTGCTGGTTGATGGACTGGGAGGCACTTACACATACTATACAATCCCCCCCATTCACACACACACACACACACACACACACACACACACACACGGACACACGCATACAAAAGCAAAATCATGGGCTCAAGAGGGAAATGATTTGTTTTCCTTTCTTTTCTTCTTTTCTGTTCTTTCCATTGTCTTTTCTTTGTTTTTTTTTTTATCATTCTTGGCCAACATCATGTTTTTCTTTTTTTTAGGGGGGGGAAGGTTACAGAATATATTTTTTACCATTTTTGTTTTTAGAGAGAGTGGCAAATGAAACATCCCGTTTAAATATTTGTTTAGTGTTAAATGTACAGACAAAAAATAAAGGGAAAAAAATACAAGTTGATACTTGAAAGCCCTAACCAAAAATATATAGTAGATATATATCCATAGTTAAGTTTAGACCCCTTAAAAAAAGTGACCAACGATGACATCAATATGACAAAAGAAACAGAAAAGATTTGCTATTTGGGAAAAATAAAATATAAGAATAATGCCATTTTGTGGTTTTATCGAAATTAAGTAACTGATTTATCAATGGGTTCATTTTTTAAAATCTTACATAAGAAAGGCAATTATTTATAAATTTATCATTCTTTTTTTCTCAATATTTGTCATACATTTTTAAAGTGATGACAGTTCTTTTTTTTAGTCGTTAAACTAAAAGACTTGTAGGATCAAATCAATTGATTTTCAAAACTAAAGCCACATAAACTAAGCCTACATTTTTACTACCTATTTAAACAGATTCTGTTGTTTTTATTTGTACATAATTAAATCGTTTTAAGTCACTTACCGTGCATCGAAAAATATCAATTTCATATCCAATTTGGCCCGAAACATAAACATATTCTGATGCAGTTTTATTTCCGTAATGGCAGACGATGGCAGCGAATGTCCGACAGCCACAAGACCAAGATTTTGTATTAAACTACCTTGGCCATCACCACAGTCGGGATAAATGCGAGCCTTCAAATAGCCAGAGCAGTGTATTACCTGTTTGATTAGAAAAATTGAACAAGATTAAATTTAATTTGTTAGATAAAAAAAAAA
Source organism: Drosophila emarginata (assembly GCA_037075365.1). NCBI lineage: Eukaryota > Metazoa > Arthropoda > Insecta > Diptera > Drosophilidae > Drosophila > Drosophila emarginata. The sequence continues at coordinate 8,495,838 of JBAMCD010000221.1, forward strand.
AAGGGAATGCAATGGGTACTTACCTTAAAACCAGATGTGGTTAGACCAGCATTTCTTTTGGCCAATACACATTTCATGCGCAGGAAGAAGGTCTTCTCGATTTCAATGGTATGAGAGCCACGATCATGGCCATAGGCAGACGGATGCTGTACACCATTTGGACTACCAATGGGCGTGTGTGTTTGGGCGAGCTGTAGGGAGTTGATAAAGGCAGCCTGTGGCATGAGTATAAATTGTGGAATAATAGGGAAAATCAAAATTAAAAAAAAAAAAACACAACCAACACACAAAAAGATGAATACAAAGAGAAAGAGAGAGAGAGAGCGAGATCGAGAGATGGAGAAAAAGAGAGATAGAGCCAGACATTTGAGCAAACTTTATGCCAAAGTCGAGAATTAATTTTTCTACTCACTGGATGCTGATGCATATGCGGATGCAGCGATAATATGGCATTCATCTCATCCTGATCGTAACTGTGTATATACTCGAATATGGAATTGCCAGTCAGTTCCACCTGCAAAGACCGTAAATAACAACAACAGGACCAACAAATTAGAACCAAAGTGCCAATTAGTGTTCGGCAATGCAAATTTTGCAACCATTTGCCTTTTGATGCGAACGCCAACACTTCATCGTAGCCCCCTTCTGCCCATCTTAACTTGCAAATGCAAGTGGCCAAGACACAAAAGGACATCGTCAGAGTTGTCGCCAATTTATGCGCATAAATCAGAAAATTTCAAAAGAGAGAGAGGGAGAAAGAGAGAGAGAAAGAGCTAGAGAAAGACACCCACCTGACTAAGGCCCAAGTGCACTGAGGCAGTCTCTGAAATGTACATGATTTTACCATCGGGTGCCACCACAAAAATGAAGCCGTCCAACGTTTGCAACAAATGTGAGCCCAATTCTTTGATGGTTGCGCCTCGCTGCATGGCCGGTGAGGAGCCCCATGCTTCGCCGAGTCCTGTTAATGAAATTCAAGTACATTTAGTCAAAAACATATATATAAAATTTTATTTGTCATTTATTTTCTACAGCCGTTTTTTATTTCTCTTTTTTTTTACATTAATCTTGTTTCAAAAATTTTTCTGTATATGAAGAAAAATTCTATTCATTAGAAATGAAAGCGTTAAATTGGGCTCGTAAACGCTTAATTTAATTTAGTCTTTGAATTTGTTATGGAAACTAATTAAACTTGTGATAGCTCTATTTATTTATTAACTATTATTAACTTTTTATAAAAGTTAATAGTTTTTAAATTTTTTTATAAAAAACATTGAAAACTGAGAAGACTTTGGAAACGAATTTAAAAGTTGACTTTAAGTTGTCCTTATTAAACGAAAACTTGTTAAAATGTAATAAAAATTTAAATAAGCTTAAATAAAAATATACATCAACAATTTTAGATCTGTAATCTTTTTATATTGCATTTAAGAAATCTGCATTTTAAACAGAAGACAAATTGGCATAATTTTTAAAATCGTTAACCGAAAACTAAATTTAAATAAATCAAAATAAAAATGTGAATTATTTAAAGATTTGTGGGCGTTTGTTCGCATGGGCATTGTTTTGCAATTTCGCGAAAACAAATGAAAAATAAATCACAAGTTCAATTTGTTCCCAGTTAATAGTCAATATTTCTTAATTCGCAAAATTCACACAGGAATAGAATCTTTATAGTCCGTCGACCTATCAACTAAACAAGCATACAATGGCATCCCGATGAGTTGATCACAGACCAACAAAAAAGAAAATATAAAAAATATAAAAAAAAAGGACCAAAACCAAAAGACCGACAGGACGACACACGCCCTACTTGCTGCCACTGGTGACGTCTAAATATTATTCCCAATTAAAGTCATCAGCACTGTAGGTGGCCCATTCATAGCCCACCGTCGGTCCTTATCCCCATACCCAAGGACCAGCTATATACTTTGTTGTTGTTGTTGTTGTCGTTGCTTCTATTCTTTGTATATATACTTGTAGTTATATGTACTTCCTTGCCTTGTTGTTGTTTGTTGCCTATTATTAAAATAATTATTTCAATAAAGGCAGCAAAAGAAAAGCACAAAAAACGCCTGCCACAATGACAACGACACCAGGACACGACGAGTTCTATGCAACCCTCATTGTCAGCAGAAAATCTCAGCATATACTGGGAGACACACTCCCACACCCATATATATACATATATACACACAACCTTACCCACTCCCTGGGCCAGACCCAGGCCGCCCACTGACAACCCACTTCCAGTTTGAGTCCTCTCGTTGCTCGTTGCTTTTTGAGTGAAACAACAGCCAACAGCCATTGTGTTTGTGCCACCCCACACCACCGTACCACATCCCCCTCCATCTCCTCCTTAGCCTAGTTACCCGTTCCGCCCCCCGTTCGAGTCGACAGTTTTTGCCTCTCCTGTTTATTGTCTGACTCTTGTTGAGTGGTTTTCCCTGATTGTCGTGACAAACATATGCTTTAAAGTTGAATCTCCTCTCGCCTTTTAAACTTGAATCTTTTGTGAGTGTGTGTGTGTGTGTGTGTGTGTGTTGATGTTGTTTAAATGCTAGAAAATGGCAGGAACAAAGGAAAAATCATATATGTATGTCTATATATGTCCTGCTGTGTTTGGTAGTTGTTAATGAGCGTGTTGGTCGCGTGGCTGTCAAACATTCCACATCATTTGACATAGCCGCAAGAGAACTAACTGTAATTCACACGATTTATACCCCAATCTATAGCATCCCCAACCCCTCAGTAAGAAAGATGAAAAGCCAAGCCAAAAAAAAATTGCACGACAACAATTAATGAAGAAAAGTAAAACTTACCATCGGGAAACACTTGGCGCATTTTCAAATATGATGTGGTCAATCGTATGACGGAGGCCTTATCCAATTGGGATGTAATAGCCGCTGGCAATGGCAATAATTTGGCCAATTCACAGAATTCTGTATTTTCTTTTTCACGTCGCGTGCGTGCCGCATTTTTGCTTTTCTCCTTCATGGCACACGTTTTGGCAATATCTGCAATTACAACAAAAAAATAATAATAATAATCAAATATCGTTCAATAAGTTAGTAAGCTCAAATATATATATATATTTTTTTTAAATAATAATATAAAGGACACAAACCGTGCAATCGGCTTTCATAGCAATCCTTGCGCACTTTTCGTTGGTTCGTCATTTTTTTTATTTTTGTAGAGTTCTAATTTACGTATTTTTACTTTTTTTTACTTGTTAAATTTTCAAATTCTAAGTCATTTGCCGACGATCACCTGTCTGCAACTGAGCTCCGTGCGTTTGGGCAAAGGAGTTTTAACAGTTTTCCAACTACCTGATCTCACATAAAAATGGTAAGAAAGGAAACACAAACTGCCATTGGTCAGAGAGAGAGAATTTACCTGCCAAAAAGGACCAATTGACTTTTTGCAATCCTACAATAAGTGATTCCTATTGATACTTTGTGGCAAGCGGAAGGGACATCGTTTCGACTCCTTAAGTGTCAGTGTGTCAGTGTGTATGTGTATACATGTGTTGGCTAATTCCCCTACTCAACAGGTTGACTTTGTTAACCGCAGGAGTTTGACTTTTGTATATATAATAGGCAAATCAATGACCTAGCTGCAGTCACACAAATAAGCAACTCTATATATACATAAAGTATATATGTATGTATATGTATATAGATATAATGTGCCAGGATAATCCTGAATCACCTACATACCATCATTCCATTGATAAAATAGTTTCGAACGTGATTTTGGCGCTGTTTTGCCAAATCTATGCCATAGACTCCTGCTGACTTTTATTTTTTTGTGTTGCATTTTGGCCATTTACCTAGATATATATGTATATATATATATATACCTAGATTGGCAGTCAAAGAATTTGCACGTAATTACAAGTTTATTGACATAGGTCACGTAGTCCCAAATTTAGTATATAGAAAGATATACATATACATATATACATATACATATACATATATACATATGTATATGTATAGAGTTTGGCTAATGAATGAATTATTTATGACCGACCATCCGATTTGAAATTGGGACATTTATCAAAAGTAACCAAAAAAGTAAAAGATGAAACAAAAAAAAAATGGCAAACATATCCGCCGCATATCCGTTACGCTCACGAGGTACATTCACAGGAGCAACAGATTTGCTAAATGATCATAATCCTAAAGAGCATTGTCGCTAATCCGCTACTCAAATGTGACAACATGCGCGTCTGAAGTGCCGGCGAGGTCGTTCATTGTTGCAACGTAACACAAAGCAAAACTATGGTTAAACTGGCGCGACTTTTGCTATCATATATACATGTATACACACACACACATATACATATATATATATATGTAACTATCTCAGTTTGAGGCAGACTGCTTTCTGCCGGATATATTACAAAATGTTATCGAGCCCGAAAAACTAAGCACGCAGGATTGAAGGAGGGTGGAACGGAGGATGAGGATTTGTACCAAAATAATATAAGGAGTTATGCCATTTGTGTAAGTCGTTTGTGTATGTGTGGAAGGAGAGGATCACTAATGATTGTTTATTAGCTCTAAGTGGGTCAAAATGAATCAAGCTCAGCATATTGACAGAATTTCTATTGCATATACCAAAAATACCTATTTATTAGCATTATGAAACATTATTAAGTATGTATTAATAAAAAATAATCAAGCAGACTTGAAAACAATTCTATTTTAATTTTTAGCCTTTTAAAGGCTTTATTATCAATCAAAGATACCAAAAAAAATTTATCAAAAATATGTAGCAATTATAAAATAAATCATTCTAAATCCTTCAGACTTTTAAATAATTCTATATTAATTTTCAAAACATTCTTTTTAATAAACTTTGTAAATATAAAAGATTTTAAAAGTTTCTTATATCAGGAAATATTTAAAATTGAAAAAATCTTTGCCATGGTGATCTCCACCCAATGACTATGCAAATAAACCAAGAGTTATTTCCGTTCCGGCCGCAAGTAAAATCATTAACATATTCCAAGAAAGAATATTAAATAGAAAATAACCAACTCATGCTCGAACACATATAACTTGACCTTAATCTTGCCAAAGGCAAACAACAAACTAATACTAATAAAAAATAATAAAAAAAATGAGTTTAAAAATAAGCAAAGCAACACAAAACAATTCACACCGAACTTGAACTAGAAAATTTGATGTAGAAAAAGTATAGAAAGAGACATAAAGAAAGCGAGACAGATAGAGAGTTGGCAAAAAAGGACAGGTAAATACATATAAGAAAAAGCAGTTTCCCACGCTGCCAAAAAAAAAAAAGTTGAGAAGAAATAGTGTGAGCCATAAAGCAATTAACGGTACACTGTATAGTCGAACATGATGTCAATGCCTTTCGCTGAACATTGATGCTAATGTGGGTGTTGCGGCTACGGCGCTGCACTGCAGGCAATACGCTTCCGCAACCCATAGCCACAGGTATATATACAATATATATAGTACCTAGTATATACATCTATATGTATTACTGTCGATATGCTAAAAACCCGCTGACCAGTTCTCACGCTAAAAGGGAAATACCAGAACATCCAATTGATAACCAGTCGGGTGGAAAAAACCACCCAACACACATGTGTTGCCAGTTAGCCAGGAATATTTTTGCTCGTGTCGAGCGTGTTAAGTGTGAGAAAATTGCAGGTATTCCAAGCAAAATATTCCCACACAACCAAACGAAGAGTCCTGATGCTGCTGGTATCAGGTGAAATTGTAGTATGTACACATATGGAAAATTCAACATACGTTTTAAATGTGCGTAACATATGCCATTGTTATATATGGCCAGAATGTTCGATAAGGTAACCAACACAGAGCAGATCTGTTTGCTTCCTGCTCCTGCCAAAAAAAAAATATAAAAAAACGAAAGAACAAAAATTCAACAAATTGCTCTTCTCCTCCCCAGAGTTTGCTGCTTCATTCTCAGCTTACTCGGTTCTTGTTTTTTTTTTGTTTTTTGTCAACGCACATGAAGTTTTATCTTGGAACAACAGTCAACGGCGGATGTGGATGGGCAGCATCAGTTTCAGAATCAACATCAGCATCAGGAGCAACCCCCGCAGCAGCAGGAATGGGTCGCAAAAATTTTAATGCTCAGCTCGCGCTTAATTTTCGGATTATAACCCGTAAAACAAACAACAGCAGAATGTCCTTAGCCCTGCCTTTAGCGGCAACCATTCCCGTTGAACATTAACCCAATTTCAATATGCTTTTTGATTTGTTTGCCCGGCACTTTAACATTATCAAACAAAACTTTATGCATGCCATTGTGGCGGAGGGGGTGTGTGTGTGTGTGTGTGCGGGTCCCGGGGTGTGTGTAAGGGTGTCGGGCGTACGCTTTTAATTGCCAGCAATAACAAGTAACGACGGTCATAACAACAACAACAACAACAAGGCGTTTGCCATTGTTTTCTGGTCTGCCCAAATCCGCTAATTGCGAGCAGTTGTCATTGTTTTTGTTTTTCTTGTGCCATTTTGTTTGAAGGCATTTATGGCCCCCTAATGTATGCAAAGAATTGCCTATTGATTAACATAATGGTAGTTTATGTCGCTAAGATTAGGCCATTTTAATTTGAACAGTAGCGGAATATAAAAATTATCAAGCTTTTCTTAATTGAATTTGTCAGAATTTGTTTGATTTTCATTATAATTCATTTAAAAACATAAAATATGTTTTATATGTTTACTTATTATAGATACATTAATATTTATCAATTCTATTTTTTTATTATTATTTTTTTACACTTCCTTAGTTTTTTTCCAATTTTACTTTACCCTTTCCCCAATTATATATTTTTCTTTTATATATTTCGTTCTTTAGGAACGAGAAAGAGAGAATGAGGCAAGAGAATTATATTAACTAAGCTAATCATTGCTTAGGTGTGAATTGAAGTTGAAATAATAATTAATATTGCATTGATTCAAAAAAAATGAAGTTAAAGTTAAAAAAATTAAAGACCTAAAAATCATTTGATTTTTTAATAAAAATCATTTTTAAATACCATTAAAATTTATGGTTTTCCATTCCAAATCCAACATAAAGTCGATGAACAACAAAAAAAAACTTATTTACACATAAGATAAAATTAAATTGTATTTTATATTATTTACATTGGCTTTCACTTTTTTGTATAAAGCTTAAAAAAAATTGGTTCTCAATTTTTGTGATATATTATTTTGTAATCCTTTGATAAATTGAAATGGATGCGTAATCTAACAAACCACAAATGTGAATACAAAGCAAATACAACTAAATGCGCAATATATTTGCTAAATATGAACTCTACAAATTATTCACAACTATTCATGAATCATAAAAGTAAGTTGAAAACCAGAAAATGGTAAATACAAATCCCAATAAAATGGCAAATAAGGATCAATTCAAAGTGCCAATAAAATGAAAGCAAATAGAAAAACGAAAAAAAAAAACAAAGCTAACAAAAACTGTTATAAAACAAATACCAAACCGAACGACCAATAATCATAGTAATCATAATGTACCAACTTCATAATCATTATTTTCATTACAATATTTTCAAAAATAATTATGCATATATTTTATTTGTATTTGTTAAACAAATATATTGTACTATGTATATACTGCTACTGGTTCGGTACGATTCAGTTCGGTTCAATTGGCTACGTTTCACAGCTCCCACCAATGGTAACATGAAGAGAAAGTAGGGGGGGGGATGGGGAAAGGAAAGAGGACAAATGCAAACACATAGAGAAGAAGAGTAAGAGAAGGAGAGCAAATACGCAAAGCGATGAGGCGTTGAAAATGCGAAAGTAAACTTTCAAATGAAATAAAAATAATAATAAAATAACAACTACAACAATGCCAGAAGCAACATCAACACCAACAGCATCATCAATATGTATACCATCAAGAGCGAGCAACAAACAGCAGCAGCAGCCAACTATAAATACGGAAAATCTCGAAAATATCACGTAAAATCGATCAACAATACAAACTTGCAACCAAATGGCCGCTGGGCCGCATCGAAAACTCCATAGACCCGACCAACACCAAAAAAACAGGGGACCAGCCCCCGCCATGGCCGGCAAATCAAACAAGTCAAGCAACAATGGGCAACATCCAAGGGTCAAATCGATAACCATAATTTTATACCATGGCAATGTAAGTTCTTTTACGGTCTGACCTCACCTACACATACAAATATATACATATGTATATATATGTAGGTATAGATGAGATATGTACCTATGTATATATCCAAATACCTCCATTATCACCTTCTAGTACAAAGTTTGAGTACATTGGACTTGAATCTGGGCACCAAACTAGGAATCATACCCAATATCATTCCAAATGCCTTGTCTCATTGTTGTCATTGTTGGTTGTCGGTGTCAGTACGTGATTTTCACTATAAATTTGAATTTGATTTTCAATTTGCTCTAAAACGGCAGCAGGCACCAAAGACCAGCAAAACAGGAACAATACAACACATTCATGATGGACACTGAGTAAATAAACACGTGGAAACGGGTAAATAGTCGAGAGACTGTCTGCAACAATACAAAGTAAATATGCTACACATAGTAGATAAGTAAATATATGTACATATATATATAAACATACATTCTAACAAATATTGCAGATATCTAATAAAAATATATTTAGTATAAAATATTCATAAAAAAGTGAGTTTTGGATAATCATTTCTTTGACAATTGCTTCATATATTCCCTGATATTAATTCAAATCAATCATGTGGAAAATTTTATCATACCTTTAATAGCTAAACTTTATAATAAATAAATAAATAAATGTAGAGTTTGAACAACATGTTTTAAAGTTAATAATCATAATTAAATAATCACAAATTCAAGTACATATTATAATTTGAAAGCCTCTTCGAATAAATAAAGAATAAATAAATAAATAAAATTGAAGGTAATGGTAAAATTATAGCGCATTTTAAAATAAATATATTTACTTGCTTCTTAGATTGATCTTTGAATGGAAATTAAATCTGAAAAATTTAATATTCGGTTCAATTTATGCAATTTTGGTCAAAATTTATAAAAATCTTTGTTAAATTATTAAAAGTTTTAATGTAGATTCCTACCTACCAGGGAAACGATGAAATTAATGAAATTAAAAGAAATATATAAAACGAAATAATGCTGATTACTTTTAATACTTTCTGTATCATTTTCCTAACTATCAATGTCATTTGACATATGAAAGTCAATCTGTTACGTAGTCAATTTACATTTTATGATAGTGTCGAATAGTAAAAGTGCAGCAGCAAAAGACAACAAAAAAACAACAGCAGCAGCAACAACAACTGCAACAATAGCAAAATGCAACAACCTCTCCGCCTCAGCGGTCGCTTGGGCGTTGAAAAAAAATCAATACAAAGTCACGTTTTAGAGAAAATCACGTTTCATTAGATACCTATGCCATATATACCTTACACACATACACATACACACACTCACACACACACACATACAAATAGTATTCTTATAGTTAACCTCAGCACAGAACGCATTTAAATTCCATTGTTGCTACAATTTCATTTTATGTAAGCGAAAACTACAATTTCCGAAACGAGAAAAAAAAATATAAATTGTATCTACGTCATTGAATTATTCTCGAAACTCAAATGAAGGGAAAGGCGGCCATTTTTAATGTCTCTATTTACGTTATACATAGAATTTTATATGATTATATAGACTCTATATATATTGTATTGTATGTACATATGTATATAGGTTTTTATTTTTCCCCATAATGGCCGCTTACCTTGAAATTTACGACAATTTTCACTTAAGTATCAAGGTTGACATTTTGTATCTGTAAATAGCAGCAAACGCTTTAAATTTGTTCTCTTTCTTTGGGATGTTTAGGACAAATCAGGATGATTAACAAGCTGAATATATATGTACATGTGGATATATATATTTATAGTGCTCCCTCTTTTCAAATATATGAAATATCCTATTAAGTCCCTTTAAAACCAACAAAAATTATATGGCTTCCCATCTATACAACGTGTTGACAATTTAAAGATTTTCGGGTCTTAGTTAAGAGGGTTTATGGTTTGCCACCAACAATAGGTATATAGTGACAGCTGTATAGTGTAAGTGTCTACACCGATTTGAACCAATTTTCCTGTATATTGTTTTAAATATTTGCTGATACCGTTTCTTTTTTTTTGTTAGAGAAAGGTAGAAGGAATTTTGGGGTTCTAAACTCTTGACTGAGGTAACTTTTAATGTACAAACATTATTTGTTTTTTATCCAAGTAAAGTATATTGCTTCTTTTGAATAATTGTTCAAATAATATAATAATAATAGGCGTGAAATATTTCTTAGTATTTGAAGTAAGCTAAGAACTTTTCAGTTATCGTTTTTCTTTCATCATTAATAAGAATATATAAACTAAATTAAATACTTTCCCTAAATATTACCTACATATTAAAGCTGAAAATGATTTATAAAATATGAAAAGAATTACATATTAATAACTGATACATAATAAAATGAATCAGGATTTGAAATCAGTTTATTTTTAACTATTTAACACCTTTCAGAAGCTCGAAAAAATACATTACTGTTGTAAAAATATATGGTCAATATAAAATAAAAGCGTTGAATAAGTTAAGTTAAGTAATAACTCTTTCAATTGTTTTAAGAACAAGAAAGTAAATACGTATATTGAAGAATATACGTTTCTCTAAAAATAAATTTTCCTGTATAGTCATGTATATTTATATTTTAATCTACATTCCTTTAGAGTTGTAAAATGAATTTTGAGCATTTTAAGCAAATGGAAAAAGAAGAATGAATAAATACCTAGCCGTCTTTTTGCATACTTGAATATTGTCGCACTATCAAAGTCGACGTGTTCGTTTGAACAGGGCAACAAAATTACAGCATTAAGCGGATTTCCTCACTAGAAGTCAAACACGCACACTAACAAAAAAGATAAACATACGAACCCACATACACATATAGACAAAGACAAGCAAACAGCCCCAGACAAATCTCAGCCCCCGTATGTATGTATGTACATTCATCAAAAAATTTACGAGACAAAAGAATTTAAAAACATCAAATCCTAGACCAGACCTGAAATGCACACATACATACATATGTATATAAAAGACAACGAGCACAGGAAACACACAGCAACACACACACATTAACACATACAGGGATACCAACAAGCAAAAAGAAAATGGTTTCTTCGCTCAGGTAGCATTAGAAATATTGTAAGCACAGAAGCACTGTGGTTCATGGCAATAGAAAACTACATAGCTAAAACAAACTGCATTAAGCATTATTTTCCTGCATTTATGTTTATAAATTTAATATAAAATATATAAACTTTACATTCAAATGCGAGAAAAAATGAGAAATACATACATACATTCTAAGATGTTTCGCATACATTTAAAAGATATTTTAATATAAAATTCAAAAACAACTCTTTTCATAACATTTCGAATATAAAAATGACGTTTTAATAGTGTCATAATCTCTTTTATGTCAAAAAAGAAGAACTATTATATATTTTGCAAAAGATATAATATATAAGAATATATATCTTTATATATTTTATAGAAATTCTTTAAACTCTTGGCTTAAAGTGATAATCTTTTACTCTTATACAAATGTGGTTAGAACTCTATTTCTTGTAGAGTTTGTACCACAGTGCCCCGCAACATGGTTCATTCACCGACCATTGCAATACGGCTGCGCTGCTCCAGCTTCAGCTGTTGTTGAGTGTAAAGGCAAGAAAAATATTAACAACAAAAAAGAAAAACTGGTTCCCAAATACAACCAAACGCACACACACACACACACACTCACACAACCAAACGCCACCCTCTGGCAACAAAACAACAACAGTGAGCGTAAGCGAGAGCGGGAGAGTGCAGAGTATTACACAAATACAAGTGCGCAGGCAACAACATTTTCTCATTGGCTGTCTCGGCGCGCTTAATGCGCCTCACAAACACACAAATACACTCAGAGGCATACAAATATACAAAGCCAAAACGCGCGGCCTGGAACGGCAAACTGGAACTGAGCTGCTGCTGCTGCTGCTGCTGCTGTCGGTTGTTTGTGCATGTGTATGTGTCTTTGTGTGTGTTTGTATCGCGCCTGTCTACCGCCGCTCCGCCCACACACACAGGCGTATAATTGTTGTATGCGCTTGTGTGTGTGTGTATATGTATGTGTGCTTGTCTGGCAACGCCTTAATAATTGTTATTTGAGTTTCATTTTGTATTTTGTATGAGTATGTTTGCATGCGTGCGTGTGTGTGTGTGTGTGTGTTTGCGCCTTTTACACTCCATTAGCGAACATTTCGGGCAGTCGAGTTATTTAGCTTTCTCTTTCAGCCCTTTTAACGGTCTGGCAATGATGTTTTTCCAATTTTGCTCGTCCTTTTTTTTTATTTTTAAAGGCATGTCCATTCCTACTCGCTCACACCCACTTAAACGTACACATACACAAACACATTGACACTCACACATAGGCAGAGAAAGCTCTTCCGTTTGTCAAAATTCAATGTCAGCTCTGTGGATTTGTGTGAGTGTATTTACATACGTCGCCATTTTTGTTATACGAAATGCAAATCCTTAACAACCCATTAAAATTTTATTTTCATTTTTATAGCGGTGACTCGTAAAAATATAAATAAAAAAATCTCTTTTATTTGCTTCCCTTTTAATGAATATTTTTTACGTTAAGTAAATGGGTTAATAAATACTAACTAAAAAAAATTCATGCAAAACAAAAAACGTAATAAATTCTTAAAAATTATCTGAAGGAAATCAGCAAATATTTATTTTTGCAAGCAAAATAAATAAAGTTTTATAGTCGTTCTTTTGAGTTTTAATTAAACGGTCAGAACGGAAAATATTTAAAACGATTTAAATCAAAGTCAAAATAAAGGAAATATACTTTTGTTTCCAAAAGGTTTTAAATTTTAAATTAGTTTTTAATGCCAAATGTATAAAACTATACAACTATTTCAAAATTTGATTACGTTTATATGAGATAATGATCGAGAAATATGTTAATATTTTAAAAACATTTCTGACTAATAAAAGTTGCATTATAATTGTTAAAAAATGTTGTACAAACACTTTTAATTCATATTTTATATATGTAGTTCTCTCGTACTATCACTTATTAAATTGTGTAGATAGATCCAAAAGATCCACCTTATTTTTCACAATATATATTTCAAATGTCTCTTTGTTGAGAATATAGTTTACTTGATTTTCCATTTAAATCTTTATCCTCTTTTATCGTTTTTGGTATTTGCCTTTGCCACATTTTACAAATGAAAATGTAATTCAATATTTTCAGACACAATTCAAAATTCACTTTGCCACAAGAACACCAGCAACACCAACACAAAATCAACGACCACAAAACGTGGCCGTTAGACCAATCTTTCCCCGTTGGTAACCTCACCACCGCCCGCTCGCTCTATATTCCTACTCTTCCATTGCCGCCTGTTTGTCGGGGGCAGACAAAACAAATCATTTTGGGGGCTACCGTATGCAAACAGTATGAAAAAAGGAACAACGAAAAAAAAAACACAAAAAAAACAAAAAAAATTATAAACGAAAACGAAAACCAAGAATCCCGAGACACTGTAAAAACAAACAGAGACTGGACAATGCAGTGCAGCTGCAAGTAGTTGGGGCTACTGTATAAATTTTCGTGTTCACTGACGTCGATTAATGATTACTTTTTGGATCCATCTCATATGCAAGTTGTTGTTGTTGTTGCTGGTATTGTTGTTGCTGCTGCTATTGATGTTGTTATTGTTGTTGTTGTTGTTACTGCTTGAATTTCTTGATGCTGCATCGAAGATGAAAAGTTGCAATTACGTCCGCGAAAAAATTATAAATTATGCCCACATAAAACTCGCACAACGACAACAACTACGGCGACAACGTTGCTTGATCGGTCACTGGTTGCACTGCGGGCCCCCAACACCGACTCGATTCTAAAGCTGACCGCAACTAAATTGCTGTCGACGTTGCTGCTGCTCTGCCTCTGATACTAGCTCCAACTCATGGCTCTGGCACTGGGTTCGGTCTCTGCTATAGTTCGGCTTTGTTTTACTTTTAATTTGATTGGCTTGAAATTTGGTTGCTTTAGCTCTATTGTAGTTGTTTCGGTTGCAGTTGCTTTGCTTGCTGTTGACTACATTTCCAATGTCGCCTTCGTTGCGGACAATGTCATATGTGTTAATGCCAGCCGGCCATGACTTGTGCAGCGTTGGCATAAAATTTGCATTTGCATTTCACTGAAATGGCCGCTTTCTTCGACTTTCTTCGCGGACATTGCTGACCCATGCAGAAACAGAAGGCAACGCCGCTGCCAGTTGACCCCTGAATCAGAGCTACAATTCTCCACAAACACACACACACACACACATATGTATGTGTATACAACAGTGAATACATACATACATACACCTATATAAATAACAATGCTTTGATCAGCAATTTTCGTAAACCGTTTATCTAAATACACTTGCTTAAGAGGTTTATTCATTTTGGCTAGAATTTTGCACTGATAACCATAAATGATATAAATTTTAAATATATTTTAATATCCTATATATTTTACTATATACTGCAGATTTTATTAAAAGAAATTAAAGTCCATCTTCAGGTAATGCCCAATCTTGGATTAAAATATAAAAAGGATATCTTATGAAATTGGATTAAAAAATATAGAAATTGAATGCAAATTATGATATGCAAAGGATCGCAAGAAAACTAGTTTATAAAATCAATTATTCTTAAAAAAACATATAAATATAAAAACATATACATATATATAATGCTTTGAATCATTAACTTGTTATAGCCAAATTGATTGTTATAATAAAAACAAAAATTGTAAAAATTTTTCATCGACGGGAAAAATATATGTTTGTAAAATTATTTTAACTAAACTTGTTTATTAATCAGCTTAATAATAACTGGTAATTGATTGGATTGGAATCAAAATATATTACTTCTATATCATAGATCGTCTCTTTTTAAGAGTATAGACATAACGGTTCAAATTGAAGTTAGTTTAAACCTTTTGCCTTTGCTTTATTTTTAGGCAGTTGACACACTTTGGACTGCTGTTTTACGCGATTCATTCATTCATCGATCGGACTTATGGCCGATCACGCTTTTGGCATCTTTTGTCACTTGCCACTGTCGATGGTTGGTGGCACGTGTTGCCGATATGTTACAATAATATCGCCTCTTTTTTCACCAGCTGCTCTGTCTCTTACAATGTTTTGGCTCGGTTTCTTTTTTTTATTTGTCTTGCTCTCTTTTTTCCCCATTTGTTTTTGTTTGTACTTCTTTCTTCTTCGTTTATTTTGTCATATTTTTCTTTTTGTAGTCGATGAGCTAATCGCATATGACGTTCATACATTTTCTTGCACGCGCTGCAAAAATGTTGCCCCTCAGCTGTGTATTTAATGTTGCTGGTGTCGCTGCTGCTGCCGCTGCTGTTGCTGGTGTAATTGCTAGTTCCATAGATGCAATTGCTGTTGTTCTTGTAATCACCGTATAACGTGCAAAAATTTGAAATATTCTTTATTTAGACTCAGCAACAGATTATAGAAAACAGCAGCCATGATATGTGGTATATACATATATATATATTTATATATACATAAGTATCTGCATTGAAAAGTGTGAATCACATAACTTGGCGCCATTCACTAAATAATTATAGATAACAGCATTCACAAGTTTATATTTTATTTATGTTTTTACTTAATTTTATTTATTTTATTAGATAAGAGTTTCTTATTCTTGTTCTTGCTTATAATCATATTTTTTAAAAGAGTTCTTGTTACTTAATCTTTTTCTCTTTTAATATAAATTAAAATTGATACACTTTTCTTTAGCAAAAAAGTCAACATTTTAATCTCCGATAAGGCAGATTTAAGCAATCAATGATCAGATTGATCCAATAAAAGTATACATATAATTAAATAAAACATATTGGGAAACTTAAGACAGACAACCAGCGTTTGCTCTATTATTTTCTTTGAATCAGCTAAAAGAAAAACTCTTTTATTTGGACAACTTTCCCATGCGTACCTATTGTAAAAATCAAGATCTTAATATCTATGACAGACATCTAAGGACATTCGATCATAAAATATGCACACATCATATTGGACACAAAGAATCCCATATTTTCCTCTCAAAAAATCTCGAACCCTTTTTCTTAAACGTAAATAACAAATAAAAAGAGGAGAAAAAAAATCAAACTTACAAGTTTCAAACGCCAAAGATATAGATATAAGAATATGAAACGTAGATGCGGGCGCTGTTATCCGATAGCAGAATGCCAGGACCAGGACGAAAGCGAACACACACACACACACAGACACAAAGGACAACAGTCAGGAGCTGTGTTATGTTATTGCTCACTTTTGGAAACAAAGTTGCGGCTTGTTGAGATCGAACAAATTCGATATTGAAGATTTGAACGGGGTACGTGATCCAAACAATGGACACAGGACCAGCCAAGGACAGCTCAGAAAAGAAGCAAAAAAACTAAGGAAAACAAAGTTCTAAATGTGTGCCACACGGTGATGAGTGTAAAAGATTCGTGCTACCGCATAAATTAACTTACATATAAATAGTTGTTAATATGTATAAAGTAATAGTAAAATATTGAAAATGAAATAAGAATTGTGTATTGAAAGTAACCATAAAATTGGTTTATAAATAGTTCAAGTAGTACTCCAGCTGCATTTCATGCTTGACTGACCCGTGGCCCCGTTTGCCACTCAATTTACACGGAAGCTGATGTTTTTCCACAACCGGAAAACCCCTCTGATGATCCGGACTTACATAAATGGGGTAGCAGAGCTCTGTAAACCAATTGGATTTGTGGCAGACATAGTGGCGGCGGCAGTTGGACAATAACCTAGGTTACTTAAAGGAGACAGTGTTGGAGTGACGGAGTGTGTGAGTTGCAGACGAAGACGGCTGTGCGGCTCAATTACATTGGCGATTGAGCATGAAATTGTGATGCCTGATTTGATTTCACGTGACAGGGCGACACAGATACATAAATACATACATACATATATAATGCATAAATATGTATATATGTACATACAGACAGAGAAGTATTATTTACCCCAAACCCCTTTCAATCCTACAACATCCTCTTGAACGTCTCGTGGCTTGTTTTCAAATTGGACACAGCCGCTAATTTGCTTGGCGCGCGACACCTTCGTCGTCGTCATGGTCACTTCTTTCCGCTGGCCAACACACATTCTTACTATATGAATATACAAATATACATATATATCTATATATGTATGTATATGTAAATATATCCAAAGCCCAACATTTGTTTTGCCTTGGTCGGCACTCTCTTTTTGCCTTCCTGGAAGTATTATAGTAAATTTCTCGCATATCTTCGACATCGTCGCGTTGTTGTCGCGTTTCGGTTTCCTTCTCCTTTCTTGCCAGATTATTAGTTATTATTATTTTTGTTCGGTTTTGCTTTTCTTGCCATTGTCATAAATGCAAATTAGCTATGCGCAATTTGCATATTCTACATTAAACTTGGAATATTTCCATCGTATATAGGATTTATGTATATTCGGTATTTTCAAGTCGAAATCTCGTCTTAAAACACTTAAAACATACTGCAAAGCAGAGGCTTGGTTTTTTAATTGTTGCTCCTACAACTTTCTCTCATTTGAATGCTTGTCTAATTATATTTGGAAATTAAATATGAAAATAAAAAGTTACCTATAAATCGGTAAATATT
Organism: Drosophila emarginata; assembly: GCA_037075365.1. Classification (NCBI taxonomy): domain Eukaryota; kingdom Metazoa; phylum Arthropoda; class Insecta; order Diptera; family Drosophilidae; genus Drosophila; species Drosophila emarginata. The sequence goes on from JBAMCD010000221.1 coordinate 8,513,700, forward strand.
TAAACGAATTTAAATATGTTCAATAAGCAGAAGACAAAAATTATATTACAATAAATCAGTAGCTATCATTGAAATATCGTTTATTTAGTATGTATATTATTTTATATAAGTATTAATATACATACATATATACATATATATAAATTTATATATATTAAAATTGTTTATTGATCGTAATTGTTGCAGCTACAAATTTCTATATCAAAACCGATTTTTTGTTAAAAAAAAACATTATGTAAATATTGATATTTCCTCAAAGTTCAAAGTAAAATATAGTAAATAAAATTTAAGCAATAAAGAATGCAAATCTAAAACCTTATTTTATCACACAAAATCCTTTTCGTTTCTGTTACGATAAAAGTCGATTTTCAAGAATTGTTTTTAATAATGAACAAAGAACTAATAATTTAATCAGTATTACCTATTTTACACTTTTCTTTTATCAGTTCATCAGACAATTTTCTGCACTAACCTTTTAAACTGATAATATCAGCGAGGTTTTAGAATCTTGTTTAATCTACGATTCTCCAAGGACACAAATTATATGGTTTTTATATTTTACTAAATTTGTTGTCTTTTAACTTTCTAGACTACAAGATTTAACTTATAATTAAATTATAAGGTAATAGCATTAAAGTAATGCTCAAATTAGTTTTATTTTGAATACTAAATCTTTTAAGTCTGTAACTTAATTGAACATTTGAATTCCTATACAATGTTCTGTTGTCATGTAATCACAGAGCATATAATTAATATTATTATATACGATATTTAAAATTTTAAGGGATATTTCATTTCGATGATTTCTTTTGAAAAATCAGCCTTATGACCAACATGGATCGCTGTGGACTGATGTTTTTTTGTTTTTTAATTTTTTTGTTTAAGTGCAATTCGATTTGCTGCTTTTCCCTTTTTTCATTAATATTAAATGTTTGACTGTTTCTCGTTGTTTTTTTTTCTTTCTTTTCTTTTAATATTTGCATTTGGCAGTCGGGCGTTACAGTTTATGGGTTTTTTTCGGGGTTAGGGCAATGGTTTTATTTTGTTTTATTGTTGTTGGCTTTTTATTATTAGTGTTGCTAAACAATAATTTCTGATTCTTCATCGTTAACGGCGCAAAAGCAGCCGTTGTTGCCTGGTTGCTGAAGAGTCGTATTACAGAATGGGGACTCCGAGCGGGTTGGAGAATGAGACTGAGAATGAGACTGAGACTGAGAGACGAGGACTTTGACGGTGACATGCCCTCGATGACGTTGACGATACTTAAGGTTTCATATTCTTTGTTTGCCATACACATGTTTTTTTTTTCAAATGCTTTTTTCAGCGCCTACAACTATTCGCATTAAATTTCATACTTGTTCTTTGTTCATTGTTCAATGGGTATTTTTCTTTTTTTTACTTTACTATTGCAAGTGTTGCCTGTTTCGGTGGAAGGTCGGCGATCGGATAGTATGGTGAAGGGTTCATGTGCCTGCTATGACTCATCTTGCATAATAATAGACCATCAGAAGAAGAGGGATCTTGGTTTATTTGCATATTCCTTGGCTATGGTATGGGACTCACCTCTTGCAGCTATCCGTTTTGCCGCTGGTATTTTTGTAAAATGGCCGCCGTCGATAATCCACTGAGGCAAAGCTCTACCACTCCCGGCGAGCTTCGGGTCCGAGCAACAAAATTATAAATAACCGGCCAAAAGAATGTTAATTATTGTTAGCACATTTTTTTTTTTGTTTTTTATTTTTGCCAACAATTTGTTGTAATTGAAATGTGTTGCGGCCGAGCGAGTTTTATGCGAAATGCTTGTTAATGACCCCTTCTTAAATGATTTTGCAGTAGTTTTTTTTTTCTTTCTTTGTATTGTTTTAGTTTTGGAGCACTTAAACAATGGTTAACATATTTTGTTAATTTAAGTTGTTAATATTTAAAGTGCAAAATCACTGCACGACAATTAAGACAGAGTGAGACACTGACACAGACGGAACTCCGATGATATGGATGTGGACGCGCAGCTGAACTTGCGAGCAGGCGGCGAACGAATGAGTGACTACGACAAAAACTCAAATGGACCCGAAACTGAGACAGAGATTTGGACGGAGCTGCAGTAACTGCTGGGGATAGCGGCGGCAGCAGAAGCAGAGGCAGCGCAGGCAATGAGATTGAGGCTGCCAAGTGGTGTGGAGGCACATCGAGTGCGCACACGCTTACACATACATCTCACTCACACTTACAGACACACACACACACATCCACAAACACATACATACACTTTGGCAGGGAACTTTTTTGGTGGTGGCTGAACGTGCAACATATATTCCATTTTCATTCCAGTGGCTTTCCTGTGTGTCAGTGCTCGTGTACGTATGTGTATGTGTGGTTGTGTTCGTGTATTAATGAATGAAAACGCCAATGCCACCAGACTGCCCCTCCCCCGTTAAATAAGTTGTCAATATACACCAACAATACATACATATATACAAACAAACTACATCCATCTCACGTTTGTTGCAAGCACGTGAGCACGCGCGGATCACCATATATGCATGTATATGTAGGGACACGTGTACATACACACATACGTGCCTTTCCAACTAAGAATATAGCGCTACGCATGAGCAATGAACAAAAAAAAGGATACCATGGAAAGAAACCTGTAAAGATCATGTCTATATATATAGATATAGTAATATGAATGAAACTTCTGAGTAAGTTATAAATCAGAATTTGCTACAAATATGAACCAAGAACATGCCAATAAAGTTCATTTTTATTTTATTTAATTTATTCAAATTTAGAATAGATTTTTCTTAACTCAATTTTTATTCGTGATCATATTCATTAATGAAGCATACTTTGTGGCGCACATGTATACGTAAATATGTATACACACATATTTTCAATCGAATAACGGTATTCATATAGTCCAATCCTGTGCTTGTATTTATACAGTCCGCCTTCGCATTTGTTACAATATACGACGATATTTTCTTTCCAAAACTGGCTGTATTATATAGGCAAACGAATTGATTCTGCAAAACACTTTTTAGATTATTGTACATAATTATAAATAATTATTAACCTTTTTTTAAATTCGAAGTATTATTCGCTAAAAACAATTTTTTATTTTGAGAAAGAAATAGAAACCAAACAATGTAAAATTCCTATTAAATAATGCTGAAAAATAAATCTAGTGATTTATTATTACTCATCCCTGTCCCAATTTCAAATGCATTCCATATAACAGAATTGATTGAAAGTTTAAAATGTTTATTCAAATAATGCATGACTGTGGCGCAACTTTTAAAGGGCGCATATAAACCATATAATATTTGCTATATATATTCAATGTCCATTGAGAGCAGACAAAAAATAAAGAAATACATAAACGAGTGGATCGGGAGAAGAAAAACAGTGAATACTTGTCGAACGAGTTTCTTTTTTGTTACAGGATTACACAGGGGATACATGGTATCGAAGTTTTAGTCTATACTCAAACATTTTGTGTGTTTATCGGTTTTCGTTTTATATACTTATATACAACAAAAAATAAAGCAACAAACAAAATCATTTTAATGCATTCGCGTCAAATCCTCAACAATTTTAATGACATCCTCCACATCTGCACTCTTTCTTTCGCCATAAAGTGTAAGCTGTAAATGACATAAATATTTATATAAAAATTATATATACATTTAATATAAATGATTGATACTGACCTCCAATCCCGCGACAGTATCTCGCATTTTATGGCGACTTAAGTCCAAAAAGCTTTCAATTAGATCGCCATCAATGAAACCTTCACTGGGCTCCACTTTGGTATTAATTTGAAAATTGCGATAATAGGTATGTTCGATTTTGCCCACCGATTTAATAATCTTTTTCAAACGCTCCTCCAAGCCATGCAAAAAGTCATAAAAGTCCTGCGGTATTTGAGTAACAATGCCAATAGCACCATTGCATGTGCCATATAGAACACAGCCGTTAATGGGCGTGGTGCGTTCTCCTACATTCTGCATAACCAATGATCCATGCCGGAATACGTTGACCGTGTCACCCAAATGAAATCGTGCCAACTCTGGCAGTAATTGCCGCTCTTCATCTGTGGTGGCAGCACTAATAAAACAAAGATTAATGTTAGAAATTGGGACTGACAACATGGAATAGACAAACTCACCTGTCCTTTTGGCAAACAAATAAATTGCCATTCGTCTCAGAGCCCAGGAAGGTATCATCATCAAGTATCTCAACGGCACGCATCCATTTGGGCTCACAATCTCTCGCTATCTCCACAAAGATGCCCTCCATTTGTTTATGCTGCAAAAGCGTTATAGAACGCATTAGATCGCCAACCAAAATGAAATCGCCTTTGGCCTTCAAATATAATGCAGCAATCATATTCTGTATGTTGCACTCCATGCGCAACTCCTTCTCGTTAGTCCATTCGTAAAGTCTAACAAAGCTACCAATTCCAGCTAGAACTTTACCATTGAACTCAACAAGAGCATAACAAGTACCATCCACTTTGGTCTCCGCCACCTGGGTGAGCTTGTTATCATGGTAGTGAAAGATAATGATCCGTCCAACTTTTGGTTCAGGTTCATCGGGTATTACCAATGAAGTGGCAACCACATAGTAAGTATTTGGATCATCGCCCAGTTTAGCTGACATTAAGGACGATATATTTTCGGGAGATACAAACTGATGAGCATGCAACACCTCGAAAGTATTCTGGTCAATCACCAGTAAATTGTGTACATCGATTTCTTGTCCAACTTCTGCATTAGCTGCTGTGGCGTTACCACCACCTGGTTTGGGCAAAATATTCGAGCTACATGTGATATTCTGGGCTTGAGTTGAGGCACTATTTCGCAACGGTTTAGGGCCACCACGTCCATGGACATCGATCCTTAGTGTGGAAACGGCAAATGTTTGCGAAGCCTCCTGATACGCAATCCGTCGCGGTCCCTCTCCAAGAGGAACGGTACGTATATGCAACTTTTGGATCTCATCGATGGTGCCCAGTATAACCGAGTTCTTTGTGGCTAATGCCAAGCTATCCGGATAAGCTTGAGCATTTAGTGAGCACATATGATTAACCTCCTTAAGATTGACATTGGAGAAAACAAGCTTATGATTCGACGAATAGATCACTGTAGGACGATCCGAGCAGGCAAACACGTTAGTGGTGGCAAACGATCGGAAAGTTCGCAAAGTAGTCGGCTGAGTGCCCAGAGTGACCTTTTTCTTGTCGGTTAATTGTCCAGTAACTGGATCCATTATAAAATAGTACATAGAACCATCACCCAAAGCGCAGAGTAAATAATGAATGCCCTCAAAAGTGGTCATCAAAATGGATCGTGGAATTATTTCTCCGCTTAGTTTTTCTGTGTAGATTGTATCCAAATTTGGCAATGATAGCATCACAGCCGAAATATCTGTCCACAGACCAACAGCCACAAGATCTGATTTATTTTTTGTTTCATCCAACGGGGTGATATCTAGACAAGCCACCTCATAGGCCAAAGTCTTTCGGCATTTTTCCAACAAGTTTCCATCCTCAATGACAATATAGAAAATATCCCGGGCCGATGCTACAACCATTTGGGTACCATTGCAGGAAACAACGCCAATTGAACGGTCACCTTCGGGTCTCCATTCGGCTACCAGCGACTTTGATGAACTTTTTACCAAACGCACACTATCCGAGGTGACTTGAATAAGCTGCCGTAAGAAATTTAATTTATTCAATTCAATTTTTAATGAAATAAATATTATTGTTTACGGAGAACCCACCTGATCATACTCCACATTAGCGCAGAGAAAAGTCTGCAAATCGCTGGCAAATCCTGGTATATCCGTCTCTTCCACTTCCTCACCCGATAGCGTTAGAATCCTTGTGTGGCCAACAAAAGCCAAGACCAATGTGTTCTCATATGGACCTTCATCAGTTCCAACTTTTAGTGACCACATGCCCTTGATGCCGGGCAAATCGATACAAGCATGCTCTTGAATGCCAATACCAATACGTATGATCCGCAATGAACCATCCTTAAAACTGCCCGAGCATGTAATAATCTGGCCCTGACCCTGACGATCCAAATCAACCACTGCTATATCAAGAATAGGAGCCAGATTGGTAAAATTCTCTACAGGAATAACATAGGTGCCGTCAATAGCCTCAGAACTGAGCCGAACAAGCTGAGAATCACCATGCCGAGCTCCAATATATAGAAAACCATTATCCAAATAAGTTATACATTCCGGTATTGAAATCTCGCCAAGTTGTTCCACCTTAATGTCCTTAACGGTAACACCTTTACTGCTCTCCGAGGTGCCCAAAAAGAGCATATACAGTTGACCATGCATGTTGCCCAAAAGATAACGTAATCCCTTGCTATCCACACGTGCATAGCAATTTATGGTACTCTGACGAAAAGTTAGTGGAGCAACAGCATGATAATTGCTGCCATCATGATAAACAATTGACTCGCGTCCAATTACAATTACACCACCAATGGGCGATGGCACTGGTATTAGCATGGTTGCCTCAGTTTCGACATTATCTTGTTTCCATGCAATCTTCATAAATTCCTTATCTCGTAAATTGATCTCATGTGACTTGACATGACGTCCATCGTTATCCTTATGTATAACTATGACTGTTGGATTAAGGCAGCCATGCAGAAACTCAACATCATAGACAGACAGCTCATCCATGCTGCAATATAATGGAATGCAAATACATATGTAGAACTTAAAAGTAGTTAAAAATCACTAAACCATTTAAATTACCGTAAATTGGTGGCCTTTAGTTCGCTGGCATCCTTATCCATAGGAATAATGGTGAATAGACCCTGATATAGGCACATACCAATTACCCTAGCCTTGGGATCAATTGCAGCTATTACTCCACCTTCCGATGGTATTCCCACCGAATCCGATACATTGCCATTAGCCTTGGTAATAACCGTAATGGTATCGCCTACCATTCGGGCCTCCAAAATCATAACATTGTATCGGCGTGTCAGTATGAATAGTAAATCCTTGTTGCTATCTGGTGGACGGAAATGTTTCATCACCGCAATTGTGCCATTTATGTTAATCTCCTTAAGCGGACGCAGTCCCTCCGGCGTCACTATACAGATTTCCACTTGATTATTCCGGGCAATAATCAAGTTTAAATCTGTTGGTGAGGTAAAGTTGCCTGGAAACGAAGTGGGTGGGATAATAAATTATTAAAGATACCACTTGTGTAACCATTTTTTAGCTCTAAAAGCCGCCTGCCGTCCAGACATGCATATGCATCTGTTTTTTTTTTTTTTTCATTTTGCGGTACGGTCGAAAACTTTTTCTGTCTCTTTCCCGCTTAAACATTCTTATACCCATGCTTATATGCACTAGCGTCTACTTACCGGTTAAACATGCTACTACCGCTGTAGGTTTTTGAGCAGTCACAACATAGTGATGCGACATTTTATTGGTTATTTCTAAATGGCCAACAACTGAGTAAAACACGCGATATAATTCAAAATTCTTTCAAGACGCTGAACTCACTTCTATCATACCAGTATGACCATAAGACAGTGTGAACAGCCAGATGCAAAAAAAAACTGTTCCTCACGATCTGGCAATATCAGCGCTTATATATCGATATCTGTATCAAAGAGGACTGCAAACCCTACGATTTAAACATACTACATAATTTTTTTCTTTATTGGAACTTATCTAATAAATATGGAGTAAGATATTAGCTTAGCGAAATTAATTTAAAAAATAACAATAAAAAACATAGCTAATGACATCCAAAATTAACAAGTGCGGGTTGAAAGAAGTTACAAAGAATCGAGATTAAACAGTGCTGCCTCGTTCGGACGTTCGTTTATGAACGACCCAGCACTACTATTTTTGGTGTCAATGCTTGGCCCTGCCAACCGCACAGTATCATATTGCTCATCTCTATTAATAGACCCGAAGGCTATCGATAGACATACAATCGATTATTAAATGGCGACCGATAATCGACCGACTTTACCTACGTGTTTGACATAATAATCATTTTCATAGTTAAATTTCGAGAGTTGGACTGGTATTTTACAGTATAGAAAATAACTAGAAATTTCTTTATATTATTTACAAAACGTTGTGCTGTGTCTTTCCGTTGCCAAACCGAACCGAAAACCCAAATTCGTTCCGACTCTGTGGAAAATTGTGTCGCTGGATAAAAGTGCCGTCGTTGGCCAGCTCTGTTCGAACATGGCGAAACTGACAAAAGTTTATAATACCGATGATGATGACTCCAGTTACGTTGGGCGCAGGCATTTGCCCTTGGTGGCAGGAGATAAGTTAATGGTAAGTAGATAAATGCGAGAACTAAGGAAAAAAATTTACATATAAGTTTCACCTACACACTTTCATAACACACGACATTAGTGCGTGTAAGTGACTTTCTTTGTGTGTGTGTGTGTATGAGCGTGTGTGGCTGCTTGACGCACATCTTATAAAGAAGAGGAAATTGTGCGTTTTTAATTATTCAAACGCAAGTTAAATTTGTTCAATGGTGATCAGCTGAGAGGATTTCTAGTAAGACAGAGAGAAAGAGAGAGCGCTAGTTTTATATCTCTTATCTGTGGACACTTGCTATTCCACACACCCTCATCCACCCGCTCGCTGCTGCGCGCACCTGCACAACACCGACTTTGACTTCTTCTCGTTGTTTCTCTGTCGCCATGTTGTTTGAAAGTGCAGAGCCCGAACAGCGCTGCCGGCATCGCAGCAGCAGCGATGGCATCAAAACAGGTTTCAAATGCAATTGCTCTCTCTCTCTTGCCATTTTCTTCTTTCTCTCTTGGCCTCTCTTTCTTTTACTGTGTACTTCTTAATCCCAACCTCAAATTTCTCTTTGCAGATGCTTATGGATCTTAACAGCAAAGGCCTTGTTATTGATAGCCCACAAATACGCGGCCGAGAACTCGAAGAATTCTCGCGAAAATTCAATTTGCTAACCGAGGAGGAACGTAGACAATCTTTGGAGATCGATAGCGAAAACTTCATGTCGGTGATGAATCAATGTGTTCAATGTGTGGGCTGTCGTCGGCGAGTGGAGCGTCTGTATCACCAGCTGACCGAGTCAGGACATCGTACACTAGATCCACTTGAACTTCGACCCACCGCCACTTTAAGCGTTATCGAGGAGAAACTAAAAACGCCTCAAGCATTGGGAACACTTCTCTATCGCCATCATGAGGTACTCAACAATCTGCTCGACAGCAAGTTGCGGAACAAGACACGCTGTGTGCTTCACTCCTTGGATGCCTTTCGTTCCAAACCGTTTTCGGAAACATGGCGAGAAGTATGGTCAGCCATGAAGAACAATTGCCGTAATGAGTTGACCATCATTGAGACCAAGGAGCTTCATGAAGTGCTAGAAAATTACCTGAAGAAGCATAAGTTCTGTGCTGGGTGCCGCACAAAGGTAAGAAGATTAGCTGTCAGATGAGCTGAGAAATCATTTATTTTTTAAAATATTTAATTCTATTCTCATTTACTTTTAGATTGAGCGCGCCTACAAGATACTCATTGGAGAGGTATCGACCAAGGAAAAAGGATATGCGGCACAGCTGTATGCCCAAATCCGTAAATGTGTGCTTGATCAGCATATCCATGTGAGTACCAATAAAACTGAATTCCTGGATGCTCTGATAAAGCGCGCCGAACCGGAGGTAAATGGCAGCTACTCAAAATTACGGGAACGCCATGCCAAGACTCTTGAAATTGCCCAGGAGGAGGTACTCACCTGTGTCGGCATGATCATGTACGAACGACTGCGACGCATCTATGTAAGTCTGCGGGAGGAGGAACGTGCTTGCCAAGTGCTGGCCGCTGTTGGCGTACATGCCCTTTGTCGCAGCTTCGATACGTTTGTGGAACAGAAACAGGGAATTAGTAATCTGGAGCTGCTCTATCAGGAGATTAGTCGAGCCGAGAAGGCCAAAGAGTTGAAGCGTGAGCAAAAGAAACTCAAGAAGAAGAAGAAGAAGGATGAAAAGAAAAGCCTGTTGCACCTTCAGCGCAAAGATACCGTTGAGTCGGACGAAGACGATGATGACGAAGAACATGAACTGGAGCATGTGGAAGATGATGGCATTGTTATGGTAGAGCCCGAACCTGATCCAGTGCTAGTTGTTATCGAACCGCAACTGGAGATCCCTATTAAATCGACATCGAAATCGAAAAAGCAACCGAAGAAAAAGAAGCAAAAATCTGCCAACAAAAAAATGAAGAAATCCACTTCATTAGCCCCATCCACGGCTATTTCCCAATCCCTGGATGACGAGCTTGTGGATGATGGTAAATGTAATAGCTGCTGTCATTTGGTTCCCATACCAAATTGTTCCTGTGAGCAGGATGTACGCGACTCTGGTTATGGTAGCGACCCACCAACTTCGCAACTTAATTCGCGCACATCAAGTGTGGTCTCATCACCTGAAGGGTCTGAGGTATCTTGCTCGGATGGACTGTGCAACCATGATAGTTTAAGCGTGGATGAGGAGCATCAGCCATCGTTGGGAGGAGTAAATGGGAGCTGTTATGTGTCCGATTTGCTTTACGGCCCATCGACACAATTGGAGCACAAGTTTTCATTGCTGCAGATGTGGGTGAGTTGTCCTTGTCCGGGCCAGGAAAACAATAACGTTAATACATTAGCTAGCTCTTCGATATACCAAAACCCAATCCCATATTATGATTTTAATCTTATTTATGTATTTATATATACATATATGTATTTGTATTTTTATATATATATTTATGTAAAGATATTTATATCTATATATTTATTTTTATATATATTTTTTTTATGCTTATATTTATATTTATTTTTACATATATTTTTATTTATTTAAGCATATATTTATATTTATTTATGTATATATTTATGTATTCACTTATTTATATATATTTATTTCTAGAAATCGACTCGTTAGTCAGTCGTTATTACAAAATTGTATATTATATATTAATTATGACAAATATATTTATAACATTTACAGGACGACTTTGACGACTACGAGAAAGACGAAGATGAAAACTGTTACATTCCACAGGAAGTGGTGCTGGCTTATGAATACCAGCACGAGCAGGTGCAGCGTCAACGTGAACAACTACGCGCTACCTTGCGCCAGAACTTTGAGCGTCTGTGCCAGCAACGTGGCGTTGATACTGCATCTGCTGGCCATATTCAAATGCATTAGAACCGTTGTAGTTATTCAGTCGAATGTGGTGAGGATTTCTAAAAATCCTTCCGCACGCATTCAAGTAAAATACATTTAAATATAATTTTTTTTCTGTTTTCTTTTTGAAAATAAATGAAGTATCCAAGTTATAATTAGTTTAGTTTGTAATTTTTTAATACGAACATCAGCTATTCCGACATTCTTCGTGGAACGGTTCCAAAGTGCGCAAATCACGCCACGTGGGCGGCAAGCCGCTAGCTATATATTTGCCGCATCTTTTACACGGTTCTAGGAACAACTTAATGTGGCTACTCAACCAAGTCACATAACTTTTTACGGCCAAATCAGGTAAAGTGGGTGAGAAAAAGTGCAACATAGCCGAATGGGCATGTTCTTGTACCTTGCGAAAGACCTCGTATCGCGATTCGGCCCACAGATCATCCTGTTCAAGTGGCTCATCGTAGCCCTTGACTGTAACCCACTCAATAAGTACCCCCTTAAACACAATGGCCGCCTTCAGTACATTGCTAATGGTGACAATGGCCACAGCATTGGATCCAAATGGGCGGAATACTCTATAGGAGGTGTGCGACGGTGTATTAATTTCACTGAGAAGCTTATCTATGTGCCTGCAATGGGAAATTGAAATAAATGTGCTACTTGGTGAAGTTCGTGACACTTTTACTTACTCCGGGTCATTGTTGAATGATGAGAAAGGCAAACGTTGCCGCTTCTGTGAACAGTAATTATACGAACGTCGAAGCGTATTCTGGTTGAGATTATTGAATGCCAGAAAGCTGTGATCGTGTATTTTATCAATCCATTTATAGCTATTAACCAATTGTGGATATAGAGTCTGGCGGTCTTGCGATATTTCTAGGCCTAAAAACGCAGTGTTTCCCAAAGAATAGGCTGTCGGTGGCACTTGCAGAGCATTAATTAACTGCTCAACTTCTCTGTGTGGGACATGAAGGTAACTCACATGTGCACATGTGGACTAAACGATATTTGACACTCACCGCAACTGTGAATTTATTGCACCAAATTTGTCCTGAAATTCGTGGACAAATTTATTGCGACTTTCCTCTGCCCCCTCGCCATCGGTGCCGTCTGCCAAATGTTCGAAGCACTGACGAACATTTGAGCGCAGGCTCTTAACAGCGGTTAAAGTGGAGTTTAATTTGTCCATCAGACCGTTTAAGCAATATCAGGAATTTACTTAGCTATATTATAAACAAAATGAATTGCCAGTAAGTACGTATTTCAACAATGTTGGTAAATACTTTTCTTGTATATTGTCCAACACTGAACTTGGTGCATTATATTGGGAAAATAGTGGTTGTTTATTCAGAGCTCACTTTGAGTCAACGAAACGGAAATAAATTTGAATGCCACAAGGAATTCTTAGATCTTGGGATAAAGCAAGTATTGCTATGGGCGCTTTATGATTACTTTTTTTATTTTAATTATACATCTAAATAGATAAATATTTAATGGACCCAGTAGATGCACAGTTTTAATAATATGGTGAAGTACATTTAAGCTTTAAAGCAGTCTAATTAAAACACAATCGATTTTATTATAAATAATTATAATTTATTAATAATTATTATTAAAAAAAGTAAAATAAATTGTGGGCTGAGCGTCAACTAGCAACGGACATTTACCTATTAAAATTTTATATGTTTCAAACGAAAAATAGTCTCAATCTAATTTAAGTTTTGTTTTAATTTAGCCACTAAACTCTAAACGTCCTACTTGCAACACATTTCACAAAGTTTGCTCTAGCACTAGACAACGACATTAGGGATTGGGGTAAAAGGAAGCTGGGGACTGGGATTGAGGCAATTGAGGAATTTTTTTGCCGTAACTATTTGTGTAGAAAAATAATTTTCATTATAAACTAAGTGGAAGTTGTTGTTGATCCCTTCCAGGAGCAGCTCTAATACATAGATTAATATATATATAATTAACGATCGGAAATAGTTAGTCGCAACTACATCATTCCGAATACTACCATATTGGCCTGGCCAAGAATTTAATTATTTATTAAGAAAATTTGTTGATTTTTTGTATTGGTTTTTGCTTATCCTTTTTTGTTTACTTTCTTTTGTAAAACATTTTCCACTATATGTATAACACCTAAACTGAACTGAGTTGCAATCCCCTGGCCTGATTAAGAGTGAGTCTATAATTTGTATATATATATATATACAAATTGGAAGAAGAAATCGGCTGCAATAGAGCCCGCTTAGAATCCAATTTTAGCTTATTGTGCTGCAACTGGAGACGGTCACATTAAGGGGATTGTTAGCGCTGCTCACGGCAATGGAGGAACTGTAATAAAGTTAAAAATTAAAATCCAATTATTGTTGTTATCGTCTCAACACTCACCGATTATGCCTCATGTGACTTTTGACTAGATCGCTGTTGACCAGAGCTGCCATTAGACTCAGTTCACCGGCCATGACAGTGGCACAGACAATTTGTGCCAATTTCTTGGCATTATCGCCCGGTTGTGTTGCATGAGCTCCACGCACTCCCAACATTTCCAAGCAGGCACTCTGACCGGGCAATCCTGTGCCACCGCCGACAGTGCCCACTTCCAGCGAGGGCATGGTGCAGGTCATGTACAAATCCTCGCTATTCTCTACCCAACACTCCATTGCTGTGGAACAATTGCTCGAGGTGACATTCTGGGCGGGATCCTGGCCAGTGGCAAGGAAGACGGCGGTCACCATATTGGCAGCATGTGCATTATTACCTCCAATGCTACCGGCCATGGCACTGCCGCCCATATTTTTCAGTTTGTTACATTCGACAAGTGTTTTGGCGTCGGTTTTAAGCACATTTCGTAATGTGGCTGCTGGAACGGTGCATTCTGTGACCACACGTTTACCTCGACCCTTGATCCAGTTGATGGCTGCTGGTTTCTTGTCACAGCAAAAATTGCCACTCAAAGAAATGATCTGCATATCAGGAAATTCGCACTTAATGCGACGTAATGCCATCTCCGCACCCTTAGAAACCATATTCATGCCCATGGCATCACCAGTAAGAGCCACAAATCTTATATATAACTGTGGACCATCCATGGCTATATGGCAATCCTTGAGACGTCCGAAACGAGACGTGGAATCGAATTCGGTTTTGATTTGTTGATAATTGATCTCATCCTCAATCCAAAGCTTGGCTTGAGAGGCACGAGCGACACTGGGAAAGCGAACACATGGAGCGCGGGTCATACCCACATCTTCAACAACAGAGCGAACACCACGCACGGACAAAGCTTTGCAACCGCGATTGGTGGAAGCCACTAGAGCACCCTCTGTGGTGGCCATGGGCACATAATAGCTCAATCCATCCAACAGTAGAGGACCAGCATAGCCCACTGGAATTGGCACATATCCCAAAACATTCTCACAGCAGGCATTCATCACTTTGCGATAGTCATAGTGCTCAAATGGCAAGAGATCTAACGATTCCATAGGAAACTTGGCAAGTTTAGCCAAAATCTGACGACGAATTCGTATTCCACGCTCTGGATCATCCAAAACTGATTCAATTTTATAGAGTGGACAATGTTGGCCTCCTGCCTGGACAATGGTGGTTATTTCGTCATCTGTAAGAGCAGCTGGCCCACAGGAATCCTCACTGGAATTAAATATCTCCAAGCATTCCTGTAAAGGGCGCGGTGGTCTAATGGATTGGCTAAGACTTAAATTTTTGCGCAGTGGCACAATATCCGTCTGTGTCGATGCATTAACCGAACTTTGATCTTCAATAGTGAAGAGAGGAGCACGGAGAGTCCGGCTACTGCTATGAGAATCTATTTTATTTTCCTCCTCCTCCAAAATGGGTGTGGTCTGTGATGCCACTGTCTGGGCTTGGCGCAATTGATTCGGCAGAGTTGACCGACTGTCAAAGCAAATGAATTTTATAACAAGAGCAATTAAAACTATATAGATGACAATGTGTTCCGCACTCATGGTTATCCATCTGAAAGTTTAAGAAAAAAAGATATTAAAACAGATTATTATATATGTATGTATATTCTTCCAAGTTAGTTATACTTACTTAATAAGCATGGGTATCTCTGGAGATTCAGTGCGGTTATTGTTAACATTTAGATTCAGTGTGGGTGACAGTGTTTTATCCACTGCATCGTAATCGCTGCTAGAGAAGACCACACGGCTATAGATATGAACGATCATTAGTCCAGTGGTCATAATCAATTTAACTCGTTGTAAAACTGGATTAGCTTTCTGTTCCTCTTCGGTTAAAGATTTAAGTAACAGGGACCCCTTTGCCTTTTCTCTAACCACTGACATATCCACACCGTTGCGCGATAAATCAAATATAAGGGATAGGCAGGCAGGATAAAATGTCATAAAGACCAAGTAATTGACCAATACTGAGAGTACAGCAAACATGCAGAGCACTTCGAAACGCTCAACTCCCGATAGTGTGCCCACACCCACTAACAAAACCTCAACAATTGTATCCAATGTAATGGTAGGTCCCAACAACTCCAATCCCCTAGCAATATTCTGGGTAACCTCTGCCTGATTGCTACCCGAAAGAGCCATTTGAGCCAAACGTCCCGAATTGGACAGATCAATGACCAGCAACAGGAAGAATAAAGCATCTCTGAAAATGGAAAAGAAATTAAAGAAAATTAATAAAATAATAAATAAGATTTATAAAAAGATTTAAGATAAATCATAAACAAATACAATTCATTTAGCGAATTCGAATAGTGGTTAAGATATTAAGTAAACTTTTAATTTTAAATATACACTTTCTCTTAAACTATCTGACTAGTTAGTTTATATTATTAAGTTAGTCTTTCAATCTTGTATGTCTTTAAACAAATAATTATTATTTGTTATTAAATCTTTACTCACTTCAAATCGGAGATTTCGCTGCCCAGAAACTTGATAATGGCTGTGGTAAAAATAAAACTGGAGAATACCGTGAACAATCCAGCAATGCCTATTGAAATAAGAGAGAAATATTGAGAGAATATAATTGAATTTTCAGGTACAAATAAAAGTTGATTTGAAAAGGTCGAATCGTTTAGAGTGCGTGTGAGAAATGCCATCGGTTCCCAAATAGTTCCCATGTTGATCAAACATCATTATTACTATTACTGCTTCTCCACATGGCAACATTGGTGGACCCGGCCACTGACCACCAAAAAATTGTTTTGTTTGTTCGTGTGGGCAAACAGAAGGAGAAGCCTTCTAATAGATTCAATCAACACACGTGCACTTGTCGACCGAAATACATACATATATGATGTAATAATACCGCCTTTCATTTAGCCAACTCACCTAAAACATATTTGGATCCCAAGCGATGGAGACAGCAGAATTGATAGTAACAATAGAGAACTGCTGTGCAACGGACAACAGTCATTAGTATGACATCGGCGGCATTATATTCTGCTTCGAGCCCATCACAGGATTTACTCCAGCCATGACAAGGCGGTCTATTGCGGCCTCCTGTAATGGGTATTGTTGTGCTCGGTGTTGGTGTTCCTCCACTGCCACCATTTGATGCAGTTGATGATGGTGATGATGCTGTGGCTGTTGCTGCTGCTGTTGCTGCTGCTGCTGATGCACTGCTTAATCCACTACTGGTAACATCTAATGTACCGGCTTTATCCACTGTCAGCATACAGGCTGTGATGGTTAATAGGGCCACAATGACTTCCCAAGGATGTGAGGCGCAGAATTCGCCATGGGCCCGAAATAAACGTCCAATCATTTTAGTGGCACGTCCAAAATTTGTCCAGAATTGGCTAATCTTGACCGGATAACTAAAATATATGCATATAAATAAAAAATATTATATTGTCAGTTTATGTTTGTTATTGTTGTTATGCCTGTGTTTCACCTAATTCCTTAGACTGCGTAAAATCAATAGGCAAGGACACACAAGATGCTGCTGGTGTGGCAGCCAGGATGCCAGGCCAGTCAACTTGATTGGGGCTCTACATAATCGGTGTGAATCAAGAGCCCAGATTAAATGGTATGGGGCAAATGGGGTCAACAAAAAAAAAAAAAAAAAAAAAAAAAACAGAAAAAGAAAAAGGAAAAAAAATTAACAACTAAAACAAAAAAAAAAAAATTTATCGATTTAACTGGTTGACACATTCAGGGCCTCCAGGCTCCTATGAACAAGGGCCAGACACAAAGAGTGAGGGGGTTGGTAAAGAAACATAAAAACTAGTTACATATTGCGCTAAGCGGATTTGCTCGCTTGCCGCGTCCTTGGGGCAGTCATTGTGCGTGCCACGCCTACCAACGCCCACCCAACACCAGTGATTGATAGTTTAAGCTTGTAGGCATCCGCATACCAGTGCCAGTACCCTCAGAAATAGCCCCAGAGCCCGACTCGTGTCTCAGCTGACCGGCTTAATTAAGCCATCAAATAAGTAACCAACCGTCTGCCTTTGTGTGGCACTAATCTCAGTTAACGATCAACCGCTAGCAACGTGCCCAGCATAGCCAAGCATCCTGAATTATCCCAAGTCCACTAGTACACCAGTTTCATTTCTCATATTATCCCGTGTTAGAGAACAAACCAGATAAATAAATACGCCATAAATATTCAAATGCCAGAGACACTCCACCAATTCTTGGCAGCAATTGAATTATGCGCCGACGCAGCTGCTTCTTATTGTGGATACATAAAATATAAAGATACGCCATTCCATTCCGTATTCCATTTCAAAGTCTATATACTCGTACTTAATATTTTTCTATATATACATATATGCCATCTGACTCCATGTAATTGTTAACCCGAATCCCTGCCCATAAACCAAACATGAAGCAATACAAAAGGCGCCGCCGCCTTTTTCTTTGTATTTTGCACTGAGAGAAATTCGAGGATAGTACGCAGTATCGAGAAGGGGAAACTTATTTTAATAAATTATTTTTTTTTCAGATACATATTTTGGGTTATATATTGGAGATAAATTGTTGCAATAAGCATTCAATTTCTGTAGATTTACGACTAACCCGAGAGAATTCCTTAAAGAATTAAACAGAGTGAAACTAATATTAATTTTGCATGTAAGTTTTTTTAATTTAATTTGCAATTGATCACATTTAACTATATGTATATACTATAGAGTTGAATTTTATGCAAATTTCTTAATTCTTTAAAAACTTTAAATATTTCTAGCAAATATTAATTTTTAAAGTGTACTGACCCGTTTTTTAAAACAAACCAAAAGATATTTTGTAGCTACCTTTCCCCAAATGATTTCCCTTTAAATATATTTACGGAGAAAGAAACAAAGACTAAAAAATTTACATTTAACCAAGCAGTTCCTGTATGTAAAAGAAATACGAGTAGCAATACGAATTTACCCAATATCGTTTGGAAAATGTATTTGGCAATGTATTCTTTCTTTCATTTTTTTTAACTTTTCATATTCAAATTTAGTGTTGAAAAATAGGTCATATGTATGTATTTCAATCGAATTATCTTCTGATATCATATCATAATAATAAATAAACAAAACATAAGCTTGATAAACCAAGATATAGACAAAATGTGTACTACATTTTTTTGTATATTTATATATGTATATTTACATACATATGTATATATTGAAAGAAGATATACATAGTAATTCTTATAAATGCCGTTCGATTTTAGCATTTAAAATTATATAGAAAGATTGACATTATCTGATATATGTATAAATTATCAAAACACTTGACAATTCCTAACAAAAATTCTATAAAAGAGTAAAAGGTATTGTCTTACGAATTTCTTAAAATAAATTTGGAATTACTTTAGAAGTTTTTAGATTAATTAATTAAAAAGGAGCAACATCTCTTAAAATAGGATTTAACTTTACATCACAAGTGTTAATTGTAATTTTGATTCATCTTCAGGTAGTTTGATATTTAGGTAAAACTTTTCTTACTCTTCAAAACTAAATTTCAATTGAAAGAAAAAAATAGTTTTAAATGTTGTGAAAAATCACATTACCGAATATTTGCCGACTCTATGCCGAAATATCTGGGGGTTTTCACTGTAGCTGAGTAATGTTTAAAATACTTGTTTATATCTTGAACTGGCGAGGGTGTTATATAGGGTGCCAAGGAATCATAAAAAAGTGGCAGTAGGCGTAAACAGCTATTATTTTTTTTTTTTTCTTCATTTTACTTTTTCTTTTTGAGGCTAAAATAAAATGCATTGTAATAGCCCATGTTTATTTTTGGGGAACACACAATTTTATGACCACGTTTATACCAGACAGCAATGCAAAGGCCAGGGCTGAAGGAGTAGATCAAGATCAGGCCAAATTTTATCGGTCAATATTTGATATTTAGTTGTCTTGCGTCAAATTTTTAAACTGATTAATATGAATATCGTTTGGGGATTTCTCCAAGTTATGGCAACATTTTCAACGGAAAAAAAAACTTGTGAAAAACCACGTATTTTAGTATGTAAGAAATAAATCAAATATTTGCATATTGACAAATAGTTTTTCGTTTACATAGAGCATTTTAAGAAACAGTACATATTTTGTTATTATTTAAGATAAAATTGAACTCTTGACCTTATCTCCGTCAGTATCTATTGTATTTCACCATATATCTATGATTTCCTTGTTTCCTATTCCAATTCTTTGACGTGTCTAATTTCCATTTTCTGCCTTACACTTTGAAACTTCATTGAAAATAATTGAACTGATGAGACGGACAAAAAAAGAGAAAAAAAACCAACAACAAAAATTAGCAATAGAACAAAGAAAAATCACCAAACAAACGTAAAATTGTTTATTTTTCTTTCTATTGTTGCTTACCAGAGGATTTGCCTGCTAAATGATCATTTATTCGAAAGATATATCGTGAGGGTTTTTTCCATTGAAATTGATTTATTTCAGAGATAATTCATATACGATTATTTTTGTTTTTTCTTCTCAATATTAAGACTATTTGCATGAGTAAAAAAATGTAAATCCAGTTAAAGAGTTATTCATGAGAAATAATAATTTAATAATAAAAATAAAACAAATATTTTGGTTTCAAAAAAGGTTGAATCCCTTGTTGTGTTTAAAGTTAATCTTATTAGACCAAAATTCAAGTCTTCCAATTATAAGGCCAACAATTTCTTTATGACTGATCCTTTCTATAGCATTAATCTATGAAAAGGAGCAAGGTTGTTAAAACTCTAGCACTGCCAATGTTAGCCCTGTCAAATTGTTTTGGGCCAATATTAGGATTACGATGAGTTTATATGTAAATATATTTCTATTAAGAATTTTACCCAAATGTTTATTATTGCTCTTCTAAACTACAATAACAAAAACAATTAAGTGTAGGGCGCCAGCAGAATCTGTTTGAATGGCGAAATATCTATATATAGCTGGAGAAATGGTAACAACAAAGTTTTCTTTAATGTATTTTTCCCCTCTGTTTTGTTGTTGTTGTTGTTATTTAGGTGGAGAAGGAGGAAGTGCCACGGCATGAACGAGGGTTTTAGGTTCTGTTTTGTGGGATGCATTGTTTTGCATACTTTTTTTTCTTTTCTTTTTTTTCGTTTACATTTGAAAGCACTCGCCAAACGGATGTTGCGGCCGACCTCAACCTTACGCGGGCCCCCTTCCTGCCCCCCTTCCACACACACACACACAAAACACACACGTTTTGCCAAAAGTGTGCACGGAAATGAGGGTGGGTAGGGAGAGGACGGAGTGTGTGGCAGTTGTAGTGATGATAGGCTGACTATGAGGTAGAAAACGAAAAGAAAAGTTGCACAAACTTAAAATAACAAAAATAAAATAGACACACAAGCAAGCAAATAATAAAAGCAACAATCCAGTGAAATAATCAAAACAACTAAACAAAACGAAAAGTGTATAAATTATTTAGTATATGTATATATTTTCAGGAATATTGAAATATTCTTAAATATGTACATCTGAATGTTGTATAATCGAATTTGAATAGTAACTACTAAAACATATGGCTTTTTACAACAACAATACTATTTTGCACAGTGAACAATACATCTAAATATAGCAAGGGAAATTATTTTTAAGAATTTTGTGTGATCTGATATCACTTTCTTTGTTACTATATCTTGGAAAGATCACAGAAGATAATATTCTGACTAATGTCTAAGTAGACAATGTTATAAATTATTTTTTAATATTACTCAGAAATGAATTGTTTATAAATTTATATAAAAAATATTAAAAGTCGTAAATTCTTATTATAATGCTTGGCTTTAAAATTTAGTAAAACCAATGGGATGAATAAATAATAAATTTACCTTCAATATATAAATTATATTCTCAATAATTGAGCTTAAATGGTATTTAAACCAATAAATTAAAAATGAATTAATTAATGAGAAAATTACATCGCTTGAGATTAAATTTATTCATGTATATTCATTTCATTAAGTTGTAAATATTTTTATATATATAAATTTGGTTTTAAGTTTATAAAAAGTTTCATAAAGAGAAATAATAATAATTCGACGTCATTTCATTTTATTTAATTTCATTATTAATATAAATCTCATGACAAAATAAAAAGAATTATTTGTTTATACATTTTATTAAAACTTTTTATCTCAATTAGAGACTTTTCTCTCTGGCGCAAATATGTACATATATAATCTTTCTTTATAAACTAAATAAGAAAAGATACTCTATATGTATAATAAAGTCAAACGCTCAAGAGCAAAAGTATTCCCACTTGTTATTGTTATATTCTATATTAAGGTTAGTTAATGGGAGGCAAGTGCCTATTGCCTCATTTTGGAGATGCACAAAATTCTGCGAAAATTTCAAGTAAAGCTATCATCATTTGGATTTCCCCAATTTATGGGGTGAGGCGGCTCCCTTGTCCACCAATTAATATGCCTGTCAAGTATATGTACGCGGTCATAAAAAGAGCAATTGGCAGTGTACCACGAAATTGAGATGATTCATTAGTCCCAATTGGTTTGGTGGGTGAAATAGCAGAACTTATGCAAATATGTACATACATATATCCATATGCTCATTCAACGGGGTTTTCCTGGAATCTCTTTAGCACTTGTTCTTTTATTTATGTATATGGTAACGTACGTAATTTTCCATATAATTTTTGTTTCAATCTTTTTTTTTTTTGTTTTGAGTAAAATAAAAATATTAAAAGAGAGAAGAAAAATTAACATTGATTGTTTAACACTAAAGTGTTAAAAGAGAATGCGCAACATATGCCAAGGAAAGAGAAATAAATACTTTATGATAAATATAAAAATAATTATACCCTTGCAAAAGAGTAATATAAAATTCTTTAGATGTTTGTAACGTCAGGATAAGGAAGCAATTAACCACACTTAATTTTTATATTTATTTATATTCTTGATTAACATTTAATTGCTATATCATGTGTTTGGTTCTACCCCTTTTTGATTAAATTAAAAAACAAAAAATGCGTCGGTGGTATGTAGCGTAATAAAGAGATCTAATAAGAAGATTCTTAAGAAATAATTCAAAAATTTTGACTGAGTCCAGACTACGAAATACTCCTTAAACATTATTGTAAACTTTCTCAGCTTAAGAAAAATTAATTCAATGTGATCTTGTCGAATTCTAACAACTTTCTACAATTTAATAGAAAGTGATCCAAATTTTTCGGACGTGTATTTAATATTAAAACGAAAGTCAAATTAAAATACAAACATTCTACTGAAGTTTATTTTTATTATTTTTGGTAATAAAATAAGTTTAAATTTTTTTCCAGTGACCGTAATATCTTTACAACTTTATGTCTCTAATCTAGGCTAAAATTTTCTAAAATAGCCGATACGTCTATATAATATAGGGGAGCATGTTTAATTGGAAAATTAATGTATGTGGCAGTTTATTTCTGTTTTTGTTTTTAATAGATTTGCGTGTAATTTATATTTGGATGCTGCGTATCAAAATTTTTAAATGCAAATTATTCGCAATTAACGCCTTCTGATTTATGGTCATTTTTTTTTTGCTTTGGACTTTGGTTTTGGCCTTTGATTTACATTAGATTCGGTTAAATAATTTCGATAGAAAATTTTGGATTAAATCAGTCAGCCAGTCATTCAGTTGCTGATGCTATTTGTTTATATTCATTTCAAGCAAAAGTATTGGAACATTTAATTACCCTTGTTTATTTATTATTAGTAGCAAACAGCAGCAACGACTTGTCGAGAAATACAATAGTTCAAGAAAAATCAAACAAAACAAAAATAGGTAATGGAAAAATGGGTAAAAATTCTTGTGAGAGAAATTTTGGCAAAAATGGCGCAGATGGAGGGTGAGAGCACCAAGAACAAACAAAAATTTGATTTATATGATATCGAAACGAACAAGAATGCCATATTGTAAACCTATATACATATATTATATTGTATATGTATATATAATATATATGCTTATATTAATTTTTCTTGTTATTTTATTGCTTTTGCTTCTTGGCTTAGATGGGGCATGCCACGACGTAAATGAATCAGGTGGCACATTCTGTTTGACGTGGTCGTGCATTAATTTATCAACTTCTAATTTGTGTTCTCCAGCACAATGGCATTAAATGGCCTTTCCAAAGTGATATAACAAATAAATCATTAATGAAATGTATTATAAATGCGAAAATAACCAGTTGACCATGATTTTCATGTTTTTTTTCTAAGCCCTTGTTATAGATTGTTCTGACTAGACTGGTTAATAGGAAAATTAATGCATTCGGAATGAGATTTTCTTTTAAAACCCTTTTTTTTATAGGTGTAGACTCCGAATAATTATAATAACAATTTCTTAACTACTTCTAAAAGGACACACGACTTGGTTTAAGAATCTATATCCTCGATAAATTGTACATAACTTTTGAAAAGAATTTTTGTTTGTTTTTCAGTTTTTCTATTTAATATACATATAACCCAATATGACAACAATTTGGTCTTAATTGGATTATATCAATTTAATGATAGAGTTTCTGGTTATTCATAAATATTTTTCTTGTATAATTTTTCTGTTGAACAATTAATAGTTTTATAAGCCGTTTAATTCTTATTTATAGTCATATAATAAATTTGAGTGTAGATGTTAAAAAAAAATCTGTTAATAATATTTTACTTGAATTTCTTAATGTGTGCAGAGTAGCATTAAGTCACTTTAATGTAGATCTTAATATGTATAAGTTATTTATTATATAAGTAAGACTAAATTATGTGTAATACTAGGAGCTAAAAAAAACCCAAAATGAATTTTTAATCAGTAGTTCTGCTATTAATTAGTTATTCCTGGAACTGTTGCCAATTAAAAAGTATTTTTTCAACTAAAGAAATTTGCAGCCACTTTTTTTATATACAAGATAATAGCTCTAAGAGGTTTTTTGTACAGATCACAAAGTTCATTTAGTCGATTATCTATGTACTTTAAATGAGTCATTTGTTTCGTAGTAGGAGCACTGATAACATAATTGTTATTTCCCCATCTAATAACAAATCGGCTTTAAGTCCGATTATGTATGTATGTATGTATATATATGTATATATTCACAGCTATATATGTATACTGATGTAAAAGTTAATGATAATTGGGTCGCTTTTGATAACAATTTGTGCCAGACAGACAAAATTGTTAATGGAAATCAAAATTGATCATTTTTTTCCGACAATGGGAAGAGAATCATTCATACATAGCTATTCACAGGTGCAAAGTGTTCCAGTTAGATAATCAAGAAGAAGGTCAATGACAATGTTCAAATTATAAGAATCATATATTAAAAAATTGGTATCTAAACTATATACCATAAATACAATTTACCATATTCTCTTATCTTACCATATGGAAACGCTAAAAGCAAAATCAAGTCAACAACATTTGCAATGAAAATTAGTGGCTGGCATTAAACGATAAAGCGTCAAAACCGATTTGAAATAGTTTTTTTGTCTCGGCTCTTGTTGGTTAAAAAGTAAAAGTTGTCGTCGCAAATAAATAAATTAAACAAAAATAAAAAAAATACAGTTTTACTTTCTACCAAAAATGCGAATACTGTTAATTCGTATGCAGTCATGAAGGCGGGTCAAATCTACAAGAGAAAAACTTCCGCACATTAGATGAGCTGATCGACTTTAAGTTAGCCTCGATATCTAAGATTTATAAAACCCTTGCGGAGGGTAAAACATATATGAAAAACTTTGATGAAATCTATTATATATGAGGTGATATTTTCTGAGTTATAGGCACTTAAAGTTCACATGTTTGGTGTGAAGAATAAAATATTCTATTTTATTGCGACTATTTCGGACTACCTAGTTTAAAAACATATTTTTTAAAAATTAATAAAATTAAAAAAAAATTTCAAATAGGTAAAATGCATATGAATCTGTAATAGCGGATTTATTTGATTAACTTGAACACTAAAAATTAGAATACATTTGCATTAAACTGGACTCCAAAAAATTGAATAATGCCTTAGAACATTATTTTCGATTTATTGAATCCATTTCTAAATCCTTTTCCCCTAACGTTTTATAGAAAATTTATGTTTTAAAAGTTCCCAAAGAAATCTATATCAGAATCCTAATCAGAATCAGAATGCCTATCAAGATTACACAAGTAAATATACCATAAATATATATTCTAATACACTTTGCTATTCAATAATTACAGGGTATACATTAAAAACTTTTCAGTTTTAGGCAACTGTAAAGTCAAACAGAGCTTAAAAGCAACCAAAACCCACAGATTTTGCTCTTTTTTTTCCTTCTGTTTTAAATTTTTTTTTTTAATGTACATATGTACATCAAAAGATAACCAAAAAGTTGGAAATTAAAACGAATTCAACTTTGAA
Organism: Drosophila emarginata; assembly: GCA_037075365.1. NCBI lineage: Eukaryota > Metazoa > Arthropoda > Insecta > Diptera > Drosophilidae > Drosophila > Drosophila emarginata. The sequence continues at coordinate 8,539,789 of JBAMCD010000221.1, forward strand.
GACAACTTGTTAAGGAAAAAAAAAATAAATAAAATTAAATAAAAACTTTGTGGAAGAATAAACGCAAAGTTTTTTTTTTGATGTTTTTGTTGTTTCGGTTGGTTGTAGTGGCTGCTTTTATTGGGCATGTGTAAACGTTAAATATCGTAAGCGATATGTTAATGGGGAATGCCAGCATATTTAGATATCATCATCATCATCATCTTCAGACGAAGAGCATCATTGACCAAATAACCAAGCGACCAAACCACCAATCCAACTCATCGACAGGGCTTGACATTGACCCAAATTTCTGTTTATTTGTTGAGGCGATTGGGACAGATCGGTCAGCATTTATAAAGGAAAACAACAACAGAAATAAAGAAAAGAAAGAAAAAAAAAACAACCAAACCGGAAACTATCGAAATGAAATAGAAAGTTTTATTTCGCTTTTGCGAACGAAAGTAATACACAGACTCTGCTTAAAAGTGACAAGGGTTTCATTTGGCAAATTGAACTTCTTTTAATTGCGGCACGTGCAACAAAAATTGTTGTCTTCTTTTTTTTTTGTTTAATTGGATTGCATATATTATGAAAGAAATATTGGTATTCGGTGGTAGGTACATGCAACTAATTGATTTTGATTTTAATTGCCCATTAACACGATCAACGAGTGAACACGATTGTGATGGACATGGCATATACTATACAATATATAGTTTTAGTGTGCATAAATAAACCTTTGTTAACAAATTAAGCAATCAATGGCTATTATTAAATATACATACATACATATATAAACTATAATTGAAATGCGCCGACATAGACGATGACTTTGGCTCAAGGTCTATTTGCCAATACGCGTGTCCAAGTAGTGATCGGATGAGGAGGAGGAGAAGGAGGAGATGAAGGCGTGCCTTGGGAATTGCCAGCATTTTATCCGATGCGATGCGATGCTATGCGATGCGATGAGCTAGTTTAGACGATTCGCAATCATGCTAAGTAAAATTGCCTTCAAGCTCGGTTAACCATTTGGCCAAAAGGGTAAACACAACACTAAACAATAACAGCAGCAACAAAAAGGCAAAAAAAAAAAAGCAAACGTTTTGACATCGGTTCTAAACTAAACACTAAACCGACCAACCAACCAACCGACCACCCACAAAACATCATCATTTATGCTTATCATCATCAGAATCATCATTATGGGTTGTCAACGTTAACATAATGGCTCGTAAAGTGGCCAACTTGGTTGGCTTAAACGCTCACTGGATTGTCGACTCTTTTCGTTTCGTTTCGTTTCGTTCCGTTCTCTCGTTTGTTCATGCAAATTTTTTCAATTTTAATTCTCATCAAGGATAAAATCAATTTATCTGCTATATATTTTTTGCCGGATGCAATTTCAATTTCCAATCACAGTCATCATATTACACGGCTGCATGGATAACATGCTGGCAATGCTTCCGACAACCACCGACTCCCCCACTGACATCATCTTTATCCATCGTCTACTACTTCATCTCTTTTTGCTCATCCTTGCCATCTTCCTGTTCCAAACAAAGGCTGATATAGCATCTGCTACTGCTCCAACTGATGCCTTTCTCTGTGGCTTAACACATGGAAAATTGATTCGAATGGGTTTAGGCTTCAATGCGTTTATGCGGGTTAGTTGAAAAGTTATTAATCTTAGTAAGTAATGTACCATTATATTTTCATAATACAATATTGGAAAAGAAAAAAACATGATTCAACTAAACTCACTTAAAATGAAACAATTCACTACTTGCCACAAAAAAATTATAGCACTATAAAAACATATGTATCTATATATAAACAAAAGTCTAGATAATCATCATGATCATGACGAATCATTAACTCTTTAAAATACAGATGATTTGCTGAATTTAGAACACTTCTAATGAATTGTCGTAAATATATCATTTCTGAGAAATTCAAAATCACTTTGTTTCTAAAAAGAATCAATCTGGTTTATAAACCCAAATTGCCAATTTAAATTTGGAACAAAAAATACATATTTACATTAATGCATTTCAAACAAGTTTCGAGAGGCAAAAATAATATTATTTTTAGTATTGAAAGAGATATCAAAAGAAGTTCTTTTCGAACATATATATGTATCTTTTTAAATATGTGAAGTAATATTTTTCTTAATAAAACATATATTTAAATTGTTGTTTCTTGGTTATCTGATAATTTGAGATTCTACCTAAAGTCAATTTAAAGTCTGGCAAAATCATTAAATGATTACATTTATATACATATGTATATACATGCATATATATTTTTATTCTTGTCTAGTTATTTTTTAGTTTGAAATGAGTTTTCATTTTTACTTAGCATTTGTTAAATCAGTTATATATATATGTATGTACGTACGTATATCCGCCGGAAAAGAAAATACGAGGGATATATACATACACTCTGATGTCATTTAAAAGCTTTTTTTGTATAATATCAGTTGTTTGTTTTTAATAAATTGCAAAAATATTTTATTCGCAATTGCGTAATCGTGAAGTCTCAGTAACAAAGAATTCAATTATAAATTATAATTCTTTCTTTCATTTAAATTTGTAAAATCTGTAATATTGATTCGCCGAAACACTTTGATATATGTACAATATCCGTTTGTTGCGAGCAAATGTTTCATGTTATATGAATAATATATGGAAAATTTGTTTATTTCTAATAAATTGCATAAATATTTGTTTAGCAAATACTTAATTGGAAGGTCTAAATAATAAAGATTTGACCTTGAATTTGTATTATAAATTTATTTTACTTAGTATATAGCTACATACATACATACATACAAACTAAAACTAAAACTTAGACTAAGGCTGTCTGTCAACTTCTTACAAAAATGAAGATTTAACAACATGTGCAATATTTATTTTGGTTGACTAATGTTGTCGCTGTTGTTGTTGTTGTTGTTGTTATTGTTATTGTTGAGAGTTGGGTCAACATTATAAAAAGCATAGAATAAGACACTTGGTTAATATAATTAACCATACATACATACATACATATATACATGAGCATGCAATGAGAGGCAATGAAGATGAAGGTAACAGAGTCTCTAGAGTATATACTCTGGCTTCTGCATTTAACAAATATTTATCTTATTCATAGCGTTGTTGTTGCTGGTGTTTATCTTCAAAGTTTGTTTGGCCAATGCAAATAAACATCATCAACAGCAACATCAACAGCAGCAGCAACAAAAAAAAGAAGAAGACAAACCCCTATATATGACATAGGCAACTTGGCAATCATTACACCAAATGCAATTGCATCCGCTAACTTGCTTCATGGATTTCATTTGGTTAACTTGATTATGCTGTCTTTTTTTATTTTATTTTTCCTTTTTGTATATATGTATATATATATATATGTATTTTTTGATGGGGAATGGGGAATGTTGCGTCGTCTTTGTCGTGGTCGTCATCATCAGCATTCAAGGCGGTCAACTACAAAATTTTTTTGTAAGTGCCAATTGCATTGCGTTTTGGCTTACGTGCCGCATGTTAAAGCCTGGTCAAAACGGGTTGAGGTTGTCTCTCTGTGCGTGCATGCGGTTTAGGAGCAGTTTTTTTTTTTTTTTTTTTTGGCTAGCACTCTTGAACCCTGAACATGAAAAAGCATTGACTGCTGCTTCTTTTCCTTTTTTTCTTATTTTTTGAAAGAAGAAAAGTTGTAAGAGCAGCTTAGCCTACCAGTTACCTTTTTGGCTTGCTTTGGTTTGATTGGATTGTGGATTTAAACAGAGATTTGCATAAACGGTCCCCCATCTCTGGTTTTTTTTTTTTTTTTGACTTTTGAGATGTTGTCGGTGATGCGGGCCTAATAACCATAAACTTTTGATATCTTTATGGGAGAAGTGTGTGATGGTGCCGTGTGTTTGGTTGTTGCTGTTTGTTTGGTTTGTTTGAGCCAAGCAAATTTGCATTACAAAGTGAATTTAAGTATGATCGAACATCAATTTTATTGCCACATTTTGTTGGCCTGCCTGGGCACATGTGGGAACTCTCTTTGTTTCTGACTAGGCAAAGGCATTTGGCCTTCATTGAAGTTGGCCTAAAGCATAACTTGTGGCGGAAATAGCCATCACATGCCAAAGGTCTGCTTTGTAATATGGATGGAACTTGAAGGTGAATTTTTTACAATAGAATATGAGTCTATTGTTTTTTGCTTTTTATATTTATTAATTAGGGCCTTCTTCTCAATGCCCCAATATTTAGACTTGTTTTGAGTTGAGAGTAGTTACATGTGTTAAAAAGTAAAACAAATATTTCAAGCTTTTAGTTAAATTTAATGGAAATTTCTAACTTTTTGTTGAGGGGTTACTCTCTAAAAAAAAATATGTTTTGCATTAATTTTCTTTTCAAGAAAATTATGAATTCCTTTTCAAACGATCATTATATCATTTAAAAGTACTTATGTACATTAAACACCTTTAAGTATTTTTTTATAGCAAAATTGTATTTTAATTTCTGTGTGCGTTTTTCTTTCTCAAATATAAAAAACGGAGGCAATTTTTGAAATATATAAAAATAAATATATTTTTTGGTAAGCCTACAATTTTCCACTTTAATATTTTTATAATGATTCTATTTTATTGGTTTATCCAATTTGGAAAATTATCAAATTTTAAGGAAGATAACAAAAAAAAGCTGTCAGAAGCATTTGAAAATCACACTATGAGCAAAGTTCAAAAATTTTTTAAATATATAGATAATTGTCGATGATTAAAAAAAAAATAATTTGCTTGTTGCTGTATGTGTTTAATTAGAAAAAAGTAATTAAACTATGAAGACAAAGTCATTCCGAGATTTTCAGATGAGGTTAAAAGTACCGAGCCTAGAGGCGGACTTGGGTCAAAAGATAAATAATTGAGAAAGTTTTAAATGTGAGTAATTTTATGGTTATTGTTTAAGCAATAAAAAAAAGCATTTTGAACGATGAACCTTGCAAAATTGCAGAAACTGTCATAAAAAAAAAGTTTTAAGTCTTAGATATAGTCGATTCTAATAATGACATGAAAAATGAAAGTGAAGACGACTAAGATGAAGATTCTTGAGTCAAAACAAAGTGTTTTTTGACCAGAATACATTAAAACCATTTTCAAAATTCTCAAAAATAGAAGGAGAGAGAGAGATGTGAAAACGATCTAAGAAACTCTGACGAACTCTTAAAATCTTTACCCTATTTATACCCTGTACCCCCATAGGGTAAAAGGATATATTAAAATCGCTAAAATGTATGTAATAGGCAGAAGGAGAATTTTCCGACCCCATAAAGTATATACATATATTCTTGATCAGCATCAATAGCCGAGTCGACTGAGACTTGTCCGTCCGTCTGTCCGTCTGTATGAACACCAAGATCTCAGAGACTATAAGAGCTAGACACACCTAATAATATAGCCTAGCACTAGCTGACCAAATTTTGTCGAAATCGGACAAAACGTATTTCCGTTTTGTACTGAAACGCCCCATGCAAAATGGCCTGTTAAGTGTGAGCGAGATAGCATGCGTTCGCTGTTGCCGCATCCTAAGAGAATTTTGTTGCAAATTAATGGCGATTTTGATCGTTTTGACTTTATGAAGTACTTTTACTTGGTACAGGGTATACTCAATGTCGGCAGGGACGACTTGCTTCATTTTTGTAGATTGGAAAGAACTTCTAATAATTGGAAACCACTAATTTACAGTGTTGGTCTTTGACTTTTGTGTTTAAATCTAGCATATTGGTGTGTTAACATTAACTGTTAACTAAACATTAAAAAATAATTGAAAACAATAAAAGTTTCTTTCTACAAATGAAATTTTAGATGCGTTGCCCTACTTTTATAATTTACTATAAGAATATTTTCTTAGAACTGCCTATAGTGTCAGTTTAGGTTTATTTTAAGTATGTAGATACATATGCACATATATATACATACATATGTATGTATGTACATATTACTCATGTAACAGTTATTTTCTATTTGGCAGGGCAATTTGGAAGCGTTCAACAATTATTATGAACGTTATGTGTATGTTGAAATTGCAGCCGCACGCGTTTTGCATACCACACACACAGAGTGTGGCAAAGGAAAGGGGGGGACGTACAAAATGCTTGAATAATCGGGGAATCATCAACAGTAACTGAAGCCATTATAACATGCCAATGCATGACAAATCTACAAACAACAGCAATTTCAGTTGGTAACTCTCTACTAACCTCATGGACGTAGACCAAAAAAAAAAAAACCCCCATTTTAGAAGGGAAAATTCAATTTTCAAGCGACGTTTTCTAATTAACCCTTGGTAGACACCTAAATTTTATAGCTATAGAATGGATTTTGGCTGGTAACCCCCCCTTAGTTTGGCTGTCCATGGATTAACAGGTAAACCCAATGTTGGCAGTTCATGCGTGCGGTTAAAAACGCGTTCAAGTCGTGCTCTCTTGCTTACTTGCCTTCTCTTTGGCGGTTTTTTGTGTTTTTTTTTTTTTTTTTTTTTGGGCAGTCAGGTGGAGAGAAAGTTACCAACATTGAAACAACTTTTGTTGGCCTATTGTTGAGGCGGAAAGAAGAAGCAAAATAAATGCCAATAAAAAAATCCAAGAAAGAAGAAGCAAAAGTCGAAGCATAGCTACGATAAATGAAAATAAATTTGTATAAAAAAAAAAAGAAAGAAAAGTCAAACCAAAAGAGAAGAAAAAAAAATCGAAAAGGGGGCGCAGCGGTAAGAGCAAAAAAAAACGAGATTATGAAATCGCCAAACGAAAAATGGTAGCCGAATTGGTATCATAATATAAATAATATGAAGAGAGGAGCAACAGCTTGGCGGCTTTCGCAACTGGATTGGCTTATGACACTATGGAACATAGTTTTTGTTTTCTTAGAAAATATGACGTACATATTTATATATCAGTATATGTACAGAGAAACGATTTCTTTACGTTCTTTAAAAACTTTCTAATCTTCTTTTATAACGAATATTTGAACTACTTTGTTTTTAAATATTGCCCCTAAACCTGTGCTTTAGTTTTTTAGTTACCTTTTATCTATTTGTTCCTTAATGCAAAATCATATTTCGAATTTATGCTTTTGTTAGAAGTATTAAACCAGGTATGAAAAATTTAATATGTTTATGCTTTTGTATTTAAAGATAGAACAATTTGGTTACTCTCTGAATAATAGGAGTTCCTGATCGACAAATAAATTTCTAGTTGTAAAGCTTAGATTTTGTTGAAGCTTTAAAGATAATTTTATTAAAAATATATATAGATTATTTGTAAAACCGAAAATGATATAAACATTCGTAGAAATTGCCATATCTAAAGAAACTATTAATTTGAAGAAAGATGCTTCAGGAAATCAGAAATATATTTAAAGACTTTAAATTCGTTGCATAGTGTAATTGAATAATATTTCTAGTTTGTTGCTGCCACATAACTAATCAACAACAATAGCAGCACCAGCACCAGCAAAAACAAAAACAACAACAACATGATGAAATAGGAAGTGGCGGCGGTGGTGGCGGCAATGCACTTGACAGAGTTGCTTGGTATTGTTGCTGTTGGTTTTGTGGCAATTGCAGTTACAATTGTTGTTGTTGCCGCATATTTTTTTTTATTTTTATTCACTTTTGCTTTTTAAATGGGCTCCACAGATGCGGCATGGAATTTTTGAAAACATTTTTGTTCCCGCTCTTCACATAACTGTAATATGGTGTGGCAGCCAGTTTTTTTTCTTTTTATCGATACCGTTGTGGCTCAATGTGTGTGTGTGTGTGTGCGTCGCTGTCTGTCTGTGCCAGATGTCGCACATTTCAGGCCAAGGAAATCAACTTTCTAGTCCCAAATGAAGGAAATGAGAAATATTGACAGCGCAACAGGATGCCTGGACAGGCGCCTGGCATAGAAGGAACTACAGGGAGTTACCGTCGAACCGACCGCCCGCCCTCTGCAATTTATGTACATACATTCAAGTGGTTCAAGAGCCTCAAATGAAATGCATATTTTTTTTTATAACTAAATTGTTGAAACTAGAGATAAGATATTTTTGTTTATTGCATAACTTTCGGAACTATGTTTAACGGAAATTTTCAAAACACTTTCATCGGCTGCAATGAATAAAAATTGAATGTGCCCCAATTGGAATCATCATGTTGCAGACTTATTGGAGGAAATTGATAAGAGCATTCATTGAACATGAAAACTACCAATAAAAATAGAACTAACCTTGCTTTTTTTAATGTGGTATGTATTTTTTTTTATTGTTGCTGGGTTGTTCCGTCCCACCGCTGACTCTCCCGTTCGTCTCTTAGGTTGCTCTGTTGAGGGGGGCGACACACACGCTTGATTTTGTCCACAAAAGAAATGCAAATTAAATGGTAATGCTCTGAATGTTGGAGTCACCGTCACTATATGTTGTGTGTGTCTCAACAATTTCCAAATCAGTTTCAGTTTCGTTTCTCTTATATTTGATTTAAGACCGTAGATCGAAAAAATTTGTCGTTTTGTGTTTTCGTTTTTAGCCATCAAATCGACATAGTTTTAAGTTCGTTCTTTTTTTTTTGTTATTTATTTTCGTTTATTGCATTTGGATGTATCAGTAGTTCGATTACTACTGATAAGCACTGCATTTATGTAACAATTTTAATTTCTTTTAGAACTTTGTTTAAGCAAATAAATATTTTAGGCTGATGGCTTTTTTTCAGAGGATTCGCCAATAGTTGTTTGCTATTGCACTTTGTATTGATGATTGGCACTGGCTTTGAATTGTTGGAATGAAGCGACTTATAGATTAGGCGTAAATTTAGCAACTGCGGTATATTATCCTTTTCGACCACAATTTATAAACTAAATTTTGGTTCTCTTTTGCAATAGCTATTAAATTATCTTTCTTCCGCGTACACAACTTTACGCTTCTCAGCTGATTTCTAAACTGAAGTGTTGGCAGGCGTAATAAAATACGCTACGCAACGCTTTAGGCTCTCAGCTGTTTAAAAAAGTAAAGTATTGGAAAACGCAACACTGCGGCGCCACAGTGCAGGTGCCAATCGGTTAACATAAATTTGGTAGCCAACGTTAACCGCAAAATGATAACTAGCTCTGGTTAGGGATGAGAAACATCGTAATGTGTGTGAATCTTAAACATTGGTATTAAAATATAGTTTAGTATATCATCACCACCACACAAATCTGACATTTCAAGTTGATTTGGTAGCTCAACCCAATAAATAAATTATTTGAAAACCTTGTAAGTTACAAGTTTGCGCATTACTTGTTTTTATAACACCACTGTGACTAATGACAAATACCAGTGACTTGTTTAGCGCTCCTCTCTACAATATATCGCTCATCTCCAATTTTAATTTTGACAGCTGCGTCGGCGATTGTGATTTGCAATTTTTGTGGCTGGGAAATTTTTATTATTTTTAAAACAAATTCAAAATAAGAGTATAGCTCGTAAATAATGTCCAACACACAGACATCAGTTGCTGCCTATCTGGCCACACAAAAGAAAACAGCAAACAAAGCGGTTGCAGAGGAGTGGACCATCATCGAGGAGTTGTACAATGAAAAGTAAGCATTAGCAGCAACATACAATATTGTTTTCTGATTGATATAATTAATATGTATTTCAGACTGTGGAATGAGTTAACCATCAAGTTAGTGACCTTTGTGCATCATGAATCGCTACAGGATGAGACAACCCTGCTAGAAATCTACCAGAATTTTTTGTCCACCTTCGAAACAAAGTGAGTAAAAACGCCATCGTTGATGTGGTCGCTGTCTTACAGATTTCTATAATTTACAGAATCAATCCATATGGTCTAATTCAAATCCTCGAAGTAGTTGTGGATAACATTAGCGATAAGAAAGAGGCCATCGCTTTCCTGGAGAAAATGAAGGACAAAGTCAAGATATGTGATGAGGCTGTCTGGTATCTGCAAGTCATGCAGGGTGATCTCTATCTTAGCAATCTGAATGATCTGACTGCCACCAAAAAGATTATTGAAGAACTGCGCGATGTGCTTGAGGAAGCGGGCAATGTGACGCCAGTTCATGGCAAATATTATATGTTGGCATCGCAATATTATCGACGAGTGGGCAAGCATAGTGATTATTATCGTTGTGGCCTGCAGTTTTTGGGCTGCTCTTTGGATGAGTATCCGAAAGATCAATGGGCCCAACAGGCTTTCTTTTTGGGTTTAGCCGCTTTATTAGGCGAGGGAGTTTACAATATTGGCGAATTGCTGGCACATCCCATATTGAATTCACTGAATGGCACCGAAAATGAATGGCTGATAGAACTGTTAAAGGCTTTTAATACGGGCAATATTAACAAGTATGCAGAATTCTCCAATATTTATTATATCTTTAATGTTTTTTATTTGTCATTCATAGGTTCAACGAAATGAAAAATATCTGGTCGAAAATTCCTGATCTAGCTGCCCAAGAGGTGAAGTTGCGCCAAAAAATCTCTCTACTTTGCCTAATGGAGATGACATTTAAACGTTCAGCTGTCGAGCGGGCCATATCCTTTGCGGATATCGCCAATGAGACCAAACTGCCCGCCAAGGAAGTAGAATTACTTATCATGAGGGCCTTGGCTCTGGATTTAGTCCGCGGTGAAATTGATCAGGTAGCCGGTGTCGTCAATATGTCTTGGGTCCAGCCACGTGTGTTGAATCGCAATCAAATTGCTGGAATGGCCAGCACATTGGATACCTGGATGGGGGCCATCACTAATATGGAAAAGTTAATGGAGAATCGCGCTGCTGAAATTCTCACCAATTAGATTTTAAGTTTTGCTTAATTCAGCTTCGCTTTTTGTATTAAACAAATGAAATGTCTTAAATTTCTATTTGATTTTGTTTTTTTTTTCTTTTTCACTCGCGTTTTTTCTCATTTAAAAAAGTTTTTAGAAACTAGCTTAGTTCTATGACTTATTGAGCTAAATCAGATCACTTATCGGAGGATTATTTATGGCCTAAAAATAACTTTTTACAATTTAAAGAATACATCGAATTTTGTAGTTAGACTCTGTGCGTTAGACTGCTAAAATTTGTTGAAGGGTTTGTATGAATTTTTGGAATTTTGTTGTAGCAATGAACGCCCTTTGCATATCACTTTGTAGCCATGCCCACCAAGAAGACTGCCACAGCCACCAAGATCATATGTTCAAGCAACGCAGTTTGGTTTCAGGTATGCGGGATGTAAATTCAAATGAGGGTGGACGACGTATATCCTCGTGAGAGTCACGTCGTATGCGATCTGGATTACGGCCCATTACCATGCTTAGAGGTATTTCCCTGCGATAAAGTTCTTCCAGTACTAGGCGCTCTAGTTCAAACAAATGGTCATCCCGCACACCGGGAATCTCTTCGTGCATGAATTGGGCCAGTCTTAGCAGATATTCGACATTATGACCGCTTGGTCCACGGCAATCTACAATTTGCTGAGCTATATGTTCTAATGTTCCGTCACCCATCCAATGTATATTTTCTGGTGTGGCCACATAGACTAAAACTTCAACAGCCTCTCCACTGAAGGGTGTGTCGTGGGAGGCAACGCGGGGAAAGAATTTTGTTTCGAGTGTTGCATAGCCACCTGTTCATAGTAAAAATTCAGATTAAAGATTAGAACCTGATAAGCAACAGTGTAATTGTCACCTACCAAGCGTGCATTCACGCTGTTTGAGATATTCCAGAGCTGTGTTTCCTGTTATTCTGTACGCGCAGCCCCATGTAATGCCCTAAAAATAAAAAAATTAAAAAAAAGATAAATAAAATAAAAGAAATAAAACATTAAAAAAAGTAATTTTTAATGTTCGCCTTGGGTACGATTTGAACCACAGTAAGAAAATTTCCCCAATGATTAGAATTCTCAAGTTCTTTTTCAACACTGCGGGTGTTTAAGTAGCAGCATTAAATACAGCTGTTAAGCTGTTTTGAGTTTTTCATGCTTGTCTCTCGGGGTTACATGACGAGTTCCTGGTAACTCTATATAATTTTAACACCCTGGGTAAAGTCCCCGGGCCTAAGATAGAAAGTATCAAGGCGTAATAGAAGGTACATTTTTGATATGAAAATGTATTCGCCTATATTCCGCGGAAATTCGCCTTTGCGTTGCGACGAAGAAGGATCCGAAAGGATCCCGAGTCCTCTGCGTTTGGTTGTCTGCGGAAATGTGCCATATATCTTAGATATGGACGAGTTGACAAACATCCGTTTTATAAACAAAACGAACGTTTGCCTACACGGAATGGGGCTTACATTGAGAAATTTGAAACGGCGGCAAAACAACTTTTTTTTTGTGCTCGCGGCGCTTTCTTTTACTATAAACAAATATACATACATATATTTTATTCTTACCTCTTTGTCCTCCACCAGCGTTGCTACACGTCCAGGCTGTAAAAAATACAAAGTAGTATAATAAGTAAAATGCATATAAATATATATATTTATACTATATATACATATATGAATAATGTGCTTTCAGTTTATATGACGATTAAATTTATGGCGCACAAAGGGAATATATAAACAATAAGGTTGTTGTGGGCATTGGTGCACAATGTAAAAATCAGAGAGAACAACATGGACCTTGACTTATTTTCTTGGATTGCTAATTTTCATACTTGAATCACACATGGGCATGACAAATAAAAGAAAATTAAACTGAGTACCTTAGACATATGTATGTATGTACATACATACATACATACATATGTATGTATATAAATGTCTGCTAATTTCTCTAAAACATTTCGATTAAAACTAGAAATTCAATATTTTTTTCCAGTCTTGTGGAAGATATTAACATTTTCTGGGCGTGTTGCGTGATTTAATGCTAATTAAATAGTAATCTGTATCTTAATTATATTAATCGTCTGGCATATGTATAACGACTTTATATATGTATGTACATATGTATATATGTACATCTGTTTGTTTTTATAAATGACTCTCTCTCTCCGACGCGTTTGAATTGTTTGTTATTTAGCTGAATTCCCAACATCAGCTGATAACACACGCCAAATAGATAATGCGACACGAACGACAAGGGAGACAACGGGAGGTAGTGCTCAAATAGAAAGGCGACAACAGCAAAAACGTTAAGTAAATAATGGCCCTAATGAAATAGTATTTAGATTATTTAAATGACCGGCGTCTGCTGGACGGATCAAGTGGCGCAAGTTAAATAACAATTAAAAAACTAAACTAGGTCTTAGTTAATACGGTTAAATCTTACCTTCTCTTCAGTGCCACGATGCGTTACATTGCCTTGCCAAAAACGTCGGACGTAGCCGCGTATATATCCCGTTATGCATTTGGTGTAGATGAAGCCAGGATACCAACAAAGTGAACCATAGCCAAAGACCCAACAAGCAGGATCATTTTCGCCATTTGTATTATTATTGTTAAGTTGATTCCCCTGTCCATTGTTTCGATTATTGTTTTCATCCTGTTCCTCCAGGTTGCCATTGGTAAAGAGGTCCTTAAAATGGGCTGGGACTTCCGCCCGCTGTTGATGTCCACTAAAATGAGCCATAGTCTTTTCCCCCCAAGCCTTTCTGGTTGCACAGAATTTTATATTTGGCGGTTGGATAGGTATTAAAATTCCAATAATTTATTGCTACTAATGCTGTGTATTATCAATGTCCTTATCCTTAAATTCTTATAAAAACATACTGCTGGTGGAGGGCCTTCTGGGCATACAGGTGGGCTTGGGCTATACGCTACTGGCTCTTCTCTCACATTTTTTGTCGAGCTTCGGCTCGACCTATCAGCTGTGCTACGTTGCGTGTATTTCTGTTGGGGCAAAGGGAAAAACAAATTTTTATTATATAAATATTCATCTGAAAAATTTGAAATGTTTTAGTCATAAAATGCAAAGAAAACCCTTACTTGATCAAACCGAAATGTGTATCTTGTTTGTACGTACAAACATGCACTATTTGATTATAAAAGTGTAAATTGTTTAATTACTTTGTTATTTGCGAAACGTCTGCGACTAAATAGTTCCGCCACCAGTTGGGAACTAAACCGAATCAAGTGAAAACCGAAAACATTTTTGAGCGAGAAGCAAAAATAAAGAAAAAAAAAAATGTTAAATAAATATTTATGACGCTCTGTCTAGAGCGTTCGTATAGTCGGCCGCGACTCGACGACGACTACATCCAAGACTTATCTATAGAGAGCTATGAATATTGTGTATTTAAATTGTTATTGTTATGCTTCTTTCTCTTTCTCTTGGTCACTCTTTCCCTCTCTCTTGCTTGATAGTGAAGCAAGTAAAGCAAGTTCTTATTTATTTATACCCTTACCCATGAGGGTAAAGTGCATATTAAGGTCGCTAAAATGCATTAAAATAAACATATTTCCTGATCAGCATCTGAATTGACCTAGTTATACAGATTCTGAATCATTCGTCTTTTAGAACAATAAACTACAATTGTTTAATCACAAAGAAGGAATATTTCAATTATTTTAAGTTTATTTATTTCACAATGGAAAGGATTAAAGGAAGAAATATTTGGAGAATATCTTCAAGTCGGCGCCTTAATATAATGTGTAGATTTCTTTTTTGTAATATTATTTGTGTTTAAAGTGACTTGCTTCAACAATCTCCTTCAACCATAAATTAACAAACAATTAAATAAACTTAAATATTTATATTGGTAATAAACGGTAAATAATAAAAAAATCATATAATGACTTGGCTGGAAAATCGCTGCGTAAAAATCAACTCTTGAACCCCTTCAAATAATGATTATAAATTAACACAATTAATAAATATAAATAAATTGCCTTAAATTAAGATTTGATTAAAAGAATTGATTTCCCATTAAAATTGCCAATCATTGTAGTATAAATCCCTCTTGACAAAATCTTATTTGGCAGCCAGACAAAATTATTATATATACTTATGTATATATATTTACGAAAACAACTTGAACAATTGAAGAAATAATCAACAACACTTGTACGTGACTGAGTTGGCACTGGCACTGAAAATGCGCTATTATTACTATTATATATGTACATACAAGTACTATATAACCTATCAATGTAATATTCTATACTTTTTCCCAAAAAAAAATGAAAGTATTCTAGTTATTTAGCAGCTAGCAACTATGTATTTTTTTATAATAATGCTTACATAGATTAGATTAATGCTCTAATAAGTTCAATTAGTACTTGGCATAGGTCATAAATATGTACATATGTATATGTACATACATATGTTTTCTCTATATCTATTTATTTATAAATATAAATACATATACATGTATAAATGACGCACAAAACAAAAAGTATATGGAAAAGAATTTACTTCCCTTTTCTCCCTACATTACTTTTACTTTCACCCTTAAAATAAACTTCGGAATGATCGTGGAAAAACTTTACGATATAAAGGCGAAATAATACAAATACATTAAGTTCTATATATGTATATATACATGTATTTACATATATAAACACGTTTTTACACATTTAAACATATGTATATTGTTGTATGCTCAAGTGCTTAATATATACTATTAAATACTTATACCCTTACAAAAGTCACATTACAGTGGGCAGAAGTTTTAAAGTAAAGTGTAAAAAACTCCCTTACTTCATCTGTTTTAAATAAAAGCTTAATAGATTTCAATAATCTTAAGATGTCAATTCTAAAATGAGATTTCATATACATACATATTATAAGTTACTGGGATTAAGTTACAAACCGCAGTTTGTAATGCGGTGGAAAAGTAACTTTCGATTAAATTACTGAATTCTGAGATTTATAGAGTATTTTCAAATCGGCTAGTATTTTCTGATTTGTTTTATCTAGTATTTGCAAACATACGCGTAGTGGGGTCCAAGTTTGCTTAGACTCAACCAACTGCGCTGCTGCCAAAGTGCCAAACAACAACATAATTCGGCAAAAGAAAAAAAACCCGGCATATGTCTATGTGGGGGTTGCGGGGGGGTGCCACTACTTCATTGTGTGTTGGCTCATTAACTATGTATGTATGTATGTATGTATATATCGTATACATATATTTGTATATATTTTTAGCTATTTAAATATCGTCGCGTTCCTGCATGATATTTAAACATTTTGCACTCTTTGTTTTGATTGCCGCCAGCCTACCCCACGCCGAGAGTTAAATATATATACATATGTATGTATGTATGTCTATTCCCTCTGTTTTTATACGCTCTTTCTAAATACCAGAGTTTTGAATCGCTTTTGGTTTTTAGATAAATATACATACATACATATATATGTACATATATATATTTTTGTGTTTTATTACTTGATATTTGTGTTTTCATTTTGCATAAATATCTTTGACCCAAAAATGTGGCGAAAAACAGGCTAAAGCTGATGGAAAATTACCAACAAGTTCAAGAAACCCTCAGCAAAAAGAAAGAAAAAAAAAACATAAATATTCTACGCATATCCGCATAAGACGCACGCAAGCCTATATGTAAATACATATATAGAGATATATACATATATACATATGTATGTATGTATGTACATATGTACATATATAAAATGCTTTCCTTTTCTTTGACTTGTTCTTCGTTACGTATACGCAATGTAGTCAGCTTTTATGTGCACAAAAGCAAAATGAAAATTTCTTTTTACTTTTTGTATCTACAAGATACTCGCTACACGTTGCTGAATCCTTGATACTGAACTTTTTTCATTGTGAAAGTTTTTTGCCAACAGTTCAAGGTTAGAACAAAACTAGAATGAAAGGAATTTCATTTCATTTGGCTTTTCTTATTTATTTTCTTGGGTTTTTTTGGGCAAAGAAAAATACAGAGAGAGAGAGTGAGAGTGCGAGCGAGACAATATTAGATAGAGATAGAGGGAAAATGAGTTATACAGAGAGAGAGAGAGAGAGAGAGGTAGAGTGAGAAAGAGAGTTGAGTGACTCTTGAGGTTCAGTGGATGTTGAGAGAGGTTAATCAACTGTTTCATTTTCGTTGTATTGCAAATTCTGTGCCCCCAAAAATTTGTTTTCCATTTTTACCCTCCCGCAATTCTGATATCGTGTTCGTGTGTAAGTATAGATACATTTGTATCTCAACCAAACCATGCATTCATATGTAGGTTAGGGCAGTCGAGAGAGATTAAATTCTTCAATAATAAACAAGAGCACGAACCACCGACATGTTCTTGCCATTTTGGATTTAATTTTTAATACTCTAACAAAGAGCATTACAATTCAATAAGCACAAGATACTACCTTAAGCATAGTATATAAGGAAATATTTGGTATTAATTGATATAACTACATATATGTATAAATACATGTATGATTTTAATCGATATATAAAATGTATAAAAAAATGCCAATTTTTAGAAGAAATATCTAAATTTGAAAAATTATCAGAGTTTGATTAACTGATATATGTACATACGTATCTACATATGTATATAAATATATCTAAAAGTTGTTTATCTTGATTAAAAATCCTACAAGCGTATTAAAACTTCGTTGCATTAAATTTCATTTCCGACTTATTCTTTTGTATATTTTCCTTTTATAATAGATTATTTGTTACTTAATTTTGTACAATTTAATCGAAACGAAGATTGACAGTATTTTTAAGTGGACATATTTTCCCCATTTCTTTCACTTTTGGTCTGGAATCGCGTGACTGTACTTTTAACAATTAATTCAATTCACAAAAATTTCTATAGAATCTTTATATGTAACACAAACGCAATCTTTTAACGATTTAATAATGCCTGAAGTATTATTCTAGGTGCCTGTATAAATATATTTTTTTATTTTGTTATTTAATTATGAAGGCACTTGAAAATATAATATAATAAGCTCGACACAGGTAAGTCTACATACGATTTGCACTTATTAATTAAACAATTAAAAATATATTTTATTTTATTATGCCAGGACTAAAAATATGCTGGCATTCAATATATTTAATTAGTCTTTTTAGCCCAATCAAGATTTTGGCTAGTGGAGGGTAATGGCACACACACGCACACACCCACACACACACTCGACAGGCCGACAAAAGTTGAGTGTGTGATTTATGGTCGCGCGCATTGAAACTCTCTGATAAGAACGGAAAGAAAAAAATTCATTATGAAACCTGAGTGAGGGCCTGTGCGCGGGGGGTTTTTGAATTGCAAAATTTGTTTGTGTTGCCAAAAGGCGATAAACAATGAGGGCCAGATAAAAAACTGACCAGACAAAGCGGTAGACAAGCATAGGTAAATAGTAGCAACTTTGTATATGAATACACACATACAAATAAATATACATATTTACCTATTAACACATTTGGCCTAGATTTCAATACTCTAGGGTGTTAAGTATACTTATATTGATAAACCGTTTGCAAGGAATTTCTGAGTTTAAAACGTTTTTATTTTATGTTAATTTAATAAATCCATTTGTTCAATTGTCTACAACAAAATTTTGTCAACTAATACCAGAGTCAGAGTGTGAAGTTCCTTTTATAGCATGTTCGTGTGCTGATCAAGTTATAAGAATTAAATTAAAATATAAAAATAGCATTAAATATTGTAGAAATGTAACTGTTAAATCTCCACTTAGCCAATTTTAAGTCTTTTTTTAATTTTGAATTAAATGCATGCGACAAGTTTAGTGACACATTCAACAATTCCTATACAATTCATCAAAATAGCCGAATTGACATGTTAATTTAGTTGAAATTCACGTTTTGTTTGTTATTTACAATTAAAATAAAATAGCATCAAATTTATCAGATATACATACATAGGTCTAGAGTCTAGACTATAGATTAAGCTTCAAAAGCAATTGAATTAGTCGGATATAGGTTGGGATAATAAAATTCTTTCAATTACAATAAATATTAAGATTACGTTATAGTAAAGATTTATGGTAGGAATTTTTCAATTCTAGGACTCTAATAATATGAACCTTTTCTTAAATTTCTTTTTTTTAGGGTAACACAAAGTCGGCTAGCTTACATTGGCTATACATTTAATTTCATTTCTATTTTGTTATGTTATTTTTGCTCAAAGTTGTTGGCGTTTTTATTTTTTTTTTATTTTGTTTATGGGGATATATTTTGGCATTTCGATTCCTTTTTACTTAGTTCATGATTTGGGCACGTGTTCCGCTCTTTGGTCCTATTATAAATTTTGATATTTTCGCTCTCACTATTTTTAGGCATTAATCAATTTTATATATATTAAAACTTTTATTAATGTTTGCGCGGACTCACTGAAGTACCAAACATTGGGTAAGGCAAAAATGTTGTTTAAACCAGTTTCAATAATAAAGTATCAATTGGAAGTAAATGTTTAATTTTATGTAAATTATACCAACTAGAATTTCGGGTCATAAGTCCCATATATGTATACGTAATATGCTTATAATATACATACATATTTAATTTACATACATTCATTTTAAACCTTTTGTTAATGAGAGGCTTAGTTAAGAAAAAATGTCAGATACTTTTGAATTGCAAAAATTTACTTGCCCCACCTTGAAATGTATTTATAATTATATGTATATTAAATGGGTTAAATACAAAATATGTCGCGATAAACAACAACAGAATGATCGCTAAATTTGCATTTTGTGTAATGAAAGTAAATATTTATTTATTTACCACTTAACTATGTGCAATTGTGTGTGTGTGGGTGTCTATTGGTTACATTGGACACGTTTCACTTTAGTGGCACACACGACGAGTGTCTGATAAGATTCAAATAAATAATTCGTTTGTAGTTAATAATTACAACAGTAGTTGTTAATCAGCAAGTGGCCAATCAGAGCCTTGCATTCCAATGACCTTGAAATCTGAACCGTGAATTGAGAAAGAGGAAGCTAACAAAATGCTGGACACGTAATGAAAAGGAAATGCTGCAACATCAGCGAATTAAATATATGTATAAATAAATATAATATTTAAAAATGTAAATATTATATAGAGGTCTCATATTGAATACTATATTATCTAATTATAATTATTTCTTTCATAATCTTGGAAAGCTTTTATTGTCTTCAAAGTACTTGTCATATTAATCTAATAATAGAGTGAAATTCATTCTTATTATTCACCCAATTCATGTTCATTTTAAAGTATGTCTACTGTATTTCCTATATATGTATGCACATTTATTTATTTTTATATATAATTTCAGGGCCCCACAAATTGCATCAATCCCAAAAGTATGTACATATGTGTGCCGGGGCATTGTTTTATCAACTTGAATATAAAATAAACTATATACATTTGTATGTATGTATGTACATATGTACATACGTATGTATATTTTTAAATTTTTGGATATAAATAAATGCACATAGCTAAAATAGCTTTCGATCTGTTTTGATATATTTAATGAGGGAAGCATTCATACATACATATGTACATATGTATGTGTACACACACACATACATATACACGCATACAAGAGAGCCACGATAGCAGGTGAGTGGAGAGTGTGCGCGGTAGCAAATAAGAAGTTAACGTCAAAGGCTGATAAGGTTCAACAATAACAATGTAAATGCATGTAAGAAAACATGTAAATATATATGTATAACACTGAAGCTTCTGGCAAAGAGTATGCAAGTATGTAAGTGCATATTGAGTAGTACATCTCACTAGAGAGAGCGTCAGAGAGCAAAAAATGAGAGTGGCCTGTAAATGTAAACTTTTGGCACACTGACACACATAGAGCAACTGTTTTTCACCACTTCCTTCCATCCTCCCCCCTCTTGACAGCATCATTATTTGATGTTTACCTCAGCATTTGTTTTGACTTTCAATTGTCGTTTATCCGAACGAATTGTAGCTTATCAATTTCCGTTAAACTTTTACATAGCACTTTATTATAGTATTATTTATCTTTATTGTCCAGTTCGACGGGTTTATGGCAACATTTTCCAGTAGATGCCAGTGGGAATCGCAAATAAACAAAGTAAAGGCAAACGCACAATTATCTTATTGTCTCTTTTTCATTAAATCGCGCTCGTCTCTCAACCGTCTCGTTTGACGGCTACGATGTAACTGTATGTATTTCCGCGCTCAAATCTTATATTGCCACGCAATGGAGGTATAGCTCCCTCCTACCCCCACTCCTAGCTGCCTCTCCACAAGCAAACCTTCCCTTTGGCATTGTTTTTATACCCTTTACCCCATATGGTGAATGGGTATATTAAATTTCCTTAAATGTATGTAATAAATTACTTTATATTTTTATGAAATTGGGTGCGAGGAGACAATAATTACGTTATCATTATGGAAACATATTAAGTAAGTTGACTTAATATTATACGAATTCAATCAAATTTAGAACGACATTACTCGGCCCCATTATTTATGCAGGGTACAATAGGGTCGGCCCACCTGGTAAATGTGTGAATTTTGATGATAAAATTGTTAATAAATATTTAAGTTATTGCTTTTTCAACTCGTCGGCCATTATGTAGTACGTTTTTTATTTTAATAGGTAATAGCAGGTGGAGTGGACGCAGCGGGTCAATGATAAGAAAGCTTCAAGGATATGATGCTACCTCTTCGCGCATATCCCCTCTCTCTCTCATTCTCAGAGTCTTTTACTCTCAGTTCGTTTTTTTTTTTGTTTATTACTCATCCACATTTCTCTCTGACCTTCTATTGCAAATTTCCCTCTCTGTATTCAATTCTCTTTGGCTGACGTAATTTCTACGCTCAGTTGCCGCATGTTGCACATTTTTATGAATGGAAAGCCACAATCATACCAATATGAAAAGCAACAAGAACAACAACAGGTGAAAACAGCTGCAAAAGAAAGCAAACAAGTTGCAGACATTTTTATTAAAGCAACCAGAAAAAGCAAACAACAAGCTGGCAACCTAACGGTTTATACATTATACACAGTATGTAATTGGTTTAATTGAAAAATCATGTGTTTGTCTGCATTTCGGATGTGGCCCATGTCGATTTTGGGCCAACCTTGAATTTATGGACTATATTTAACTGATAAGCATCATTTGAAGTGCCTATCTGTTTTGGATGCCGCCACACCCATAGCAAATTTCGTCATATACTTTAAACAAAATAGAAAGAATAAAAAGAAAACTAGTATGTTTCATCTTGAACCAGTTTTTTAAATTTTCTGTCTCTGTTCTTTACTAAGTAAATAAGGTAAGTTGGCAAATTATTTCTTTATTGTTCTTTGTCATCCGTTATTTTTAAAAAAACAGTCGACAGAGAGCGCTACTGGCTTGCTCGCTGGCACCCCTAGTATATATTATTATACAATCCAGGGCTACCAATTTCTTTAATTCTGATTATGTGGCGGTTAATTCAAACAATTGCAACTGATATAGTTCTGTAAACTCTCCCACATTCATTCCAAATACTATTGTGCGCACTTAACTAACGATAAGCCACTTGTCGCAGTTGTAAAAAATTAATTTATTTTGCACAAAAAAATAAATAAATTTGTCGATCTTACTTAAACATGTCACTTAAAGTTGCGACACTTAACTGTCTATGACAGCGCATATGCAAATGCAGTCTTAAATAAACACCTAACGAGATCAGATGTCGTTTTTTGTGAATCTTATTTTGCGTGGTCTCATGCTTCTAAGCAACAAACAGGTAAGGTGCAGTCCTTGTACTGAAAAAGCTCTACGTTGAAATGTAATTTCCAGGACAAGAGAATAGATGAGGCCACAGCATATTTATCGAGAGCAATGTTCGAAGCGTCTACACAGCTGAACCATATCTATGCCCATGAATATGTGTAAGATTGCATAATGAAATTCAAATAAAACTTCTTAATATATGTACTTACTTTCTCTCCTTAAACAGTTTTAAACATATCGATAATGGTAGATATCTGAGAGTCATAATTTTAGTTCCAGCTTTTCAAATTTCGTTTACTTTCTCTTTAGATCCTATAGACGAATCTATTATATATAAAAACACCTGTGACTATGCTCCTGGAATACAGATTATCCAATTGCCGGAACAGAAACCATTTCGTGTGCTATGTCGTTATCATACTAATTCAACAGGAATCTGGTTAGTTATCCACAGGCGTATGAATAATAAATTAAGTTTTAATCGGGATTGGGGAAGCTATGTCGATGGTTTTTATGGTTCATCGTCAGAGTTTTTCATAGGCTTACGAAAATTACATGTCCTTACAACTACAATTCCCCATGAGCTTTTCATACATCTCATTGATTCTAAAGGGCAAGAGCGATATGCCATTTATGAAAAATTCGTAATTGGCAATGGAAATGAACAGTATACCTTGAAAAGTTTGGGTAGTTATTCTGGAACTGCTGGAGATGCCATGAGATCAAGTGTTGGACAAAAATTCTCAACATATGATCAAGATAATGATGCATTAGCGATTAATTGCGCCTCCTTTAATGCAGGAGCTTGGTGGTATAAAAACTGCGAGAATAGGTAAGGATTATTGATAATAAATAATTTATTATATTAACTTACAATTTGATTTAGCAATCTCAATGGAGAATGTATTGTCTGGAATACTTGGAATGGTGAGAGATGCTCCATCGGGATAGTACACATGATGATAAGGCCAAGATATTAAAGCATTATCTCTATAGTTTATCAACAAAATGTTGTATAAAATAAAATCAAATTATATCAAAACAAAGCATTTATCAACGACAAATGGTGAAAAACCGCGAGAGCTAAGACAAAAGATTTACAATATCATTCGAGAAGATTTAGAGGTGATTTCCAAAGATATATATTTTGTTTGAGTGGCGATAAATAAACAAATTATATTGTGCGAGCGAGGGGACATGAATACCTATTTTTATTTTTTTACTTTTCTTTTTGTTTTTTTATTTGAAATTTTCTTATTTTCAGCTCAATTTGTTGAGGGACGGAAAAACAAAGCAAATTTTGGGGCGGGCGGTGGCAATATCGGTGGATAGTCTCCATTTAAAATGTCACATTAACGGAATTGTTTTTTTTTGTTTCAAGACTAATTTATGTTATGCTTTAATCGCTGGCCAGGTATCTTATTTGAATTTATTTGATTTCTTTCTAATAAATAAACGAGCTAAGCCTTTCACAAACAGCTTCTCATTGAGCAGAAAATCCTCCATTTAGTTTCTCTCGACACTCTTTGCCCCCATTCTCTTTTGATTGTTGTATGTTTCTTCTCTATATGATTTAAGTTAGTGGGCGTGGCTTGGTTATACTCAATCGTGGGTATTAGCGTCCTTCCGTTTTAGAAGACCAAATGGCGTACGGATTTAAAAATAGAAACCACTCGAGAGCAGAATCCCAGCAGCCACTCAAAATGCAGAGATCGGTAATCACATCTGGGGATCTGCTCATAAAAAAAAAAGAAACATTTTGTCAACCAAATGTGTTGCGTTTGTCGCGGACGTCGGTTGTCGTTGTCATTGTCTCTCCGTCTCCGTCTACATCTCCATATTTTTCTTTATCTCCGTAAGTGTTGGGCTTCCTCCTGCCAAAAACCAAATAAAGTGAATTAAAGTGAAGTGTTTCTAGAGTGCAGTGAAGTGCAAAATGACCAAATACAATAATGCAAACGAAATGCCAACCGGTAATGGTAGCATTAAACAGGAATACAATCATTATCCTGGCTATGACTATAATAGCCATAATCTAATGAATCTACATACACATCCACATCCACATTCGAATACCAATCAAACCCTGCAACACTTCTTTAGCCGTTTTAATGCCGTCGGCAATGCTAATGGCGATCTTAGCAGCTCAACCTCCGCCTCCACTTGCAGCTATAATTATCAATCACTGGATTCGGATAAACAGCAGCAACTCTCTTCACCCGTTTACACCACCGACTATGACGATGAGAATAGTAGTCTCAGCTCAGAGGAGCATGTCCTTGCTCCTTTGGTGTGTGCCTCAGCCCAATCATCGCGTCCCTGCCTAACATGGGCGTGTAAGGCGTGCAAAAAGAAAAGCGTTACCGTCGATCGACGCAAAGCTGCCACCATGCGAGAGCGTAGAAGACTGAGAAAGGTAAGGATCTAAAATCTAACAATGCAGTTTAATATCTTTGGAACATTTTATCCAGAAATAGTTATAATACTTTTGAGTAGCATAAAATCCAAAAAATACAACTGGTAGCATTAGTTTGGGTGATCTAAAAGATTTCTCATTATTATGATTAAAGTGTTTTGTTAATGGTTTTCTCGTATAAAAGTTAACTTGGGAACAACAATTATTAAAGAGTCAAATCTACAATACATAAGTTAGTTAACAAAAATCATAAATTTTCTCTATTTCACAGGCAAATGATTATTAAATTTAAACAGATTTTACCTCATTTGCAGGGTAAAAGTTAGCTGAGAAGTTATATTATATATATAATCATATCTAATCTATTTTATGTTTTAATACAGCTTGTTAGTGATAGCTTGCTAGATAAAATAAATCTTTATTTGGCATTAAAGGGGTTTAATATTCCATTCAATTAATCAACATTTTCACATCTTTCAATCTTCATTTACAAAAATTGCTTAGCCAATCAAAACAAAGTAAATAAATAATTTAATAAGTTTAACTCACTTAAACGTAAATAATACTTCTATTAAGAGGGGGCAAGTTTCAAACTATTATGATTGTGTTATTAAGATACCCAAGTCAAACTTTCAAAAACTTTGGCAATTTTGAAGTAATTTTGGCTTCGATCGGCCCCTCACAGTATGCAACAGTTTATGATTAAAAAAAAATGGAATAATATTTATAATTTCTTTCAACTTTTGCACAATAAAAATATAATATAAATATAAAAATATAAATATATATATGAACATAATATCATAAATTTCTGTGCAAGGGACTAGGATAAATTTTAAATGTTAAAATGAAAATAAAAAGAATAATTTGAATTTTATCTCTTTTAAAATAAACACTCTGTTGTAAAAAAGTCTTTTGCAATTAGAACTAAAATATGTAGTTAAAGTCTTCAAAGTACTTGGTAGCAACAATGTTGCAATATAAAAATGAACACATCGATATTATAAATGTCATTTGTATTCAGTTGGCACTTAATCTTAATTACATGGTAAACAAAATAGGAGGGATCGGTTAGGGCTACGAGTGTATAAAAAAAAAACCACCCAACAAGCATATTAAAACCAGAAGGAAGGATTTGCCAAGTGTTAAACGACAAGAACAAGTAAAATGGCCACAACATTTATGAGTTGAAATCGTAAAAGTTTTGGATAAACCAGACCAAGTTGTATTTATAGCTCCACATAGAGCCATTAACTAATAAAACGGCAGATCGGAGATGGGGACAAGGCTGGCACTGGGGTCTGCCTGCTGATGGTATCTCGATAAATATATATGTGTGTGTGTGTGTACAAAAAGGGGCGAGGGTGTGAGACAGATATTTTTCCTGGCCATCATAAAGAACAGCTAACCCAACAGTTTAATTGTTGAAATTTTTATGCGCTATTTAATTTAAAATATGTTTTATTAAAGAGCCACTTAAATATGAACATGCCTTTGGTTGTATTCTTAATATTGGTTTTATGACACATGCCTAACTAATGGATTTCTATGATTTTCTATGATGGGGTTTAATTGATTTGGCACTTCGGTTCTGTTATTATTATTATCCATTTTTTAGGTTAACGAGGCCTTTGAGATTTTAAAGAGACGCACATCATCCAATCCCAATCAGCGTTTGCCCAAGGTTGAAATCTTACGTAATGCCATTGAATATATTGAAAGTTTGGAGGATTTACTTCAGGTATAACTATAATTTGAAATTAATAACAAAATATATTGTACATTATTATAATGTTTTCAATAGGAATCCACGCCCACACGTGATGGCGACAATCTGGCGCCCAATTTAAGCGGCAAAGGCTGCCAGTCCGATTATCTGGTAAGTTTTGTTTTTTGTTTTTTTTTTTTCTATCCAAATGCCAATTAATATTAGTGTGCCGCATAGGAAAATGTTCCGCAATTATTTTCTCGTAAAATTCTCATGCATGAAAAACGTTTTCGTACATTTTTCTTTCTTTCGCCGACACATGCACATTCATCAAAAATCTCTGTCTCAGGGTCTGGCCGCGACGCAATGCTTGAAACATGAAAATAGAAATACTACGTATACGTAACCGAGTTCCCAACCCCAACCCCAAAACCCCCAACCAACAGCATCGATCTCGATCTGGCTTTTTGTAGTATTTGAAACAAGAAATTTATGCCCTTGTTGACGGGCAACTTAATAAGCTCCTTTAAGAGGTACAAAAAATATTATAGCAAGAAAACTACACAAAAAAAAAAAAAAATCTAGTCCAAGTTTTCATTTTAATACTTTATAAAAAAAATTATGAATTATGTATAACCGAAAGAAAACTGAAAAGAGGAGCATCTGGGTAACTTGCTCCAAAGAATTGTTCCCTCAATGGAAAGATGTTGGGAGGTCGTTGTCAGCCTTTAGTGAAATGTAATAAATAAATTTTCTTTCCCCTTTTAATTTTTCTTTTCCTTCACACTACTCCTCTTCTTTTTGTTTCTTTTCTTTTTTAGTGGGGAACAAAACTCTAAATGAAAATCGTGTTGTAAATTAATTATAACAAATTTGTTTTCCCCTTCAAACTGAAAATACCAAAATACCTTTCAAAGGCACATCTTACAATCAGATGAGATCTGTAGAACCGTGTCATATGAACAATTTTGAGATAATTTTTGTTTGTGTATTTGGGGGAAATAGCCAATTGCCTCGATTTCATAATACTTATAGGTTTCTCTATCTGTCAGTTGACAAATTGCACAGGAAAAACATGACATAGAGTAAAAGAAGAAAAGGTGTTACAAGTCAAGGCAAAACAAATTGTCAACAATTATGCGAACAACATCAAGATTTTGCGCAGACTAAAAGATACTAAGAGACAGTATATATCTGACTGACTGATTTCCATGCACTTTGTTTGAGTTTTTCACATGTTTTTAATGTACAAATTTGTTAATTTACCATAAAACTTTGCATATTTGTACATTGCTGAGTTGGGGTCCTATGGACAGATATTAATGTGCTCCCATAGTTTGATTAAAAACTGGCAAAATGCCAATGCACAGTGAGTGGTGGTAGGTGGATAGATGGAAGGGAGTATTGCTTGACTGACAATCCATCTATCTATCCATCTCAAAGGTCCATATCCATTCATATTTGTACCGAATCACCTATTCATATATATATAGTTCAACCTACTATTTATATAAAGAAATTTCCTTTCAACTTAACATTATTAAATTCGGTAAATTTTATTTTTATTTTGCAATCTAACAGTTTTGCACTAAGCTCTAACCATAATCAGCAATAAAGTCAATTACGTACTTAAACCGAATCGCACCTGGCAGAAATTTAAGTGCACCGACGTCTATCAAACAGTTCCCACAGTCATTATCAGTATATATATATATATAGATATAGATATACATATATACGTATGTTTTAATCAAAACAATGAAAATCTGCACTTGTTAACTATTATATGTATGACTCAATATACCAACGATTATATATGGCCAATAGCCCTAATGATTCACAACTAAAACAACAAATGTTTGTTATGAATAATGTAGAAATATTTATTTTAGTTTGATAAATAAAAATTTTATTCAATCAATGTCTCTGATATGATAGCAGTAAATTTCAAATTTTTCAAATTCAATCAGCACTAATCACAATAATAAAAGATAGTTGTTAAGAGAAACTTATCAATAAAGTTGTTCAAATGTTTTTTCTTTACTTAATCTATCGAATGTTTATAATACGAATTTTACAATTATAAAACTGTTATCGGTTTTAAAATTGTACTTCAGTTGAATGTAGTTAAATCGGACGTTATCATATAATGAATGTATATACGTTCATACATATGTATTTATTAGTTAACTAGTTAATTTAAATAATAGCTTATTTTTCCAATTTAAATGAAAACAAAGAATGAACTAAATATATTTCTTTTTATTATTCTATTATTCTAATTTAATATGAATCAGTTAATTAGTGCTACTATTTTATTTTAATTTCATGTTTAAGAGAATCTAAAGTTCATGACAACAAATTTAGTTTACATAAAATGATATACTTTCAACATTTCCAAGAAGTTTAGAAAAATTTATTTATATTGGATTTCTTGTGATTTCCAAGAATTTTGAGAAATTTCTTTTAAACACCTAGAACTTGGTGTTTTTTTTCGATTTACAAAATCGCATAATGCCGCATATCCGTTACAATTCGAACACTTCTAAGAAGAGCGCGCCAAAAAGTGACTTAAAATCTTTACGCAACTCATAAATGCTACGAATGATAAGTGGCATTTCATTCAGAGATATAAAATGAAATCAAACAAAATTCCACAAGTAGATACGTAGACAAACGCACATATATAATTATAAATTTATATATATAAATATATACATACATACTTGGATATGTGTGTGTGTAAATATGTATAAGAGTTGTCGCATATCGAGCGCACGCTGTCACTAAACGCTCGGAAAATGATAAATCGCTTTATAAAAGTGCAGTATGAGTGCTGTTGCTCCCTGCCCCCACTCCCACCCTCACACCCGCACCCCGTCCTCAATCTTCTATCTTTGTCACTGTCTCTCTGTCTCTTGTATTCTTTTGGTGTTGTTTTCATGTCAAAACCGCCTATAAATATAAAACACACACACAATGAACATATGTATGTAGGTATGTATGTGTTTATATATTTTTATACATACATATATACATACATAGACATTGTGAGTCCCGATCCTTGCAGACGCAATGTCTACATCAATGAAAGAGAAAGCATATACAAATACTTAAACAAATGCAAAGAATATCTCTTTCGTCGCCTGTTTAGCGAAGGGTAAAGGGGGAGGGGGAGTAGCTTAACCACCACCCAGGAGTTGGTGGCAATTATAATTTGTTTAAGCAAATTTTTCTAATGAAATCCCCACATCTCCGGCTGCCTTGTCGTCTGCGTATGCGTAAATTAATTTAATTGCTTATAAGAGGCAACAATTTCAAACCATTCCCGCCCTTCCTCATTCTCCCATACCTCACGGACAATGCAAATTGGAACTCTTGCCACTGGTTCAATGCATTTTAATTGGCTAACTCTGGCAAACTTTGTCTTACTTTGTCTTTCATTCCAATGTTGACATAAATTTTTTTTTTTTGGCTTAATCTCATCGTTAGAATAGATTTTTATGGCATTTTCCATTCAAACTGACAGTGTAATTTTTGTCATTGTTTAAAATTTATGTAAAATTATTTTTTTATTTTATTTTTCTTGTAGAGTTCATATGCCGGTGTCTATTTGGAGGATAAGTTGAATTTTTATAACAAACATTTGGAGAAATATGGCCAATATTCAGGTAAAAATTGGAATAATTATTTTATTTTTTGTAAATTTATTGTATAATTTTTTTTGTTTGTGAATTCTTCTTTTTCTCATAGACGGTGAAAGTAGTGTCAACGGTTCCAGTTTGGATTGCCTGAATTTAATTGTTCAGAGTATTAATAAAAGTTCAACAATTGTCACGCCCACATCGACATCCCCCCAGTCTATAAAGACATCAGTCACAGCATCAGGATCAGTTGTTGGTGCATCTGCTGGTGGCTCTAACTCTAGTTCCAGCTCCATTTCCCTGCATGCGAATTTTAAAAGAAAATGTAGTACCTAACCATCATTCATTTAACCCATTCACATCCCGGAGATTAGAGTAATTGTAAAGTAAATGATAAGTTTTCCAAAGGATACACGAGATACCCCAGTGAATTGTATGTAGAACTAAATTATTTTTATAGCCTTTAGCAATTAATTTAACTTGAATAAAGCATAAAAAATACAGAAAACCAAAAAAAAACAAATGTTTTGAATACTCTCAGTCTAGTTCCAGCTTGCGAAATGATCCACTCATGCCACCCAATTCCCCAGTTGACCACGCGGTGGCCAAGCCAACGCGTAACTTTTCATTTGTACCATATTGGGCATCCTTTGCCAGATAATCCCTGTGAGCCTCCAACCGTTGGCGCCAATAATCCAAAGCTTCGGCCTGATAACCATTTGTACCGCCATATTCAATGGTCATTGCCTCACGCGGCAAATGTTCATATAGATCCTCCGATTTCTTGTGCACCATAAACTAATGGGAATCGAAAAGTTATTGGAATTTATTGGCATAATTTAAATTGTTGGAATGACTCACCTTCCAGGGTAGTTGTGAGGGTAGAAATTTGGTAACAAAATTAAAAACTGCCACACCCTCGCGTCGCATATTTATCATGTGAATCTCAACGAAACGCAATGGCATACACTGATCCACGAGGCTGAAGGCCTTTTTTAGTAGAAATGGATCATATTGCATCATTTGTTCCATGGTCACATCTCGAGCGTCAACCACATAAATTAGTCCAGCAATTCCCGCGTTATCACACTCAAGAGCTAAAAGTTCTAGAAGTATAAAAAGTAATTTAAAAGCCTCACGAGGATTTGATTTCTTTGGATCGATTTGTTTAAATTGTGAGATTATAACTCTTGGTCCATTGGGGCTAACTGGACGAGCGGGTATTACATGTAAGCTAAGGAAAAAAAAAAAAACCCACATTATAATGGAAAAAATAATAAAAAAATATACTAACTTACCCACGTTGAAGTTGCGTAATTAGAGCGTCATCCACTTGCCGGGAACCAAGGACTTCGGGAAAAACACCACGCAGAGAATAATAATTGTCAATCCGACGTTTGGTTTCCTCCTGACTAAAACGACAGCGTCGAAGGAAGGCCAACAGCAACTGTTCATCTGTGGGAGCCTTCAGATGCGGTGATTTATTAATCCATGTTTGCACATTTATAATAAAATTCTCCCGCTCCGATTGTTCTTCATTGCACTCAGTTTTGGCCAAGACCAAAAGCTGGGGACTTAAGGGTCGCAATGCGAACGACGACGCCATGCGATTCGTTTGGTAGCTGTTAATCAAATGACGCATAATTTAATGCTAGTTGTGGTGAGTTCTCATTGCAGTCCGACGATATCTAATCAGGTAACGACGCCTTGTAAATAAGCGGAACAATTTTCCCTCCTCCCCCATATAGATACAGATAGATGAATTAGACGATAAGTGACATTATCTTTAATTGATCGACTTCACCAGAGCTTAGAAATATTATAATAAATGTACATATATGTATACATATATATATATATGTATATATTTTTATTTATGCATATATGTACGTCAATTTCAATCCCAGTTCAGTTTGCGGAATGAACCGCTGGCACCAAACTCTGCCTCATATGTTGCAATTTCACCATGACGCAACTCTTCAATTGTACCATATCGGCAATCCTGTTCAAAATAGCCACGATAACTATTCAATAAATCTTCCATATAGGCAATACACTCGGCCAAATGTCCATTAGTACCGCCATATTCCTCCGGCAAGCATTCCTTGCCAATGTGTTCAAATAATTCCTCACTCGACTTTAAAACGCGTATCTAGGTAAATATGCCAAAATATTAATAGAACAAAGAAAATACATATTAAATTATATTGTAAATTTACCGGATAATTAACTTGCATACTGAGTACATTATATAGAAACATAATCGTACTTTGTATATCCTTTGGCATATTAATGATATACATTTCCTTAACTTTCAACGGACTGCAATGATACAGCCAATTCCACCATTTGCGAAAGAAAACCTTATCGAAACGTCTCATCTTATCCGAACTGACGCCTTCCAGATCGATAATTTCACAAATTCCAGCCACAGATGCATAATCGTTCTCCAAAGCAACAATCTCCATGGCCATTGACGAAAAATGATAAATTTCACGTAACATATATAGATTGGGATCGAAGTGGCCAAAGCGAGCAATAAATAGAGCAGTACGATTATCACCTTTGGGCATATCAGGATATAGGCAGACTCTAAAAGTGAATGAAAGTTATATCAGCTTATAGCTAAAAATCTTTTTTTGATAAGTTTTCTTTCTTTAAACTTACCCCAATCGATTGATATCCAGGAGCCTCTGTGTTACACAACGATTATTCATAATCTCGGGAAAAAGATTGTAGTAGGTAAAATAACGGTCAATGCGTCGTTTTGTCTCCTCAAGACTATATCGACAACGTCGCAGGAAGGCTATCAAGAAATCATCATCGGTTCGGGCACGCAAATGCTGCTGTTGACGTATCCATACACGTAAAATGATGATATCCTGCTGTATCCTGTCTGGAGTTTCATTCAGCTCCTGTTCGGCAACTTTGGCCAATGTTGGTGAGAGCGGACGTCGCATTTTGTTGATGGTTATGCGATATTTAATAGTTAACTAGCTGTTGGCTAATTTACCTATGCTCCATAAGACCTAAATGCAAATAATCTAATCTTATCTTTTAGAGGAAAAATAGTTGGGAAAATACGAATTTTTCCCTTTTTTTTTGTTTTTTTTTTTATTTTCCTTTGTATCTACTCGTATTTACAACTAGAACAGGGATGGGGCAATGATAGCGCACATCCGGCGCCGGTACCCCGCGAGCCACTTAAGTGCAGCACTCCTGCCATCACTTTGTCGCCCTTTGAAATGCGATCGTCGTTTTATGCTTGAAATAAATCTGATGCTAAATGGTATCCAGTTTTCTGTCTCTGTGTGTTTTGAGCATTCAATTTGAGTGCCTGTCACAGGGCATTACATCGACATGTTGAGTAGGAGTAAAAGTAGGTGCTGATGCGTTGCTCCTGCTGATGCTACAGTTGACGTAGAACACCTACAGATCAGCAAATTGATATGACATGACGCTGTCAGCTGCTGACAAGCACGCGACATGGCCCAGGAAACGGATCAGTTTGCTTTTTGGTTTCTTTAAAATAACTCATAACACATTATGGCCATGGGACTTTTTAACATTAACTAAAACTGCAACTTAGACTGGGAATAAATATACATATATACAGATATGTATATGCTTTGATCTTTATTTTCCGACAACGGGGCTCAACGCGTGTAAATTCCCTCTGCTGCAGTATTCTTATTGCTTATGACACCAAACATATCGTTGCCATATTAATAATGAGCCTCATTAACTATACATACATTTATATATATGGTCTACAACTCAACACATTGCTTCATTGTTGGCACCATATATTCCTAACCAGATCTTACATACATACAAAGAAAAAAGCAAGGGTGGAGGTTGTGGGTGAAATTGTGTGAGATTGAGTTAGGGTGCGGCATGTAATTGACACAGTCATTGCTGATAAGTGTATTTTGTTGTAAGCACTTGAGAACTGTTCTCTTAAATATAATAAACCCCTCTCGACATCTTAAACTGTTTATAATAAATGCCCTTTTAAAGGGGTTTTTAAGAAAATGTGAAAATAAAGGCTGGAAAACATGCCACCATGTCAGCTACAACCACTAAATTTTGAATTATTGGAAACTTGAACTTAATCTGGAGTGAGTTAGTCAATTCCATTACTGATGATAAGCGATAACTTAAACAATTTGTTTATATTTCAACAAGATTTTCTAACTGTTAATATATAAAAAATTATTAACAATTGAATTTAAAGTTTATTACGCGAAAGTAATAAATCCTTATTACCATCGTAAAGACTTTGCCAGATTTTCATTTGTGACCACTCGGGCATTTCAACATATTTCATATCATCGCTTATATTTAAGCATTTCAAGGATGTATCTGATTGTTGTACTGGTTGCCATATATCCATTTCTGGAATTTTAACCGTGTTTGGGTTGCCAGTAGCCGCAAACTGTGTCCAAATGGCAATAGTTCTCACAATATTGCGATATTCGCGACTTTCTTTGGGCAAACGATAGGCGTGCATGGAACCAAATAAATAAGTTAAATCATCGGCATGGCTAACACCTTTAACGCCTCGTCCCAGGCGCTTAATGCGATATGGATAGATAATCTTTTCAGAATCAAAATCATAGCGATATATATAAATTGGGGCGCCGTTATCATTAGCTTGTCGAGCATAGACCACACGCATCATTGGAAGGAGGAAGTAGTACAATGAACACAGCTATAAATAAAATTCAAGATTAGATAACAAAAATCGGATATATGTACTTATAGAATTTACTTACATCCATATAGTTATGGGGAACGGCCACTTTACCAGTACGATGAGCATCCCTTATTATTGTGCTCCAACTGGAAATCTGCTCCTGACTGGGTTTTGTGGCCATCAATTCGGAAGGTATAAATGGAGTGCCAGCATCCACATGCTTGACGACTGATGGCCAAAGGGTTAACTCTGTAAATCCAAGAAATTTGTTTGTTTTAAATAATATTGATAGATATTTTTATCTATCTATTATCTTACCTGGTAGAAAGATTAATCCCTCATAAGAAGTATTGCCAATTAACATGGGAATTGAGTTACCCCAAGAATTTTCCATTAGCTCTATTGGATTTTTGGGTATCATACAGTCATCCGTAATATATGGCTCCAGTGATGGGCCAAAAAGAAAATAAGTCTTAGCATTGCGTTCTTCCACAGTTAAATCGTGTTCCGCCACATACATCAGATCTTTAGCCTTGGCCTTAAGCAAAAAATCGAGCACATCCTTGTCGTTGTCCTCACCCTTGTAACCTGCCGCTTTGGCCAAACGATAAGCTCTATGGGTGATGTCACCATTATACGCCCATGGAGCAATTGCACATCCCGATTGTAATATGCCACGATGGAAGAGTCCCTTTGCCAAATCCGTTAACATTAAATAATGAACAGAAGTGCCACCAGCACTTTCCCCAAATACAGTAATGCAATTTGGATCGCCACCAAAATGAGAGCAATTCTTCTTAATCCACTTCAAAGCCATTAACTGATCCTTAAGCGCAGCATTACCAGGTACCTCTAACTCTGGAGATTTAAGACTAAGGAAACCTATATAAAAATTAAAAATTAGAAATAAAAATATAACTTCTTTTTCAAGATTTTAACATACCCAATGGACCTAAACGAAATTGTATGGATATAAATAAGATATCCTCTTTCATAAAATAGTCGGGTCCATGCCAAACATGACTGGCTTCGCCAATTTGAAAGCCTCCGCCATGTATCCAAACCATTACAGGACGTGGCTTGGCTGGAGTAACCTGAAAAAAACAACGACAAAAATTAGCAAAATATTAATCTATAATTTCATTTAAAATACTTATTAAACTTACATTATTGGTGTACACATTTAGATAAAGGCAATCCTCAGATCCTTCGGTTGAGTCGAATATAAAATGCATTTGTGTAGCCTTTTCTTTAACATTCCTGCAATCCCGAATTCCTTCCCAGGCTTTTGGTGGCTTTGGAGCACGAAAACGCAGCTCACCCAACGGTGGCTGGGCATAAGGAATACCTTCGAAGCTAAAATATGGTTCATCATAGATAGATATTCTCTTGGTTCCTTTCACCTGACCATATTCCGTATTGGCAATAACTGTTTCATTCGTTGTACGCCAATAATTATTAAACTTATGCTCACATGTTCTGTAAATAACAATTTGCAAATATTTAAATGAATTGCCCTTAGTATAAATATGTATTTAATTCAGAAATTTACTTATATTGCCAACGCAGAGCTTCGGAAATTTTTAACCAAAACATTACAAATTATAAACAAACAATTCTCATATACAAATAAATGGTATTCACTCTTAGCCATGTGTTTACAGACAGAGACTATTCAATGCATAAGCAAGCAATTATATACCAAGGTTCTCTTATAACCATAATAACTATTGTCACCATGACATTCAATTAACATTTGCTACTCTTTTAGATAATCGAATTGAATTTAGGTTCTCTGTAGATTAAAACATTATAATCCCGAACTTCAATCTTAGAAGAGAACGATCTGAAAGTTCTAGAAAGTAGTGAGGTAAACATTTTTATTTTTTTTTTAAATATAAAATGAATTAATTTAAAAAAAGCTAATAATAATAAAGCTGGTAAGACACATAAGTTTAAGTCCAAAAGATTAAGTTCTAAAAAATCAAAGTGATTTATAAATATGTCCAACACCTTTTTAGATGGAAGCTCTCTGAGGTAAACAATTCGCTTTTAGCCCATTCTCTTTTAAGTTCGAAGCAACCAGTTTATTATTGAAGAGTCATGATGATTATAACTAACTATACTCTTGCAATTTGTTATAGACATTTTGTTTATAAATTTGGCAACTATATAGGTATATTTCAACCATATATATAAACATGTCAAAACTTTAAATATCAATATGTTCCATAAAATTTACAAGTTTTGTATAATTCCAAAACCATTGCACTATTTATATTAAAAAATCATCTGCAAACATATTGATTGATTCATAATAATACTTTTTGCAAAATGATCAATCTTTAGGGATTACAGAAAAAATTGTGCAAGAGTATACAAATTGTACAGCTGTACAACTAAAACCAGTTTAGACCAGCGATTATTTACATCTAGACTTGATTAATTTTAATAACACTACTTGCATAACAATGTAATAATTTCTTTATACAGTGTTCAACTATTTCACTATGAGCTAAATATATAGTTCTTGTTGTTGAACCTTTATTACTCATTGATAAATATAATTGCAGTGTTTACAAAATGATTATCTGTAATATTCAAATTCAAATACATAGAAATGTTCCCTTAAAGCTTATTTGTTCGTTAATAAACCAATTGAAAGCTTTTAGGTAGCTTTTTAACGGCTGTGGGAAACAACCTTCAAAACTGTTACTGTAATAACAATTTATTTTAATTCGAATCTAAAAACTGCAAGTTTTTTTATTTAAAGTATAAATGATTTCAATTTGCAATTAACATTTCAAAATCTTTACGCTACTAGCGAAAATATATAACCAAATATTAAATTCATTTCAAAATATAAAACGTTTCAAGTCTTAATTTATAGATTTACATAAAACGCCCCATTTTTTGTTTGCATCACTAAGTGCAGGAGTGAAACAGGGATGAAGACAGTGAGGAAAATGCGTTTTCTTGCCGCTCAATTGACAATCATATTTATAGAGCATATTTCAGACAAAAAAAAAAGAAGAAATCTGAAGGAAAAACTAAAAGAAAATATTTGTGCAAGAGATATTTTTCGGTTGGCCGTTATTCCCGCTCGACTGGCAGTTGTCACTCAACTTGATCCGATCCCACAAATACGTTGTACATGGTACCGTTTGTACTTGCCGTTCCCGTTATCCCTACCCGACCTCATCCCCATTACTCTCGATGCACTAAACTAAACGCCAAATGAAATTTCATTGTAAACAGACGCGTTACGGCAAATTGAGTAGCTTAAACAAATTTCCGTTTGTCTCTGGTGTCTCTGGAGATCTGACTTATTCTACATATATGTATATGTATGTACATACACTTATGTATATCTACGTATGTATGTATAAATATATATAGATTGTATTTCTTATCCTGTTAAAGGCAATTTATGGGCTTCCGTTTTTGTTCTACTGTTGTCTATCCTAATTGGTCCTTTGGGCAGCGTGTTGCATCTGGACTTAACTCCATTTCCAGGAAACTCATTTATAGAGTACTGTATGCCAAGAGCGTGCTGGAATGCGCAGATTAAATCCTCCACTTTGGCTATCATTGAGGGCCACATCCACTGTTAAATTTTCGCTGTAACAAACATATTAATAGATATATAGTAAGTATATGATATAACGTTTTGGGGCTCGAGTGCATTGGGCAATTAAGTCGATGCACTTAAGCGTCACCATTTGCAGATGATTCCCAAAAATAGCAACCCAGACACCACACTTACCCATTGTATATGATCAACACCACTGTCCCATCCGGACGTTGAAAGCCGACAACATTTATTTGAGCAAACTCATTACTCACATTGGTCTCCGTCTCGATGCGAACGGATTGCTCTGGTAAAAATTTGGAATAGTGTCCAATAGCATAATAGATAGGTTGTTTATAAATCTCCAACCGACTTGTAGTATTCACAATGATCGGTGCATCCACATAATTTTTTACATAATTCGGTCCACCTTGCTCATCCAAAACTAAATTCCAATCGAGCCAGCCATTAAAATGATGCTGGAAATCTTGCATATACGATCTCATATATTGCTCGCCACGATCCCAACTGCCCAGCTCTGGTCCATGTGTTTGCCATGGTTTATCGCCAACACAAGACTCTGTGTTAATTATTAATTTATTTGGCATTTCAATATGGGCCTTATCAATAAGTTCGGGGCCAAACATATCATCCCAATACCAATGGACAGCAAGGCCATCTAAATAGTCTAAGGCATTAGTGCGAGAGGCACGCATCTGAAATTGAAGGAAAAAATGCAATATAAATAAATTAAACAAATTTATATGAATGGCTTATGTTACAGTATATGCTGATACTTAAGTAAAAATAAATTTGCCTTTTTAAACCAAGAGGGATATGTATAGCGTTGATCATCATTGCCAAAGATTAGCACATGACTTTGCGTTGAATTCTTTATGATTGGCCCCAGATAATCGCTCAGCCAAATTGCCTAGAAGCACAAAGATTAAAGATGAATGAACAACATTATATATTTATAATGCCTACCTGCTGCCATGGGGTCCAGCCCATGCTCATGAAGCGTACAAAAAAGAAACCAATGATGCCGTTTAACGGCTCATTTCCAGTGGATATGGCCCAAATCGGCATATTTTTAGACTGCATAAGTTCAAGAAATCTGCAAAAGTGAATTAGAAAATATATACGCCAAAAATATATCTTACACTTACCTGAGATAATAATTTGCCCATGTTGCATAATATTCAGTCTTCAATTGCCCAAAGCCTGTCCAGCGTTCATTGTTCTTCATCCAGGGTGGGGCACTCCATGCTGTAGCCATAATTTTAAGCGTTTTCAGTTCACCAATCATTTTAAGACGTTCGATTTGTTGGACTTTTATTAAATCACGATTATCCAATGTAGTAAAATTGCTTAAATGTGGATCATTAGGTGGTTGCTCATTATAAGCCCAAGGTTTTAAATCAAAATCAGAACCACCAATTGACATGCGTATGCTATTATAACCAATACCATCGGCATGAAAGTAAGATCTGTGAATGTTTTTAAAAAATATATATAAATGACTATGTAAAAATATATATGTATATATTATTATCTACCTATAGACATGATCTTGCAGTTCTAAAGGCAGCTTTTGGAGTATATGTGAGACACTGCCTGTGAAGGCACCACCAAAATTGGTTACATTCTGATAACGTTGTTCACGTCTCACTGATATCTCTATCTTTTTAATAGCTAAAAAATATAATTTAAATTTTGATAATAAATTCATTCTCAAAAATTTCCATATTCACGTTTCTTTGATAGCTGCAGCCAAGCTCTGTTTTGCTCAACAATAATGGCATCAGCCACAAAGTCATCTTCATTGGGTTTATAGTCCGTTATCTCTAACGTTTGTTTGTCCTGGAAGCTACCCTTTGTATTTTTAAAACGCAAACCATTCTGTAATATTTTAAATATTATTACATATATAAAAAGAAAGATCTTTAACCCACAACAACTAACCTTGCTAGAGCTAATCACCAAAATCTGTAAGTCATCACCGAGATCAGTTTGTCCCATGTAATCACAATATGTTTGATTGCAAACGCAAACACTCCCAAAGTTGGTTAACCTTAGATCGCATGGCTGATTTAGGGATACTGTAATATATTATTTATTTAGTAAAAATGATCAAGATTGATGATTTTAAAGTTTTGAAAAAGTAACTCTCTTATATTCCATAAATCGTTTACTAAACTCTCAATTTTCTTACCTCCTGGCTTGGGCCAATTTGTGGCCAATAATAAAATGGAAAGCAAGGCTTTCATTTTTTCTTCTTTTTTTTTTGGCACTGCAATCAGAAACAAAGCGCCACAATGTCTCGAAACACGCGTTATGAATGCGCCGACACAACTGATTGGGAGCACCGAAGAGACCGAGCCTCTGACACAATCGATTTTATTAATTAAGCGAGACTACAAACAAAATTTTGCTTATACGTGAGGCTCAAGTTTTTTGTTTATTTTTATTTTTACTTGACCTGCTGAGACAGCTGTTGATTTGATAAAGCAACCGGTAAACAACTTTGATTCAATCTTCTCCCCCACTTGGAAACCGGCGCACGTAATTCAATTATAAGTAAAAGTTATGCAAACCACAGGAGTGGAGTTAATGAGTTAATGGAGTTAAATAATAGAGAATTAAAATTTTGCAGGTTTAAATGTATAGATTTTTAGTGAATGCTATATATAATATGTATTTTTCTTAGTTTTATAAATAGAGAGAGTAGTTCTATCTGTATATTAACTGTATATATAATTTTCGTTCCTCTTTTATATTCATTTTCTTTGATTTATATGCTACTATATGTATTTATGTCCCCTCCCAGATCATATGAACATATTATAGCTAATAATGATTGGACAATTGAATTTTATACATCTGTATTAAATGTTTTCATAAATTTTACAATATATTGGTATTTAAAACTTATATTATGTGTAACATTAAAGCCAGTGTTATAAATGTGATTAAATAAATAATTTACGCAGATTCACAAAATCATTAATTTCTTCTTTAATTTTCAATTTATAATACTTTAGTGTTTAATCTATTAATTTGTCCTACATTGCTTTCGAATTTTGGAAGAAAATTAAGTTTAAGATTCACAAGATCTGCGAAATAGAAAAATAAGATTAACATATTCGGGATTATGTTCTTTTGATTAGGCTTACGTTTGTGTTTTCTCCAATTGGCAGATCGCATTAAAATTGTTATAATTTTGTTTTCCATCAAATTGCCACCATAAATAAAGTTAAAGTTTTTAAATTAAATCCATGCTGCTTAACGATTGTAAATATCTGCGAAATTAAAAATAGAAAATATTATATATATTTATATATGTACATACATATGTACATAGATAATATTTGAATAATCTTACCTTTTTCGTCAACTGCAATATAAAGAAAGAAATGTAATTAGTTACTACTAGATAATTTAAAAAACAAACACTTCGAATTTTTGTACAAAATCACTAGAGTTCATTAAAAAAAAACAATTCAAATAAAACTTTTTCAGCACTTCACTTGACATACAAAACAAGACTGAATTTGCCAGAGTTGCCAGTTTTATTTTGGTGCCAGGGTTGACTTAACACTTACTTACGTTAAGTACAAGCCTCTGTTAAATTAAAATAACAGTGAACTGTTAATTCAAATTTCACTGTTATGTTAACAGAGGCTCTGCTAGTAATTTAGCAGACTCATTTTGGAGCAAAATAGGCTTGCGCCAAAAAAGTTTCGGCGCGGATCGGTGAGCAGATTCTCTTTCTGAGTCGCATTTTGACAAAAAAGGGAAAACAAATTCTAATTAACTATAATAAATTTTTTTCGGTTTTTAATGATTTCTTATTAATAACAAAGTTTTTGACTACTTAGTTACTTTTCCATATATGAATAAATATTGTATTTAGCTTTGATCTGGTGGTCAATACCAAATTATAAATGACTTTCAACGTTACTTTTTCATAACAGCTGATTTGTTTGCGTGCTTACAGTGATGAGAAATTGTTGTCGATTGCTATCGAAACTCATTTGAAATATCGATATAGTAATACATCGATAATGGATACATAGCAGACCAAGCGGGGGCGTGAGTATGAAGGGAGACTCGTAGGTTTGTTGTAACTTGCAAAACAAAAAATAATTAAAACATATAAACCAAACATAGATTTGTGTCCGCTACCAGCAAAACAAAGAGGAGAAGTGATCACACCAGCGCCTGCACAGGTTACAACAAATTAGTGTGGAAATCGCAGCTGTTTTGGTTTTTTTTTGGAGTAACAACAGAGGAGAGAAGAGGAAGAAAAGCAAAACACCAAAATAAATTAGCCAAGGCAGAGCGGATCGGATAGTTTGAGGTAAATAGCTTTATACTGAAATACAACACTTTGAT
This sequence comes from Drosophila emarginata, assembly GCA_037075365.1. Lineage (NCBI taxonomy): Eukaryota > Metazoa > Arthropoda > Insecta > Diptera > Drosophilidae > Drosophila > Drosophila emarginata. Next base: position 8,582,837 of record JBAMCD010000221.1, read on the forward strand.
CTATTAAAAGCTTCATACTCGATCTCCTCTCAATCAAAGGGAGCGGCAGCAGCGTCGCATTGTCTCATTGTTTTGCCTGGGTACCAGGGACTGGGGCCTGGTGTTGACATCGTTTTGCTAATTCTAAAAATGGAGTGGACCAGGGAGAAGACATTACTGCTGATCAGCGAGTATAAACAGCGTCGTGGCCTGTGGGACATGACCTGCGATGAGTACCGCAAGAAGGATGTCAAGCAGAAACTCTTAAACGAAGTCAGTGTAGTTCTTGGAGGAAACATAGCCATCCAGGAGTTGGAAAAAAAGTTTCACACGTTGCGCACACAATATCATAGAGAAATTAGTCGCATGAAGAGAAAAGTGCCGTACAACTCAAAGTGGTTTGGCTTTAAAAATCTCAGCTTTCTGAGTTCACCCTATGCGTGTCGGTCAACCAAAGGGCGACTAAAAACGGATCAAAAATTTGTGCTTGGCGAGGTTAGTGCGGATAACAATAGTAGCAGCATGAACGAAGAGTATTCCATGCGTAAATCACATACCAGCAAGGGTGCGCAGGAGCTGGAAAAACTTATCGAAGAGACAACCAAAGATGTAGATGATATGGACGAACAGGATGTAGTTGATGATGTAGTAGAGAGCAAGCCAAAATTATCAAAAGAGATGAGTGTGCCTGCATCATATGTGCACCAAATTCATGAGGAGGAAAATGAGCCAGTCGAGACACAACAGCAACCGCAGCAGCATCATCCATCGATGATAGATCTGCAGCAGCATCAACATCCGCAGTACCAAAACCATCATCATCAACATCAACCAACAGCTTTGGAAGCCGTCAGCTTTCAGGCCAACGAAAGCGGGGAACTGCATTACCAATCGACCCCAAATGCCTCCAACACAAACTCTGTTCACGTGGTTCCCACGCGTATCATCAAAATCCAGCGCCGAGATACTATTAACCAAGAAGATGGCTATTTTGAGGAACAGCACCCACCACCCTCGATGACGCCGGCACCCAAACGCATCTACTACGATCCGAATGCCACAACCACGATTTTGACCACATCAACTGGTTCCTCTCTGTCGGCCAACACCAGTACACCGAATGCCAGCAATGGTGGCACAAGCATTGCCACTGGTACTCTGCGTCTGCCTCGCATAAATTCTGTAGTCAATTCCTCGACATTATCACCCCCAAAGGATCCCAGCCCACCCAATCCCGCTGCGCCAGCATCCACATCGCCTCGCGATGAATTCGCTACTTATGGCGAATATGTGGCCAATGAAATGCGTGCCATGAATAACCGGGAAGTTCTCATTGCCCTGAAGCATAAAATCAATACGGCCATTTTTGAGGCAAATATGGCTGAGTTGCAGAAATGAAAGTAGTGGAGAATTGTGTGAACGATTTTTAATCTTAACTCAAGTTTTTAGCAACATTTCTATAATTAAGTTAAAAAGTTATCTTGCTGCTTGAAACTATATTCAGTGTATGTAAATTTAAACAGAAACAGATAAACTAAAACTTTTAACAATTTAAATAAATAAGCCAAATATAAAATTTAGCAAACACGTTACTGACTTAATTTATTTTTATTTAATTTATTCAAATTTTTGAAAGAATCTTGCGCTTGTCTCTGATATTGATAGCGTCACAATATCTGGGCATAAGAAATCAAAAAATTATTCAATTTGTTTGAAATTTTTCGAAACTATCAAAAATAAATTTATTATAAAATTTTTGTTTATAACAAATCATGCCATTTCCTTGTGATCCATTTACAAATCTACCAGTTAAAATTGATATACAAAAAATTATTGACGAATTTAAACCCAAAGAAGCTGAACATAATATTGATGAGGAAAAAGGACCACAGGATTTTTTGCATTTACCGGATAATAATTGGGTGGTATTGCCAAGTTTTAAACATCAGTTAGATCATTTAACACCTTACTTATCATGTCGCAATAACAAATATTTACGATCTCGTTATACAAATTTTTTGAATAATGTGCCCAGGAATTATGTCACTATCAGGGTCTACGGATCTGACAAAAATAAGTAACTATAATACTGTCATAAATTTTAAATAGTAAAACTGAAACTAACCATTGATTATTGTATCTTGTAGTATGCCCAAGCCAAGAAGAAAATCTTTAAATGGGCAGTTCTATGGTGTTGACAATAAACTGGCACCAATCCCTGTGATGGACGATTTAAAATTTAGCGCTTTGTAGATTACATTTTGTTATCGTTATCGCTCAGCTGATTTATGTTGGAGCTGTTTCTAAATACCCATCTCAAATTCGAATTTCGCAAAAAATAATCAATAATAAAATATAGCGAAAAATGTTTACAAAATGTATTAGTTTCTGTGGTTCAACAATAGTTTATGCTTTGTTTGCTTGCTTATTGGTAGAGAATTGTGGTAAGAAAGCTAATTGGCATGGAAACTTGTAAGAGTTTGAAGACTTATCCTTTTATTTTTCCCTCCCAATTTTTTTTCCAGTGGCTTTACAAAGAACCCTGCGCCACTATGAGGTTTTTCACAAAAACGATGTTATACATCGGGTAGTGAAGAGGGGCATCAAACCTAGCAGTAATCCTTTTAATGTTATTAAAGAAGTCGAGTTTACCACATTAGGGAAGAACTTTCGACTGATATTACACCCACATCGTGATGTTCTTCATAGTAAATTCCGCGCTTATGCTGTGGATGCTGATGGCAATGAAACTGTGGTCCACATGGGTATGTAGTTAAAGACTAAAATAAACAAATATTAATACTTCTTTCTTATTTTGAAGATCATGACAACTTTTATACGGGACGCGTTTTTGGTGAATTAGAATCTTCAGTTCGCGCCCATATCGAAGATGGTACCATGACAATGTCTATCCATCTGCCTGATGAAACCTATCACATAGAGCCTTCCTGGCGCCATTTACCCAATGCTAAGAAAGACACCATGGTGGCCTATAAATCGTCCGATGTCAAGTTAAATAAGAATGATAATGAGGGTGATATGCCCAAAACCTGTGGGTATATTAAAGAGGGCCTTGAACTGGAAAGCAAAGAAGAGGATGAAGTTACAACGCAACATTCTAGAGAGAAGCGCCAGTCGGACCAATATGAATACACGCCCACTAAGACGCGTTGCCCCCTGCTTTTGGTGGCCGACTATCGCTTCTTTCAGGAAATGGGTGGTGGAAATACAAAAACTACTATCAATTATTTGGTAAGCTTTCACAATATTGATTCAAGTTTAATCTTATTTTAAACCGATAATTGCCTTTCCAGATAAGTCTCATAGATCGTGTGCATAAGATCTATAATGATACCGTTTGGCAAGATCGGTCCGATCAGGAAGGATTCAAGGGCATGGGATTTGTGATAAAAAAGATTGTGGTACACTCAGAACCGACGCGTTTGCGTGGTGGTGAGGCCCACTACAATATGATACGCGAGAAATGGGACGTACGCAATTTGCTCGAGGTGAGTGTATGGTATTGAGATCTTGATCTAATCGTCGTGGCTAATCAATTTTCATGTAGTTGCGATAAATCACATTATTACATACGTATGTATATGTATATGCCTAATTCTCTTGACTTGTTCTAATCTTCCCTCTATATCTGCTAATTTCGTCTCTCACATTACCAAATACCAATAATACTATAAATATGTAGGTCTTTTCACGGGAGTACAGCCATAAAGATTTTTGCTTAGCTCATCTATTTACCGATCTCAAATTCGAAGGTGGCATTTTAGGCTTGGCATATGTTGGCTCCCCGCGTCGCAATTCAGTGGGCGGCATATGCACACCAGGTTGCTAATCCCACATCTTTTCATTATCTATTATCATTTTATCTGTACTTTGGTCAATTTCTTTGTTTCGTTTTGATTGGTGTTATTATATTTTTGTTTATTCAGCTTTATTTCTTATTGTTATGTTATCTGTTTGGAGACTAATAATTTCGTTTTTTTAATTTCTATTCTCAAGAGTACTTCAAAAATGGCTATACACTCTACTTAAACTCGGGCTTAAGTAGCTCACGTAATCATTATGGACAACGGGTTATTACCCGGGAAGCAGATCTAGTCACTGCCCATGAATTTGGACATAATTGGGGCTCTGAGCATGATCCAGATATTCCAGAATGTTCCCCTAGCGCCTCACAAGGTGGTAGTTTTCTTATGTACACCTATTCAGTCAGCGGTTATGATGTGAACAATAAGGTGAGTCCTTTCTATCATACCCAATATTATTTATATATTCTAATTTTCTTATTGTTTTTAGAAATTCTCTCCCTGTTCTCTTCGTTCGATACGAAAAGTTTTGCAAGCTAAATCAGGACGCTGTTTCTCCGAACCAGAGGAATCTTTTTGCGGCAATTTGCGTGTGGAGGGAGATGAGCAGTGTGACGCCGGTCTCCTGGGTACCGAGGATAATGACTCGTGCTGCGACAAAAATTGCAAATTGCGGCGAAATCAAGGAGCCATGTGCAGTGATAAGAATTCGCCTTGTTGCCAGAATTGTCAGTTCATGGCATCTGGCATGAAGTGCAGAGAGGCTCAATATGCTACCTGTGAACAGGAGGCCCGCTGTACAGGAGCCCATGCTGAGTGCCCCAAGTCACCGGCAATGGCGGATGGTACAATTTGCCAGGAGCGTGGCCAGTGCCGCAATGGCAAATGTGTGCCGTATTGCGAGACTCAGGGTCTACAGAGTTGCATGTGTGATATCATTGCGGATGCGTGCAAGCGTTGTTGCCGCATGAGTATCAATGAGACTTGCTTCCCGGTGGAGCCTCCTGATGTGTTGCCAGATGGCACGCCTTGCATTACAGGATTCTGTAATAAGGTAAAATAAGGAATCAACGGTCTTAGCAAAATATTTAATAAAACTCTATGTCTCAGGGCGTGTGCGAGAAGACCATACAGGATGTGGTCGAACGTTTTTGGGACATAATCGAGGAAATAAACGTGGCAAAAACGTTACGTTTTCTCAAAGACAACATAGTCAGTAAGTAATCCTTCAAATTGATATATGCTTCAAATCAATCTTATCTCTGAATCTATGTGCATTTTTTAGTGGCCGTTGTGCTGGTCACCACAGTCTTTTGGATACCAATCAGTTGTGTTATCTCCTATTTCGATCGCAAGAAATTGCGCCACGAAATGAAACTTATAGAATGGAGCCACAAACTGGACTTGATACATCCCAGCGACGAAAGGCGTCGCATTATACACATACGGTAAGCAGTTGTTGTATATTGAATTTGCGAAATATAACTATTCTTTATCTCTATTAATTTACAGTGTGCCGCGCCAGAAGATATCAGTGGCGCGAGCCTGTAACTAGCATAGGACACGGTGGCGGCCATTGTTTTATCTTCCGTGGGCATTCTTCTCAAAACTGCCACAAATTCTTTTGTAATAAGGACAAAAACAAAACAAAAGGAAACACCCATTTAAAAGTACATTAAAAGCATAATGAATAAAATTCCATTTAACATAGACCAATTATAAATGCCAACCTTGTTTTTCTCTTTCGCAACGTCTCTTCTGTACGTTACCCAATTAAGGAAAGAAATAATACCTATATTTTCATTATTCTTATATTTCTATGTCCAAGTCCATAGTTTGCTATAATAGACCAAATACATTTTCTTAAAATTAAGTTATAGACGTGCAGTTTAATCTTTGTTTGGAATTTTTTTTGTATTTTATTATCTTCATACTTTAGCAAAAATATGTTTTTCTTTTCATCTTTCTCTCCTCATGTTTCCATTTTATTTGTATGCACAAATGTATTATTAGATTTTGTTTCTATTACTAAGCATTCTATGTGTTTTGCTTTAAAATTGTTTACTTCTTTTTATTGCTCTTGCCATTCGTCTGTGGTGGCACCTCATCATACTCCTCCTCCTCTTCGTCCGAATAATCCTCATACATTTGACCTTCGCCATCATCGAATTCGCCGAAATTCATTTCCGCCTTACCGCACACATACACTGGACCAGAGCCTTGGATTAGCTTAAATGTTACCGATCCGTTGGGGAATTCAACATTTGGTTTCAAGCATCGAGTTTCGCCCACTTTGAGGACGGCTATGGGAATCTTTACTGTCTTCTTTTCACCTTCGTTGATGGCGTTTGTTTCCGCCTATACAAATAGAATACAGAAAAAAGCAAAGCGTAAGTCATTAAGTGGCTCTATCCCAAACTCCCCCCGCAATTTTCAACATCTCTTTTCTACAAACCTGTACAACATTGAATTCGCCTGATTTCGCCTCGTGTCCCAAAGAAATCTGTTTAATTATTAACTTGTGTGAGTGTACTATATACTCCTCTGGAATATCGGGAACATCGAACTGTGCAATTGGCTCTTTCTCGCTTAGCGTAACACCTGCAGAAGACCAAAGGGAAAAAGCGATGCGTTAATTCCATACGGTTTTCTCTCTCCCCCCTAGCATTTGCCGGTCCAAGTTTCAACCAAATAAAATAAGTGCTGTACCAGAGGAAACGTCCGTTTTAGGACAGACTCCTTACCGTAAAACGTTTCTGTCTCCATTTTTTGGCGTCTAGAAAACAATTGTACACTCAATGTCAATTAATATATGAAAACTTTTACAACTCTTCCTATACACGTGCCCGCGAGTACGACAAAAAACGGCTATGGCTGATAGATGATGGAAGAAGCGTTGCCTGTCAGGGCTACTTAATAGAGTTCCCACATTCAACAAACATATCGATGAGGCGTTTATCGTTGATGCATTGCACGTTTACCAACACTTCCAATAGCGAGTCTTTCTTTTATCCCTGGTACTTTTGCGAAAATCATTTTTTGCTGCTCAACACGTGTTCGCCGCTTAATTTGTTTAAATAAAACGATTTAAATATTAATAATGGCAGAGGAATCATTTTATGGTAACTAGCTACTTAAATATATAATATTTTTAACACAACAGCACTAGTAATGCACTTACATGAGCGCCGCGATTGCCGGCTTTTGCGTTCAAGGTTGTCTGCGCCTCATGTCTGTGTGTGTGTGTGCTTGCAGACTTGTCTGTGTGTGATTCTTTTGTTAAATTCAAATCTGTGTTGCAGGCGTCACCCTGACCAGTGAAAATGACAGCGTCACTTGGGATGTGGATGAGGATTATGCACGGGGCCAAAAATTGGTTATCAAACAGATTCTGCTGGGCGCTGAAGCCAAAGAGAATGAATTCAACGTGGTTGAGGTGAGTCTAATAGTGCGCGCGCCGCCTCCTTTCCTCTATCTCACATACGATGCGTCTGTCCCTTTATGTGTGTGAATTGCTATATGTGTGTTTGTGAGGTTTTTGTTGCCAGGGCAAGGACCGGTTTTAACCACGCGCAACGCATTTTGTATGGGGTTTGGGTTAGGGTTACGAAAATTTTCTGTCTGTATATCATCTATCCCCCCGCTGTCCCCACTCCTACCAATTAACTTATTCTGATAAGCTAGTGCTGCTTCTCTAATGACTAACTGTACATGACAAAAATTCGTGAATTTTTATAAATTCTAAATAGGGAAAACCAAACACATTTATTAAATTAAACTTCACAGCTGGCATTGTCTCTTTCCTTTTCACAAGCTGCTGCCATTGTCTCAATTAATTCTGGCAAACTTTTTGTAAATTTAAACATATTGCGCGCCGTCTTGTCCAACCGGCACACAACTCCAGCTGCTCCAATACTCCAATTCCAACAGATAAGTTCACATTTAAGTAGTGATAGATCTTCTCGTAGCGAAACCAAATTCTAAAAACAAATAAACAAAAACCAAAACTCACAGATAAGAAAGCACAACGCGCACAAAACTTAATCAGATATTTACCAAAGCTACTGTGGCATCAATAGAGCTGATTTCATTACCCTTAATCACCATCAATTTGATGGCGCCCGCCTGACTTGTCACATGAGATACAGTAGCAATTTTCAAATATTCAGCAGCCGAATAATCAACATTACCCTTAAGCTCCGCCACACTTAGTTCTACATCATTGTACTTGAAAAAGAATGTATCAAATTTATATATTGAATATAGCGGGTAACCCATATCATTCCGTTTGTTGATATAGCAAACAAGCCAACAATTGTTTACAGAGCAAAAAATGCAAGATAGCTTACTTTTTGGGTTTCCAATTCAAATTGAGGCTTCATGCTTTTGTAGAGTATGAAACAGGCATTAAATATAATACCAACCACCATACCATATTCCAATGTCCAGAATACACAACACAGTACAGTGACCAAAAATGGGAGCATATCTCGTTCTATAATATAGAAAGGACCATATAAATAATACTAATTTTAATCACTTATAAATATATACAATTACTTTTGGCCCGCCAAATCTCAGCGATGGTCTCGTACTCGACCATAAACAACATGGCTGCTATAATAATGGCCGCCAATGTGGCTTTAGGTATATAGGCAAATGTTGAAGTGAGGAACGCAAGTGTTAATAGAACCAATGCTCCTGTTACCGCACCACCCAACGGTGTTTTAACACCACTGGCGTTATTAATGGCTGTACGTGTAAATGAGCCCGTAATGGGCATTGATGAAAAGAAACTACTTAGTATATTGCTCGTCCCTAAAGCAATCATTTCCTGTGAGGCATTCAATATTTTACCCTTTGCTATAATTAAGATTTAAAAATTATATCAGAAATTTCAAAGCTTAATTCAAATAGAAACTTACAAAATGCTTTAGCTACAGCAATACTCTCCAATATAGACAACAATGGGATTGATATCAAGCCCGAACCCAATTGTGAGATCATTTCACCAAAGCTAACCCATTGACCACTTGACAAATCCTCTGTATGAAATGGTGGCAATCGAAAAGGTGGCAAACCAGCTGTTATATTGCCACTAACCTGAAATGCCAAATTATCCATACCATTGCTTAGTAGATAGCACAAGAGTATACCCAGAAATACGACCAGTGCATTTCTTGATAGTGAAAGATATTTCCAAATACTACGATTCCCCCAACGCAGATCCTTTAGTTTCTGTTATACAAAAAAACCAATTAATATATGTACTATGTACTTATATTCCTAAAAATACAATATTTACCCTCATGATAAGCAATAGTATTAATGTAGAACAGCCTAAAATAGCATCGTTACGTCGTGTCTGAGTTATATGACTAAAGAAATTAATCCAGGATGCCAAAAACTCATTGGAACTGCTCTTAATACCAAACAGATTATTTATCTGACCACTGCCAATAGTTATAGCTGCGGCCATGGTAAAACCTGTCGTTACGGGCACCGAAATGAAACGCATTAGAACGCCAAGATTAAGCAGACCCAACAATAGGATTACACAGCCCGAGAAAAAGCATAAAAGTACTGCAAAATCTGGATTACCAGTTACATATGGCCGTACCATCAATGCCATAATGGCTGTGGGACCTATTTAAAAATTGAAATATTTACGATAAATATTTTATAAAAACTGAACAAAATTTTGCATTACACGCACCAACTGTAATATCCTTGCAGGTGCCAAGTAATATATATACAAATCCACCCATAAATGCTGAATATAGACCATAAACTGTAGGAAGATTTGCAACAGCACCATAGGCTATAGCTTGTGGTATTGCTGTCAGGCCCACCGTTAAACCTGCTACAAAGTCCATTAATAAATACTTAAGTTGATATTTCGGTAGCCAATCAGTGACCGGAAGAAAGCGGTTAACACTTTTCAAAGTACAGCAATTCTTAGCTGTCGAACCCATGGCGTCACAAACATTTGGCAATCGTTCCCGATAAAGTTCATCTGTAAATATAAAAAGGAGTATTCACTTAATTGAGGTTGAAGGAATTGTCCCTGCATTCTTTTATTGATAATCAAGTAATTACTTTCGCTTGCCTAGTAGTTATCTGAATTGTCAATACAATATTATTGATTATTGTAAGGCACTCCTTTCACAAATCGCAAGTAAGATCTTAAGTGCTATTTGGTGATGGTTATGACGACTGCGCCAAAATTTCCCTCACTATGACTCTCTACTATAAGTGATAGACAATTCCAGTAAAAAATTAAAGAACCTGTCTATTTATGTTATTAATATTATATTTTGTACAGATAGTGATATCTTTTGAGATGGCACACTAAGTAATCAGATCAAAGACTCTTATTGTCTATCAATAAATAGACAAAATTATACATTTCCGTTTTGTGAAAACCACATGTTTCACTACTAAAATACTTGTGCTTTAATTAGTATTCATTTTTGGAAAAACACAAGTCAAATAAAACTTTTTGAACTAAACTTTATCATGTAATTATTTCGGTTTAGAAGTCTTGCAACATTTTGTAATAATTTTGTTGAGAAAACGTGTAATTATTGTAGGTGGTGTTGTACTATAATATTTTTTTTTCTCAATTTCTCTTTTTGAACACTCTCAAACTATATAGTTGAGTACACTCCTGTAACGTACCTTCATTATCGCACATGGTTGCAATTAGTTAGTTGAGTACAGTAGAATGATTAATTAGCGTTCACTTGTTATATTATAGTATTATTATAAGCAAACTTGGGCAGATACAATTTCTATTAGTTAATGCAATTTTAGCTTTTAGTGAGTGAATTATTTGCAATGAATCTTCACAAACTTAACCGAACCGAACTGATTCGCACAAGCGTGGGCCAACGAATGCGTCGACTGTATCAAATACACAAAGAAAATAACTTAAAACGTGAATGCGTAGGAAGGCAGTGAGCTATTTGTTCCACTTATCGAACGACTCGGTGGAGCACAGTTTAGGGAAGATTCACGACAATGATTAGACCCGAAGACTAGTAGTAGTAAAAGAAGAGATAAAGAGCTATCATCGTCTATCTATATATTTGGCCATCGTGATAGAATTATAATAATTTCGTTGCTCAAATTGGAAATGCGTGCGGTGTAAATTATACCAATTGATGTCTCTTTATTGGTGTCTATTTTAATTTAAATATATTTTATTACATAACAAAATTTCATACTCTTTTTTAGGTGAACACCGTAAAGGATTCTGTTCAGATACCGATTGCTGTATTGAAAGCCGGCGAGACACGTGCCGTCAATCCCGATGTTGAATTCTACGAGTCCGTAGTTACATTCAAATTGATCAAGGGTAGCGGTCCAGTCTATATCCATGGTCATAACATCAAGGATGATGTTGAGGTTGTCGATATGGAGGACGATGAGGAGGAGGAAGATGACGTTGAGGAGGAAGATGAACACCCAAAGAAGCGGGCCAAAATCGACCAGAATGCTGGGGGCGATGCTAAAAATGCCAAGAATAACAAGAAGAAGTAAATCCTACTACTACGCATGCATCCTTATCGCATCCATCGAGTTCTAAGCTACATATATACACTTGTAGATTTAATGGATAACAACACATAAAAAAAAAAAATAATAATACTACCAAAAAAAAAAAAAAAGAAAGAAAAAAAAACAGATTTAGGCCCTACAATTTACAGCAATACTGATTGATAAATGAATAATATACATATATGTTTTATTTAGTTCCTTTTGCTCCTTCAATATTCAATCTCTGATGAATACAATGTGTATTATCTTAAGCAAGAAAAGCCGAAAGTTAGAATCAAATAACTCCTCCTAAAACATTTGAGCACTCACATTTGTATATACCTACTATACATACAACTAAAACTTAAAAACTAAGCCGGACTTTTTTTCCTCATTCATATTTGCGGTATGAAATTAAACTGTCTTCAGATAAATCGATTGATTAATCTAATAAAAAGTCCCATTTTATACTTCAAATTAACAGAAATCAAAGTAACTTAATTATTTCATCGTGGGATGGCGAAAAGATTTGTGTCCACATATCGGAAATGCCACAAATATATCGGATAACAACTGTATTATGTCACCTAATTCCAATTTTCAATCCCATAACGAATATGAGTTGAAAGCAAAGGTACATATATAGAAAATTTATTTAATTTTTTATGGTTTTTAATTATCAATTTGTTAATTTGCAATTTGTTAATGCTAAAAAGAGGATATCATCATTATGATCGCAGTTCTATAAAATTACTCCAAAAAGACAATTTCGGGAATGCAGTTTGGGGATTTACATTTAATAATTTTGTCGCATTGAAATTGCTTTTTTGTTCCATATCATTTTCATTAGTTCCACATCGGTCTTTGATTGTTTTATTAGTTAGGCGATGGTATAGCCTTAATACGCTCAAAGCAGGACTTCTCCAAGGCCTCACGATGCTTGGGATCGGCAATCTGGATCAGTTCGTACATACGTTGACGTATATTCTTGCCGAACAGCGAGGCAATACCATGCTCAGTAACCACATAATGAACGTGGGCACGGGACGTAACAACACCAGCGCCTGTAGAATGAGTAAATAACGAAATCAGTAAAGAATTGTAAAAAAAAATAAGCAACTTGGGTAGGTTAAAGCCTTAAAGGGGTAACACAAACCTGGCTGAAGAGTGGGAACAATTTTACTGTCGCCTTTTTTGGTGGTGGAAGGCATAGCAATAATGGGCACACCCAGACCATCAAGGCCCTCGGCTGCACCACGAATGAAATCCACTTGTCCACCGAAACCAGAATAGAAACGTGTACCAATGGAATCGGAGCAAACTTGACCAGTCAAGTCGACTTCAATGCAGCTGTTAATGGCTGTCATGCGGGGTTGTTGCTTAACAATGCTGGTGTTGTTCACATAGTCAATTGCATACATTTCTAAAAGGATTCGAGGTGAGTAAAAAATGATAAGACATATTTAAAATTAATTTTTAACTCACCAATGAAGGGATTATTGTCGACAAAATCGTACAGGGGTTGATCGCCAATTAGGAAAGAGCCTACAATGCGACCTTGATGCATCTGCTTCTTGCTATTGGTTACGCAGCCCTTCTTGACCAGTTCGACTACACCGTTGGCAAACATCTCCGAATGAATACCCAAATCCTTGTGATTGTGCAAATCGGCCAACACAGCATCGGGAATACTTCCGATGCCCATTTGCAGTGTGGCTCCGTCTCTAACCAGATTTTCAGCAATAAGCTTGCCAATTTTTTTCTCTACTGGTGAGATTTCGCCTGTTCCATGCTGAGGCAGATTGTCGTTCACTTCGACAGCAAAGTCAAAATGTGATTTGTGAATAATGGCATCACCGAATGTACGCGGCATCTTTGGGTTTATTTGAGCTAAATGCAAATTCCAATGTAAATCAAATCTTTTACATTTAATAATACTCTTTTATTGATACTCACCTACAATCTTCTTGGAGTTGATCAGGGCAGCACGTACACAATCAACACTGGTGCCCAGGGAACAGTAACCATGTTGATCTGGTGGCGATACATGAATCAACGAAACATCAGGCTTCACGATCTTCTTGTGGAACAGCAGAGGAATTTCGTGCAAAAAGATTGAAACATTGTCGCCACGACCTTCGGCCACAGCCTTTCGGACATTGGCACCCATAAAGAAGGAGTTAGTGCGGAAAATGTCCTTGTATTCAGGTTTGGCATACTCGCCGGGTCCCTCGGTGTGCATATGGCAAACGGTAATATTTTCCAATTTGTTGCATTTGCCATGCAAAGTCATTGCATTGAGCAATGCCACCGGCGTGGCAGCAGCACCCTGAGCGAACACCGTATCACCTAGCAGAATTATAAAATAACAAATAAATCTTTTAATTTTTTTTTATAAATAATATTAATTTTGCAAATTATGCTAAATGCCTTCTTATAGTGTAAAATATTTTATTCGATCCTAATTTTTTGCACGAGCGTAAATTGTAAAATCTTTTAAAAATAGTAACAAACTAGTTTAATCTAAAAATGGAATTTTTATTCCGAGGGTGTCGAACTAAACTTTTTAATTATACTCTTGCATGAACAGAATTTTTCAAAGGTCTATCTAATTGAGTTAACACATTTTATAAATATTCTAATTTATGTTTAATTCGGCTGTTTTAATAAAACACTTTTTTGCCAAATTGTACAATAATTAAGATTAAGTTTGAAACTTGTTGATTTTTTCTGTTTATTGTGTAGACCGGTATCTATAGAAAGGATAAATAATATTTATTTTTTGTACTTTTCATTCTTCAATATGTAAAACTAAAACAATAATGGATACTTTAGGTGCTGTCTTTTTACTATCCATATATTTAATCAGTTATGCAATATTATTTTCACATAGAGATAAAAAATGTAGTATATTTTTTTTATTATTTGTTTTAAGCCACTTAACTATTCCATTCCCTCTTTAAATGTTTAGGCCGAGAACAGTTACCGGTATATACATACGTTATATATACATAGATAAATATAGAAGCTTTTCATAATTTTAAAAATATCAAAAAGCTTTTATATACATACATACATACATACGTACATATGTATGTATTTTAAAAAAAGCATTTTAGCAGCTTTTACTTTTGGCACAGCTGTTTCTATTTCGAGCGGCCCGAGTGTGTTAATTAACAACAATTTCGAACAATTAAATACGTATGAATTGGATGTTTGTAAATATAAACAATATATATGTATGTACATATATAACATATTTTGAATGTCAATGCCATACAGTTTTATCTCTGATATGAATGACGTTAGACTATAAAACCACTTATCTATAGCGGTGCAAACTGTACTTTGTTATGGCTTGTTAGTTGTTGGCGCCGGGTTCTAAAATTTTAAATATGCCTATATGTATGTACATATATATGTATGTACTTATGCATATGTATAAGTATGTATCTTTGTATGTACATATGAGGGACTATGTCAATAATCTATTTTTATACTCAGTCTGCAGAAATGTGCCCCAAATGCAATTCCCCCACATGCTAGATCGCAATTTATTTCTGTAAGATGGCAACTTGTCCAAATAATTATGAAACAAAGGACTAACAGCTCGGCCTAGCCACTCCCACTAAAATCATCGATAAGATTATTTCTTATCAGTCAATTTTTTGGTGAAAATAGAAAAGAATAAAAATTTATTTATTAAGCTGAAATGTTTGAAGACATTTTGTAACAAATATAAATGATATAATATGTGGCTATATATGTAGATAAATATTCATACATATACATACATACATATGTATGTGTACATATGTATATAAGATTTACTTATTTGCCAAAAACGTGCCGCAAATTGAAAGCAAAAACAAAGTTTTTCCAAATGAAATTACGTAGTTTTTTTTTCGTATTGTGCGTGTGTGTGTTTTCACTAAAAACTTTTTAGCGATGGCTAAAATTAGAGCAAAGGATGATATTTCGGCTAACAAAATATTTTGCTCCTACATTTCTATCAAGCTATTTATTTGTATAGGCCTACTTTTGATGAAGCCATATTAAAACAGCTTGGAAAATTAGCTTTAATTTTCTATCATATGTACATATTTGTGGGCCTGTTAGAAAGAATACATCAAAACTGGTTTCATTAGAATCTGATTCTTTTTACGTCTTTAATAAAAGTATGTATAAGAATATATGTATGTATATATTTACGTACATATGTATGTATGTATGTACATATGGTGCCGATTGAATTAAATTAAATGAAAAAAATCTGCGAGGGCTGCTGGAGCAGGTGGCCTGATTATTTATGTATGCTATGCACTGCTAAATGCTCTCTCTCTCTCTCTCTCTCAATGATTAATAAAACTATTAATTCTTTATGACATTTGCCGAGAAACAACAACAAACATACATAAACAAGGTCTACCTGCTGATATTTATTGCATAACGCATACAACTATGTATATATGTACTTGTCTATACATATGTATACTTATAGTTTGATTCCAACTCTACTTGGTTCAAGTTCTTATCAGCAACAGTCGTCGGCTGGTTCCTATCGATAGAACCTGCTTTTTGTTTTTGCGTTCGCTTCGCTGGGCCCCTGTCGTGCCCCCTTAAGCTAAGCTTTCTATCAAGAAGTCGCCACGCTCTGACTGAGTACAAAGTACAACTGATCTTAAAAGACACGTTACACCAAAGTACAGAATTTGTTATACCCTTCAGTAGATTTTCCCTTAAAAACTGAAATATTAAAATATTTGTCCTTAATATTTAGCTAGTTTTCGTAAATATTCTTATATAATTTCTCGATATCTAAAACGACTTTTTCCTTTTTTAAATGAAAATATTCATAAAAATCTGTATATTTTATATAATACATACTTCTATATCTATCAACTTATATAAGGATAAATTAGTAGCAGCAGCTGGTATAGTGAAGTAAATTAATATAATTTTTATATATGCACTTGAACACGCACATATGTATGTATGTACATTTAATTTGCTTGTATCTGCAGTAATAATTGATAAATACGTGGAATTAACATACACATATGTACATACATGTACATGTACGTATGCATAAATAACTGATAAGCCACCGAATTGACAGGCATTAAGAGGGAGCTAACCCTCAATATATGTATGTAATCACGGTCAATTGATTTCCCTGACTAGCAGCACCCTGTAATTGGCCATTTGACATACATATGTACGTTCTAAGTATGTATGTATGTATATAGTTTTAGTTTTGCATTACAAATGCCAAACCTACAAAATTTGCATGGCATTTGGCCATTGAACGGTAATATACTCCTCCTCCTCCTGTTTTCTATCATCCCCTCACAACACTCCAGTATTTGCCCTCTATTCATTCTGTTTTTCTTTCCACTTTTTTTTTGCTAATGATTGCTGTGTACGTTACATAATCAAAGCGTTCTGCCCTACACACACACTTAACAGAGATTAATTTTGATTCGCTCACCTGATTTGATGCATCCCACAGCCTCCTCCACGGACACTATGGGTGGATCACGAGCAATCGGATGCGACAATTCATTCACATAAGTAAAGTAATTGTTGTGGCTGAATGCCGCATTTGTAGTTCCAACCGATAGGAATTTGTTGAGTTGTCCAACACGTCGCGCTAATTGTTTGCTCATGATTGTTGCGATTTCCAACAATAACAAAGAACACAACGCACAAACACAATGAGAGACAAAAATTAAACGGGAATCAACGGGTGATGGCACTGAATAACTCCAATCACACTTTTCCTGGCAGTGTATTTGTCGTTGTTTCTGAGGGTTGTTCTGTTGAAAGATCTTTCTCCCACTGTTCTGCGGATTCCCAAACGGCGCAACCAACCTTCTTCAATTGACTATAAAAACAACACTGAGAAAAATAGCACAACAAAATATATGCGAAACGCTTATTGTAGATGTGGACTCACCCAAAAGCTGCTCAAAGCTTTGCTCCCGTGGCGCGCATTTAAGTAAACTTAGCCGCGCTTTTACCTCCCAATGTTTAAAAGAATTAGTAGTTCCCCATCTCTCTCAATGATCCTGCATGTGTTTAAGTTTCAAAATATTTTAATTTGAAAAACCATGCCAACTTCGATTGTTAAATTTATTAAATCGCACAATCCACTTTGTCTATGTCAACTTAACTGAACTAGTTCCAAAATAAGCAACTTTATCTTGCAGTTCCGGTAAAACACAAATAATATACTCTGATCAGAACCAGCTGCAACTGAACGATCAGATCTATATATAAAACGAAAAATGGCATGTACATGTCCTGAATAATTGTCTGAGGAACGGAACCTGTTGTTATAGAACTAGTTTCTGATGAGTTCGCAGGGTGATAATAAAAACCATTATTTCGCGAATGTAAAACGAAATCGAGCCGGCAAAAAATAAAGAAGACAATGTCATCAGAAACTAAAACAACTGAAAAGTCTGAATCGCCTACTTATGATTTAAAAAAGTTTCGATTAAAGCGCATCCTAAATAACAACACTGTACGCAAGAGCATTTCTTTATTGGGTACATTCCCAGATTTGTCCTCTGAGGATCCCGCTATTATTGTTTTTGAGAAAAACGGTGAGCAGCAGAAAATAATGTAAATTTCAATTATTATGTAGATGTACTTCCATATAAATTATTAGCATACCAAGAGAGTGATGTGGCCACGAACGAATCAGATTTACTGCCTCCAGAAAAGCCTAGTTACTTCAGTAACGAGTTAAAAGTTGATACGGAATTTGTTAACAACATATACGGCAGTTATCAGGTCGTTCCCCGTGAGGAACTTTGCGGTAAATGAATTGAAAACCATGTACAATTGAGCAATTTTTTATAAATTTTCTAAATTTAACAGCTGTAAAGAGCACCGTGATTTATCCGGCCACACAGAAGCATATTGAAAAGTATTCCATTTGCCAGAAGTACCTCATCAATGAAACACCCGATCTCTATGAGAAGTTAACTCTTCCCTATCTTCAATCAAAATCCGACCAGTTTTCTTTAGAATGGGTGTATAATATACTCGAGCACAAGCAAGAAACTGAGCGAATTGTGTTTGAGGATAAGGATCCGGAAAATGGTTTTATTCTACTGCCAGATTTAAAATGGGATGGACGTAATGTGGAAAATCTCTACCTGCTTGGTATAGTACATCAGCATAATATAAAATCACTGCGAGATCTAAATGGTAGTCATTTGCCACTACTCCGGAATCTTAGGCATTCGGCCAAAGAAGCGATTCAAAAACGCTATGGACTGAATCCCACCCAATTACGCATGTACTTCCACTATCAGCCTTCATTTTATCATCTGCATGTACATATTAATCCGATACGGAATGATGCTCCGGGCATTTGGTGCGAGAAATCCCACATGCTGGACACTGTTATCAATAATCTTGAATTGCTGTCGGATTACTATCAACGGGCTACCCTACCATTCGTATTATATGAAGGTAATAAGCTGTTAGATCTCTACGAAGAGCATTCACCAGTTAGAGCAATTGTTGCCTTGCCAGAGGAGAAATCAGATGAATCTACCCAACTGGTAGATCTTGGAGATGAGGATTCGGGAGAACGCCCATGTAAGCGCGTTAAATTGGTTGAACCGGAACCAAATGAAGTTGAGATTGTTGCACCGCCATGTGCTTAAATAAAATGTCGATCTCCTTTAAATAGAAGGTTTTGAGATTGTGGAAAAATGGAATTAAAAACTAAGCTAAAAAAATGTACATCATAAATCGGAAGGAGAAAATTATGGGCATACTTGAATCGAGGTGCGAGATACTACAAAACATTGGTGTACCGTAATATATCATCTTTCTTATTAAGATTTGGCATTATTATCTTTAGCCATATATTTTCATTAAAGTCAAGAAATTGTCAGTTTGCCTTTTTTATTTAATTTTTAATTGTGTAGCTATGTCTGTTGGGTATGTTTAATGCCGTCTGTGTATATGTGTGTGTGTGAGTGTCTGTGTAAGAGTTTTGTGTTAATTATTTAGTTACTATTACTCATAATTTTCCGCGGATTGGTGTATTTGTTATATTTGCAATACATTCTCAATACATTCCACTGCCTACTTTAGGGTTTTATTCGCATCATTTCTAATTCCTTTAATTTGAATATAATCTTGGAGAAAATCATATTAAATGGCGCGGAGCCCAAACGTTATTTTTCAAATAGTTTTTTCATTTTTTTGTTTTTTGGTTTTCAAAATATACATATATATGTATATACAGATATATATATATATATTAGTGTGGGTTTTAGCTTGAGAGAAATGCGAATTGGATTCGAGTATTCTCTATTAGCTGTGCCGAAGCGAATGCTCGAATATTAGAAGCTCGCAGCTGCCTTTGATGATGATGGATAGTGTATGTGGGGTGTTGTGTGTCGTCATTGAACTCTAGTAATGGAAGCCTTGCACAACATCGTTTATATGATACATACATAAATATTATTTCAAATACATACATATACATTATACATATATATGTATATGGTATATATATATATACATATGCATATTGTATAAAAATAACAAATAATAGTAGCAATAAAATCGTAGTGTAATTTTCCGTTATTATAATAATAATAAAAACAATGCGCGCCAGCTAGCCCTGAATACTAAATGATACTCTCAATTGCTCGTCGTTCCCGTTACATGATCAGCATCCAGCTGATCCTGTCGCTGCTGCTCCTGTGGCACGTACATCACAGCCGGTGCCGGTGCCGATGCTGGCGTTATGGTCGGCGGTGAACTATTCACCGTCATGCTGCTGGTCATTGTTTGATCTGCATCCGATATGGACCAATTGCGTTCCAATTGCTCAAGTGCAGCCATAGTGGCTGTTGTAGTCACTCCAGCTCCAGTACTTTCCGCACCGGTACCATCATTTAAAACTCCCACACGAAGAGTCTCCTCCAGCAACACTTGTATCTTGTCCTGATCATCCAGATGAACAAAACCTAAACGCACTAGCTCGCTAGTAAGATCCGCCGCCGTATCGTCCTCATTCACCTGGCAGGTCAACTGGCGATTCATCTTGTCGTCCATACGCAACAGTATTGTCATCAAAATGTCATTACCATCTTCTTTCAATTTCTTTACACTACACATCATGTTAACAATACGACGAGATTCCGTATCCACCGGTTCTGGAGTCGCCGACTTCACAGAATCAGCACGTTCAGGGGACGCGGCACGGGACCGGAAATTTGGTGGCTTCTTCCCGCTGTACGTAATCAGTGGGTAGACACCATACTTTACATCTTCAACGAATTTCTCTAGCTTATCGGCGCCGGGTACATCAGAGAGCCGATACTGAAGTTCCTGGCCCCCAGAAATTTTAACCTGAGCCATTATCACATCGGCGTGATTATAGCGTTGCATCAGGCTGTCAAAGGCAGTTTCAGAAAACATGGTACGATTGGCGGGTGAGAAGACCAAACAGTGGGCGGTCAACAGTTTGAGAGCGTGCACCTATTACAAAGAGGTTAAAATAGATAAGGTTATATAAAACACTATGTTGAAGGGACTCACCTCAAAAAGCAGTGGATGAAAAAGTAAATCGCTCGCACTGGGGCGATCCTGCGGATGAAGATTAAGACACTTTTGTATCAAATCGCGTTGCAGATCGCTTTCCAGGCTAATGATTGTGCGCTGTATGGTCTCCTCGTTGATGGCAGTCGATTCGCTATTGCTATTGCTGGACTGGATCTCCAAGGCAGCCATCTCCAAAGCGCACATACCAAAGGCATAGATATCCAGGGCGGCAGTCAATTGTTCGGCAGCTCCATATTCAGGCGCCTGGAAGTAGTGGGCTCCCCGCTCCTGTTCACGCTGTTCACGTTCGCGTTCTCTTTCCCGCTGCCGACGTACGCTATAGTGGA
The DNA here is from genome assembly GCA_037075365.1 of Drosophila emarginata. Classification (NCBI taxonomy): domain Eukaryota; kingdom Metazoa; phylum Arthropoda; class Insecta; order Diptera; family Drosophilidae; genus Drosophila; species Drosophila emarginata. The sequence continues at coordinate 8,604,111 of JBAMCD010000221.1, forward strand.
CCGCATCGGGCACCACCGAGCCGATCTTGACCAGACCATTGTGCTGGATGAAAATGCTATCACAGGTTAGATTGCCATGAATGATGGGCGGTGTGCAGGAATGCAAATAACTGAGCGCGGACAGGATCTGGGTACACCAGCGCCGCCACGATTCCAATGGCAGACGCTTGGCGTTGCGCTTGGTGCGCTTGAGGAACTGTTTCAGCGAACCCGACGACATGTACTCTGTAATAAAAATTACCCGCGGGCGTTCCGGCTGCTGTATATCCGTCCAGTAACGGTGGAACTTGACTATATTCTGATGGTCCAGCTGCAGCAGATTGTCAAACACTTGACGCATCTTGTCTTCCTGCGACTTGAGCTCCTGCAGATTGGCATATTGCACCTCATTCCAAACAACTTCGACGCCCTCCTCTGTGTCCATGGCCAGGTGGACACAATCGATGCCGGGCACATCGCGCTGATCCACCTCTTCGCGTCGCTTAAGCCAGCGTCCGCATGGTGATTCCTCTAATATTTCGCTTTCATCCTCTGAATCATCGCCCGATTCACGGGGTGAGGAATCGGCTGCTAAGTTAGTGGTCGTACCAGTTCCATCACCGCTCCCCACTACCGCAACAGCATCAGCTGTGGAGGCTCCTACTATGTGTGGTGGTGGTGCTGTTGCCTGGGCTGATGATGATGGCATTGCCTGAGAGTGAGAAAGGGAGGAGGCTGCGTTTGTTGCTGCTGTTGTTGTTGATGGTGATGTCAAATTGGCGGCCGACGTGGCCGAGGCCGCCGACTGAATCGGGTTCGGTTCATCTGCGCTCCCACTGCTACCGGCATTAGCTTGTTGGCTATTTGACATTGGGGTGCGGTCGCCGCTGCTGCCGTTGCTGCTCTGCCACTGCCTCTTTGTCTGCGCTTCTGCTTGTGCCAAGCTTTGGTTTCACTATGTTTATTTGCTTCACTCTTCAAATTCGTCGTATTGTTTTTCGAAGTAAACGCCGTACCGTGCTCGTGCTCCACTCCAAACTACAACCGCTCTTCACCTCTCTGCCCACTTTTAATCACACACACATATACACACACTCACACTCTTGCACACACCCCCTCGCTTCGTCTCTTGACCGTGTCCCTTACTTCCCCGTTCCCGTTGTTCAATAACTCAGCTCTGTCGGCCTGGGCTGTGGCTGCTGCTGCTAAGGCGTTTCTGGCCTTACCACGTCTTCGATTGCTTGGGTCTTCGACACCGGCGTGTGCCCGTTGTCCTTCGCTTATCTTATTTGGCTAAAACGGTATCGTTTGGTCTATTTATGCGTTTTTTCACGCTTTTTAAAACACCCAAAAATATGAGTAGTGTGGCCGTAGAGTCCGAACGGAACAATACGGATTTTTTAAGATTAGTCAAACTATCGATACACCGATAGAAGGCTTTCGTTGCCGCAAAAAAAAAGAAATTATACCAATTTTGAAAGATTTCTTAAGATTTAAACCTGTACATTTGTTTATTAACCTTTTGAATACTTGATAAAATCAGACTTATGTTCCCTTACTGAACTTATTAATTTTAACTATTTGTACTCAAGAACTTCAATAGATTTGATTTAAAACTTTTGAAATACTTAGTGCAATCAGGTTTTGCAACGAAAACACTAGCTAAGATAGTCGCCTACAATATCTTTAGGCTAATATAAAACTTATTTAGTTATAAGATTTCAACGCTCTCCAGTGTGCTATTTACGCAAATATTTCTATGTATGTATGTATGTATGTACAAACATATGTACTACGATGATAAAGCAGAAATGTTTTTAATAGAAATATACGTATGTATATCCTGCGCGATATGCGACAAATCAACGATTTTTTTAACTAACTGAGTAATTTGAAATATGTATGTATGTATATGGATATATAATTCATCGCAATAAGGAGTTTCAAGAATCAGAAAAATGAGCTGGCAACTCTGCCATCAGTTGTCTGAGAATTGAACAAGTGGCTCTAAATATTTGGAGGCAACCGGTTACTTTTTGATTATTTGTGAATTAAATTTGTTAATGCGATCATCATCAGGTGTCTTAAATTTTGTTACGCAACTAAGGCGACTATCGAAAAGAATGAGCCAATCCAGCGTATATGTGACCCGCCCAGATGTGGATGCCAGCGGCCTGGAATTGCTACGTAAAAGGTAGCTTAAAAATATTATTTTCTATTACTACAAACATTTCTTAATGCAGTTGCAACGTAAGCACTTGGAAGGAGGCTTTGCCAGTGCCACGTGAGGAATTACTAAAGCAGATTGTGGGCAAAGATGCCCTATATTGTGCTTTAACTGATAAGATTGATGCAGCTGTCTTGGATGCTGCGGGATCACAGCTGAAATGTGTGTCCACAATTTCAGTAGGATATGAGCATATAGATGTTGCTGAATGCCGAAAACGTGGCATTCGTGTCGGATATACTCCTGATGTCTTAACAGATGCAACGGCTGAGCTGACTCTTGCTCTACTGTTGGCCACCAATCGCCGAATCTTGGAGGCCAACAAGGAAGTATACAATGGAGGCTGGAAATCTTGGTCCCCTATGTGGATGTGCGGGCAAGGCCTTAAAGGTTCTCGCGTGGGTCTCTTGGGCTTTGGACGAATTGGACAGGAAATAGCAGCCCGCATTAACTCTTTTAAGCCATCGCTGATAACCTATACGACCCGAACGCCGCGACCGCAAGAGGCGTCCAAGGTGAACGCTCGTCATGTGGAATTTGATGAAATGTTACGTGAGTCCGACTTTATTGTAGTCTGTTGTGCCTTGACTCCCGACACCAAGGAGATATTTGGTACGGAGGCATTCTCGAAAATGAAGCCAAATTGCATTTTTGTTAATACTGCCCGTGGTGGGGTCGTGGATCAGACGGCCTTGTACGAGGCATTGAAAACAAAGCGTATCCAAGCCGCTGGCTTGGATGTGACAACTCCAGAGCCATTGCCTCTGACAGATCCACTGCTGCAACTAGACAATGTGGTCATACTGCCACACATTGGCAGTGCCGATATTGAGACACGGAAGGAAATGTCCCGGATCACGGCAAGAAATATTTTGGCTGCCCTGGCCGGTGACAAAATGGAGGCGGAAGTACTTAGTTAAACATGTACCCTTCTATTCTTTCATTTTTTAATTAAACGGAAGATTAACATTGCATGTTTCATGTCTAATCCTCGCCTGGGGGCAGGGGCTGGTTACGGTCGCTAATGGGTGCTGGAACAGGAAGAGGAACAGCTGCAGGTACAGTGGATACTGTGGAAATCACGCTGATGATATCCGTGGGATCCTCCGTCTCTTTTTTGATATGATCAGCGCTGATGTAGCCTCCGCTCTCATCCTATAAAAAAAAAATATTTTAGATTTAAAAGAACAAGGACTACGAATTTGTTTAAATCTCACCGTAACAAACACATCCACTGCTTTTCCCGTAATTATGTCCATAATTTGCTGAGTTATACCACCGCCACTCATGGGCTCATCTTGCATGCTTGAATATTCATCTGCATATTCGAGTAATGCCGGTCTTAAGTCTGGACATTGTTGCAGGGCATCCACTAATTGTGCCGGTGGCAACTGCAAAAGGACTGGTAATGATTGTGGCTTTAGGCGTTGGACTGTCTTGAGGAATCCCTCCCAGATGACCTTTTGGCGCCACACTTGCTTATGAATCAATCTCTGCAAGAGATTGAGCACAAAATTCCCAAGTCGTGGGTACAATGTCAGACTCTGAATGATGGTGCGCATAATTAGTGTGGGAACGGGGACAACCTCAACCAATTGTTGTAGCACAGCCACAAGTACATCCTGTGTGTACAGCTCACGCTCGGCCAGGCATATGGAGGTGGCCTTAACAATGGCCTTCAAATCACAAACATTAGTATCGATGGTATGCAAGGCCACCAGTAAGTCAGTAGGTGATAGAGCCATCGGTTGATTGGCAAACTCGGCTCCAATGCCAAGCAGCCGATTGAATACCTCCTTAACCACGGCAGGATTTAATTTAATCAGTTTGGGCAGTATGTTGAGTAGTTCGGTTCGGGACAAGCCGCTAAGCACGGGAATTAGCACCCGGACATCTTTAACCTTATGCTGGTAGAGATCGCGCACTCGTTGCAATAAATTCGTATTCGGTGTGGGAACGCGTTCCGTTAGAATATATATGATACGAATCACCAGTGTTTCCATGCCCTTTGGACAGTCTTCGATCAGTTTCAGTAAATAGGGATCCTCGACACCAAGCTTCTTAATGGGACCATCTAAACTACGCAATATTGTACGCTTCAGCTCCGCAGAGGTTGCTACAAACACCTGACAGAGCTTATCTAAGTAAGCTAGAATGAAAGCCATACATTTGGATTAAGATTTTCAAACAGAGATTGGCCAAACTTACTTTCGGGCTTGAAGGGTAACAGTGTAAACGCCAACACTAGGCAAGTCTTCGTGGTATCTTCTCGCCAGGCTGTCTCTGGTGTGGGTCTTCCGAAATCCTGAGAGAATACTGCAGCTGGTGGTGTCTCCTGCTCAATATATGACAACCATTCTAAAGCGAACTCGTCGATTCTTGAAGGCAAAATTTTGTGGACATGGTACAGTGTAACTAATTGGGCCAAGGCACGCTCCTGCAAATCCAAGCGTTCATGTACAGCGAAATTCAAAAGAATCCTAATGAAGCGATTCTTTCGTGGTGGTCTCAGGATAGCCAAATCTTTGATTAACTCAAGTCCATGTTGGGTAAACTCATCCATAAGACATAGCTGGACCAAATGGCCAACAGCTTCCTCCGGCAGAATGGGAGCCTCTAGATAGACGCGTCTTAGAAGTATAATTTTATCTTTGAATTCACAACGCTGACCAATGCCAAAGATCAATTTGGTCAATAACTCGTTATAGGCATGGTCAGGACGATTCTCCGTCTTTACATATGTATGTCTGGTGAATCCCTGCAGGAGGGAATATTCTTCAAATAACCACGAAAAGGCCAAGTCAATACGCTGCTTTACATCATCAAGGATAAACTCCATGATGCCATAGCGTACATTATCTGGAAATGTGGCTGCTATAACTGTGACCAGTTTGCGTCGCTTTGAGGAGACTCCACCTTTGATGCACTGCCGTTCCGAATTAAGAATCCTGGTGACTGCATCCAATAGGAACTTTTCCTTTACGTTGCGAGCCAGTGGCTTGGTAATCTCCTGCAGTTTTAGGGTCTTTGCGCGCTCCTTCATTCTTTCGATGACGGTCTGTTCGCCCTTAGCCCGTTCCATTGTCTCACGCAGTTTTTTGGTTGCCTCCTCGGCCTTTCGTTGCAATTCCTCCTCGCTTTGATGCTGCTGGCGCATCTCAGTTTCGTTCTCATCTATATCCAAAGAATTGCTCTGTTGCAGCTTTTCTCTCATAGGTGGCTCCTTGCTGAAGGCCGCCGAACCGGGTCCCAAACGCCTTTCCGTCAGCTGCTGACCGAAGACACGTGATATATGGGTCACCTGCTGCTGTATCGACATCTGTTTCATGGGTGTATACTCGGCTATGAATCGCTCGGGTACTTCAGCGGGGAGCTGTGGCAGAAATTCCAATACCATATGGATTGCTGCCTCAGGAGCTCGCAAATGCTCGGTTAAAAACTTTTCATTAACGCGCGTGGACTTTTGACATTGTCGTTCCAACTCCTCTACATCAATTTCCATCTCCGGCTCACGTTCCCTCTCTCTTTTGCTGGTTAGGCGTGCCTTTTTGGCCAGACTTTGTGCTGCATTCTCGAGAATACGCTTCTGCCGACGAGCCATCTCCTGTTTGTCCATCTTGGGCATTAGTTTTTGTATTTCGTTGGTAGTGGAGCCCAGTTCCACGAGTAGGCCGCGTATCACGGCGGAGAACTCAAAAGCCCCACGGCTCTTCAGCAGTGTCTGCAATTGCATCTTAAGACTCTTACGTACGGAGCTTACCTGGGAGTCGGTAAGTGTGGGTGGGAGATTGGTATTTAGTTGCTTAAAGGCTTCAACTACAGGGCCCATAAAGACGGGACGCATTTTTGCGACTGTACATAAGCTACTGGTGCAGGCAATTAGATTGACCGACGAAATGTGGGTGGTGCCGTGAAATTGAACCATTATGTCGAATATATTGTTGCCCTCCTCCTGCAGTTTTTGGCGACGGAACAGCTTACAGTGCTCGGGCACATCTACCAGCGAAAAGTCGCCCTCGCGCTTTAAACTATCCTCGTCGGCGTAGCTCTGTAGAACGACAATCCCTTCAAGAAATTTAATGGCATTGGTTCGTATACCATCGTTCTCGTTGTCAATCATGTCCAAAATCTGTGCTTTAATTAAGCTGAGAACATTCCAGGCCTGCTCTGCGCTATCACTAGGATCGGTGAGGTGACACAGATAGTGCAACCCGTTTTTATAGATGCTGCCACATGCTTGAATCGCGCGTTTCATTACTTGGGCAGTGCTGTCCCGCAACAACGTCGAGATTACATTGATAACGTGTGGCAGCAGCTCCACTTTTACTTTACACAGCTGCTCCACAAAGCCAACAACTTGCTTTCGAACATCCATATTTGAATCATGGGCCAAGGAAAGCACTGCCTCCAAGAACTCCTCTGCCAATTCAGGACAGGAGCTTAAAACAGTTTCCTGCACTTTGGCTAGCAGCTCACATTTTGTTACTGCTGTCGCCATGCCGAACTCATTACACCAATCCACCACCTTAAATAAAACCCCAGGAAAAAGTATTGGATTAAGAACAAGCATCTTGTAAAACTCCCAATCTTACCTTCGCGCGTGCTGTAGCCGTCTTTTCATCTGTGAAAAGATTAGCTGTCTCGGAGACGAATTGGCCACGTCCAATGATGCTATCCATTTTGGTGCAAATATTGTATTTACCGTATATTTCTAATATTTCAACAGTTCATATATTTTCTTCTATTTCATTGTTTTTCCGGTCACCATAATTTTTGAGTTCCGGATTTTAGTGTGACCACAATAATAATTTAAAAAAATGCTAGAAACGCATTGTCTTGCAAAGTGCCGATAGTATCGTATCAAAAATATTAATTGAGCTTGGTTAAACTCAATTGTCAGTAAAAAGTGTAATATGTCATTCCGTAAAAAAGGGTAAAGATTTCAATCAATCAACGGTTTATACGCAGTTTAGATAGTTCAAAAGAAGTCACATTTAATATTTAAAGCAGTCTCAAGGTAGCACACATTTTTAACGGTAAGTTAACAGTCTTACACATCGTTTATATTTTTATTTCGTCTTTAAATTTTCAACCTAATAAAAGACTGTTGGTATATAATTACTGAGTTTTTTTGAAACCGTCTGCCTTCTCACTATAAGTGAAGAAGACCCCCTAACTACATAAATAAATATATGATAAATTATACAGACCATGACTGACTGTACAGTCCAATATTATAAAATATACATAACTAGATTTGCTCTTTTTTCAATTTTTTTCATTTTTATTAATTTTATACAGACTGTCCATTCATAAACGCACTTATATTGGGACATTTATCTAATTTCTCGGCATCTATTTGGAAAACCTTGGACAAACGTTTCCAACTTTGCGCATCAAAGTAGTAGAAGGTGCCACGCTCTTTTGTACCATTTTTTTCATATTGATTAATGCCAGGAATTCGAGTTATCCAAATTTTCTCCTCCACATGATACCGCCACTCGCGACTATGCCTAAGTAAAATTAAGAAAATATAAATATCGTTTTTATAACAACTTAAAATGTATTACATCAAATGATACTTACAATTCAGCAGCTGCCATTAATTGCATCATATCACCGATATTTGTGTAGAAAAGGAAAAAGAGCAGATCTTCCTGCAATTTTTTCAGTACCGGAGCAGTTAGTTTATCTCTAATCGCAAAATTGATCAGATATTCGGGTGGCACGTTGAACTCAACGTCTTGTGCTCTGTAGAAATGTGAATTTCAATGTTTAAATTAGACAAATTGTATCTCAAAAAAAGAATTTAGCATTACCTGCAGGGCTGTTCCACGAACGGTCCAGCGAATGTTGGATGCAAACTTTCTTGTGAGTTAAGATTTAGACCCAGAGCTGTCAGATCCGTGCCCAACGATAATGTTACCAAATTGGGATCGGTTTCAGCCGCTCGTATGAATGCGAGAAGTCCCACCATGCCAAACTGATTGTTCACCATGCTGGCTGGTATGTTTGTGACCTTACCTAAATTTGATCGAACAAAAGGTTTGGAATGTGTTGAAAATGTCAGAAGGTTTTAAAAAACCAAGACTTCGAAGACTCACCATCTGGCGATGTTTGTACGCCGCTTTTCACAAGTTTATCATTGCTGGAATTATCGTTCAGATGCTCGCTACCTACTCCACTGCCGGCTCCACTTCCAGGACCACTGCCCAGGCCGCCGCCGACACCCATCATGGCATTCGTGCTGGTCACACTGTTCATACCGCTGCCGACTAATCCTACATGAGTCCCGCTGACGGCACCGCTGGATGTACTGCTACCGCCTCCGCCTCCAACCACAACGCCTCCAAGACCACTACCGACTGCACCCAGACCGTTGCCGCCTACAACGCCGACGCTGGAGCCACTGGTGCCACCTGATCCGCTGCCTCCGCTAACCACAATCGAATTCATTGCCTTTTCTGTACCATCTAAATGATTTTCTGTCACGCCGCCAGCTCCACTACTGGTATTTCCCACAGCGTTTGTTGTGCCATCCGAGTTTTGAGTGCCCGGTAACGCTGGGAAGTCTTCATTTGACATCGTGAATTCCGATTGCTCTGACGTGGGTTGTTTCACCATGCCAACTGCAATAGAATTCGTTGAGTGTGATAAAGTCCAATGAGTAAAAGCGATACAATTTGAGAACATATTGATAAACAAAATAATGGCTGACTACCAACACCGAAAGTTATACACAATAGCTTTAATATAAGTTTTAGAATGTGGACCACAACTATTGCAAGTGCACTTCACAATGTTCCCGGAACCAAACGTAAGCCACACCAGACACACAAATCGATCGTAATCATAACAAAAATTAAAGTAAATAAAGTGGATTTTTGATTTGAACTCACAAGAGGTAAAGAAATTACCATAGGGTTTACTGCCCGGCGGCTGGAGCGGATTCGATTGGGGCAGTGTCTGATCATTCTGACCACGCACATTCGTCAGTGATGGGAACTCTGTGGGATCAAGCAGCGCAGGCGTTGTTGAGTCTGCGCCACTGCCACCACCGAATACATGGAAATTGTTTAATGGACCACCCCCACCGCCGCCGCGACCCGTCTGCATAAAGTTGCCCATGTTGGACTAGATAGAGAGAAGAAGGGTGGATATATAAGTATGATAACAAATGAGAATAATTTTCTGGATGCAGAAATTATGATAATATCTGTTTAATCTTACCATAGGTCCGGTGCCCAGTCCTTGCATCGCACGCCGGTCGACAAACTGACGTTGGCTAAAAAGATTCGCACTGCGATTGCCACTTGATAAGGCGGGACCTCCAACTGATAGCTGAGCGTTACGATTCGGTGATAGCTGTGGCGGCTGCTGCTGTTGTTGTTGCTGCTGCTGCTGTGGCTGCGTTTGCCCATAAGTCGCTGGCCCTGGATAAGAATTGGCAAAATCTGCACTAAATTATAAATACGAGCGAACCCACAACAATCAACTGCAGCGTTTTTTTAACTTACCGGCTTGGAATATTACATGGCCACCAAGAGTGTTACCACCGAGGCCGCCAGTCGTTCGACCAGCTAACGCCGGGTTCGCTATACTTCTCGGGGGTTGTTGAAAATTTAAATTCGCCATAATCTATTAAAAAAAAACAACGATACAGGACATTAGAATATGAAAGGGTTAACTAAAACCAAAAATAAATTGTAATTTTATTGATAATCCCTGCTCATTGATCGCTATCGAGCTACTCTTAATTCGTAATACCGAAGTATGTACATATATACATATGTATACCCCTTCGACGAGGAATAATCTTTTAATAGTTCAGATATGAATTAAGATGTAAAAAGACGCAATTTATTTATTTGTATAAATTAACTCCACTGGGTTTTCTATTTATATGCATAGATGTACAACCTCATAAGTCGCACAAGCGTTTTACTAAATTTAATTTACACCTTTGTGAAGTGTATATATAAAAAAAAAAACAAAAATAAACATCTGCTTATCATTTCTGTTGTTCATATTCGGCATTATCTGCGCATAAACAAAATGTGTTTGTGTTTTGGGTTTGGTTTTGTGGACTGACTCAGCTCCACATAAAAGTATCAAGAAGAGAGAAACTAAATGTGATAATGTACAAAAACATATGCTTATACAAAATAATACAAATAAACACGATCCGACCAGAATCTGTTTTTATTTCGTTGTGGATAACTTTACCAAGGCAACATTTACATCCAGCTCTTATCAGATCTTGAAACTTGCTAAATAGATTAAATAGCTCTTATCACTGGTATTTTGTAAGGTATGACTGTGTTGTTTCTTTTCTTACTTTACGTATTATTCATAATAAGTTAATATACATATGTAAGTTATCAAACATTAACTTAATTAATTAGAATAATACAATATTCGATTTGATATTATATTCCTGTCACAGTAAACTTTCAATAGTTCAAGGTAAATGAGAAATTTAGGAAAATCTACAAAAAGATCTGATTCTAGTCTCAAGTAGATTTTATTACTTAACGCTTCTGATGTGTGAGAGGTTCTCAAAGGTTACTTAAAATGCTTAATTGTCCATGTTAAGCCACACAATAATGAGTGTTAAAAAGGGCATTCATATATACATATATACATATATGTATGTATATATGTATGTATCATTCAAAATTATGAAAATTAATGGAGATAGGAGCAACAAGATCTAGTTGGTTTGCAACAACACTACGATTTGTCTTAATTTGCTAGCATCAGCTGGACAAAATCGAAACCAGAACTAGTACAAGAAGGAAGAGGAGTGAAAAGGAGGATGGATGGTGAAACCGAAGACGAATAAAGAGCAATTGTCAACTAAATATTGTCTGTTACTCTTTGCTAACAAAAGCAATGTACATGCAACAGGGACGGATTTAAATATATAGGGGATGATGCGATCGAACCCCTTTTATTGTGTTTTATCGTTTTCGTTTCATGAAGCTAATCTGCATATGAGGAAACTGCCCGAACTTATTCGTCATTACATAAGGAAACTCCCCAGACTTATTCATCATTAAATTATTTTTTACATTTTCAACTTATCTTATCTAATCTAACATACAACTTTAATTTTTATAGCAAATTTTACTAATTCAGATTATCAAAAATCCACACTTGTAATCTTTTATCGCTTTTTTTGTGAAAAATGTTTTTTTTTTTAATTAATATACATACGTATAATATATAAATAACTTTTTGTTTTTGACCTGCCTCCCTAAGAACCGCTCCCGACATGCTTCGGACATGTTTGTATCTTGTGTTTTGTCTGGTTGTATCATTGTGTTGGTGGCAACAACAAGAAGAAGAACAACAGGAAGAAGAGCAACAAAAAACTTGCATGACGGCAAAGTGTTGTTGCAGACAGAACGAGAGAATAAGAACAAAGAGGGAAATGCAAAAGGATATGTCGGTCGCATTTGGTTCGACGATCAATTATGTATGGCCAACACACATACACACAAACAAAGGCAATTATGTATCGGCAAAATGGCACACTCAATGCCAAGACAGGTCCACAAATCCAGCACTTGCTTTATTGGTTGAGATGCTGATCTGCGAGACAATAGCAATTTTCAGTAAGAATGCGCATGTATAACAGCTGACCGACCAACAGCTAAAATACTAAGACGTTAACCAACATTGGCAATTTGATCCCTGTTAAATTATGCTTACCAATTAGACGATGATCTTGTGGGTTATTTATATTTGGTCTTACCTAAAATAACGTTAGATGATACTGCTGCTTCTGCTCCTTTTACTTCTCCTCCGTCCACTTCCACTTTGAATGCTTGCTCGGCTACCTTTACCGTTTCCGTTTGCACTTGGCTCAACACTGAACGTTTCGTTCTCACCGCATTTAACATTCCAAGGCGACGTCGTCGTAGTCGTTTTCGGCAATATGTCAGCTGCAACAGGAGCTGGAGCAAGTGCAGCCAGTTCCAATGGGGCAGCCAGAGGTTAGCTCTGAGTAAGGCTTCGTAATTCTTGGCGCGCGCTCTCTCTCACCCACTCTCACACAAAGAAAACACACAGGCACAAGGGAAGCGGCGGCAAATATTAAAACGGGACGCAACCCAACGATGATGGTGATAATAATGCTGAAGGGCGATGCGGAGGAGTGAGGAAGAGGTTAGTTGGTTGGTTTTTTTCCGCGCCGTGTCGTCCCTAAATAAATTGCATATATGTGTGTATATATGATTCGTCGCTGTTTCGGTTTTGGTAGTAGTCTTCGTTGTCGTTGTACCCGTGTACCCGAAAGTAGAGTAGGAGTAAGTAACGAAAACGAAGGATTTTAATGCCTTGCGGTGGCAAAAAATTTCCGCTACAAATGGCCGCCGCACACACGCACTTGGACAAACTCCGCACAAATTAAAGTTTGAGATGCTTGAGTTTTTTTGAGTTTGCCTTGATTTGTGTATAATATTGAAGTTTTTTTTTTTGTTGTAAGTAAATAATTGCTTGCTATTGCGCACTGTATGTGTAAGAGTGTGTGTGTCTGTCTTTGTTTTTCAGTTCATTGAAATTTCACCCGAGCCAGATTGGGCAAAATTTGATGCGTGAATTGCGTATCTATTACGCTTCGCGCAAATGAATGCACTTTGATTTGAGGCAAAGATTGTTGTATAATTTGTTATTGCTAGGCAATAAACAATTATTGAGCGCCTAAATGGCTTTAAATTGTACACAAAAAATACAAATACGTTCTGCAAAAAACTCTGGTCACGAATACACAAACACACGCAGAATTTTTACCATTATTTTAACATATTTCAATCCCTACTTTTTTCGCATTATTTGATGCTAGCTCCCGGTATATGAGGATAGTGTAAGGTTCAGTATTTTAACAGAATCTCGCGATAAAAAACCGCTTTCTTCGAAGATCGAATGCGGTTAAAAGCGTTCTCTTTTCTCATTACAAAATTCCATATTCATTTGCATTGATAGTTAATCAACCGGTTTTTCGGAGACATATTTATTTCCAATTTATCACGTTTTTGATTCTTTCCTTTGCCGAATAAAATAACTTGACTTGGCTTGGCGAAATCGCGCCACAATTGCGCGTGTTGACCAAGCTGACTAAATTTTTATCGGTTTAGTGAATTTAAAACGGAAATAAAAATGCAGTAAAAAACGCATTCCAAACGAAAATTGATAAGGTATAACTATTTGAAGTTTAACTATCGATATTAGGTCCAAACAATCGTTTTTCAGTTAACTCCATGCTCTGTTAATTAACAGAGGTGGGATAAAGCGTTGCCAATGTGTTTGGAGCAACTTGGAAAATAAAAGAAAAACAAGTTGTGCATTAAAATATATTACTTGTGCAAGAAACGAGGAAAGCAAGTCTGCAGAGGAAGCGAACTTGGCCCATTTGAGTTTATCTTGCCGCCTTTTGGGAATCGAAAATTACAATTTATTGAAATATGGGAGACTCAGATGAAGAAAGCGGTAAGTTTACATGGATTTTTTATGAGGGGACTCGCACTTACATACATACATATGTATTTTGTTTTACAGGCTCATCCGGCTCTAGTCGCAGTGGCAGCCGGAGTCGGAGTGTCACACCACAGGCCAGGTAAAAAATTACATATAACTTTTAGGTTTTTGTTCGACTCATTTTGTTTATTTAATTTGTAGATCACCAGGCAGCCGCAAATCAGGCAGCGGCAGTGATCGTTCTCGCTCGGGTTCAAAATCAAGATCCTCTCGTTCAGGTTCGGGCTCTCCACATAGTGATCGTTCCGGGTCTGCACATAGCCACAGATCTGGCTCGGCTAGGAGTAAACGTTCTGGCTCGGCGAGGAGCAAACGTTCTGGCTCGGCTAGAAGTAAACATTCTGGCTCGGCACAAAGTGTGGCTCATTCCAGAAGCCGTAGTCGTAGTGGAACTCGCACTCCAAACAGCAAGCACTCAAGATCACCATCTCGATCGCCATCGCGTAGTGGTAACGAGGAGTCCCGGTCCAATTCACCAAATCTCCAGATTGACGATGAGCGTGCCAATTCCAAAAGCAAGAGTCTAAGTCGCAGTCGTAGTGGCAGTCGTGCTTCAAGATCTCGATCCAAATCGGCAACTCCACGTTCCAAAACAGGTTCGCCATCACGTAGTCGCAGTGGTAGCCGTAGTGGGTCTGGATCTGGCAGCGATATAGGAGTGCCAAAGAAAAAGGCAAGGCGTACCAGCGGAGGCTCAGGCTCTAGTTCAGATAAGGATAAACGCAAAAGTGGTAGCGGTAGTGATATGGAGACATCACCCATAAAGGCAAAGAAGTCGCGTTTGATTGACTCGGACAGTGACAGTGGCAAAGAAGAGGTAATTGTAATGACTCCGTACAATTGTTTTTAATTAATTAAAAATCTGTGCAAAAAATTTCAGGCAAAGAAGGCGCCAGCTGCCTCGGACATATTTGGTGACGCTGATGACATTAGTGATGATGACGACGATGGACCAATCAGTACTAACAAAGCTCGTTCACGTAGTCGCAGTATGAGCAGATCCCGTTCAAGGAGTCGTTCAGTAACTCGATCACGCTCTCGGTCTAGATCACGTTCTCCTGATCCAGCGGACTCTCAATCAGCATCGGCACCTAAAGAAGATGAACCAGAGCCTCAGCCAGAAACTCGAATTGATGTAGAAATTCCACGTATTTCTGCGGATCTGGGTAAGGAGCAGCATTTCATCAAATTACCCAATTTCCTGTCGGTGGTCACACACCCCTTTGATCCGGACACCTATGAGGATGAGATTGATGAGGAGGAAACGATGGATGAGGAGGGTCGTCAGCGTATCAAATTAAAAGTGAGCAACACAATTCGCTGGCGTGAGTTTATGAACAATAAAGGGGAAATGATACGCGAATCAAATGCACGCTTTGTACGCTGGTCAGATGGTAGCATGTCCCTCCATCTCGGAGGAGAAATATTCGATGCATACCGCCAGCCACTGTTAGGCGATCATAATCATTTGTTCATACGCCAGGGTACGGGTTTGCAGGGTCAGTCTGTTTTCCGCACAAAGTTGACCTTCAGACCACATTCAACGGAGTCCTTCACTCACAAGAAGATGACCATGTCACTGGCAGATCGCTCTACTAAAACAAGCGGCATCAAAATCCTTACTCAGGTGGGCAAGGATCCCACCACAGATCGTCCCACTCAGCTTAAGGAAGAAGAGGCACGCCTGCGACAGGCTATGCGGGACCAGCATAAGGCACAGCCCAAGAAAAAGAAGACTGGAGCCGGCGAGCCACTTATTGGCGGCGGCAATTCCTCCTACCAGCATGACGATGGCAGCGATGATGAAAATGCCATCAGTTTAAGCGCGATTAAGAATCGTTACAAGAAGAGCTCCGGGCCATCCGAACCAAAGGCTTCCACTATCTACTCTTCCGACGAGGATGAAGGCTCCGATTTTGAGGCTCGTCGCAGCAAAAAGGTGGATAAAGCCAAAGCCAGCAAAGCCTTGCGGGATTCTGATAGTGAATCCGATGAGGCCACTGCCAAGAGTGCAGGCCGAGAAGGAAGCCCCAGTGCCAGCGGAGCAAGCAGCAAATCTGGCAGTGAGAGCGGCAGCGGTTCTGGCACCGGATCTGGCAGCGATAATGATGATTAGTCTTATCGTTTATCATCTATTGAATAAGGAATAAGTTAAATTCTGAATTATGTGGCCAATAATTGACTCTAATTGTAGAACGCAGTTGAAAAATATTTGAGTTATAATTTTGGCTAAATAAAAGTCCTAACTTCATTTAAAAAGAATTTTGCATTATACATCTTGCAGATTGCTTTACGGTTGTAGTAATAAAAATGCAGAATGTTTAAATATATTTGGTTGTTTTTTTTATAAATACATGTATATATTTTCATAAATTATTGCTTAAATATTTTGTTTATACAATTAGTCTACGTACTTAAACCCCAACGTATGTAAGTATGTATTATCTTTCCCTTTGTTAGATATCTACAACCGCATTTGCTTCTATATATATAAATATATATATATATGAATATATAAATCTATTTCAGTGTATATCCATCCATATACTGTATAAAATGGTAAAAGGTACACGATCCACTATATTTTATTCTTTTTTTTCGCATTTTGATTAATTGTTTTTGTTTCTAAAAGAAATTTAGAAACAAATACGCATTCGAATTAAGAAAATATTTAAAATATTTAATACAAAATGATTGTGCGACAATTTACGTAAATCTACAATTTTTGTTTTCTATTTTAAAATACAATTCACAACATTAATGCTTATATTTAAATGCTAAATCAGATTCTTGCACAGACTTTTCTTGGTGTTCTTGATTTTTTACCTTAGAAGAAAATAAGGCATCGAAGGGAAATCGTATAATAATTTCCTTCATTTCATTAATATAGGACACCAATTAAGTACAATTAGAGATTACATTTAAAAATTTAGGTAGGGAAGGGAGGGTAGACCTGAGGTCATCTCTTGATTGCGTTTGATGGTGTATTCATATTGCTCAATTTTAAAAATTTTTTTTAATTTATTGGCCCACTCTTTTTTGCGATTTTTCATTTAACTAATACTCACAAAAAGCAGCGGCCCCAAGATAGAAAAGAGAAAAAATGGCTTTTGAACATCGGGATATAGTGTTAACTAGACACGTTGAAGTTCCATCATAGCTGGTCACTTGTCATAAATTTACATTATGCATATATGTATGTACATATGTATATATTGTACATACTTATATAAAGTCCATTGTCTGTGTTTGCACTTCTGGAATTGTTAACTCAGTCACTTCCATCATCACCCATTTTCTCTTTTCTCGCTGTCTTTGCCTGATAACACGCTGGCATTTAACAAAGAATTATAAAAAAAGAATGTGTTTTTTTTGCTGTCTCTTGACAAAAAAAAAAAATTGCACGAAATGCATTTTAAAGCTCCCGCCGAACCCAAACAAATTCACGCCATGAAGAGAGCTCCTTCAGCAGGCCTGAAAAAAATAAAATAAAACGATATTTAGTAGATATATGTACATATGTATAGTAAAGTTGTAGTTTTTTTTTGTTGTTGTCAGCTTTTTAAGCCAAGTACTAGACCGTGGCATCAACTCGGGCGACTGGCTTCAACATTATTGTTTCTATGCGAGACATGGGCGGGGCAAATCGAGACGTAGCTAAGCAGTTTGAAAATGGTGGCGGATCGATGTTATCATCGTTAGGGGGGTTCAAAATAAATGGTTGTTTGGCATGAAAGTCAACAAAATTAGGGTGGGGACAATCTCATTAAGGTTTATCAAACTGTGAGCTAGCAAAAGCATTTATATTAATAAGGGTAACAAAAACTTAATCAAAGTTTCCAAAAGAGAACAAAGAGCATTTGCAAAAATTATAAATTACCTAAATAGTTTTTTATAATTTAGTTAAAAGTTTATCTAAAGATTTTGCATAACAATTTTCATCGCAAAATAACAAATCAATCAGATATATATGTACATACATATGTAGTATTAGTGAAGGTGCTAAAATAACCAAAAGGTTTTGAATTTCCAGCGTGATTCGCACATTATTAAATGTACCTAACAAAACCATAGCAAATATAATATACATATGTATGTATATATCTATCTATATATATTTACGACTTTGAACTAGATCAAGCACCCCAAATACATATACTTATGTATGTACATATGTATCCCAACTTACGTGCAACGAATGTATCGAATTTGCTTCATAACCGCCCTTGCCCTGCATTTGTGTTGATATCGCATTGAGCCGGTTGGCTGATAGCTCCACATCAGCGGATCCAATATGACCGGTGTGTACAAAGTTTGTGGGATTGCCAATCATTGATCGATCTATGCGCAGGCGTTGGTGTGGACGGCGTGAGGGAGATCGCTGCTGTTGGAAACAGCAGGAGAACCATTGCAGCCAAATCTCACCAGTGGAAGCCATTTTTTTTGACTGTTGGGCGCCGGCTGCTCTGCTACTGAATGGTATTTCAGTCTTATCAATGGTGTTGCTGCCGATTCCGGCCAGGATGACGCACTTCTTCTTTACAGCTTTTTCTTTTACAGCGTGAGCTCAACACTCCTGCAAAAAAGAGACACATAAATAATGATAATTAGATATATATATTTTTTATCGTTGCTCCAGAAACTCAATAGAGTACAGAGATTTGACAAATATAAGTATATGTATACATATGTACATATATACATACATACATACGTATATGGGTGTATGTACATATGTACGTAATGTACCCCAACTCCACTTCTTGCTCTACTTGTGGTTCTTTTCACTTGGCTACGCAGCAGACACCTCAAAGTACGCAATCGACGCGAATTTGCGCCATGCAAAGATACTTTAAAACACAACAACAAAGATACAAAACAGAACAACAGATGATTGTTATATGAATGTATGGCCGGAGGGTGTCTTGAAAAGCAACGTTGCAAATAAAAGTAACAATTAATTGCCAGCTAGGTATAATTAAAATCGAGGGAAAGACTTTAAGAATCGACGTAGACAAAAGAAATTGGATAAAAAGATGTACAAGAAAATAAAAACTTGGCTTAAAAAACACAGACTAAGCAACCTTTTTTTCTTTTATGATAATCACTCACCAGATCTTTAAGGCTTGGAACCTGAATGAGTTTTGTGGCCAATCGCAAGTTTGTTTTCCCTTTATTTAGCACTTTGCGCTTAACCAACTCACTTGAATAAATATTAATTGTGGGGGGAGGGATTTGGGGGTAAGAAAAATAATACATTGCTTTTTATTATATGTATATTAATCAGCTGTTTTTGTTTTGTGCAGAAATGCATAATGTGACTCATTTTGAAAACAAGATTCAATATGGAAAAGTCAATGCTTTACTTTATCAAAAGTCCCATGGATTACTTCTTATAGTTAGAACAGTTTCATCACTAATCATATTATTAAAACGAATCTAGAAAAAGTATAAAATTATAATAAATAAAATAAAGTTTTAAAAAACTCTGTAATAAGTTTTAGTTGAGGCATTAAAGCTCTGGCTTGTATGTTGGTTAAAATTTCAACTCTTTCGGCGTCATCATCATCTTAACTTTCATTCATTTCTTCCAAAGTTTCGTTATCTGTTAATATACCGGATACAGTAATGTCATTGTCAATGTTTATATATTTCCCGAAATAACCGGCATTTTCAGAGTTCAATCTCAAAGAATTATAAGAGGTTACGAAAACAGAATTTAAATTTATAAGCGGTTCAATATTCCATACTAGGAATTAATAAGGGGGGGCCAAAATATATACGAATTTTTACGAATTAACGAATATTTTTAAAGGGGGACAGCGAATTTTTACGAGGTCTTTAGCGAGGGGATCGAATTATCGCGATTTATCACATAACAAATTCATTTATTAATTTTATTCAAATAAGCAAAAAATTAATACAGGGTAAAGATTTATCCTCTATTTATTTAACTAAAATATTTATATTAAACATACTTTGACAGCAGAATTCCAATTATTCCCATCAATAAGTATTAAATATGATTAAATTGTCAATTCATTGAAAAATTTAATTTTATGTAAGATTTTTTGCTTTAAAAAAAAACGGATAAGCGGATGTCCAAATAATTTGAATTCTACATTTTCCTTTCAAATTCAATAGAATGAAATTTTGTTTACTCATTTTGTTTTTTTTGTATCTGGCTTAAAGGCAAACTTCTAAAGCTTTCTACCATATGTCGATCGCTTGTTGTTTTTGTTGTTGCTTTTTTTACCGGTGTTTTTCTTGCTCCTCTTTATTGTCTTCTGTTGAGCAATTAAAGCTGCTCAAGCGTCTTTAATGCGCAGTGAAAACAAAATGAAAGTGGAAAGATGTAGAGAGAGACAGAGACAGAGAGAGGAGATGAAGGCAAAATGATGAGTTGAAGTTGGCTTTAGTTTTCATGTAGCGTAGAATGTGTGTATGTATGTATGTATGTGATTGTATCTGAAATCGCAGCGCGTGTCACACAACAGAAAAAAAAAAGATAAAAATAAAAAATAAAAATATTGGGGCAAGTCAAAATAAAGCTGTACCGAAGTTTTTATACCCTCACAAGTCCGTACTTTAAATAAATCACAGTAGGAAATATGTATCAAGTTAAAGCTCAAAATAAATGTTGCATAAATCTAGGCAAAAAATAAGAATTTTCATTACTCCTCCTTTCCTTTTCCAGTGGAACATCTATGTATATATGTATAAACATACATAAATGTACTTTCAATTCGTAACTGGTATATGCCTCTTTTTTAATAGATTATAGAGCATTAAATGTATTGACAGACCGACTGTACTGTATGCATAACCGACGAGCGGCAAATGCTCTTAAGCGTTACAATTTTTATGTGTCAAAAGGTTATTAAAGTAAGAGATACTCAAGAAGATAAAGAGTTGACCTGCTTCTACGTAATTAATCGCCTGAACCATCAAGTGTTGTCTGCCGCTATAGAAATCGAAAGCAATACACCGTCTAATACACACAGGCCTACAAAAAAATGTAATCCACATTAAACGGAATAAATTAATGTGGGCAAGTAAAATCAAAATTAACGCATCTTTTTTTTTTTTTTTTTTAATTATAAAAACTCGATAATCTTACAAAGTAAAAGTAACTGAAACTAAAATATAATATTTCCCTTAACAAAAATGATCGGAATAACCGAGTGCTAAACAATCGATATGACGCACCTACCGCAACATGGATAAACCGATATTTAGATTGATAAAGTCTGAAAAATAATACTCTAGCTGCCTTCAAATGCGTAAATAAATACATATGTACATAGCTCCGCCGATTGCAAATCACTTGCCAATAATCATAAACAAATGGATTTCCAACAAGCACGACCATTTCTTCTCCCCCTACAAATCATATAAATATTCTTTGTTTCGTCAGGTTTTTTGCACCGCTGCTGACATCATCATCATCAGCAGCCGGCAACGGGGCGAGGTTAATGAATTTTGAATTGGCAGACGGCAAAAAAAATTTAAACAAAACAAGGCAAAATAAAAATTGGGCAAATACACAAGTGATTATAATTATATCTATCCGTATAAGTATCTACGCACGTTGAGGGAAACTGTGAAAGGCGAAATGTAATTTGAGAAATGGATTATATATACATACATACATATGTATGTACATACATTTAATATTTAAATCTTTTGTTTATAAGCAACATTTATACATTATTTCCATTAAAAATTTTAAATTATTAAAATTAAATTTCGTGTGGGTGGATTAACTTTCTATCTATATGACAGATTTATTTCAATCAAATAATAAGTTTGGTTTTTTTTTATAATAAAAAACTGTATTTTTTTGTATTTTTTTAAAATTATATTTGCAAAGCTTTCACACGATTTTAAAAAAGAAGAAAATTGACATAGTTTTTGTAATTCTTTTTTAATACTTTGCTAAACATAATCCATTTAAGGGTTAAAACTTATACTTGTTTTTAAACTTTATAAATGTACAGTATAAATATGTACATACATATGTACATATGTATGTATATATAATTTTTTTTTCTACAACGAAATTGAAATTAAATTGTCTAAATAAGAGCCAAGCAATCGAATCAAACAGTCCAAGCACATATACAGCATGTAAATATAAGTCTTACATCACTTTCGGTAAACAAGAGACAAAGATTAGCGAAAGAAAGGGGATGGGCATACATAAAAATAAAAGAAAAAAAAACATAACGTTGGTCTGGCGTTCAGTTGATAACGTGTTTTGCATATCAAGAGGAAGACAGGGAGAGAGAGAGAGAGAGGAGGAGGCGGAGGCGGAAGGGGCGTCCCTTTAAAAAAAGCCAAAGCCAAAGTTCAAGAAACCAATAAACTGGTCATGAAACATACAAAACTCTGAACAAAGCAGCTTAATTCTATAGTTTTAATCAGAGACTCATACCAATTTCTACAGTTACAGTTTCGTTACATCTTTCGCATCGAACCGGTACACGTAGGTCTTAAATGAAATGCGGTTTTAATAGATAAGCGTAAAAAGGGGAAAAAGAAAAAGACCTGTTCAGCGTTTCATTATATTTTTTTATTTATTTCTGTTGGTCGTTTCACAATAATCACCAAGGAACATTCATTGCACTCCACAATCACTTCACTTGCTGACTCATCATCACTGTCAGTGTTGTTGTTTCTATCATCGACCACATACTGACCGCCGCATCGGCAATCGTACGCATAATTCCATACTTTACTCTTTGTCGTCTTTTTGTTTTCCCCTTCCACATCCACGTTGTTGTCATCATCGTCATCATCATCATCCTCCTCCTCGAAATGTCGCATTTCGTTTAGCAAGATGCGGGCATAAATATTATTATGGCTTTGAAATTTTGACTGCAATAATTCGGCATCATAGTGCTTTCGCCTTATGGGATCTTTAAGTGTTTGCCAAGCCTCATTTATAGCATTAAATTCACTATGGTTGCTGCTATTCTGGTTCTCTAGATTTGGGTCATTGCTCGCATTTACTGTTTCAGCTTCTCCCTCGTTTTGTTGTAATTTATCGGGATGACATTGTAATATTAATTGTTTAAAATTGCGTTTAAGCTCTTCAAAAGTGGCCGTTGATTCGGCACCAAGCAGTTCATAGAAATTTGACATCTGCGAAAAGTTCAAGAAAAACGAAATAAAACGATTTACAATATTAACCAAATAAATTATTAAATACTTACATTTAAGATGCTGAAGAAAGTTGATGAAATAAACTAAAACACTATGACAAGATCGCCGAAATGTATGATAAAACCGTATTGTTCAGTATTAATTAATAAATTATTATTACATATGTATTTATTTATGATTTCTTGCACATTTAGCTAAACAAAGAAAAACAACTTTTTGGCCTCTTGTGGAGCATTTACTGTTATTATAGGCAATATCAGTCTCTTTTATATTATATTTTTACTTTTCTTTCCATTGGTTATGTGCCAGACAATAATGGAGAGGGGTAAGGGGTTTTCTAAATATGGATGTACATATATACATATAGAGACGACATCTATTTATTATTTATTATTATTTATTGGAATTAATAAAGTTGCATTTAAAAAAGAAAATCAAAGAATAATCATGTACCGCCCAGTTGTCGTCGCTAAGCAGGCGGCGTCGCCGGAGGCATTGGCTAGGCGATACTTTTCTTTTGTTCTTAAAACGGAAATGCCCTCGAGAAAAGGAGACACTTATTCATATAATCACACATATGTATGTATGTACATACATACATATGTATGTATATTTAAATATGGTATTACCAGACAGTGATAATAATTACATTTTACATGAATGTTATTTCCATCATTGCATGTTGTCAATTCATATAAAAAAATTCAATATAGCAAATCATATTAATTACCGTTATGAGCAGGTTTATCTGCCGTCTATTAAGTTGTCACAGGCACACATACATACATGGACAGACACACACGCAAAGTAGAACATATTGTCAAAAAGCAAAAAGTCAAGCCCCAATTGCACTTGGAGCAAAGGAAACAAGGTCAACAAACTGGTTCGCCAGCCATCAGCCAAAAAATATAAATACATACATATGTATGTATGTATGTATGTATGTATATATGAAATTGGTCGACAACGCATACATTGACCCAATTTTCAAATTAGCAAAAACAAAAAAAAGAGAACCAACAAGAGAAAGGCAAATTTCAAACCATCAAAGGAAACCACGAGAGAGGGGGTGGAGAAACAAATACTGCTGCACCCACATGTCAATTGCATTTAATTGATTTGGGGATAATTAAAATTAATTAATTTAAGCAAACAAGTAACATTAACATGAATGTTTATACATTGTATATAGTTTGAGTGTTTTTTTTTATTCCAAAATGGGACTTACCTTATAAGGTGTATTTCCTGCGCACGTTGTTTTATGTATGTGTGTACATATGTGTGGGTGGTGCTCACTTTTTTGAGCGGTTTTAATAGAATTATTGTTTTGTGTATTTTCTGTTTCAAGTTTAATTAAACGTTACGGGGAGCAATCCCGAACACCAACCACAACACTTGGCACTCTTATATTTGCATATACATGCATTCATTCTAATTGTACGCCCGCAATAATCAACAATATTTCGTTTAATTTGCTCATTGAATTCAATATTATAATTTTTGTCTCCGTAGACCGCACTTCTTCACACACCTACAACAAAAACAACATTAAAATGGACAAAAAAAATCCCGACCACTATTTCTTGGCAGTCCCTGTATTCTTATTACAGTAGAGTGACCAACTTTAGTAATTTTTGTGTGGCCAAAGCGCAAGCATTCTGCCCAAGAAGTACGGTCACATTTTCATAAATTCAGCGTAGCCACCAGCATGTGTCAGTGAGCAAATTTGCAAAGCAACCCTGCCTTGTGACGCTTCAGCTGTCAACGCTGTTTCCGCTTTCTTTCCGTGCGGTTCTTAAACATGACTGGTTTAACGAACAGGGTAAGTGATATGTAAAATGCAAATAAAGCGCAGAAAATGTGACGACACAATGATACAAATACCAGGAAAACGTTGGACAACTTGTGAACTATCAGTGAAAGTGTTTTTTCTGTGGAAAATTAAAGAAACTACTGCTGATTTGACTCTAAATATGTCGTGATGTACACGTGCCCAAATTAAAGCGCAGTCGACAGCGCCAAAAGTGGCAATGCAAATGGTTAAATTTACAATTGGTGGTCGTAGGCGGTCGCACAACTTGTATGTCAGTGAGATTCCCGGCGAATGGAGTATTAAAGAAGCTGCAGTGATTTCGTGTAAATTGTACTCTTACTCCGTTTTTGACAAGACATTTGTTTATACCTTAACAACGAAACCTAACCTCATTTTTAATAATATTGTTTCCACTGTATTATTTATTACAGACCGTTATTATTGATGGACGCGGCCATTTGCTGGGCCGTCTGGCCTCAGTTGTTGCCAAATACCTGTTGCAGGGCGGCAAGGTGGCTGTGGTTCGCTGCGAGGAGTTGAACCTCTCTGGTCACTTCTACAGAAACAAAATCAAGTTCTTGGCCTACTTGCGAAAACGCTGCAATGTGAACCCGGCCCGTGGTCCATTCCACTTCCGTGCTCCATCCAGAATATTCTACAAGGCTGTCCGAGGTATGTACTCAAAAAAATTTCTGTGATATTAGCTAGGAATCAGATTTGATCTGCATCCGTGATGTTTTAAACCCAATTTACCTACATTAGTCGAATGAGAAACCATGTGAACGACCGAAAACTGAGTGATGCATCTTCAATATCCAAATCTGTGTAGAGAATGATATTTACCGACATTTTCTAACCACTTTTTTTTCTCTTTTTTTCAGGTAATTATTCTAACTGATTTGGGAATTAAATGGCCATAATCTGTTAACATGATGTTTCCTATCTTACCTACATTATTTGAACGAAAAACTATGTAAACAAACTACCAACTGATGCCTCCTACTTCTATTTATTCCATTTATTTAAATTGCATTTCAACTGAAACTAATACAACTATGTTTCTCTTATTCTCTTTTTGCGTTTAGGCATGATCCCCCACAAGACCAAGCGTGGCCAGGCTGCCCTCGCTCGTCTGCGTGTCTTTGATGGTATCCCATCGCCTTACGACAAGCGTCGTCGCGTTGTGGTGCCCATTGCGATGCGTGTGCTTACCCTGCGATCGGATCGCAAATACTGCCAGGTGGGTCGTCTCTCGCACGAAGTTGGCTGGCACTACCAGGATGTGATCAAGAGCCTGGAGCGCAAACGCAAGGCCAAGTTGCAGATCACACTCAAGCACAACCGCGAGCTCAAGAAACTGACGGTGAAGGCGCGTGAGAACATCGCCAAGGCTGCTGAGCCTTTCAATAAGATCATTAAATCCTACGGCTACGAGGTTTAAGGAGGACGACAACAAATACATTAAAAAATAACTAGTTGAGGGCATCCTGCGGAAGCAGCGTAGCGATTTTTTAAAACAATAAAACAACTAAGTATAAAAAACCATAGAATTTATTTAATAGCCTCAAGCTACTTGTCGGATATATGTTTCTTTGTTATTTTATCTTATGGACATTGTTAAACAAATGTTCATCTAACGTCGCTCGTCGTCACCTAAATTAGTGCGTCGTTTTAAACCTCCATTGGATTGATTTAAAAAGGTCTTTTGGTTTATAATTTGTGACAACTTTCGCTTCCTACATAATATACTCTTCCGAAACGAGGTGTTTTAATTACAGTATAATCAATGAAAGCTTTCAAAGAACAGCTGATCTAAAAGCTTTTGAGCCAACAGCTGTCGGAAAACTATAGATGCGGTCACATTTTTCCAAGGTTAAGATCTACAGTATGCCGACCTTTAAGGACAAAGTGATTATAGTTACCGGTGCTAGTTCGGGCATTGGTGCCGGCGCTGCTATTCATTTGGCTTCTTTGGGAGGAGACCTCACAATTGTAGGTCGCAATGTGGCCAAGTTAAAGGAAACGGCCGACCAAATTGAAGCGGCTGGCGGTGTTCCACCACTACAATTACAGGCAGATATGACCAAGGAGGCAGATGTGGAAAAGATAGTGTCTTCCACGCTGGCAAAGTATGGACGCATCGATGTGTTGGTAAACAATGCCGGCATCCTCGAGACTGGCTCCATTGAGAACACCAGCTTGGAGCAGTTCGATCGGTTGATAAATACCAATGTACGCTCCATTTACCATCTAACTATGTTGGCCACGCCCGAGCTGATCAAGACAAAGGGTAATATTGTAAATGTCTCCAGTGTATGTGGAATTCGTGCGTTCCCCGGCGTATTGGCCTACAATGTTTCAAAAGCAGCTGTAGATCAGTTCACTGCCTGTGTTGCTCTTGAGCTGGCTTCTAAAGGAGTTCGGGTTAATGCCGTTAATCCGGGAGTAATTGTTACCGAGATTCACAAACGTGGTGGAATGGATGAGGCAACATATGCCAAATTTCTGGAGCATTGCAAGACTACCCACGCTCTCGGGCGACCTGGAGAGGTAAAAGAAGTGGCAACAGCAATCGCATTTCTGGCCAGCGACGAGGCAAGCTTTAGTACCGGCGTTTGCTTGCCTGTGGATGGAGGACGACATGCCATGTGCCCTCGCTAGTTTTGAAGAACTGAAAAATTCTCAATTTTCTTTTCATTGATTGCATTTTAAACACCATTTTCATAAAACTTTGTAATAAAATAATATATTGATGTAGGTCATGAAAAGAATTAATGAATTTCAATGTAAATATTCAAAATTTATTGAAATATAATTCGTTATGGTAAAATGACAATTTTAGAATACATCATAAAGGGTGGAAAATATAAATGATATTGTACTATTTTAAACATTAGATCAAACAAAAACAAATTAATTAGTTAATAATTATCACCGATGGGGGCGTCACGATTTGCCCTTATCAATTCAAATTTCACAACATTTGTTAATCTGTTCCAGAGTTGTATGGGGATGAGATCGAAATAACGTTATCGGCAAATACCTCTTGAAGTTGGTGACATTCCGTCTTCAATGTCAAAGCTACCTTCAATTCTACTAAATCATTTACAGTGTGAACATCATGCCCAGTTTTAAGGACAAAGTAGTTATAGTTACCGGAGCCAGCTCTGGCATTGGAGCTGAAACTGCAGTGCACTTGGCTAGTTTAGGAGGCCATATCGTCGTTGTAGGACGTAATGAGAAAAAACTGGTGGAGACGGTTGAAAGGATTACTGCTGCTAATGGCGCACCAGTCCTGATGATCACAGCTGACATGAATAATGAATCGGATGTACAGCGAATAGTGACAACCACATTGGCCATGCATGGACGCATCGATGTTCTGGTCAACAATGCTGGCATTCTCGAGTTAGGAAATATTGAGAACACCAGCCTGGAGCAGTACGATCGTGTCATGAATACGAATGTACGTGCTATCTATCATCTGACAATGTTGGCCACTCCAGAGCTGATCAAGACAAAGGGAAACATCGTGAATGTGTCCAGCGTAAATGGAATACGTTCTTTTCCTGGTGTATTGGCCTATAATGTGTCAAAGGCTGCGGTAGATCAATTTACACGCTGTGTGGCTCTGGAACTGGCACCCAAGGGAGTGCGCGTCAACTCGGTTAATCCCGGTGTGATCATCACTGAGTTACAACGAAGGGGTGGTTTAAATGAGGAGGCCTACGCCAAGTTCCTGGAACATGCAAAAGTCACTCATGCCCTGGGCAGGCCCGGAGAGGTTTCAGAGGTGGCAGCAGCTATAGCATTTCTGGCCAGCGACGAGGCTAGCTTCAGTACGGGCATCAGTTTGCCTGTGGACGGCGGTCGACATGCTATGTGTCCAAGATGAGTGTCCCTTTATTTCAGATTTATTACATTTAAATATGTATATAAACATACTGTTGTTATTCCTGTTGCCAGACTTTGAATTCTTTTTTAACACTACGAGGAGCATATAGAATCAAAATTAAACAATGTATTTAAGGCGTAATTTTATTAAAAAGGCACAAAATAAATGCAAAAACTGGTGTTGTCCAAAAAAATAATAGGGAGACGGACAAGATATCAAGATTGTGGACTTATCGTGGGCACATGGCATGGCGCCCACCATCTACAGCTAGACTCAAACCAGTGGTAAAGCTCGCCAGTTCGCTAGCCAAAAACGCAATGGCATTGGCAACTTCATCCACGGTTCCTGGTCGACCCAAGGCATGGGTGTTCTTCGAATGTTCCAAAAATTTCTTATAAGTTTCTGGATCCATGCCACCTCGGCGATGTAGATTTGTAACAGTTACACCCGGATTCACACAATTTGCCCGAACTCCTTTGGGTGCCAGTTCCAATGCCACGCAACGCGTGAATTGATCGACCCCCATTTTAGAAATGTTGTAGGCCAAAACGCCAGGAAAGGAGCGTATTCCGTTCACACTGGAAACATTTACAATATTCCCCTTCGTCTTGATTAGCTCTGGAGTAGCAAGCATTGTTAGGTGATAGATGGCACGCAGATTGGTGTTCATTACTCTATCATATTGCTCTAGATTGGTGTTCTCAATGCTGCCTGTCTCAATAATTCCAGCATTGTTGATCAGAACGTCCAGCTTTCCGAATTTTTTAAGGGTTTCGGCCCAAACGCGTTCCGTGTCGGATTCTTTGCTAATGTCACCTACGACCAGAACTGGGGGAATGGTGCTCTTCCCACTGCATTGTTCCGCCACCTTTTGAAGGTTTTCAACGTTGCGTCCATTTAAAGCCAAGGAAGCTCCATATTTAGCGAATTTAAGTGCTGTTGCTGCACCAATTCCTGAGCTCGCTCCGGTAATTAAAACCACTTTTCCAGCGAAGTTCATGATTATGTAAATTGATATGCATTATTCTCCGTCTACGATCGATTATTATCAGCCGCTATCGATGCTTGAAAGTTCGACAAATAAAAACGATTTAAATTTAATTATAGATGTGAAAATGTACAATAAATGATTGAAACTAAAATGATCAATTCCATTTGTAATAACTTTTTAATAGTTCCACAGTCTTTTACTGAAGGTAAGGAAATCAATGCAGTAAACAATGTAATGTTATACTGCCATTATTCCGTGTCATATCAGTGAAGTACGTCTACCTCATCCCTAATTAAAAAAATTGTGTTATCGTCAGTGTCCCATCGCTAGTGAAAAAAAAGTGTAGAAAAGAATTTTCCGAGAGTTTTCATTTCTGTTAGCATATATATTGCAGTGTTTCCCTCTATCTGATAGATTTAAAGATATAATTTATTAGATTTAAGTAGGATTAACTCGCCTCTCGGCTTATTAGGGCGTTCGTTAACAGTGGCAATTTGACCATAGACGTTGACATACATTTACATATAAATTTCATTACCTCCGGATCATTTTGTGGATTTTCAGCTCTGTGTTTTGTGTCTGCATCCCACAATTATTTAAACTTTCTTTTTTTTGGGGGGGATTAATAATTACTGTATCATTTGTTCTGTATTTTTATTATATTTGTATATTACTAACCGCACACATACATACACTATACATATACTCTCGTACATATAACAAATGATCAATATTCAGACTATAGAAAATGTGGCAGACTGCACTCCGTTGTATCTGCCGCACAGCTTATATCTTAAGCCATTGGCAAAAATGCAAATCTCTGTTGCATTGCCGACAATTAAGTCTGGCAAATCTGTGTCAAATCTGGAGATCATGGAGAAATTGAGCGCCGAGCTCAAGCCGGATAAATTTTTGCTGCTAAAAGTGAGTCCTTGATTATAAATAAGATTTGGAAATTGGTTCAACGATTTTTCGCTTCACAGGTCACCAAAAGTACTGTCAACTATATACGGTTCGAAGCTGAGTTAGACGAACGTAAGCGTCTACGTTTGGCCATCGAACGATTAGATGGTGTCTCATTACGTCTGGCCAACTTCAGGGAACCATTTCGTGTTCGATGTAGTGAAGCGAAAGATGAGTTTCCTACACGACACGTCTGGGACTCTTATTTCCGGGATGCCCGTAACATGGATGAAATGAAGGCTGGCGAACGTCCAGATACCATTCATATCACACATTTGCCTATGCGCTGGTTTTGTCCACGACATTCAGAGCATGAAGACCAGCCCAAGCCAAGCGAAAGTATTTTCAAGCGTATTTTTGAAAAATTTGGTCGCGTTCGGTTTGTGGATATACCAATCTGTGATCCCTATCGCAAGAATATGCCACCAGAACTAAATGGCATGCGAACATTTAGCTTCGAGCAGGATGTGCTTTTTGAAGCGTAAGTAACAATTAAAACATCAACCTAGCCTTAGTTAAATTAAGCAATCCGTCACCATCTATTTCAACAGCTACATTCAATTTGAGGAATATTCAAGTTTTGTACGCGCCATGGATGAGTTTAGAGGGACCAAACTGGTCCGCAAATTTGTAGACAAATCACAGGCCATAAACATATCCGTTACGTTTGATAAACTGAAGCATCTTAGTGAATCGCATTTACAACGTCGTGAACGTGTCAGGAAGCGCTGTATTGCCAAAGCCCAGGCCGAGGAGGAGGAACGTGAACGGGGTAAAAAGGAACAGGCTGAACAATTGGAGCGCGAGAGGTTTGATATATTGTTATTAATGGGACGAGACGGGCAGGAAATGAACCGTTTATGTTACAAAACAAACAAAATATTATTGGTGGTTATATTAGTAATTAGATTACTAGCAGGGAATGCATTGAAGTAGATATATATCTACCATTACATTCCCTTATTGGTAATCTTTTGTTTCGGTTACGCTTTTTTTCAATTAAATATGTTGAGCAATCCTTTCGCTAAACTTTCTTACGATAAATGATAAATTAGATTTTAGAAATTAAATTGACGGTTTCATTCCGTGTCCCTCCGTCTCCTTTTTGGGTTACGAAATCTATCATATATGTTGCTTTGCTCACTTGGGATCTTTGATGGCGAGCGACCAGAATTCAGTTCTCTGTTTCTTCTAGACGAACAGTTAACCTTATTATTCTACACTTAACAAAAAAAAGCAAAGAAAACGAAAAAGTCGCAAACAAAATATTGCAAACAAAATTACAGGAAAAAGCAAGAGGAATTAAAATTAGCCGAAATGGAAAAACAACGCGAACGCGAGGAAAAACGTAAGGAAAAGCATTTAAAAAAGATCAAAGAGCGTGGACAAGTCGAAATCTCACAAAAGATACGCATCGAGGAACGCAAATTGATGATAGCCCAGCGTAAGTTGGAGAGTATACGCACGCTGGAAAAGCTTTTTGATCGGATACAGGTGAGTCGGGATATTAAAACTCCATATTATACTTCAACTAAATATATTTAATTATCATTGGAAAAAGGTAAAGCAAACGGAGAAAAACAAAACGCGTCCTATTCGCCATGCTGATCCCAAAGATGTCCAACGTGGTCGACTGGTGGAGAAATATAAAGCTGCCACAGAAAAGCTTGTCTCTGATCAACGCAAAATAGTCCAGGATATTAAAAGTAGTACACCACTCTTGGGACTATTGAAGAGTAAATCTAAAAAGTCAACTGCCAATGCTAGCAGCGATGAAGATGATTCCGCCAACAAGAAGCATAGAGTGGAGAATGGCGTTAATACAAAATTGACGAAACAACAGCATTCTAACGATGCAGGCACAACGGCCAGCAGTGGGTTGAATCCATTCAAGGCTGTGGCTGCAATGGCAGCTGGTGCAGTTACGCCTGGTACAACGCCATACAGTGCTGAAGCTGCCAACGAATGGATGCAGTCTTTATCTATGTTTGGTTATGGCTTGCCGGCTGTGTTTCCTGGTGCGGCCCTCTATCGACCAACTGCTCCATTTCCGGTTTCCAGCAATTATCGTGGCTTTGCACCGCGTCCACGGGGACGAGGACGTGGCCGCGGGCGTGGCCGATACGACGGACATTCATCAAGCTACTACAATCCCAAGCATGATCGTTATGATGATGAGGCTGGAGACGATAGCTACTATCACAAATCATCCCGTGGCAGAAATCGATCCCGTTCTAGTTCTTCCTATTCTCGTAGTCGCAGTCGTTCACGAGGACGTCGGTAAGTTTATTTGGTTATAAGAATAGATGTCATGCATTTGTTTAATAGTCTTATATGCCGTTCCAGACGTTCTCAATCTCGGAGCCGTAGTCGTTCACACTATCGCAAGTCCTCCTATTCATCCCGCTCAAGGTACGTTTTCTTAATTATTTTTAAATCATTTGTTATATTCGGCTTTTTTTTATTTTTCAGCAGAAGAAGCCGCAGCCATTCTCATTCTCGCAGTCGCAGTAAGACTCCGGCCGGACAGCGTAAAAATCGAAAATTGGCTTCGACCCGTCGATCACGTTCTATTAGCTATTCGCGTTCCCGATCTCGGTCTCACTCCCACACACATCGGCATTCCAGTTCACGTCGCGAGGAACGAAATCGTCATCGCAGTAAGAGCAATTCGGGTAAACGTGTAGTTCTTGAAGCGGATAAACTGGTGGCCTCCGCAGAGAAAATTCAACGGACCATCGAACAGCATACCAAGGACCGAATGCGTGAGGAGGAGCGTGAAATTAAGCAGAATTTTCGAAATCGTCATAACAGTAGCAATCATGTAGATATTAAAATTACCTCGGACGATGGCGGGGACAAGTCAAACGATGAAAATAAGAATAAGGATAGAAATGGCAGTAGTAGACTCAGCAGTCGTCGCAATTCTCTGGCTGCCTAGTATATTTGATATTAGTTAGCTATGTTAAGAGTTCCAAATATATATAAATTTTATGCATATATCTACTCGTAAAGTTGTACTTATAATAATCGTAAGACAGTTGTGGTGTCTATAGAAAAATCGGGTAAATTCTAAAAACGCTTAACGAGTTTTTTGCTATATTTTACAATTGTTTGTTTCTTCTTTTGTTTATGGAAGTAAATCGTTGACAATAAGATGATGCGCGATCAACAACAATTGGAAGTTGTTTGAGAATGTATGTGGGGTTTTGTGTGGCGTCTGTTTGTATATAATTTATAAATGTATGTATTTAGTAGCGTCGATTGTTTGTGCGACCACGATTTCTGCCACTTCCACCGCCGTTGTTCCCATTATTATTATTATTATTGCCACGTCTGCGACCACTGCGTCCCCCGCTGTTTGAACCCTTCTGGAATTGTTCTCGATCACGCTCATGGAACATATCACCGCCGGTGTTGTTGTTGTTGTTAAATCCATTAGGAGGGCCATTGTTTCCTCCTCCGCCGTTGCCACCACCACCATTACCGTTGCTTGACCAAGGTACATTGGAAGCCCAGGGATTTGGCCGTCCTGACTGTAATGATTGATCTCGTTCCCTTTCCCAGTCACGCTCCATATCCCTTTCTCTTTCCCTCTCTCGTTCACGTTCCCGCTGTTCTATGGGTGGTTCATCAACAAACTCTGTATTGGGCTGTTGCGTTTTAACAGTAAGCAGCGAAGGCAGGAATGGCTTCTTCAAGAGCAGAAGCTCACGGACGCACACCAGTTGGGCATTGTGTTGACGTGGCTCGAAACGAGATTTTTTTAATGGTGGAGAAACTACATCTCCACGAGCTTCCACCGTAGGTGAGATTGATCGTGACCGTTCTCGGATAGGCACCACATCGCACAGCTCTTCCAATTTGCCGGCATCGATATATTTGTTGAGGAAATCAGATCCCTGACGTATAGCCGCCATTACACGTGAATCTGGATGAACACGAATGAAGCGCCCATAGACGAAAATGCCAACAATTGTTTGTGGATCTAAACCATTGAGCATTCCACTGCTCAGAATGCCTTCCAGTGTATTTTCACTGATCTGTTGATGACTAAGACCGCTGGAAGAGTCTTTAGCTTCGCGAGCAGCGAGCTCATCATGAATGCTAAGAACACTAGGGTCATCTGCGCGTCGTGGTCCTGCCCATTGTACTTGAAAGTTTCGTGGAATGGGTTTGCTGTACGGCACTTTTTTCTCCCGATCTCTATCGTTTAGACCCCTGTTGGGATCCAAGTCTAAGCCAGGAATAAAACCTTTGTCGGCCGTCAGACTTTCTGTGAACTCTACCCTATCCTCGGGACCCATGCCCGGTATAACAGCATCATCTGTATGAGAGAATATCAACCTCAATTAAAGAAATTAATTTAATCGCACTAGCTGCAAAACCCACCGTATTCACACTCATCCAGGGCAGCCAAACTAGCTGGCAAAGTGTTTAGATTATATTTATCACGCATCAGATCGCCTGGTCGATTTCTCGTCCAAAATTTAATTGTGTGATCATTAGACCCAGAACAGAGAATGTGTCCCAGCGGATGCCATGCCAGAGTCCATACAATGCTGTCATGAGCTGTTTCCACACAACCAATTTCCTTATCCGTTCTGTGTGAGGAAGATCAATCGTTTAGAGAATCAACCCTTTAATGGTAGATTGATTCTTAGGAAACTCACCCCACATTCCAAAACAAAATGCTGCCATCGGAACCGCCAGAACAGAAGAGTCCTTCATGTATCGGATGCCAGGATACGGAGCTCGCTTCCTTCTTGTGACCGCGAAACACTTGAACTTCCTCTCGCAAATTCCGTATATCGAAAAGCTTGAGCAGATGATCTCTGGAAGCAGTAACAAGCCAATTGCCATTATCATTCCACTTTAGATCCATTACTGTAGATTTATGAGCATGCCTGTAACGAGCAATAGATTAGATAGATATAGAGATTGGAGTCCAGACAGTTAACGGTGGTTACTTACAGCGTCGCCAGAGCAATACCGCTTTTAGGATCCCAGATTTTGATAGGCTGTTGATTATCCTTGCTTCCACTTACAATCATTCCCTTTTGTGGATGCCAATGTACGCATTTGACATCTGCACCATGGCCTAATGATAACAGTTTCGACTTAAAATTCTTTTTATTGTTGAAAGCGTTTTATGTTCTACTTACCTCGCAGTACTCGCTCCTCTTGACATCGCATAAAGTCCCATATCCGTAAAGTTCCGTCATCGCTGCCGCTTACAAATTTGCTGTCCGTCGGACTGAAACTGCATTTAGTAGATTGGATTGTATTGGAGCATTGGGTTAGAATGTAGAAACACAAATTCAATTGTGAAATGAATGAGGGATATGAAATATAATTGAATTTTTGTACATAATCAAAAGAGAGGAAATTTCGAACGTAATTTTTCCCAGGAATACTTCTTAATAAAAATATTAAACCTCCTTGTTTTTGCAATTATGGATAATCACTTTTGAAAGTATGTCATCAGACATTGTCATAGGGTGATAACGTGTGTGATGTTTTATTATAAGTATGCAAACACTTTAATAATTTAATTTTATCATCAATATTTCTAACAAATGTGTCTGCATTTCAAAATATTATATTCAAAACTTTAAATACAAATAGTCAAATAAATTAAATGTCGAACTAAAGATATTCTAACAGGCTTTTATTAATGACATTTCTGCCAAAAATATTTTCTATAAATAATTAATGCTTTCACCAAAGAGTTAAATGTCGTAAGAAATTAAAAATATTATGGTAGAAGGTTTATTATGTGGATCGTCTTAGTCCGGTGCCGGAACTGGGGCCAGGCTGTGATCTTCAACCCGTGAAAGAAAACAATCGAACCCCCGAATTTTTAATATAAACAGATTTTGCAGTTTTTGCATTTTATTATGTTGTTGTTGTTGTGGTCGGCACCGCAAATAAAACCGTGCAATTGTTCTAAGATTTTTATTTTAAGTTAATTGCTTTTATTGTTTGCATTTCTTTTGTTCTTGTTTTTTTTTTTATTATTATTGTTTTGTTTAGATATCCATTTCACGTATTTTGTTTCAGTCTCAAAATTGTTTAAAACTATAACACAGATGGTCTCAAGATTTACAAAAAGTCTTGTTTAATTTTTGTTAAATTTAGATAGCCCAGTTAAGGCTAAAGAATCGTTCTAACTGATGGCATGTTGCTGAATTGTCGACGGCTTTATTTCATTTATTTTAATATGGCAACAGCCCCAAAAAAACAAACAAAAAAAATACCGACCTAACCAAAGCCTGATTAAATTTAATGACCGCAAATGCCCACACGACCCAGGCCAGAGCCACAGCGTAATAGATGGAGTGTATAAGAGAATTGCTACGATCAAGGCGTGCGAATCTTTCACTTTGGATTTGGCTTGGGATCGATGGTGGTTGTCTCATGCTTGCGGCATCAGCTGCGAAATGGTAAATACAGTTGACAATTACAATTAGTTTGCAATACCTTATTCCCCTAATCGCCTCCTTGTGGGCCTGGTACATCTTAACATTGTTCATATTGGATTGCCAGTATTTGACGTAGCCGCCATGATCGCCCGTAACCATCCAGCTGTCATTGTGTGACCAGACCATCGTTCTCACTGATATATCATGG
Source organism: Drosophila emarginata (assembly GCA_037075365.1). Taxonomy (NCBI): domain Eukaryota; kingdom Metazoa; phylum Arthropoda; class Insecta; order Diptera; family Drosophilidae; genus Drosophila; species Drosophila emarginata. The sequence goes on from JBAMCD010000221.1 coordinate 8,641,321, forward strand.
GCCTGTGAAAAAGGTGGGAAAAAGAGAGAGAGAGAACGATATAGAAAGGCCAAATTAATATTTATGTGCTGTGTAAATTGCTTATGGACTTACCTGCAATATAGTCTCGAAGTTGAAGGTGAGTCCATTCCAAAGGGTAAACTCTCCAGAGCTAGCACCCGTGACCAGACGGCGACCCTCAGGAGTCCAAGCTAACGTAAAAATAGGACATCGCATTTTATTTGTGGCAGTTTTCACGAAGCGCGTTGTAACTGCGTTTGAGGGATTGTCTAGATAACTAGAAGGTGGCAGCATCTGCGGGACATAGATGCTATCCGGTTGTAGGGCCAAGCGGTCTCGATGATCCCGCTGCCACAGACGATTCTGTAAAAAAAAAAATGGCAAGTTACAGAAAAATGCAAAATAATGTCGAAATGCCTTCCACTCACCTCCAAGGCCTTTATGATCGAAGCATTATAATCGACTGTCTTGCGCATCACACTCTTGCGCAATCGTTTACCATCAAAATCATCCTGCGACATGCCAAAAGGACGCTGAAATCCTCCTGGCATAAAAGGCTTAAAATGATTATATCCCTGCTTGTTGGAGCCATGATGCGGATGATAATGTCTGTAGTGTTGGCCGCCCATAGACGGAGGCGGCAGTGATGTGAAATTTGTGGCAAGCGCTGATGGTGCCGTCAACAGCTGGGGCGGTGGCTGCGATACATCCATTTTCTTTGTTTTTAATGCTCCTTCTGATCGCTAGACCTATTTTTTTATACTTTTAACACAAATTTTCATTTACACACGCACACTCAAGACCACGCATACATCAGACTTGCCAGATTTCAAGGCGGCAACATCTGGTAACACTTGGAATGACACATTAGTGCTACCATCTTTTTTTCGCCGGTGCTGCCAGATGCTGAGAAAAATATACCTAAAATATTGAGCGGAAACACTTATGAATTTAAATACATCCGTTAAATATAGAGCTTAATATTCGATAGCAAACATATTAAACAATAAATGTTAAATACATTCATAAAAATATCAAATAGATATATTCGAATGATCTGACTATACTTATAATTATATAAATTAATCTGACCACTAATAATCCAAATGAGAAAATTCCCCCGATGACATCAATTGACACTAGAGTTAAATGAAGCCTTTCAAAAAAGATATTAAAGTTTACACTAAATAAATGAATTGCAATTAAAATTTATTATTACGGATGATATGACAAATTTCATATATAAAATTGGACAGTTTTCATGTTGTATGCTCAGTTCTGTAAGTTGTCTAAAAGTGGAAAATGGCGAAATCTTTTCTGCCTTGGTTGTTGGGTCTGGTTATCTGCTTAAACTGTTCCGCTTATACCGAAGCCGCTTCCAATGGCACTGATCTTGGAATTATCTCGTTTCCAGCTGAGGCAAAGGCCTGCCAGTGTTCTATCACTTTGTCCTGCAGCTGCTGTCAAAGTGTTGTGGTGGATACCATGAATATGACCAAGACGCGTATGTTGGGCGGGTTTTTTAAAAGAATACTATTGACTTATAATTATTATATTTTTCCAGTGTGTCTGACGTTTAAAGTGAGCATTCTCAGCGTCACGGTAGATGTGGGCGTCACTTTGGACGGCACTTCGGTTGCAAAGTTTAGCATCAATGCAAAGTCACCACCCACTTATTGCCTACCTGTGCTGTCGTTAACTCCTTTGGATATGTGTCTTAAACTAAATGCGTCATTGGTCGGATTGACAGGCTTAAAACTGTGTCCTACTTTTTACTCCACTTTAAACAGCACCCAGGTTGTGTCCTATGATTTTCCATGTGTTAAATTGACTACAGATGGGGTGAGCATGGCCTAAGATCGGTTATTGAAATGAATAGCAGAAATTATCAAATATATATATTGAATGCTTCGTTTAGATTGTTTATTTCGCACGTTTCTCATTATATATTTTAAAGAAAGTGTTATATACAATATATAGTAAAGGGAGCTTTACCCTAAAAGACAGCTTTGATAAAGATTTATTAAAATAATTGAAACTACATACATAGATCAAAGAAAAAACGAAACGAGCAAAATATTGAGTTTACGGCTTAGCACGTCTTCTTCAACTACAATTACAATCCCAATTAAAATATAATTGAATTTATAAGGTAAACCCGTCATGCCTGAACCCCAAAGTAAAGCCTTTTATGGTAGGTTTACAATTGAAACAATATACACAAATTAACTTATAACTGAAGATCACACAAAGGACTGCTAAACTTATGGCCTAAAGGTTGCAATCTTAAAAATGCTATCTGATAAGATTTGGGTCATACAATACTATAATTCCAATAATTATAGTTCAATTGAATTACACGTGAATATAAGGGAAGGTTTTTGTAACCGATAAAGGTTCATGTTACACCAATAAAAACCAATATGAATCAATATGAATTAAAGATTAGTATAAGAGTAAGTTTTGCATGACCCAAATATCTAGCTCACTTCGCTTATATAGGCTTTAAAGATAAATAGATTGATCGATTATATGTATTCTATCTATGGATGGTGCATGTCACTGCTTCGTATATCCAAACAATGTTCCTGGTCCGACAAACTTTCCACGCCAGGGCGTTCGCCTGCGTCTTCATCTGTGCCAGCGTTATTGCAGCGCGCCTTTCCTATTCCTGTTGATGATGCCGATGACAGAAGCGACACATCACCCACAATCGCCTTGCACATGACCATCTTGACTCCGGCGAGGAAGTCTGTTAGGTAACATCATGTGGGTCGTGGCGGTGCCGCTGCTTTGCGCGCTGTCATTGATGCTGCTGCTGCTAAAGCAGCCGGTGGAGGCGGTGGTGCACTGCGCATCCTTGGCAATGGCTTCTGCTTAACATCCCGCTGCTGTTTTGGTTGTGTTGTTATAACTTTCGGTATGGTACCCAGACGTTTGGCTTGCAGCACAAGATCAGCATCAGTTTCACCATCGTGTCCACCCTCAGAACTAAGAGAATCATAGGATGAGGGTGTGGGTGAATGTCGGCGATTACCCTGTTCATCAAGTTCAACCACTGACTCTTCATCATTCTCCTCAGCATCCTCTTCTCCTTCTTCGTCCTCGTCCATTTCCTGTTCTTCGATCATAGTGCGAAATTCCTGTATAGAGTCATTAAGCACCCACAATTGTGACAGCAATGAGAGATCCAATTGACGCAGCCCACACTAAAAGAAAAAGAGAGAGGAACAGAAAGAGATGGCAAATAAGTCAAATTGCAAGACAAACATAAATAATGACAGATATTAATATTCATATAAATTTGTACATATGTACAAGTTCTTGACGGGCACCAACGCAACAAATACAAATATATTTATACTATATAGCCAGAGCCTGGAAACTTTCAAAAAGCTAGACAAACTAAAAACCAATAAACTTAAACCCAATGCGCCAACAGTTGACTTGATCTCTGGTCTAACCGAGTCGGTTTTTGTGCCTGGCCTGGCATTGATTGGCAGCACCACCCAACGACCAAAAACCGAAGTTGACGTTGATTCATGGGCGTAAGCCAAGCCTTGTGGGGGAACTAGCTTCAAACTAAATCGTTTGCACTCTACCTTTCATTAGTTCTCAAAATACTATAATGAACTTTGTATTTATTATTCTTAGCAACTTCGGTTTGTCCCATAATCTGCGGACGGGAAAAGGGATAGTTCGACCAGCAGATGTCTTTGCTGTACGTTCATAGGAAAACCTAACGCTAATGTGGCCCCTTGATCGTGTAGATCAATTGGAAGATTCATTTAGTGATAATAAATCTAATTTCTAGCTTGAGTAGATATTTTCAGAGACTATTAATTTCATCTTTATCAGAATGCTTAAGTTGTCATTGCTCAAACAAATTAAATAAATATAAATAATAATAAAGATTTATGCACAGTTAAATGGTTCAATAGATGTATAATTATATAGATAAATATTTAGATAGACAGATGAATAAGTTAATAGGTAAATCTGTAGATCAGATTAAAATTGCCAACCAGTGACTAATGACCTTTAAATATTTTTTTAAATTCAACTAAATTTTTTTGTTGTTAAATTTCGTTTGCTAAAATTAAAAAGATTTACTTCTCCGAATAGAAAAAGCGAGGGTGTGGCTAGCGACTGCTCACAGCTTGTCTCCTTGCCACAGATTTAACCGACTGTGCGGTGCACTCAAACCGCATTAGCGGCATTAAGTAACTTTACTGGAGTTCGCGGCACGTTTGATAGCCTCCGACTAAGATGAAGACAATTAACGGTTAACGTTAACCCAACAGCAGCCATAGCTAACCATCCATCCATCTATCTAGCCACACATTTATCCATCTAACAATATATGCATATTGCCTTGGCCTGTATTTTATATATTTTTTTTTTTTTTGATTAAGTCGAGCTGACACAAGGCGCTTGTGGTCAAAATGAAAGTTTCCCTGTCACCGTTGAGTAGGAGGGAAAAATCTCATTTGTCAATTAATATCGCCGCATAATATCTTGCAAAAATAAAAAGCAGAAAAAAAATCAGCACAACTTTCTGCAGCTGCTGTGGCAGTGGCAAGAGCATCAGTATTGCTTACAAGCGTGCAATATGCCACAGTAGCAGATGCAATCCATCTGATATTAGTATTTAGATTAGACTAGACGTTCAACTCAAGTTATTCGAATGGAAGTAATTGAAGAAATTAAACTAAATATGAAAAGATTAACATTTCCATTATTTGGCCTTTCTTCTTCTCTAATACTATGAGGAGGAAATTTAACAATTAAGTTCGTTTTCTGATTATCTAATATTAAACATTAATTCGTAAATTTAAATTTCTTTCGACATTAATTAATCAGTCTATTAACACAATTCAGAAATAGAACACCTCCATATATGTATACATTCACTCTCATCCTTGAGAGTATGCTAATTAGAGCTTAATTGGCATTAGACATTTGCCTATCGGCAAGTGCTTTACGTAAGAAATTACCTTTTACTATACACATTTTCCACCCACATCTATTTTAGCTGTCGACATACTTAACCCCTCCATAGAATCAACCTCAATATGGAATTTCCCTATACATGCAGGCAAATATTTCCGCATTTCAGAGAAAATCAAAGCAAAAGACGGAGCTCTGGAGTCGAAGATAGAAAATCAATGGCGCTAAAAAACATTTCTAGACGACTAAATCTATTTGCGGAAGACAAACAATGACTGCAAATGGAGTTTTGTGGCTTCATAAAGGAATAGGAATATGAAAGATTTTAACGGTTTAAAAAAAGACGCAACAAAACCGCATAAAGAACATCAACAAATGGCAATAAAAAAAAAAAGAAAGAAATAAACCGCAGTCGAAATGGTAACAAAAGTAATCCCAAAAACCCTAAAGCGGAGGTTTTCATTTTAAATGCAACCGAATGGCTTATTCAAAAGATGCGAAAAGAAAAGCCACAGGATAATGCATTGAGAAATAAAAAATATAATATACGCGAAGCATGGCTTTTATTTAATATGAAAATGGGGAAAACGTAGCGTGACGGTATTGTTAATTTCAATTAATGGCAACATTAAGTAATATATCTTTAAAAAACTATACAAATCACTAAGATGCCTTGTTAAATATTTAAGTGCAGTTAAGTGCAATTAAGTTTAAAATCTAGAGAAGAACTTTCGCCTTTCAAGTCATAAAAAAGATTTTTAAAAACCCCAAATCGATAACTTAGAAAATTTAATTAGCCCTAAGCGCATTGCGTTGAAATGGCTTAGAAATGTTTTAAATAGTTATATTATAGGCACTTATGCAATAAACACGGGACAGAAACTGAAGCCTTAAAAGTATTTCATGGATGCAAGAGGCAATAAATGCCAGCCGTGGCATGGCCCACAAGACAAGGCTGCCCCCTGCCACCAAATCGTTATTGTTGCTGCACGTACGATGCAATATTATGCATGTAAAGACATTTATATGTATGTATGTATACATATATACATATATATATATATATATGTATGTGCATATCTTCTCTGGTAAATCTGGATACGTTCTATCTTTAGCTGCCTAGGCAGAGCCAAAGTGCCTTTTGGCGTCGACATCACATGGCCACATCGTCGGCAGCACATCAAACATTTGTGCGTTGAAGCGTGAACTTTGGCGACCGCAAAATGTTGCAAATGCGGAAGAGACTCCCAAGAGATAAGCTCTGTCCAAAAACAAAAAAAAAGAAATACACTTTCAGCCATTGTCATAGTGCTTATTCTTGTCACAGCCATTACAATGTATCCTTGATGATCCTTTTGCTAACTATTTGATCATGGCGCAAATGAAGCTGCAGGTTCTCTCCATTAACTTGAGATCTTTTTCTAACAGAAATATTCTTATTATTATTGGAATAATTGGTTTGAAACTATTACTACAGATTTGCCAAAATGCGATTAAATGTTTAAATAAAGTTTCATTTATTATACTCCTATTATATCATAAATCATATAATAATAGAAATCTATATTGGGTAAGGTTTACCATTAATTTTATTAGCAACTGTTTTGTAGAAATAATACTCTTCTTTCCTTATATCGGTTGTAACTTAATTTAGAAACTTGTCGTTCTCGTTGTCGATTTTGACACCAAAGATGGCAATGGCAAGAGGGTTGGGCATGGCTAGGAGAATGGGGTGAATGGAGGGAAGGGGTTTAGGGATAGCAACGACAACGCCAAGCTTTTTGGCATTTGCATTGTCACGCCTTTCAACTTAAGCGCCAACTGCAGCTATAGACACAAAGAAAGATACAAAAGATACTGAGACGCGTCGCCGGCGGTGGCGACATTTTCGCTTTTTTATTTTTCTGTGCCTTTTTTTGGATTTTGCTTTTTTTTGTTTTGTATTTATTTACGTTTTTTTTCTTTTGACGTGCTTGAGCCAAGAATATTGTCGCCCAGGTTTTGGAATTTTTGTGCACTTGTTTTTGCTGTTGTTTGTTTTGCTTTGCTTTGCCTTTATTTATGGCTTTTGTATATATGTATGTATGTATGTATGTACTTATGTTGGTTTGAGTATTTCATTAGCCTTTCAAACAGCTCACGTACAAGCTGATAAAATGTCAACGATACCATGAATCCGAATCCTATCCTAACCATATATACACGTATTTAAAAAAAAAAATAACTGGCCATAGAACCGTTTCTCTAACGGTGTAATAAATTTGCATATTGGCGCAGGCAAAATACGCACTGGAATGACAGGCAGATAACTATTATAGGGAGCATAATTATTGCCCTTTTGGACCAAAAGAATATCTATTCACTGCAAAATGTAGTGCTGTACAGGTCAAGAAGCAGCTCCATGTGAGCCATAAATAAAACCGTTTACACAGATGCGTCACTTTTGTATGCTGTTTAGGTCAGCTGCAATGCGAAATGAACAAAGATTTCACACACTGATTGATAAGTCAACAAAACACTTGAGTACCTACACATGATACATTGTTGCGCCCAAGTATTTTTAGTAAAAACTTCCTCCTACCCTTTTGCACCCTGTTGTCTATGCCCCGGGTAAAAATTGCAAGAGTGTTGTATCTTTGGGGTATTCGCAAATTCACTGAACAGCTTATAAAACTGTTGAAATTTTTCAGGTGTTGAAACTTGCCTTGCAGTAAACACCTACTAAACGAGGCAGAATTTGGGGTAATTGCAATTGCAAGTGAAACTAACCAAAGAACCAAGCAAAGTACTTAAAGGTAACACAAAATTGACAAGTTTATGTTAACAACCAGAAGTAGACTTTAAACCTACATAGATCGATGAGATCTTTAGAAATTCATATAAGATATATATAATTTATCTAATGGATTGCATGCCTCTGTCAGATTGAGGCGAAACTAAATTCCATGACAAACCTGCATATTTTCCACTTTCAGCCTTAACTTAAATCTACTATGCACTAGGCCTTTGGCTAATAAAGCGACAATTTGTCGATAGTTTATTGATCGCCTTTAATACCCTACCAAAAAAATTGTAGATTTTTCTCTTTGCCAGAAATTGTTGTAAATTAAACTAATACGTGCTTGGCTTTTATTAATTTAACGAGATAAAGTACAATAATGTTTAGCGAAAATGTTTATCATTGAAAAAGTTTATTCGTGACTCTAGGTATATATTATTGATCAGTAAGATGAGTGGACCTGATACATGGGCTAGTAGATTCGTGCGTACCCCTATCTCTTTAACTCAGTTTTCATGCTATCAAGTTGTAATTTAACTATGTATATTTAAAAAATATATTGCCACAATTTATTTTGTTTATATAGATTTCTTAAATTATATGCAAATTTTAAAAAAAGAACTTTACGTTTGCATGTTTTTTGTTATGGGAAAATATTTGTTATATCTAAAAGCGAAGTTGTCAAAAAAGCCAAAAAAAATTTTCTATCCTTTGGTTTATTCTACATAAACGAATATGTTAAAATAATTATAAAAGGGTAAATAAAATTCGTTACACAATCAAGCAAAAATAGCGTGACCCTCTGTCATTTCTTAACGTTCATTTTCTATTGGCTAAAATGCAAACAGCCAGAAGCGCAGGCGCAACATAAGCATGCTAACTTGAAACAAAATCCCCCAAAAGGCACTCACATCACGGGTTAAAACTGCCTAAAGGGGCGAGGAAAGAAGAAGAATGAGGAAAGGAGCAACCACATTCAAGATGGACTCTTTCGTTGCATGTGAGCGCTAATTTTGTAATTTGTGTGCAACTGTCAACCCAAGGCGAAGCAGGCAATTATGCCATGCAGTGGGGGCCAATTGGGAGGAGAGATGGAAGGGGGGCGCAATGGTGGGCATTTGTCGAACTTTCACTTGGTGAACTCCAACTGAGCCTGCGCCTCTTTTTGATTGCCCAAGCTTAATGAATGCTCACTCAGTTGAGTCCAAGCACAGCTCCCCATAACTGATTATACGGAAATTGCCTGCGTCCCGTACTCTGACTCCTCGTAATCCTTTCCCCCTAGGGAAATGTTTATTTCTTATTTAAGTCGACCATGCACTTGTTATAAATTTTTATTAATCATATAGCTTGTTTTTTTTTTCTTTAACTTAAAACATTTATCGTAAATTGTATAAATAAATATTTAAAGTGACGCACACTCATTTCTGTTTATATACTTATGTATATACACTGTTGCTATGAACAATCAATTGATAATTATTATACTCACATATTTTATAGTATAACCAGTAAAATATTTACTGAAATTTATTTTTATTCAAAAGAATTCGTTTAATCAACTATGATTTATAAACTATAAATTATAGCTAGTCAATCAATTGATAAATTGAAATACTTTGTAACCTTCAATTATCCAATCATAATCATTTTGAATAAAATAGCGAATGATATTTACAATAATTGTTAATGAACAAGAGAGCTTAAATATTTTCCATATAATAGGTAACATTGAATGAATTATGTCAAGCAGATAATGAAAAATATTTACGCCTATTATATTTTAGTTGAGACTTTAAAATACCGTGTAACAATTGAATATAGCCTTCATACATATATAGGGTATCAAAAGCTTATTGCCGTATATACATTTTGTACAATTCTCTTGTCTTATGGTGTAAAGGGTATTAAATTATTATAACATAGTAAATGACAACCAAATATATAAAATGAAAACCATGTTTAAGGTTTTCTTTGTTTCCGCCAACCAAAAAGAAAAAAAATAAGTGAATTTCACACTCAGTTGCACAGGCGAACAACAATAACAACAACAACAACAATGATGTGGAGTTGGAAAAATAACAACAACAGCAAATTACAGATTATTTTCGTTTGCAAGAGATGTAAGCCAAGTTTAAAACAAGCGATTTTCTGGCCAACATTTTTGGTTGTCGCGTTAATTAGTGACGCTTCCATTTATGTTGGTTGTGTCGTTTCTTGGTTGTTGTATATTTTGTTTATACAATATAAATTAACCGATTTATTAGGCGTACCATGATATAATTTTGCAATTGCAGTAAAAAACACAAAATCACTTCCTGTGGTGAAAGGGCAAATTCCACAAATCGAAAATAAGTGAGACAAGAAATTTTACATTTTGCTAATTTTGTTGCACAAACAACTTCCCCCATTTGCTGCAATTCCTCATTCTGTAAAGGGCATTTACATTTATGCGATTTATATTTAGAAATAAACTTCTGTAGTTTATTTTTGCAGGTACCGGCTGGGCACCAGCACCAACAGAAGCCCCAGTACACTAGCATCACCAGCAGCCCAAACAGGCCCAGCCAACGAAGCGTTTAGGCGCCCGCATAGATCATTAGTGGCCCATGACAGGGCGGAAAACAACAGCAACAGCAACAATGACAACAACAACATGGGTGAAAAAAAATAAAAAAAGAATTGGTAAGTCAATTGGAGTTGTCGACTCTGTATTGTGGCTTAAACCCTGGACTGGCTCAATGTCAGTGGCACTGACTCCATATCGTTCCACTCCTTCACACTGCCCCATTCCTCTTTCTTCCGTTATTAATTATGCATGCCGCCAGCTCAACTCCCCCACCACCATTTCCCCACCTTGCAAATACACTATCCTTACCTATGTATGTATGTATGTATGTATGTATATTGAAACAACTCGGACACTTGCCAGCACTTTTAGTGATATAATCACACCCGGACTTGGACTCAGGGAGTAGAGTCACAGTGCTGACATTGGTTCCATTCGCTGATTTTTGTATGATGTAGACAAAAGTTAACTCTTGTATATCATATGCGAAATAATAATTGGCCATGCAGAGTGGGAGATATACATACATACATACATGCATACATACATATATAAAAGAGATTAAAGCGATTCCAGACATTCACAGACCCGCAATAAAGCAGAATGATTAATGCAACCGGAAGTGGGAAATTTTAAAGAAAGGTTTTCAGTAACTTACCAAAAAGCGAAAACAAACAACAAAATGTTGAAAATAAAACGTTAAAAAATAAATATGTAGCGGAAACCAATTTGGTCTCACAGTTTAAACTAATTTAAACATTATTTGTGAGTGTTTCACAATTAAAAATTATAAATATGAATGCATCTTAAGAAAATCTTTTGAAATCTGTTATACCTAAGTGTATATATATATTTATCGTTGGAACTTTAAATTCACAAGACTCGAAACTGCTTCGCAGCATTTAATTGCCATAAAAATCTGGAAACCTAACTTTTAATCCAATTTTTTGCAATTTTTAATAGTCAACATTTTTTATATTTTTGAAAAGTTTTTTGTAGTTTTTTACTATGGAAGTTGGCGATTACATTGATGTAAAAATAAGATAACCAACTTATAGCCAGAAGTAAATCGGAAGGAACTTCACAAAGCTCCAATTAAGTCAAGTTTTATCTATTAAATAACATTAAATAAATTTTTACTGTGATTAATATTTTGGCATAATATAGTTATCCGATGATCTTCTACAATCAAAATAAAAACTCGGCTTATATTATTATCCAAAATTAGAATATTTAGAAATCAAAATGCACTTAAATTTTAACAAGCGTAGTTTTCACATTCTTTAACTGTTTTCTTTTTATTGATAATTAAAAACATTCTGATAAAATTGGTTATCTCTTTTTTTATTGGTTTTTAACTCCTTATAGCTTTTTATAAAGAGAAACCAAAATTGGGTTCTTACTCAAAAACTAAAATCCCAAAATGCATATGATCATTTAGAACAACATCATTAAAATGAATCTGGACGATATTAAAAAGATGGCATTTATTTGTTAGTCATTTCTTAACAAATGTAAGCATATTGCCGGAGGTTCAGTAACCTCTTGAAATCAGCGAACCATTATGTCCATTTTAGTAAGCAAAACAAATTAGAAACGCATGCAGATTACACGCAACGAATCTTTTTATAGCAGGTAGAATGAATTTATGGCCCAGGCATTGGCCTGGCCCGGACCGTCTCGTCCCGTCTTGGCCTGGGTCTGGTAATCTTGGTTCGCTTGTGCCAAATAAAGTGAAACAAGTGAGAAGCAAAAGAAAACAAAAGAAAAAAAAACAAGTGATGAAAAAAATACCACACAGAAGATACCAAGATTCAGTGTGTTGGCCAGGGCAAGTGAAAACTGTTTTGCTGCTGCAGCTTTTGTGGCAAAAACAAAGAAAGAAAGAGAGAAAAGAATGCGCGGCGTTCAAGGCCGTTTTATGAAAGCCATAAAAACTCATTTCATGCATTGATGCATTTCTTCTCACAGTATCAAAAAAAAAGCGGCCAGTAGCCCCTCTGGGTTCTTCGTTTTGTGTTCATAAATTTAATTTGCGGCCATAAGCAAGACAACAGCAATAACACCAACAGCAGCACCAGCACCAGCAGCAACAACAAAACATAAATTAGCTAAAGTTGGCTAAGTTTGCTGGTTTAATGGCTGCACATGCGCTGATTACTAGCACTACCTGCAGTACTACCAACAACTAAAAGTACCAATAGTTTTCTCCTATCGTTATGTTTCCTGTTGAGCACATATAAAAATTTATATCTACGAGTATAATATCATATATGTATATACATATATGTATATTAATACATATGTATAAACTTAATGCGTTTGAAGTTTATTACTTAATCCTCAACGTTGCACATATTAGAGATGGTAACAATTGAGCGTAAATTGGCCGGCCAATTGAGGCGAGGCACTCATTAAAATGGAATGCATGGGGCTTTTATTTAAGGGCCAAGTAACTTCTTGTGGCTTTCTGAGTAAATCAAAAGGAAAAGTTGTAGCAGTTTTCCCTCCCATAGAAACACAGTTTTAAGTTATTTGTAATGTTAGCAAACAAAAAATGTACTACTTTTTTTTTCTTTCTTTCTTTTGGTTTGTTTTTGAAAGCTGATCCAAAAATATCACATTATCCGCCTCATTGACCTTCAGCAAATATTTACTTTCAATTTTCACAATTAAAATGAGTGAAGTATGGCAGACAATAAAGAGAAAAAAAAGTAGGTTCACATTTATTATAATAAATAAATGTGAATATTGTATACAAAATGTATCAATTTCTTTGGTTAACCAAGTCAATTTAACTGGTTTCTTTGACGAGTTTATGTTTGGTTCAATACAATTGAAAGCAAAAGCGGCGGCCAACTAACATAATTACAATGCACTCACATTCACATATTCACACTTATATTCGTACTCACACACCCACCAACCGAACGTAACTTGAATCGTTAATCATTCAACCGAAACATTTGCAAAAAACAAAAATAAAACTAGAAAACAAAAACGAGTTTAAATACACTTTAGCACCTTCAAAATGGGAATACTCTAACGAATATAAGACTTAAAATACTCTTTATAAAAAGGATTTTATAAATAAGAATTTTATGTAAGGGTATACATAAGTGATTTATGAACATATACATACATATCTTCAATATAATCAGACACGCAGAGAAAATTTGTTTTTAAAACAATCTCATTTCAAAATTGAATATTAATTAAAGAGAAGGTCTTTAATTCTTTATATAGAATTAATTTGATTTATGAAACTTTTAAACAGCGTAGCCAATGGTCATAAAAGATTACGAGTACATTTTTTTATATTTTTTATACAAGATTAATTAGAACTTTAGAACGGATAAAGATATTTATTTTTGGATTTTAAAGTATGTAATTCTAAAGTTCGGAATTTAAATGAATCATGAACTGACTTCCTTTATGCTTTACAGTAGGCGATAATAATAAAGGCATTAAAATATACTATGTAAATACAAGAACACATAGAACAAAAAAGATTTGCGACCCCAAAAAGTATGCAACAGAAATTATGGTGAATTTCAAATGCAAACAAATTGGAATATTTCTATATAGAGTTTCGATTGTTAATAATATTAATTAAAGTTTTCAATATTTGGCGTTTAACAACTTATGCAAGTGCTTTTATATTTCAAAGGGAAACTAAAGTCTTTAAAAGTTTAACCAAGGTTACTTAGTTATAACCAATTCCACTATGGTTATAGGTAACCGCAAAGTTTTTTCGTTAAGTGTACTATTACATAGCAAAGGTAATTGGGGAAACGGGTAAATTTAAAATTTAAAGCCTGGCCAGAAACAAACGACAAAGACTTACAAACTTACCTACAAATGGCTGAGCAAAAACAATGCGCAATTTGTGTCATTGTCCAGGTGTGGGCGAGGCGTTGCTTGACGGCGGCTGCTTTTCAACCAAAATTAAGTGTAATTGGTAACAAGACACATAGCAGCTTATTGTAATTTAATTGTGTCAAACGAACAGGTAAAGGTGCATAGGTAAACTAACTATAATACATGTGTATGTATATGTACCCAATCTGCAGAGAATATTGCACAATTTAACCTGGCATGTAAATTGCATAAAATGGCTTAAAAGTTTTTATATATACATTTTGGTTTCTATCATCGTTTGCCACAAAATTGCCATCGAAATTGGAGCGGCACGAAAAAGGCCAAAAAAAAAAAGAAATAATCAATTGGGGTAACCAAATGGGGGGACCTTTTTTTTCTCGTTTTATTTTTGCAAGAAGTATTTTTGGGTTTTTGTTTTGGTTTTATTTTTTGATTGTATTTTACGAATTAGTATTTGAATTGTATCATGGCCGCTCCTTAACCCGAGTTGTATCAGTATTCACACCTACGCCTGGTTGAGTTTTAAACAGGTTCTATATATGTAACTAGTTAAACTATAGCAAAAGGTCGCTGGCTGGTATAAAATGTGAAAGGTTTTCATATATGTATATAGTAAAGCTTTGAATAAGATTTGGAACTAAATGTAACACAAAAAAAAAAAAGAAAAACTAAATCCAATCCACAATTAGATACAAATTTTAGTTGTCGATACTATTGCAAATGTCAGAAATTATTACGCAATTGTAAAATCAAATTTAAAAATTTAATTTTAATTGCTGCAAAAACCAAGTTACAAATCAACTGTCAACGGTGTTCAATGATGCCAACGATGACAACGACGACAAAGACGGTGATGATGATGACGATGATGACTGTCAGCCAGGTTTGGTTTTGGTCAAGAGCAAGACATCAACTAACTTGTCGTGATTATTGTGTCAGAAAACTGGCTACGCGATTGCAAATATTTCTTTTTTTAACAAACATTTCATGAATGTAGCCTAAAAATTAAAACCACAACTACGAGTTTTAATCATATAATTTTTTTTTCTCTCTTTTAATCGAACGGATGTGAGCTAGACAACATATCATTATATAAGACACTCCTTGAATTATCATTCGTAACTCGATTTTAAATTAGACTTCAAATATCTGAAGCAAGGTAATTAATTAAGACTGTCGATATCGGATTACAAATAATGAAAAGATTTGAAAAGTTAATAAAAACAACTTGAATAAGAACAATGAAACAACATTAGAGAAATTTAAATGTTTCATTAGGATTGGCCTAGGATTTTTCAGGGCAGTAGAAAGAGAAAGCTGAATCCCTATTATTTTAATAAATGAAATTCAATTTAATTCCGAAAATTTAACACCCAATCTATAAATAAATGAATATATATAGCGAAATAACCAATTTTTAGATATACCAATCAATCATTCCATATTTGCTGCCTGACAAACTTTGATGAATTGCAATTACATATCTAAAGTCAAATATTTATATACATATGTACATGTACATATATATAATTTATGTATATATATTTTTCATTTGTTGTAGAGCCGCTGCGCTTGCGCCAACTTCAACTTTGACAAAGTGTTTGGCTTTACGGCGAAATGTCAGAAATGCCCAAACGAAAAAATAAAGAAAAACAAAAATAAAAAAAAAGAAAAAACTTAAAAGCCATAAGGCCGACACATAGTGACCATCTTTCTCTCTGTTTGCATCTACTAAATGCTAAGATAATTGCTTTGCCAATTTGACATAATGAATTAAAGATCCATTTAATTTGAATTTCTTTTATGGACATTTGTTTCAGCTTTGAACATTTGAGCATGTCAAAGTTGAGAGTTGAGCTTATTTAAAGCTGGAAAAATATTCATGAACTTGACTTCATCGAACTGAAAGTTGACTTTCTTTCTTTCTTTTTTTCCCCCCCTATACTCATTCATTTCTCTCTGGCCCGGAAAACAAATTAAAATGACAATTTGAATAAATTGCTTTAACGAAAACAAAAAAGAATCAAAGTTCAATTTCAATATATAATCAACAGTTAAGAAAAATCCAAAACGTAATAATATTAAGTTAAAATTGAAAGTATTTATGTTTAACTCTTTATATGGAGATATAGTACTTATGCAAATAAAGGCTTAACTATTATTGCTATGGTACAAAGGGGAAGCTGACTAAAATATCTATGTATTAAAACCATAAAGATTGCGATTAATTGAGTAACTATTCCCGGGCGTGTGAATTTCAGTTTTATTTATTTCTTTTTCAAACGTGTTTTATGCTTTATTTCAAACATTTTGACAATCGAATTGTGTTTGAAACATGTCCACAATAAATTTAATGTTTGTCATGTCTCAATCGAAAATGATTTCATTATTTGAATATATGAGTTATAAAACTCATTAAACTATTCCATTTATTATATTTAATTGGAAAACAAAGTTTTATATCTAAGAAAAATTTCTCATTGCTTCGCTGTAGCAAACTAATTGGCGAACTCTCAAAAAAAAATTAAATAAGTCTTTGTTAGTTAATAATTATTATAAGATAACTATTAATATAATAGTTTTTAAATTGAAATTTATTTGGTAGGCCAAATGTATTTATGTAGAATTTTAATTCTCCTTCATCGGTTCTTTATCATGATGTTTATCTTATAAAATTTATTTCCAATTAAATATTCCATTAGAATTCATGTTTAGTTAATTTGGAAGAAAACCGAATGAATGTCTGTATGTACATAAGTACATATATGATTATTGGATGTAGTATTATAAACTGAAAATTTATATTTTTATTTATACACCTGTATGATGTGATTTCAGGTGAATCAACTTACCATTTCCTTTCGCAGAGTCGCTATCTGTGCATCCAAAGTGCTGCCTGTTGTATTTGACTTGGCAGGTGAGGCAGACACTGACGTCGTTGTTGTTGTTGTCGCCGTTGCCGGTGTTGCTGCTGTAGGTGTTGTTGTTATTGTTGTTGCTGTTGTTGTTGCTAATGCCGTGCTGTTTTCTTTGATATTGGCCGGTGTTGTGGGCGTTTCCACCAATTCATCATTTGCATTATCGTTGCTATCTTTAGCTAATGGCTGATCATGGTTGCCATTTCGATTTTTATCACTATCTTTTTGGTTAGCGCTGCTGCTGTTATTCTCCTTATTGTTGTCGTTGTTATTATTATTATTATTATTGGACTCCTGTTGGTTCTCCACATCACTAAGTAAACCGGAATCGGAGCCAAGCAGCTTATTAAAGCCAATTAGAGATTTTGGCAAAGGAGGTAAACCGCTGATGGACAAACCACTGTATAAAAGCAAAAAAAAAAATAAAATAAGAAGGAAATTAATTATATTTTGTGATAGTTGATGAATTGGAAGACGAGAAAGCAATGAGAGATGGATTTGGGGCCAACCCATTTACCTTTTCTTCCCACCCAAATAGCCATATCCTAGCCAATAATTAATTACATGCTCATCATCATCATCATCATTCTTATGATCATCATCATGTTCAATATCATCGCTATCGCTAAAACCCTCCCCATTTCCCACATTTGGTAAGACAAGTGGCAATGATGCATCTAGATCGCCAATCTCCTCATCATAGTCACTGCATGTGGTTGGCGTCTGACCTCGCCCATATCCCACACTTTCCACTCCCACCTCATCCTCATCATTTTCATCGATATTGAAGAGACCGTCTTGAAATCGTTGATACCATTTTGCCACATACTGAGCACTCGGCGCAAAAGGCCCAAAGGCACTGCGGCACTCATCGAGTATCTGTGCGGGATAGAGGCGCCTCCGAAAACCAAACAAAATGCATTGCTGCAATTCAGTTGGAGTGGGTGCCGGTATAGGTGAGAGGAATAGCTCGTCCAGTTCTTCGGACATCTTCGCTGGGGTGACAAATTTCCGTTTGAATCGACTTATGACATTAGCTGGAAATTTTTTTGTTTTGATTTTTATAAATTTAAAAAAATTTTTTTTTTTTGTAGAAAGCAACAACAAACAAAACATGGAGCATGGAGTAAGCAGAGATTGAACCGCCAGTCAAAGATCTCTTATGGTTCAGAATGATTGTTGGATTAAAAACACCTTTGGGCATAAAAGACTATTAATTCAAACGATAAGCTGACAACAATGGCATTTCAATCTATGATATTAGCACAGTACATGCAGATAAATATATGTATGTATGTATGTATTAATGGTTTGTTCAAAGCAAAAGCAACAAGTCCAGCATAGAAACCAGTAACGAAGGCCAACCAGCTTATGTCTTGAATGTGAACTACAGTCTGTGGCTTTAGCCATTTAATGTACAGATTCTTTTCCAACTAAATGTTTAAAACAAAAAGATGATTTCAGGATGAAATGGTATTCTACTTATGGTTTAGTCTTTTTTTCATACATATATAAGGAAGAGAATAAACTACAATATATTTATGTATATAAAACAAAACAATCTTTAACAATGGAATATCATTAATGTTTGATTATATCTTGAATATATTGGGCCCACTGTGCCGATTCTATAGATTGTTTAGCAGAATGCCAAACAACAAATTTTGTGCTACACTGTCGTATTAGGTTTTCTCTTATTCTTCGTTTTAGAATGCCACAGAAATAGAAACGGGTTTGAAACGATTTGTTAAGCAACCAGTTGCATCAAAGGCCATTGAGTTAGAGTAGAGCATTGTCAATGTGGGAATATATATACATACATACATACATATGTATATAACCATACATATAGAGAACACTACAATATGACCCAATTAACGGACACAGCAAAGAAATCAAAAATTTATAACGCTAAATTAACGCTTTACCCGTACAATATCCCCTATCTAATACCGCTCAACGGCTAATCTTTTGTGGGCATTAATTTGAGCTGCAGGAGATTATTGGCTATAAAATGGAGCTATCCAAAAGACGAGGGGCAGCATTTAAAGATTGCGCCAGCCATCAGTTGTTTTTTTGTTTTTTTTTCACAATCTATCTAATTTTTTGCAATTTATCGGTCACGGTTGGGCTTATAAATATGGACTGCGGTTTCTGGCTGGTTAGCTGGACGCTTGGCTGCTTCTTTGCTAGTTAAATTGTAGGCAGAAGGGGAGGGGAGATGTTGTTAGTGACAGCAGATTGGACTCAACTTGCTGCCCAGACAAATGCATTATGCATTTATCTTGGCTATTTGCCAAACAAAACCAACTACGTTTCTGCAATTGTTAATTTGTGTGAAGAGCCGAGATGGGTTTTTTTTTTTCTATGTCTGTGTGTATTTATTGTTAGTTGTATCTCAATTAGCTGCAAAAGATACATCTGTATCTTTTTGAGGTCTGTACTAGCTGTTAATAGCAAAATTGCTTTTTATTTGGTTGAACGAACGATTTCACCTTAATCATGCGATATTTATATTTATCATTAAAAACAATTCTCTGCAATACAGGAAATCATATTCAATCACCTAAAGGTAAATCTAAGTGCCAAAATCCCATAAAAAAACAGCTTATAACTATTTATAAATAATATTTTTTTATAGCTTTGCTTCTGGGCATTAAATGTCAAAGTCATCAGAAAATCACAAAATAAAGTTCATTAATGAAATATTTACATAGGCATGAATTTCAGTATAATAAAGTCGAACCAGTTTGAAGAAGAGTAATGAGAAATAAAAATATTAAATTGAAATATTATTGCAATATTAAATTGTGTTGGAAAATAATTACTTTTCACTTTAAAAATTGGTATAAAAAGAAAACAAAGAACCCTTTAAATCTGTCTTGTCTGACAAAAACGAAACCCTTTTACCGTATTATCTGTTATTAAAAGCTCAAATTTCAACCGGTTAATGTAAGGTAAGTTATATTTTTGCTTACATTTGAATTAAAAAAATAAATTAAAATTTGTAGACGAGACAGCAAATATACATGTGTACGTATCAATATCATATTATAATGATTCAGAACAATATTCATATTTATTTTTGTATAAAATAGTTGTGACTCCCTGTATCTTGTATCTCTCATATTTCTGTTTATTTGACAATGATAAATATTGGAATATTCATATTGAGCGCCAACTCAATTTTAAAACAATTTAATTGATTATCTTACCTAAAGCAAGCCATATTAAGACAAGTATAAATTAAAATAATGTGCTTTAGACGAGCTGTTTGCCCAGTTCATTAGCCCCAACAAAATTAAAATCTTGATATTTAGTATATCTATTGGATATATGTATATGTATGTATATGGCAATACGTTGTTGTCTTAAATTAAGACTTTTGTATTGATAGCGTGTTTCTCGAACGTTTATAGCTATGGCAACTCCTTTAATCAATTTTTGAACACCTACGCTTCAATACAAGCACAGAAAATACATGCATACACATACACGTATATATGTATTTATTATATGGTTGTGTCCAAATCTGGAACGTGTAGATATACATACATTTGATTTGGGTAGGGGGAGAGAAAGAGAGGAGGGCAGCAAAGGTTAACACAAACTACACATATGTATGCTATAACATGCTTTTAATAAAATTTATGTATATATGTATGTATGTACCAACTTTGTTTCAATTATTTAATTGATTTTTAAGACACTAACTTTACTTTTGCATTATATGTGCATGTAACAAATATTCCATTGAAAAGCATATTTAATATATTTGTTATTTTAGTTTCGCTTTTGTTATTCAATTATCAACACACACTGAGGCGGTTACATATGGTTACACACAGTTTATGCCACAATTGAGTACAAAAAATGCCAGGCAACAATTCACAATTCACTTTTTGCCAAATATTCGAAGCATAAGCTAAGCATAGCAACATTTGCTGTACAGAAATATATATATATATATATGTATATCTAATTATATATATTTATCCTATACATATATGCCATACAACACAATTATTATTTGGAATTGTTTTATACAACAGCCCTAATTGTTTGTTTTTAGAACGCGCTGGGCTTTTGAAACTATGCACATTTTACTCGTACTCGTACTCACTAATTATGATTTTTACAAACAGTATGGGAATTATAAACATATAATTAATGTTGTTTTTATATCGGTGGTTTTCTTTTCTTTTCTTTTTTTTCTTTGGCTTGTGTTTATTTTGCTGTGAATTTTTTTTGTGCTTTGATAGCGTTAAGAAATTCGCGTGCTACTAAAAAGTCAAACGTTGGCGACTTTTTGCCACCGAACGAACAAATCCCCAATATATCTCTCTATAGGTGGAGAGCAGCGACAAAGGCAATCGTAGAGATACAAAATCCGGAAAGAAAGAAATACGGAATACTCACATATACAGAAATATACACACATAATCACACATAGATGCTAACCATAGGAGAGAAAGAATAAGTAGTAGAGCGCAAAAACGAAAAACTTGTGAGAAAATTCGAAATTAAGACAAAGATAAAAATATATTATATACGAAATGCGTGCATTGATTTAATAAAAATAAAATAACCAAGAACACGGAAAAAAAACTATATAGGGCTAACTTTATCGCTGTCAAAGATTTTATACCCTGGAAAATTATTTCTATATGCATCAAATTGATTTTCAACAATAATAGTAATAATAGAATCATATAGTTTCAGTATCTTCTAAAACTGGTTTCGAGCCTTTGATTTTTTTGTGCCTCTTAAACTTCTTGTCAAAACGAATATACCCCTTTTCCAAGCGTATAAAAACAGGGTGTACAGTAATAGGGACACTGGGGGATTAAAATTGGTGATGAAGAAAACGAATGAAATCAATAATAAATTCTTCAATTTGGTATCTTAAGAGATATATACAAATCCCTGAAAATATTGTGATAACTATATGACCCACGACCCACACCCTGTAGCGCCGCCTGACAGCTTATCTTTTTGATTATTTTTAGATATATGTATATAAAAAAAAAAAAAACAAAAATAACACACGTTGTTTCACATTTGTTGCTCTTGTGTAGTAGTACATCATCTAGAAATTCCAATGCCCACATAATACCGCTCTTCAATGAGTTTAAACTGAAGGGTACACAGGCGAGAATTTCTATTCTGTGCCTCATTCAGAAATTTTGAAAACACGATGACGAACGTATCCGTCAAATTTGTTGATTTTTTGTGTTTGTGTGGGTTACGTGGACCCCGGCAGAGAATGCACACATTAGTTCTTATTTTGGTATTACCCTTGCCTCTCCCAGTGCCGCTGCCTGGTGATTGGAATTGGGAGCGCACATCGCGATGCATTTTAAAAATAAAACCAAGAGGAATTATAGCGTAGAGCACGTGTGTGCAGCTCTTCCTTAAGGCGGTGCAGTATCAAAAATAGTGCTGGCAATCGGAATTGCGCAGGTGGCTAATGGGGGCACAGCAGTGAACGGGATGCGGCAACCGCGATGACATTTTGTTGTCGTCTTGTCATAAATCTTGGAGCAACTTTTGCGTACCTACGCATTGTAGTCATCGTGGTAGTCTTCGTCATCATCATCATCACCACCATCGTTGTCTGGGTCTGGGCACTGGCGATTTCTCGCAAAAGAAAATTACGTGATCATAATATCAATAGTTGACCCAGAAATTTCACCAAAGCCATAGCCCAAGCATTTGTGAGTCTTTTGCTTCATAAATGGTTTCATTTCTTTACCCAAATGAAATATATTATGTATGTATATATCGGTATAACCGTTACTGCAACAGAATTGGTAAAAAATTGGAGAAATTCTTTGAATTAAAAACAATAAATTAAGTTTATGGACATAGCAATATATTTAACAATTTTACAATTATAAAATGATTGATTAGAATTTGATTATTATTATAAGATAAATCGGTCTAATGTAACTTTTCACAGTGTTTTAAAAAAGCATCTTCACAATGCATAATTTTCTATTAACTTGAGGTAGAAACTAGCGACCTAGCATTGGAAACTAACGCACAATATTAAAAACAGAAAAAAAAAGTATGAGATAAACAAAGGAGGTCACAAATATATATTTTAGCGTAACACCTCTAATGGGGCATAATCATTTTATTGTGTTCTTGGAACTCGATAATTAAGTGGGAAGTAGCTGGGGGATAATTGCTAACCACAACAGACATAGAAACACAAAAAATTAAAAAAAAAAAACGCACTCTTGTGAACCTCTATAACAAAAGGTAAATCAAGTTTAAGAAGAAAACAAAAAGAAGGTCAAACTCAATGACTTTATTTTCTTGGGCACACACCAAACATTTTTTGTAGGCTAAAAAGAAATAAACAAAAGCAAGAACTAAATAATTTAAAGAAAAAAAACTGTAAAGAAACTATAAAAGCTATACGATATACATAGATACAATGGAATATGTAGGAAATATATCTATTGGTAACTTTCTTCTAATAAAAAGTAATATACCCCACTAAAAAGTGCATTAACATCTCGATCAATATGAAATTTTCATTTCATCAAACTGTCATGTCTAGGCCAAGCCATAGCTTTTAGGTCATAACAGAATGGTCTTCTCACGTACAACGCCCCCGCCCTTTTCAATGAATTCTGTGCAACAACCAACTGCAACAAGCAGCAACAACAGAAACAACATAATTGCTCATATCGACTCATGTTTTCGCTTTCATTCGAATGCCAGAGCACAATTGGCCCGCATTTAATGACTCGGCAGAGTGTCCATAAATTTGTTTTCTAAGCTCGCTTCATTCATTTGTGAAATTTCTAAATAAAATAACTAATCACATGCAAATAAGCCCAAGACCAGAGCTTGGCAGTTCGGTTTGGTTACCCAAATAAATTTCGTTTATATACGATTAGTTTCAGGTTTCTCTTTCAGATAGATACAAGCGAAAAGCGAAATTTTGATTTCGGTTTTCTGATTAGTAGAACGCAGCCAACAAGTGGTTTAACTTTAGCTTGATTTCCATGTCGACACTACTACCAGCACCACAACCATCTTTGTTTCTTTACCTTTTTGGGTTTCTTAATTTATTCACCTTGTCATCGCGCTGGGCCATCAACGGACATATGGCTTAGGTTAGAAACCGTTTGCCCGCTTTGCCAGTTTCTGCTTTTTCTGGCTGTTTGCTTTGTTTCCCCAGTACATCCCAAAAGCGAAAGTCATATGGCCATATATCAAATATGTTTGGTCAATTATTATTATACATACGATTTGTCCATAAATGTAAATGTATTATGATGCACAGTATTACCGCTAGAAATCTTACAAATACCATGGCAAGTTTTGGAAAATTAAATCTGCATTTAATACAATAAAAGAACTCTATTCATTCCAACAATTGATACATAACAAATCAGCAAAGAACAATGCCAAACTTTCCAAAGTTCT
This sequence comes from Drosophila emarginata, assembly GCA_037075365.1. NCBI lineage: Eukaryota > Metazoa > Arthropoda > Insecta > Diptera > Drosophilidae > Drosophila > Drosophila emarginata. The sequence goes on from JBAMCD010000221.1 coordinate 8,665,865, forward strand.
AAATATGAATTAAAGTTTTTAACAAACAAAAATACATTTCTTTAGCTAAATCTTGGCAGCAGTTGTCGGTTCTTAACATTATATTAAACTTTTGACCTGAGAATCAATTTAAAATATCAGTATATTAAAATAAGTGGAATAAGTGTTTTACAAAATTTAATCAAATATCTATTAAATTTAAATCTGTATGTTTAAAACAAAAAATCAAACTCAACTAACTAGTAAATAAATTTAAACTGTAAATTCTATAAAAAATCCATTAAATCCGCAATGTGTGCCAATGTCTATTAAATATATGTTTTATATATAATTATACCTCTTAAAAAAGCTTCTGTTCTAATTATCAAATCTGATAAAAAAGTTTACATTAAATTGATATTGATCAGTCGATTTGTTAAACACTTTAGCACTTTCTACAAATGGACTAACTAGAGTTGAAAGTCGAAAAGAAATTGTTTGCTTAATTAATTCTTGTTTCTCATTGATTTCAATGAACTTTAAGCAATATATAATAACTAACAAAGTGTTGGCTAAGCAAAAAACAAACAAAAATTCTCGTAGATTGGTAGATAAATAGCATCGTGATCGACTTGAGTACAAAATTGGAGAGAGAGAGACCAGCGGGCCAGCGAAATTCCGCATTTAGATTGGGCAACAATTTCAGCGATTAACTCAGTAACATTGGCCAACAATTGAAGCAGAGCAGGAAATTTAAGCAATCGGCATACTTGAGATACAAATCTTCGCCAGACATTTGGCTGCTGCTATTTTGGACAAAAACAAAATCATAAAGATCAATTGCGGCAAACGACATGTGTATACAAAAAAAAATTTTGAAGGGGCAATAGGCTACCTTCCGATTTTGGGACCTTTGAAAATTTATTTTTAAATAGATAGTGGGAGATATAAATTGTCTATTAGTCGAATTGGACGTACCCAGAAATCAGGTCAACTGTCATTATCTCTTTCTCTCTTGATCTCTTCGAGTAAACCAATTACAGGTCTTGCCAATTGCAATGCGTAATATCCAGTGGGTCAAGTAATCAATGTCTAGTCGGAACCCGATATGTATATATGTACATACGTTTGTCAAGGCGGAATTTAGTTATAGTATTTTCTGCCGGACCAAATAACAATTTTCAAATTTGAATTTTGTGCAAAGCATTTGCTCAAGTGCATTAAGTGGCGAATTGCTTCCGGTAACTGGCCAAGTTTTTGACTTGACTCGACTCCACTTCACTCCATTCGAATCGACGCGACTCTTAATTGGTGCAGGCAACACTTGAAACACTGTGGCTGAAGCTGAAGTTGGGAGCTGATGTTAAGGCTGAAGCTCAGCTCGTGGCTCGTCGTCACAAAACTCTATGGCGTCTAAGCCACATTTCGTAAGCTGCTTTTGGTTCAGTTTTTCTGCTTCATTTTTGGGCAGTCTTACATACAGCTAATGTTATAAATTAACGCAACAACAACAAACAATATTGTACAAAACAACAACAAGAAAATATATACATATATACATATGTACCACAACATGAGTTTATATAAGCCAAAGTTGGCAGCCTACGCTCTCATGTGCGTCAGGTCTATGTCTATGTCCATGTCCACCACATTCACATCCAGCTTCCAGGTCGCCACGAAAAGTTGGCCAATTTTTCCGCATCTGCTGCTTTTGTTTCTTTTTTTTTTCGACCACCAAAGAAAAAACAACCGAAATAATGTGATAAAATATTTGTTTCTCCATTGACTAAAAAAAATTGTTTAATTAACAAAACACAAAATGATGAGCTCGAACTCGAAAAAAAAACAGGAAATGCCACCAGAACGGTTGCGTTTAAGAACGGAAGTCAATATTTTTCAGTCTAATTAACTAAGGACTACACATCTTATCCCAGGAGAACATAGAGTTTTAGTGATTAAATTAAATTTATCCTTGTTCTGATTTACGATATTATTAATAAATAATTCCAATTTATGCTTTTCCGATGGTAACAACTTTATTTTTTTCTTTGGTGGACAGGTTTTCTTTGACTTTAAATTGAAATGAAATTATGAAAAACTAACAACAACGGTCAATAAGATTATTACTTAAGTTCCGGCGAATCCCACACACAAAAACAACTTATCTTGGTAAAAATCTAGATCAACAGTCAAAAGTCTCTATAAACAGTCATTTCGCAATCAAAGACCTTTCAATTTAATTGAATGATACAGACACACATCGGCGGCAGGCACTCAAAATTGCAGAGTACTGTGCCACAGCAAGAAGTAATTCTTTTTCCTTTTTTTTTTTAAATCCAAAAAAATCAGGTCTACGACTTACATATGGTGTATATGTATGTATGTTGTGTTGTGTTGTGTTTATGTAGGTGTTGATTTAGAGTGCTGGGGTTATTCAGCAACTGGGGAAACAAAACAAACTTTATACTAATAACACAGAAATGTAAAATCACGCAAAGCAATCATAAATTATAAACACTGAAGCCTGAACACAAGGTACAGCTAAGACAGTGGAGCTTGGCTTACAGACACCTCACCTCAAACTACGAACTCTAGCTCCAACTCCAAGTCCGTGTTGATGGCTGTCAGACTTCGCTCTGTCTTTCTGACTGACTGTCTTTATGTCTGTTTGGGGTTGCCGCGATGTAATTATGATGAGTGCCACTCGCTGACAAAGATACATATGCCCAGATCTTGGATTTGCTGGGTTGTGTGAGTGTGAGAACCGTTAAAGTATGGCATAGTGACTTCCCAACTAACTGACTCTAACTGAAAGACCGACTGAATGACTGACTGACTGACTGACAGACTGACTGGTACCTAGATCCCGATGTTTCTATGCCTATATCTCTATCTTATTTGGCCAGCCACCAAATAGTTTTAAATGATTTGACAGAAATCTAGAGGCTCAAAACTCACTGGTAAAAGCAACTGACAATAAGTAGCACAAAGTGCGCAGAGACCAGAAAAGCCAGAGAGCCTGGGTTATGCGGGATGTCTGTCTGTCTGTCTGTCTGCCTTGACAAGCATTTTGAACAGAAGCCACTTCTTGGGAAGTGAGTCAAAGTCTCAAAGTCGCTACGGAGTCGAGTGCCACTGCTCGCCATAATCTTCATAATTGCTAAGCATCTTGACACTTTACTGTAACTGATTGTAACTTTCAGAACTCGAACTCCGTCAACTTGCATGCACTTCTCGTTGTACTAAAGGTTCGTCTTAAATGGGTCCAAAACAGGGATTTTTATTTTTTTACTTTGTTCTTTCTACTATTTTGCCCCCTCTCCTAAGTTAGGTTTCACTTCAGTTTTGGAAACTGTTTGTGAGCTGTATAACGGTACTGTGTTTATTCGTTTGGGAATGGTTCTACCATAACAAGAAATTTGCCTTTTCATTTTAGACAGATGCTTGAATTTTCTGGTAGCTGCTTCTGGACAAAGATAAATTGAAGTAAAGCAAAACTTTCTTTTCTAATTATGTGAGAATACCAAACTAATGAAAGACACAAGAAATATAAATAGAATTTATTTTGATGATGTAAAATCTGAGTCTCTCATTTAATTTCTCTTTTTATCGATCATTTAAGAATCTTTATTGTTTTATATAATGTCTTTCTTTTTTCTTCTTGTATTTTATTTATTTTCTCAGAGTTTTAACCTCAAATTTAAGTTTTTATCATTTTAATAATGAATATAACTAGAGACAGTCAAGATTATGATATAGATTGTAAAATTAAGAAATGAATTTTAAGCTATACATAAATAAAAAATTATAAGAATGATCAATTGTTTAAACCGCAGTCTTGGATTAATACCCATAAGGAAAGGACCAATACCTTTCTAATTTCGTATTAAAAATCTTGACCCTCAGGGAGAAAAAAACCTTGGACAACGAACTCTATCAGTTCAATGACAAACATCAATAAGAATAGTGCGTGCATACTTATATACACATATATATAGCAATTAGTTAGCTCTAGCTCTTCATTAATCATTATGTCTCAAAATACGAACTAAATAAATAAATAGGAATGGAAATCAATAAGCGTGAAGTCAAATGTTGAACAGCTGTTGACGTTTTGGACACCCCTCCTCTTCCTTCCATTTGCTCCCTGTCTATTGACACAATATTTGGACCATTGTGTTTATTTGGGCAACGAGCAATCGGATGTTGACTTAGCTATCTAGCAAATTCAAGGCAAAATGGGAAACGTTTCCGTACCAACAGCAAATGATTCTGCAACGCACAGTCCAAATATACAGAATCAAAGCAAGGAAATGACATCCATCTACGAATCAAGACCCACAATGATGAACCCCGAGGAATAGGCATTCAAGTCATTCAACTCCAATTCCATGCAAATAAACTCCGTTTTCAAGCGACATTGTCTTATGGCATAGAGTGGAGATGTGGTTCCTCTGCGTTACGACACAGTTTTTAATAATCATTTGCAAATGTCTATTAGCCCGCCCACACCCACACCCAGCAGCTGTTACCCCCCTTTAAAGGCAATCGAAATTGCGCATGCGCAGCTCATTTCAAAGGAAACGAAGCAAAGTTTATGCCCAGACGCTAAAGGCAAAGCAAGCATGGAGCGACGACCATGTTCGAGTGCATGTAAATTAAGACTTTTAGCTTAAAATTATACTGAGTAAGTGCAATTTTGATTTCTTGCTAAATTTGCAAATATTTGTTTTTGGCCGTTAGTGGCACAAATGGCGAATGCCATGAATCTACTCCCTCCCTCCACCTCACTTTGTACATTTTTTTTTTATGTTTTCTTTTTTTGGATTATAGTCATCTAAATGGAAAGTAAAAGTTGACAGAGAGTGGCAAAGGAGTGTTTTGTGTATGTTTTTGTTAGATTCGATTTGACAGCAAACTTGAACTTTAGATGGATCGGCATTAAACTGTTAATGTTAGTAATAGATCATAATAAAAACTGTATTGGAATCTTAAATTTGCACGATGCCATATAAAAATGTGTAAAATATCTGCTTTAGGATGTTTAAAATTTTGATTATTTGAAAAGATTCTTTCTTTTGTAGGCATATATAAATTCAAAAGATCGGTTCTTGAACTTTTCGACTTTGAATATGATGTTAATCAACTCTATGGAGAGGCTGTGTTAATTTTTCTTTTGACCCCAAAAGCAAATTCAATTCACGTTGATTCAGTATGGTACAACTATACAACCTCTGACCGATCAGCACTTGGTCATGGGGAGTGCGGAAATGGTTCGCAATTCTTGACAACGGCAAACTGTTATGCAATTAAATTAAAGTTGCAACAGCAACTGGAGAGGGGCAACAACAGCAGGGTGACCGCATTGCATTTGTTGTACGACTGTCTGCCTGTTGCAAATTGTTTGCCAGGCAATTGCTTTCGCTTTGATTGAATTTATTTTATAATGCCCACTCCAATGTTACAATATATACAATAATACATATTTATGTATATCAGTATGTATACAATAACTGTGTAAGCATAGTGTAAGTATGTTTGTACATATATACACATATATATATACATATATGAACATTGCATCTGTGAGATGCAATTTACAATTTGCATTTTGCAGTAGGAAACGGACTCCGACATGTATGTATGTATGTAATGGACTTGTACACATGATAAATTATATTATTGCCATATTAATATATGTATTTACGATCTAGGTATGGGAAAGCCGAGCTTTATTCCGAGTCTTAAGTCTTGCAGTGATTTAAATTCATTCATTCATATTTTAAAATGCGCATTAGCCGCTTCCTTCCATTTCGACAGCGACAGATAGAAAAGAGAAAAGGAAAATGCCAAAATGCAATAAATAAATAGAAAACAGCAAAAGAAAAAAAAAACTATTGCCGGAGACTCTTGTCTCCTCCATTTGCTTTGCAAATTGGATTATGCCTTATTGTTGTGCCACATCCTCTCAGCAGCATACAGCAAACAGTTGGAGGCATTGGCGCATGCGTTGTTGTTGTAATTACAGCCATTGAATAGATCTACACCCAGAGTGACTCCCTCTATATCCACCGCTCTCTCTCTCTCTCTCTCTTTTTCTGTCACTCTATCTCTCTCTTTTGGGTCCCCCTTAATTATTTGCACGAGTTCGTATGTTAATCACCCAATGGCTGGCCTAACTTACATTCAACCATCAGCATCGACATCTTTATTTATATATGTATGTATGTATGTATGTAAGTATGGATTTATGAACAATATGTATGTATGTATGTATGTATGTATATATGTTTATGTGTAACTGTGTCTGTCTGCAAGTAGTAAAAGTGCAATGAAATCTCCTACAAAAGGCACTTCAATTAAAGAGGCCGGAGTTTCCATAGATAAACAAAACTGTTTGCCAAATTACAGCATTGTTATCATCGGTGGTACACACAATTTATGATTGAATCAAAAGCATTTCCATTCGAATGGAAGTGAAAAGCCCAACAGCAACAACAACAACAACAACAACAACATTAACCGCAACAACAACAACAATCGATAGTTAAGCTAACCAAAAATGAATTGAATAAAGAAAAGTCACTGTGTTTGCAAGCCAATGACCCCATGGAATCGCATTGCATTAAAGAAGTTCCATTATGGTAGTATGAGAGTTTGTTTTTCACAAATAGATTTAATTAAAACAAGCTATTTAACAAATTTAATCAACGTCTATCATTGGGAATTTGCAAAAACATTGTTTATAGTTGTTTTATAGCTTGCAAATAATATTAAAAGAAGTCAAAGTTGTAGCAAAATGATTGCAGTCATTAAATAACAATTATTTAAGAGGGTCATAAAATTATGCTAATACCACTTAGGGGCAGCTGAATAAAGAAGTGTTTTAAAAATACCAAATTCGCAGAAACGAAAAAAAAACAGCTTAAAGAATGTCGAAAAACCAATTTCAAGTTCATGAAGTCATCAAAGTTGCAGTATATTTTTCTTTGCTAAAACTGCTGATGCCATAATTGTTATATGGGAAAAATTGTCAAAGCCATTAGTCAACAACACTCTTAAATAATTAATAATGTAAGATTCATTTAATTTGCAAAATCAAAATCCAACTTGCAATTCATACAAAATGCTTCCTATTAATTCTGTTACGTATTAGATACACGTAAGTGACTTCTAGAATGTTGGTTATTTAAAACAAATTAACTGTTGTTGAAAATATTATGTTAATAAACTTAAGACAGAGTTAATTTATTAAATTAAAAATCTAGCTCAATGAAAAGACTTAACTATTGGTATATTTTATAAGAAACGAGGCGAAACGAACTCGCACGACATTTTTGATACAGACTCTCCTGCATAAGTCTATATCCTGCAGGCATAATCACACTCTGCAAACAAATCAGCGAAAACTCGTTAAAACTATATATAAATAAGTATATAAGTATATACTTTCCAGACACAGCTATATATACGCTATCCAGACATACTGAAATGCTCGTTAGTCTGTGCACACAATTTGGGCTTAAATTTTTAATGACTTTATCAATTTCCTTTTCTTTCTTTTTTTTTTTTTCTTTTTGTAGATGGGAGAAAATTGCATTGAGTATACGATACAAAAGAAGCGCATGGAGGAGCTTTTCTACGTGTGTTTTTTTTACAGTTTTTTGTTTTGGGAATTACAAATTCATTTCATGTGAGCCAGTTAATTGGTTTTCAAGGGGGGGAAGGTTTGGCTGGAAAATATAAGTTCAGGCATTGAGTTAAAGTGTGGGATAAACACAGATTTAAAAGAAAAATACAAACTAACAAAATCTTGTCAGTTGATTCATTTGTAAGTTCTAAATAAGAACTCTGTGTTTTTTTTTCACAGCTTTCTCCCCTAAAATGCCAATTTTTATGAGTATGTTAAAATTAAAATTGCCAGTAAGCAAAATCGAAGGCAAAGCATTCGGGAAGATCGTTTTTATATGTATGTATGTATATACATATATATATGACTAATCAATTGTTTGCCTCCATCTCTTTCTCTATTACTCTTGCTCTCTTTCTAACCCTGCTTAAGTTTTTTATTTACAGTGCCTGTGTGTGTGTGTTTGTACATACATATGTATATTGAATTTACATACTTGCATACCTATAAAATTTCTTGGAGCGATTCCACTCAAATGCCCAACAACGTGAGTCACGATAATATAATCAACGCTCTGTAAACACGTATGTATGTACATACATACGTACAAACTATATGTGTATGAATATATTAATATATATGTAATTATATGAACATATTATTTATATATATATGTATGTACATATATGTGTGTGCAAACAACCATACACATCTTACTTTTCGACTATATATACATATATGTATATGTATAAAAGCTTTGAATAAAACGAGTTTTTTTCCTTTAGCTCGTTGCTGAAATATTTACGAAAATAAAACATAAGTAAATATTGCAAGATATTGTATTGTTGTTGCTTCTGTTGCAACTGCAATTCAGCGCAATGCTCACACATGCAACATGCCACCACATCAGAAATGGTGTCAGCCATAATTTTAAAATAAACGCAAACTGAAAAGCAAAAAATAAAAATAATAGAAGAAATGAAATATATAAAACCGCATCTAACTCTGCGGAGAACTTGACTTGGCAAACTATTTGCATGGGACCCAGTCAAAGGCAAACAAACAATGAGATCCCCCCCGCAGTCGTCGACTGATACAAATGCGGGAGAGCGTGTGTCTATGAGTGTGTATATATGTATGTATGTATCTAAACATACAATATATGTTTGTATGTATGTATGTATATGTACATATATTTATACCTGTCTAAGTGTCTGTGAGATGCATGTAAAGCATGTCAACTAAAAAGCTCAGTGAAACTCGGTGAAATAATTGCAGAAAAGTCCATGAATAAAATTACAAATGTTGGGCATCGGTAGTAGTGAATTATTGTAGGTGGTAGAGATAAAGAGCTACCTGATGAATCACAATGCTACCTGTACCTGTACCTGAGTTACAGACTTCGGTATCTGTTGTATCTTTCGTATCTTTTCCCGATACCATTTCTCCGTATCTTATCATGCTGTCACACCCTTTGCAATTAAATGCGGTTTATTGATTTTTATTCCCTTTTTTTTTCTATTCCTACTTTTCTAATTGCAAGGGCAAAGAATGAAAATAAAACAACATTTTTATGAGCTACATTTGAAGGTTCTCGGGTTGCCCATGGGTGGTTGACATCATGGCCAGCAGCTAGCTAGCTAATTAATGGAAAATGTGGTTGAAGATTAACCAACAGTTCGTTCAGCACGCAGAAGAAAATTGTTTTTCCAGTACATTTATCTGTCATCATGTCTTAGCATGTTTTCCAGGGTATTATAGTACTTTGAGTGTGGGGTTAGTTTTATTCTTTTAACTTTGGGGATGAAAAAATCATTTTATTTGATATTTGAAACATACGATTTCTAAGAATCTCTAATTGAAACCAGAATAAAATGGATGGATAAACTGAACTTTGATACTTAAAGTTAGCATTAAAACAATTCTAAATATCCGATTTCATCATATTTAATTCTAACAATTTAAAATACACAAAAAGTTCCAATAACAAGTTAATTACCAATTATTGAGTATTATGTACATATGTACATACATATGTGATTTGTTCAAAATTTTAAAGCCAAAGCCGAAAGACTGTGAAACTAGTTCTGACTGAAATAGAAAAAACCGGCGTCTCGACGGTTTGGATGTATGTACATATGTACATATGTACATATATTTTCGATGTTCTTGTCACAAACGCCTAGTTTTTTTTAAGCAACCTATATGATCTCCATCTCAAGCTGGTCAAAATTGTTCAATCCACTTGTGAGTTATTTATCACCTTAAACTTGTTTGCTAAAGACTTAACGTTGATGTTTGTCAATGTATAGATTAGTGTTATATACAAACACATATATATATAATTATACATACATACATATGTATATATTTTTGTAGTGGAAGAACGTTTTAAAAGTGTCAAACTGGTGAAGGCCACTCCCCCCCTTCTGTTAATTATTTCGTTCTGAATTTCAGTATGGAACAAATTCAAGTCACATAGCGTGTATAAGTAAACAAAAAATAAAACTTAATAAGTATACAAAAATTTAAGTGATTTTAAACCAGTTATTCAGGTTTGCCGGCTATTGAGAAGATACAGCTAAAACGGTTACACATGATTTTTTATGATAAAAAAAATAAATGATTGGGCTCATACATCGTATATTCTTATATGCCCCAAACCACTCTGAATGAATCTTTCAATTCACTTTCAAACTGACTCACCGTTTAATATTGCGGGATCGTTTCTCATTCTCCGCCTCCTTGACGCTATCCCAGCTGTCGCCGACGCCCGATGATGACATATCATCCAAACGCTCCTCATCCTCCATACCCGAATCCTCGAGACTTATGTGACAACTGGTTAGTGTAACTTGTTTGCCGTTGTCGCCCACCTCAATCCAATCCGATGTACGAATACGCTGTGAACGCTCTGTACCATATGGAGAAGAATCCGAAGAGCAACCTGAGGGGCATCGTTTTCTATTCGACGATGAGTTCTCTGTGAGGCTATTTTCCTTAAATGATTTATTAACGGCATAGGTTAAAGTGTCCTCCTCATCGCCGTCACCATCGGCATCCTCCACATTATCAGCATCCACATCTTCATCAACATCTTCAGCGTCATCAATGGAGTTATAGCGTTGACGTGAACTAAACTTATTTGTGGCCGATTTGGTAGTTGTACCCGTAGTATGAATGGGTGTAGCAATGGGTGTGCCCATTGTTTTGGAGCTAGGCAAATTTTCAAGGGAACAGGATCGATTCCGCATAGCAGCCAGTTCAGAGATAAGTAATTCATGGAAAGTCTGCTTCTTTTCCGGGGTATTTCCTGCACTTACAGAGGTTTTACCTCCATTAATGTTTATACAAGTGCGATTTCCAGCTGCCTCAATGGTGAACTGTTCTCGCTCTCTTCCCCGTTCCCGTTCTCGTCTTTTATGCTCCTGCACTTGCTCTTGTTCCTGCTCAACCAAAGCCTGATGTTGTATGGCTCTTTCGTGTTTGGTTATAATCGTTGTGTCAGCTGCATTTTGTTTCTGCGTCTGGCTAATGATAATTTCCGAAAATAAACGCTCAGCGGCATTCTTAAGATTATTCTTAATCTCCACGGTTTTTCCACCAAGGAAAGATGTGCCACCACTCTGATGATTCCCCGACGATGCTGATGAGGAAGACGAAAAACTATCAAGTGTTGTCTTCGAGCGTCGAAATAAGCTGATGGCTGGTGTGGATGGTGGCTGGGAGACAAAGGCCGGCACATCTTCCATATCTAATGTGGCCACTGGCATCTGGACTATCTTTCGGGGCTTGGGCAAAGGTTGGGTGGTGGGATGAAGTCCTGCCCTTTCGAAATCGACCTTGCCCAGGCTCAAACGTGTATCCTTTATGGGAGATGCCTGAGCACTACCATTGACAGTCATCGAATTGTGTCGATTAACTGTGACCATCATGGGGCTCGCTACACTATCCCTTGGCTTAGCTGTGGGGACATCCGGAGCCTTTCGTAGTTTAAGTGGAGGTTTTGGGGCTGGTGCTGGCACTGTCACTGGTGTTGGTACCGCTGTGGTAGGCGTCTGCGTTTGTGCCTGTTTCTTTTGCAGACTCAATGAAGGCGACTTGTATACTAAGGTTCGTCCCACTGCACTTAGTTGGCTCACAAAGTTTGGTTTTTTTTGTATGATTGGAGGAGATGATGATGTTGTCGTTGTCATTGCTACTGGAGCTGGTGTCGATGTTGCTGCTAACACTGCAGTTGCCGATGCAATTTTGGGTCTGGGCGGCACTGGCGGACCAGGGCGCTTAACCACAACCGTCGTGGTCGTGGTGGCCATTGCTCCGCACTCTGTCGGTTTCACACGGACCGCACAAAAACCAGTATTTGTAGGTCACTCAAAACTTATTTCACTCTCTCACTAGCTCGCTCACACTTTATCTCCGTCTCTCTCCCTCTCTGTATCTCACCGACGGGTCTGTCGTTTTGGTATTGCGTTTATTTATTAATATTATTATTTAGCATAAGCTCGATGCTGGCAAACTTGTTTTTTTTTTGTTTCTCTTCTTGTTCTCATATCACATGATGCAGTCGCTCTCTTCGATTTTGCTGTTGATCTATTTTGAATATAGGCCACAATGTTGCACTAACGGATCCTAGTTTGGTATATGTAGTAAGTATTGGCTGCCTTACTTGGAAGGGGAACTCGTTTTGTTCGTATTAGATTCTAGAAATTGGTTATGGTTTTCCGTTTAAGTGAAAGGGTTGAGACGGCTGTAGTTAAAATTTTCAATTTCGTTTTAATGTTAAATGGTTTTTAAATATATTGCCCGTTCTGCGGTAGATCGGTTTAAAATTGTTGTTATTTGCTCTTACATTTGTAATTTAAACGAACTGTTTAAAGCCATGGTTAAAACATTATATCTTTTTCATCAATTACGCGAAAGCTCATTTTGTAAATTAAATAAAACAAACTGCTAAATATTTATTAAAAAAAAAACAAAGATCCGCATAAAAAGCTTTATGTAAACAATTTGGTGTAAACATATTTCCAAATTTTTTTTTTTGTTGTTTGTGTTATGTTTGCCCAGAATTGGGTCAGTTTTTCTTTTATCCAATTACAAAATGCGCGATCAAACGTGAATGACGGTAAACGTAAGCGATGGAGCGGCGTTTTTCACTAATGCGCAGTTGTTAAATCATGGGAGTCAGAAACTCCAGCAAAGAACAACAATTCTAATAACACCCTCTAAACCAACATTTAAAGATAATTTAGGTAATTTAGCAACTATTGTTTGCATAAGATCAAGCTTTTTTATTTTCAATAAACGTTTAATAAGACCCCAAGCCGATTCAAACTGAGAATGATTTTATATAGTTTTTAGCTAAAAATCATGGGTGCTTTTGGGCAGAAAATCTTCACATCATTAAAAAAAATTTTAACCATTTACATTGTATTGGCGTTGTTGTACTTAGTTTTGTTACCGTAAAAGCAAATGCAATTTGAAATGCGTTTCTGAGATAGACCGATATACCAACCACCGCACCGAACCGAAGTACAACCGAACCGCACGAGAGCCAGAAATAAACTAAAAGAAAGAGCGCCGCAGCTAAGCGCACCTTGCTCAAATCTCGTTATTGCCGATGTGTGCGAGTGTATGTGTGGGAGTGCCGGAGTAGCCAAAGATGGCATCGTGATGAAAATAAAGGCAAGTCAATGCGGCGTTTATTTAATAATATTAATTTGATGAAGTCTGGACTTCATAGCTTAGAAATTCACACAGTAAATACATACATACATATATTGGTTAAACTAAGCCTATCAATAATATTAAAAGAACTAACGGTGGTGCATAATCTTGAGCAGATTTACAAGAGTCTGATAAGTCTGATCCACAATAAATCAAAAATCATTAACTCGATGTTACATATTTTTAATTTATACTGTACTTTTAAATCTTTTTTACTCTACAGTTTTAAGAAATGATTCAAATCGTGACTGCCGTCGCTATATACTTCACCTCTTTAATGTTGCAGGTCTTTAATATAATTAATTTTATTTCAACGGTTTACGAAAAACTTACAACGTTCATTTTGAATTTTTAAAGAGCACCAAAGAGCAATCATTTGTAAACTTTTCTCTTCTGTTTAACTCTCTTCAAAAGAGCAACTTGGCACATGGCCAAAAAGTGCATTGATTGGCATTTGGAACTGGTAACAGGAATGGGAATGGTTGATGAGGGGGGCTGACGCCGGCGTATGGCTGCTGCTGTTGCCTGATGGAGCCACGCATAGACGTAGCAAAGGGCTTACGTGAAATGGTAAGTTATTGAAGGGAGAAGACTTTATAGATATTGATCAGGCATCATTACAAAAAAGTTTGATACTGAGAGATTGTCTTTAATTAGCTTATTCTTAAAAATGTGTTTTCCTTATTCCTTTAAAATTGATTATGATGAGATCATAAATACGCCCATGGATGCTGCTGTTTATTCTCTGGTATTGCAACAGCTGTTGTTACCGCATTGGCATGCCACGCCCGGCGACCACCACCTCCTCAATTATTTAAAAGTTCTGCAGCTAAATCTTTATTGATTGCAAGTTGTAATCTTTTCAACAAAAAAATTAAAAGCACGATGAACACGAACGCTAATCGTCTATCGAGTGACTTTACTGTCTGACTAAACAATTATTTAGCCGGCATATTCATTGCAATCCGCCCGTCCATACCAACCATACCGCCAAAGCTTCAACCCAACCTAAACCATTTGCCACCCATCCCATCGTTAGGTCTGTTTGTGGCATTTAGAATGACACTGCAGACGAAAATTGCAACAAAACGGCAAGGAATCAACGAAGAAGTTTATTCTGCATAGTATATATAAATTGAATATGTGTGTGTGCGTACATTTGTGTACATATGTACATATACATGTAATGTGGCGACATAACAGTCCAAATACAAAATACATAAATCTCCCCCCGTTTACAACTGTATACACTTCCAAGAGAGTATCGTAAGGGATTCACAAGTTGTATAACAAACAGAAGCAAACATCAACTGAAAGGGTATAAAGAATTCACCAAAGTCCCCCCATCTGCCTTTTTATATATATATTTTTTTTTGGGGGAAATATTTGTGCTTGTATTTGGTTTGGTTGGTTGCCATCGACCAACCTAACAAGCAACCCCAAATGGGCCGAGACAGTAGGATATGGCCCTTTTGTCTGGGCCAGGGCCAGACATCAGTCGGGAGTCGGGACAGGCCCTCGAAATGGCACTTGAAATTATTTTCATGCCACTCGGGAAGTTTCCTCTCTTCCGGCTAGAAGAGCAGCGCCCCCCATTTGGAGCTCGTTTGCCGACACTTTCTGTTGCTTTTTTATCCTTAGACTTTTATTTTTTTATTTTCATTTTCTTTTATAGTGCATCAGAAAATTTTTGTTGACCATTGTTTCGATTCGCAAAATTTTTGTCGCAGTCAGGAATTGGCCAGAACAGAAAAACAGCACTATGCTTAAATCACTGTCGGGGAAGGATAATCTTTATCCCTTACACTGTCCACATTCTTCTGCTTCATTGCACTTGAGGGGGACGGATACCCAGTCCATTGAGACACCAACTTTCGCCTTGAAATGGCAGCGGTTAAGAAAAAAATTGTCTTTAAAAATCACATGTGTTGTTTAAACTGAAGTTGACTTCGTTAATGGTAGACTTTTCCGTGCTTCAAAGGGTTTTCCTACTACCCACTCCAGCAGAGCGTTCTAAGGAAGCCTCAATAATGAAGGTTAAACTTACGTTAAATATGGAGAAATGCCCTTCCTAATCCCGAAGCACTTGAAGATCCTTGCACCAAATGATTAGTCGCCAAACCAAAATCAATATACAGTTAATGGATTCCAATTCGTAAGAGTGCACATGGGACATGTGCGATGGCGTCTGCCTATTACTTTAATTTACAAAAAAATATATATATAATATTAAATAATTACCATAAGCTAATCATCATTATTTAGTTATGTGTTGTAGGGGGCTTTTAAAGTAATTGCTTTGCATAATACAACATACAATTGTTCGACATAATCATTTTTCTTTCTACAAGCATGGCAAAAATGTATCATACCGACACATATACATGAATCACTTAGATTATTACACAATTGATATTAAAAAAATAATTAACATTTAAAAACAATTTATCTTTTCTTTGCATAAAATCTCGCATAAGAATTGGTAACAACTTTTCACATAGGCAATAATTACAATAAATATGGAGTGAATAAATAATAGCATTGAATGATTTCAATTTGCTTTTTTCTTTCGATTTTCGTGTTATAAGCAATTTCGATCGATATACATATAAATTAAGCAAAGGCGCTGCTCTTAATCGTATAAAGTACATACATACATATATCATAAATAAATACAATGGAAAATAAAACGCAAGTGCTAATAGACACATTTTTTCCCCAATCCCCTCTCATTTTGCTCAATTACCTACTAATCAGCAATGGCCGTATAGGGCAGACTGCTATGCTTGGGTTTGGTTTTATTGATGAACACCTTGATAGCCCCATTGAAATCGGCACTGACCAGCACGTAGCCACAGCCCTTTTTATGCTGTTCTACCAATGGATCGGGTTGATTGTTAACGAGCTATAAAAAGAAAAGGAATTTTAAATATTTAAGAACAGCTTTTAGATTACCAAGTGTCAGGTACAAAAAAATTAATTCTCTTAAATTTCATTTTCTTTAAACGTTTACATTTTGTTTAACTCTGTATGTATTGTTGCCAAGTCTCCAATTACGATACAAATACAAAATTACGCGTAAATCTTTAATTACTAATTCCAAAAATATTTGTATTTTTATCTCGATATAGTTTCTATCAAAGAAAATCCAGGTGTTGGAGTTTTCTTTACTTAAGAATTATTGTAAATCCTATCTAGATTTATGTGTTTGAAACTCATGAAAAATTCGTCGATTTCCCTTAAAATTGTTGCTTTACTTTTAATTATATCTTATACTCAACTCACCTTTTCATTTGATATTTCATCTGGCTCGGGTTTTATTATTGCCTCTGGATGAGGGGCAAATATGGCACAGGTGACGGTGGCATTATGTGCTTTGATGCCCTCCCAGAAATCACTGCGATCGCGACGTACCTGTAAAAGTTCAGTAATGTAGGAAATTTTTTTTTAATTTCACTATGGAGTTTCTAAATTTCTTACCGAACTCAACTTGGAGTAATCATGATTTGTCTTCCATATATAAATACATTGATTCTCGGAGCCGGCAATTATATATTTGCCATCGTGACTAAACGATCCCTTAATTTGTGAGGACATATTTAAATATCCCTTGTATTTGCACGACAAATTTAAATCTCTCAAGTCGTAGAGACGCACCCTACTATCGTTGGAAGTAACTAAAATTTTATCCTCCCCGGGCATCGGTTCAATTCCACTAATCTTGCGTCCAATACGATTCTTACCACGTGTGGATCTCACATGAATCTGTGTGTGATATTTCAACTGGTCCGTGTTGTAAAAAATGCAGCGCCCATCATAACTGCCCACCACAGCAAACTGGCCATTTTGACAGAAATTGGCGGCCGTGATAAGTTTCGTCTGACCATCCACTTCATTCCACAGGGCAACCTTTTTATCAGGTATATTCCATAATCTGAGCTTTCCATCCAAACTGCCACTCAGAAAGTAGCGATCATCACGTGGATGAAAGGCAATGGCTGTGACAAAATCAATGTGCTGGAAGCAGCAAAGGCATTCTTTCCTGGAGATATGCCATAGCCGTACAGTTTTATCCATGCTGCTGGACAAGATGAAATAATTTTTAGACCAGCTAACGTCGAGCAAATCGGAAGTGTGACCATTATAAGTGCAAAAAGGTTTAGGCATAAAGGGGCCGGGACACTTTTCGGCAGCTGTGGCCATGGCTATAGCCTCCTCTGCGGAATGCTGCGACACTAGCGATTCCTGTGATGGTGTGGGCGATGACTTTTGATCAGCATTATACTTGTTACGCATATCCTGCAAATAACGAAATTCAATTAATTATCAAAATGATATTAGAAATATTCTTCTTTACTTGGAAAAATGGATAGGCATCCTTTAGAACCCAAATGCGTAACACCTTATCTTGTCCAGCCGTGGCCAATAATCTGCCGCAGGAGCTGAATTTCATGCACCATACGGCACTAGTGTCTTCGCCACTCAAATCCTGGACATGCTGCAATTTGGTGAACTCATAAGGACCCTTGTTTGATGATGAGGCTTTAATTTTGATATTCTGCTCGGGATTCATGGCATCGACAATATCCGCCACATCTTCTTTGTGTCGCGCATGCGATACTTCTGAGGCAATCGACTTGGCCTTGTCGACTGTCTTGCGCATAGTTGTGCCAAAGAAGCGCTTAATCCTTGCCGTCTTCTTTTTCAGGCGACTGCCATCCTCCGTTTCCAGCTCCTCCTCGTCAGGCGGTTGACCTTCAATGCTCGGTGGTATGCCAATTACACTCTCTTCATCCGATTCTTTCTGAATCACTTCTAAATGGGAGGTTAGCTTCAATATATGCAAAGAGAGCGGATTCCAACCCTCAGGCACAGGCGGTGAACGCATTTCGGAAAGTGGCATATTCTCCCCAGTGTCCAAATTTTTAACAGGAACTTGTTCGAGTATCTCAAAGTCGGTTAACTGCTTGCCAGAACTAGTTCGAGTCCGTACATAGATGTTCATCTGTCTAAGCACATCCTCATCTCCAGCTGATTTTCGTCGTTCCTTTTCATTGATGGTGCGACACAAAGCTGGATAGCTATATAAGAAAGACAGAGATTTATTAAGTCAACTTTTAAAAGTATTTGTGGCTAAAAACGGGGCTCAATGAACTGGCATTTACTGGGTAGATTAATTACTGCAATTACATGAATTAAGTGAATGTTGAATCAACTAGTTAATGATAAAGATATAAAATGGGGCTGTGGAGAAACCCAAAAATATACGTATATATATTTGTATATACCAGAGTTCATTGTTAATACCCAAAGGGTGGGGAAGATGGGCGACATAAAGTAATGTTCGCCAATCCTCCGACTCCATCTGCTAGGCCATAAAAACCCACCGTGTAGCGCTGCCCAAGCTATTTGAACCAGTACCAGCTAACTTGGGACGGCTCGCATTCTCCATTAGCATTTTTTCAGTGCGTTCGATTTCATCCTGCGACGGTCCCTGAGCCTTGTTGCTGGCTTCGTCCCGTGGCTTCACAACATATCCACCTTGAATGGCTTTAAACAGATTTAGGCCCTGATTGGGATCAATGGAACTGAAAGTAAAAATTCGTTAAAACCAGCTTTTTAATATTATTTCATTTTAATTGTCATATACCTGACTCTTCCTGGAGCAGAGTTGCTTTTGGCCGAATTGGATGGACTTGGTTTAGAGTATACCGATGTAGAACTGCTGCCCAATGAATGGGAAGGTTTGAATATGGCGTTAGCTGGAGGTGCCACGGCAGCCACTACAACAGGTCGACTAGGACCAACACTCGTTGAAGCCATCTGGGACAACGATGAGGGAGTGGTCGTTGTCACCGCTGATGGGGATACAATTGTGCTGATGGAGGAACAGGTCAATGTGCTGCTAGCTGTAGTACTGCTGACATCATTTAGTGAGCTCTCAAACTCCTTGACAAAATCATCGCGCAACTGTTGTTGTACATCTCTGACACTCTTTACCGAACGTGTATCACTATCAGTATCCTCCGTATCTGCTGCCGGTAAACGCATTCCCTCATTCATATTAAACTGCTCAGATGAACTGCTAGAAAATTTGCGGGATTTCTTTTTCCGTCGCGGCGGGGCCACAGGTCCACTGGACGTAATTGAATCCGTGGTCTTTGACTGGGCCAGCTTTGTGCTTGCTATCACATCCGGTTCTTGAAGGACTATATTACTATTGCTAGATAATAAAGGAACCGAGGTACTTGCAACGCTGACCGTACCGTCACCAGTAGTTGTTATTGAAACAGATGTGGATGCGGCAGCAACAGATGAAGTGGCTATGGATTGAGCGCCTTGCTGGTGTTTTGGCGATATTCGAGGTGTGCTCGAGCCGGAGGAAGTGCTGATAGCTGATGTCGTTGTTATTGCTGTGGAAATGACCGAGACTGGAGATATTTGTTGTTGTTGCTGGTGTTGCTGCTGCTGCTGGTGGTGTTGCTGTTGTTGAGCATTCATCGATACTAAAGACTCACGGTCAATACTGATAGCTATAAGTGGAAGTTTAATTTATGTTAAAAAAGACTATTTTTCGCAAAAGAACAATGATTTTGTAGCCTGATGTGGGACCACAAAATATAAAATATAAATATAAAAATTTATATGTTTAAAATAGGTGTAAATAAGCAAAAAGCCATTTGAAATTTACTGTGTTTAAAAAACACAAACCTACTTATCTACAAATAGTTTTTTTATATGTAATTTTTAGTTTATGAAACATTTGTGTCATATTTACCCGAAGGATCAATACTGCCAGCCAATATGCGTCCAACGCGGCCCAAGGATGTCATGCTCTGTATACTCATTGTATCTGTTTCAATAACTTTGAATGGATGCGTAGATCGATTTGTAAATACACCATCCGTGGAACTATTCTGTGATTGGAATAATTCATGTACAATATTAGTTAATTAAAATGTTAAAATTAATTTTGAAACAATAGAAAAAACACGCAAATAAACATATACTATAGATTACATAGTTAAAGGAAAGGTTTATTTTTTATATATATGGTAGGTACCTGAGAATCAGGTGTGAGTGTATTTCCTGGATTATCATCTTCATCATTTTGCATGCACTGACGTAGTTCGTGAAAGCGTTGTCTACCATACTATATACGATATATATATATATTTATTTA
This sequence comes from Drosophila emarginata, assembly GCA_037075365.1. Classification (NCBI taxonomy): domain Eukaryota; kingdom Metazoa; phylum Arthropoda; class Insecta; order Diptera; family Drosophilidae; genus Drosophila; species Drosophila emarginata. Next base: position 8,686,363 of record JBAMCD010000221.1, read on the forward strand.
TTTTTTTTGCACATCCATTTGAGGTGTCGAATTTTTTTTTTGATTTGTTTTATTGTTTTTGTTCGTTGAGTTGAAAATGAAGGTAGCGGAAAAGGCACAAAGTATGAAAATAAAGAACAAAAATGTTTCATATACAAAATTAAAGGAGAAATTTTAGCTTGATTTTAGAAAGTAAGCAGAAATCGTATCATCAATCATTATATCAAGGACTTGACATCATATATATACATATGTACATACATAAAGCAAAAAAAAAAAGTAATATCAAATTATACAAGTGGTCACCTGCAAAGTTAATCGAAAGACCAGCAACAATTTTTCTATTTACAATGTTGCGATAAAACCTAACGTAATCATAATATTGGACATGAAGCGCCGCGATAAACACTGTTTCGTATGATTGTTTTATTTTGAAATACATAATCGTCATGGTCTAAAACATTTCATTGCACTCTATCCTTCTAGAGAGTATATTAACTTTCAGATCAATGTTGTTCTGTATAGATGTATGAAAAATTACATTCACTGACTGTTGGTTGTGGCAGACTGATTTTTAAAAATGTTTTGTAGATTTGGCAGTGAAAGTACTGCAAGGGTATAAACACTTCGGTATTCCGGAATTAGCTTTATATAAAATTGTTTTTAGCAAGCCCGGTTAATAACTTAGCATTCTTCTTAAATGAATGAGTCTACTGGTGACCAACAAAATGCAAAGTAAACAATATTTAAATGTATATGTGTGCAATGGCCTCCCTATAATGAACGAAGACCTTTCACAATGCCATGGCAATATTAGCAAGAACAACAATATACATAGATAGAAACAAAATGTATATAATAGAGAAAACCATACAAAGCCCATCCGATATGACATTGGGGAATGGGAATGAATGCTGAATAAATGATGAATTCATTTCGAAAGGGGGACGAGATTGAAATTGGCATATAATAAACATTTTTGCATTGCTTTTCCTAAATTTTTTTTTGCAACAATTTCAAGAGAACGTGCAATGAATTGGCGGCTACAATAAATTGAAAGAAAATTGCAACAAATTCATTTACCAAAACCATGCAAATTTTTCTAAAGAACTCAAACTAAAAAAAACTCCAAAAACATTGGCGGCCACGCCCACTTACAGCTCCCTGCACTGGTTTGGGTTCCACGAAAACAGCAGCTGCATCCGGTTGTTTAAGTCGTGCACCTAGACTATTGGTGGGGCTTCGTGTGGCCGGAGATCCTGTACCAATTGGAGTAGCATCGCTGTCAGACGATACAGGAGCAGTGGCATTTACACGCACTGCAGGTTCAGGAAATATAAAATCCTGGGCCGCTTCTGGAACTAACTTGCGACTGCAAAGCACATAAGCACACATAGATGAATAAGCAGTGATTAATATAACAAATAATATAATACCTACCAAAGAGTAGAATGACGATTGGGCGTTGTATCTTCGGCATCAAAAAACTCCTCTGAACTGTCCGAGTCTGTTTCAAGCTTACTCATTTTCACTTTCTTTATTTTTTTTTGTTATTATTATTTGTATTACCTAACCCCACTCTCTCAACTCTTTTCGTTTACTTTATTAGTATGCAAATTGGCAATGAAATTATGTTTTCGTCGTTGTTGTTGGTGGTATTTTTGCTGCTTCTGATGTTGAGTGTGTCTTTTTACGTCATGCTTTTGTTTGATGCGCTAGCGCAACACTTAATGAATTTAACATTTTGCTAAATTTTTACTTGAGTTTGATGTGTTTGTGGATCCGAATAAAACAAATTAAATAAATTTTCAGCACTTTCCTAGAGGATATCCTTGTTTTGTGTTGTTGTTACTACTACAGCTATAAAACATCGATAGGTTTGTCGCTAGTGCGGGGCGCCACTGTCGCACCCTCTCTTTTCACAGGTGATGTCACTGTAATTCAGTGTTGGAGCTTGCCAGACACTGTTTAAAAAGAAGTGTTTCAAAAATTATGGCGGCAAATAAATAACATTAAGTGTCTCTGCATTTCTTAACGTTTTCTGTGCTAAAAAAACTAAAAAAAAATTATACTTTTTAGATTTCTTCAAATTTTAATGTTCAATAAAATAGGCAATCGTATTAATACAGTTTTTTGAGAAAATTTAAACTCCCTTATAATTTTTAACACTATTTTGATTGGCAACTTTTATATATCAATGCAAATTATTAACTTTCGATATCTGCTCTTAATAATAGAATTCAGTTCAGTTTAAGAATGCCCCAAAACTTGACTGTATATTTTTGCCATCTCTAAACCCGACCATAATGACATTACCCAGCACTACTATTACTTTTACTTCTAATACGGTGTAATTTCAGGCAAAAATTTTTCGCTGATTAATACGGACTTATAGTAAAAGAAAGGAAGACTTAGTTGTTCTACAGAAAGTCAAAGGCAATAAACTGCAACAAATTTCATTTGTAATAACTGTGATAGCAACAAGTATCTTTAGCAAATAGAAACAGGCTGCTGGGTCCATCAAAAATTCAATCAAAATTTACCCACCCATACACACAAGTTTACACACACCAACACAGATACATAAACCTGAGGCAACAACAATTGTGGCAAAAAGGAGAGGCAACAACAAATTAAATTTGTTAACACAAGAAATTATTATTATTTAAAGTCGACACTAGAGAAAATGGCACCAAAAGAACGTAATATTGCCATGATGGGGTACCGTTCAGTCGGTGAGTTTTTACAGCTTGTATTTCGATTGTCTGTGTGAATGTTGCTTTTGTTGTTGCTGCTGCTGTTGTGTACTGTAATTGCGTAGTATTTTGACAACAGCAACAACAACAGCTGACACATAATACATAATAATAATAATTACGCTTTATTTTAGGTAAATCATCATTAAGTATTCAGTTTGTTGAAGGACAATTTGTGGACTCATATGACCCGACAATTGAGAATAGTAAGAATAGTTTACATCGAATTTTATATGACTTCACCGAGTCGAAATGTATATACCCTTGCAGATCTATCAGTTAAACATACATATGTCAAAAGCCAAAAAGTTTTTCTGATTAGATATTTCATTCGTTCAACGCAAATCTTATAAAAGACTGTCTGTAATATATGTCCTTTGGTATTATAATAACAATAATAATGCCCTCTGCAAGGGTATACAAACTCATGCGATTTTTTTATTATGCATCAGCATCATGATGGCATCATCATTAACATACAAATCGCGACCTTTGATTACATGATTCATTTTTCTGTCCATTTTTCCCCTATTCAATTAGCATTCACGAAGGCCACAAGGGTAAATTCCCAGGATTATGTCGTTAAACTAGTCGACACAGCTGGCCAAGATGAATATAGCATATTCCCTGTACAATATAGTATGGATTTTCATGGTTACGTTTTGGTGTATTCAATCACAAGCCAAAAATCCTTTGAAGTGATTAAAATAATTTATGAGAAACTTTTGGATGTTATGGGCAAAAAATAGTAAGCAAGAAAAACAACAAATTAGAACATGAAAATATGTGAATTAATTTCATTTTGCAGTGTACCTGTAGTTTTGGTAGGCAATAAAACTGATTTGCATCAGGAGCGCACAGTTTCCCATGAGGAGGGTAAAAAGCTGGCCGAATCCTGGCGAGCTGCATTTCTCGAAACATCTGCCAAACAAAATGAGGTAAATATTGTTTAAAATTTTTAAACTGTTGAAATAATTTCCCTTATACTTAGTCTGTCGGTGACATATTTCATCAATTGTTGATCCTGATTGAGAACGAGAATGGTAATCCCCAGGAGAAGAGTAGCTGCATTATGTCATAAAGAATTATTAAGAATGAAAGTTGCAAAAAAAAAAAAACAAAAACTAATAGACTTAAGTCAAGGAATATCCACACACACCCACACAAAGTCTTAAGCATTGATTGCTCAGCAGTAAAGTTTTTTATGTTCTTTTTCAGTGTGAGGTTTAGTATCAGAAAAGGCAGAAAGGAATTAAAAACAAGCAGGTTTAAATTAAGTACATATTTTTTCAAACTAACACCAGCAATCAGTTATAAAAACGTAGCAGAAAAGTGCATATTTTATTGCTTTAGTTTCAATTTTAAATATAATTTATTATCGAAATAAAAATAATGAAATTTTTTTTAATATGAACAAAACTTTTTTATTTTTTGTGTTTTGTTCAATTAATATTCAATAGTAAAACAATATAAAGACTACACAATACAGAATAAATATTTATATCAGTATTTACTTTTCCAGTTGGTAAGACTTCGTAAGAAATACAAAATTTGTTTAAATTAATTTATTGCTTCATTAAACTAGCCATGAATGTAACGGATAATTCACAAAACGGATTTGAAAACCGATAGCGTTTTGCAAGAATTTCGATTACTTTTCAGAAATAATGTGCCATCTCTAGTAAGGAAACCAATGGTTCATATCTAATTTTGTGTGGCAATTTGTTTATTTTCATTTTGGTATATTATTTATGCCTGCCAATGGAGATCAGTATTAGGTGGAGTATGTGTCGCGTTTGCACAACTGACCACAGTTCGGATCTACGCAATCTGTTCAGTCCTGACAATGTATCCGCCGTTTTATATTTAACAGCCTACGCCGGCCTAGAGGTAACTCGGATTTCTAGCTGTTCACAATTTCAATCTTTACTTTCAAACTTCACGGTCATTTAATAGGTGAAATCAACAGATGGACTGCCGGATAAAATTTGTTTGGACTGCCTAAACAAACTAGAGCTTGTACATCAATTTCTTGATAAATGCAAACAGTCGAATGAATATCTAAAAAATCTAGTCCTATGCACCATGTCGCCTAGCTTGTTCTATCAGAGTACAAATAAAAAGGAAGATCAAAGGACCATGGACAATGCGAATGAAATGCTGCCTTCTTACTTATTCGAAGCAAAAGGCGAAGATAAAACAAATCCAGACACAGGGAGTAGTTTTTTTATAGATCACAAAGACCAAGCTCAAGAGCACGCCAAAATGGACAACCAATGCACAGATGAATATAGCAAAAGCAATGATTACACCTGCGATTTGTTGTTGGGAGCAGAAGAGGATACAAAAGTGGAAAGACAATCCCCAGACGGTGATAGCAACAGCAATGATTACTCTAACTGCGATTATGTGGAGCAGACTAAAGTGGAGAGGGAATCACAAGAGGAATGCGATGATAGTAGCAATGATAATGCAACCAATTTGCTAAATTTAATACCAGAAGCTGTTACACTATCGTCAGATATTGTTGATTTGGCTGAAGCTTGCGAACCTTCCATCTACCAGTTTCAGTTTAATTGCACTACATGCGGTAATTGGTTTCAAAACGAGAACCAACTACTACTTCATATGCGGAGCCATCGAAAGGAGAAGAGTTACGAATGCGAGTGAGTTTGTAATGGGAGAAATAAAGCTTCCTCCATTCAATAAATTGTCTTTCTTTATGATAGACTTTGCTCAAAACGCTTCAATGCGGCCAGCAATTTAACAACGCATATGCGTACTCACACAGGCGAAAAGCCATTTGGATGTACCTTCTGTTTGCGCACATTCGCTGATCGAAGTACTCTAAGGAAACATGAAAGGTATAAGTTCGAGGAAAAGTTTTCCTTTGAAGACACCTTTAATCTTAACTTCATATCCTTTTTATTTTAGGACGCATACGAAAGAGAGACCCTATGCCTGCAGCATTTGTAACAAGACTTTTTCACTTTCCACCTCTCTGAAGGCGCACTTTCTCTCCCATTCCGGGGAGAAGCCACACAAATGCTTAACGTGCAACAAAGGCTTCCGGTTGCCTCATCAACTCAAAGCGCATCAAAAGTCTCATGCTCATCGACAGGAGTTGGGACTTCTAGATGAAGAAGAAGACTTATTATCTCCATAATATGTATAATAATTTTAAGTTGAATTTATAACGGATTGAGATTGGGCTTGTTGGTCTTCTCTGTTTCTGTGCGTCAGCGTTTGCAGATGCGCTTTTAGTTGATGCAGCAGCGAGAAAGATTTCGAACAAATTGCGCAGCTGGAAAAAATAGAGATCGCAGGCTAGAGAATGCTTTAATAGTTAAGTTCCTATCGCTTACTTGTAATTCTTTTTCCCAGAATGTACTAGACTGTGATTCTTCAGTATGGTTGAATGCGTAAAAGTTTTTCCACACACCTTACATTCATATGGCCGGGTATTTGTATGTACCCGCTCATGTCTCAACTTTTCACTTCGATCTGAGAAGCATCGTTCGCAATATAAACATTTGTAGGGACGTTCACCAGTATGTCTACGTATATGAGCACGAAGTTCTCCCATTTGGCGAAACGATTTGTCGCATAATCTGGTTTAAAATTGTAAATAAAATGAGGATTAATTTAATACTATAATGGTTAATGGGTTTTAACTTACTCGCATTGATGTGGCTTCGTATGTGCCGTCCTATGGGCCGCAAATGCGGATTTAGTTTCATAAACATTGCAACAAAGATTGCACTCAAATATCACGGGTGGTTGCTGCTCTTGTTGATCATTTCCATTTGTGCTTTGCTTACGTTTGGATTTTAACTCATAATGTGGCTTGCGTGGGCGACCAGGCTTGCATTTATTAGCTAACGGTTTGGTATCAGATGAAAAGTCGTCGCTTTCCTCGTCCCTAAAATTAATATCTTCCTGAGAAGTCTCTTCGTCTGTGTCCAATATTAATATTTGACTGGGATTTGTTTCATCCTCATTTTCAATTGGTAGTGGAGTATTAACTGACTCGACTAAATAATTGTATTCCTCCAATTGCACTTCGTTCTCAACAGCCACTATAAATTGATCGGATAGACATTCTAGTTCCGTTGAACTTGCCACATCCGAACCAGAGCTTTCCCAATACGTTTTCGAGTCGAGGCACATTTGGCGAAAGCGGAACCACTCAAGAAGAAATCCCAAGCATTGATTACAGATCATTGATGGTATTTCTTCGGATCTACGCAACTGTAAAAATAAACGAATATACATATGTATTTAAAAGACCACTTTCGATTTAACTTGAACTAACTCACTTTAACTCCGCAACAGAACTCAATTTGTTCAGAAATGTTCATTGTAAGATTATCGCCAATCCCGACATCATCCTCCGCCTTCTTTAGGTTCTCCTTTTCGTCGAACAGTGAGCGCATAGTTTTTTCTTCGAAATCTTCCAGGCAAATTCGGCACTTTAAGATTACAGTAGACATGGTTAAACATTCGTATCCTTTTTATCTTACAGCTGAGGAAGACAAAATATTGATGCTCACGCTTACCAACACTGCAATGGCAAGTAGTGTTGTAAAAATATCAATATTGGGCACTATCTCCAACACTAATAGCGAGTACAAAAAAATTAAACAATTTAATTAGGAAAAAATTAAGCAATGTTATTGTAATTAATAGAAGCTTATGCATTCGAATGTGTTTCAATTGCATGCCACAGAAACAAAACAATAGGGGTTTTTTTAATTGATTTGAGTTCTTTGCAAACCACGCCGCCTGCCCCCACTACCTCGTCTCCAACAAACGATTTTCTGTTGGTGAGTAATAAATTGATAGATATAATGGCGGAACGCGAGCGTAGCATTCACGAAATGTTAAAAGATACGCCGTCCATGAACGATAGCTGCGGGGCAGTTCACACCGGCACAGAAGGAAGCGGCATTGGAATGAGCTTAGTTATGAGTAGTAGTAGCCATAGCATTGGTGGCGGAGCAGTGGGAGGAGGCGGTATTGGGCCACCTGTACCCCCAAACAGTTTGCCTTTAAGAAATCATTCGGGTAAGTGAATTTGATTAAGGCTTAATGCTAAATTTCTAATTTCTGCCGTTTTTTGTTGTTTTGTCATAGCACCAACTACTCCAATGTCGCCTATGACCAATCCTAGCACTCCAGGGAATGGTGCTCTGACCTCCGCCGATGGCAGCGGCAGTCTTATACGTACAAGTGCTTCCAAAATTGATAGCCTCAAGAATTGGAGTATATCTACCTACAAATGCACTCGTCAGTTAATGCTGGAAAAACTTGGTAAATCGCAGCGCACAGTGGACTCTGAATTGGAAGCGCAAATTGAACAATTACGAGAAACACAGAGAAAATATTTATCTATTTTACGCCTGACACGTGCATTTAGCTCACATTTCCAGCATGTAGTTGTTACCCAACATGCTCTGGCTGATTCCTTTGCGGATCTGGCCCAAAAGAATCCCGAATTGCAAAAAGAGTTCACATGCAACTCAGAGACACAACGAAACTTAACCAAAAATGGTGAATTGTTGCTAAACGCATTGAATTTCTTTATGTCATCGGTGAATACACTTTGCAATAAAACCATAGATGATACATTGCTCACGATACGACAATATGAAACGGCCAGGTTAGTGATTCCTAACAATTCACATTCTCCTCCATTAAATCTTAATATTCACTTTCAAACGTTTTTGAAAGAGATGTTAATAAAAACACTTTTTTTTAACTGCTTCAATTAGAATTGAATTTGATGCCTATCGTATGGATTTGGAGAATACCAAGCCAGAGATGACACAAAGTGCCGCTGGAACCGCCAACGCTTTGGAGGAATCGCAGCGAAGTTATGCCCAGCATAAGGAGCAATATGAGAAACTACGTGCCGATGTGGCTATTAAAATGCAATTCCTTGATGAAAATCGCGTAAGTTCATTTAAACCCAATTTAAGAGATCTCTTTTAATAAACCCATCTTATAAATTTCTATAGATTAAAGTGATGCACAAACAACTAATTTTACTTCATAATGCAATCGCTGCTTACTTCTCTGGTAATGCCATGGCACTGGAGAGCACTTTAAAACAATTTAATATCAAGGTAAGACCAAAAATATAAAGTAATATTACTATATTACATTATCCGGATAGCTAATATAAACTTTCAAAGAAATGCATAGAAACGTGTAGACGCCATGGATTAACATTTTGATTATCAATTTAAATATTCTGATTTTAGCTTAAATCACCAAATGCTGTCACTGGCTCTTGGCTGGAACAGTAGTCTTTGTCAATATGTGGCAGCAGCGTTTCCTCTCTGAACAACCTTTTTCGTCTGTCTTTGCTGAACGAGATCGCTCTCTCTAAAAATACCATGAAGAATTCCATCGTAAATTCGTAAAAATTTAAATTTAAGTCAAACTCTTAGAATTCCTAAAGCAAGCAGAAAGTTTGATTTGATACAATTCCAAGCTATATTTATATATACCTGCAATAGTTCCTCTTTTTGGTTTAATTTTAGATTTCTTTCAAATTGACTTTCCGAATTTTCTAGACCAAAAAGCGCTGAAGTGCAATATTAACCACAATTCACCCCATTCTAAAATTTATGTTTAATTTATTTTTGAGCTACTTAATCACATTGTAAGAATGTAGCATTGTTTACTAGTCAACGTATTATTTACAATTAAACAAAAAAACTATAAATAATAATAAAACTATTTATAATTACACCTTATTTTTGACTTAAAATTAATTCTTTTCCAATTTTAATTCACTGAGCTTTTCATTTAAAGCCGTTGACTCATCCTCCTCGGCCTTGAACATATCCGGATCGTAGATTACTTTAATGATGAGTGAGCAGCTAGGACAAGTAGCTACTTCCTCGCCCTCAATGAGCTCCTCCTGCAATAAATTGATTTAAATTGGGCCTGTTAAAGTTGCTGGCCTACGTTACCTTGGAGATTTGAAATCGATCCCCACATGGACATGGATAATAATACATTTCCTCTTCTTCGTCGTATTCGAAATCCTCAATTTCAACCTCGTCGTGATAGATGCTCATGGCATAATAAATAATCACATAGACCTAACTTACAAATACCTATTTAACAAAATAACATGTAGGCAAAAATAACACGCACGTTGCGGTCACAAAGAGCAGCCAACTTGTTTAAATTTAACAGCTGATTGGAATTAAAATTAGAGATGTGTAAATTGAAGTTTTTAAAAACGCGGTAAGAAGTGAACGAATATAAAAAAATCACAGTTAAAATAATTACCAAAATGTAATATTTGAGCTAGTCAGCTTTACAATTGGGATGTCCCCAATATCATTAAGAAAACAGTAATCTTCGACATAACACTCTAAGAGTCACAACTATCGACGTACATATGTGACTCATTTCTAACAAAAATAATTGGCGCTGCTAACTTGTTGTGTTATAGCCCTATGTTTTTAAACAATCCCGTAAACGTTTATTTTTATTATTAAGTCAATATGTCAAACAAGAAGAATCCTCTGAGTGATGTCAATCTCTACGACCTCCTAGAAATCTCCCTGGAGGCGGATATCAGTGAGATACGCAAAGCATATCGTAAGCGAGCTCTTAGTTGCCATCCTGACAAGAACCCTGATAATCCGAAAGCGGTCGAGCGTTTTCATGAGCTCTCCAAGGCACTAGAAATTCTTACAGATGCCAGTGCGAGAGCAGCCTACGATAAAGTGCTCAAGGCGAAAAAGGCCGCCGAATTAAGAACTAAACAATTGGATAGCAAGAGACAGAAACTAAAATCGGACCTGGAGGAACGAGAAAGAGCAGCTGAATTAAACGCTTATAAGAACAGCAAATCAGATGAAGAAGTACTCCAGGAGCAAATCCTTCGCCTAAGAAAAGAAGGATCCAAACTGCTTGAGGAAGAACAACAGGCTATGAGGGAACAACTCAAACGCAACTATGTGGAACCTCAGTTAAGACCAAACCCTCCGCCCTCATTTGACTCATCACAGCATCGCATCAAAATAAAATGGAAAACAGATCACTCATCGAACGATTATACCAAGGATCAATTGTTGCAGTATCTTAAAAAGTATGGTGAAGTGGTGGCTCTAGTCATAAACAGCAAGAAACGAGGTCGTGCCATGGTGGAGCTAAAGACACGAGAAGCATGCGACATGGTGTTGGCCTATGAAAAAGGTAATCCCACGAATCCCCTGCACTTTGAATGGGTTAAGCCACCTTCGAATGTGGACACAAAGGAGCAGAAGAACGTTGAAACTACGGCCAGAGATTACGAGGATCTGGTTATGCGAACATTGCGACAGGCTGAGGAGCGCAAACGTCTTATTGAGCAAATGATGAAAGATGAAGATTAAATAAATTTTTATAATAGACTTTTTACACATTTCCTCAATTGATCAGTATTGAATAGACTATTATTTAAACAATTTTATATTGAAAAATATTCTCTTCACAACAAAACGCTCTTATGACAAACAACTTGCTCACTTAGTTACTGCATTACTGGAAGTGGCAGCCGCCATAGCTGCATAGGATTTATTAAGTGTGCTAATGGCCGATATATTGGAGAATGGCGTTGGCCCAGTAGTAATGCTCTGCGGTTCGACCAATTGGTGTGGCTGCGGCGGCGGATTCTCAATCTTCTCAAACACATTTGTTGCTTCACGCAGACGGTAACGTCGCAAATTCAAATAAAGCTCCTTTTGTTCCTCGACACGCTGATGCACTTCATGTAGTCGGCCTGCCAGTGATATAAAGGATTCATTCAGTTGACGAAAGCCGCGCTTTAAATCCTCGGGTGAAATACTCTGAGGATTGGTTAAAGCATTCATATGACGTTCAGTTAGATTGATTTCTTGTCGAAATGATATTAAATCCTGTTCATATTTTGCCACCAAGCACTGAAAGTATTGAAATGGAGCACTATGTTCAAACTGAAGTCCAGCTGGCGTGTCCTGAGTACGTTGGGCCATTTCCAGCGATTGTATAGCTTTGGCTGTTTCATGACGCAGCAATTTGATCTGCTGATTATTTCCATCTACCGAATTGGCCATATTCTGGAGTGCCCATTTTAAATTCATTATTTCGTTGCTGACATTAGTGAACTTCGATGTGGAGGTTCGCCCAATGTCCGAGGAGATTGTCTTTTGCTGTTTAATAAAGGTCTTAAGGGCATCCACAGTTTTAACAATTTCATCGGGCACTTGGGTTTCTTTTATCTGCAAATTGTCCCATTGTAGTTAATTAAAAATCTCAATCTTATGCTTAAAACTTACCTTAACTCCGTCTTGTTTATTATCGCCCAATTTCGGTTGCGTGGCGCTGACATCAATGCCACCCAAACCCACAAATGTAGTTGGCGCTGTCGCCGGTTGCGCTGGCTTTGAGCCAAATATTCCACCTCCGCCGATGCCCACACCTAAACCTCCAGCAGCGAGTTGGTTTGACGTTCCACCCAATCGCAAGCCCGTGTTAAATGGTTGGGCTGTGGCTGTTGTTGTCGTTGTGCTGAAGTTTAAACTGGCCGCAGGTTGAGTTTGTGGCTTATTAAAGCCAAATGATCCTAAGCCGGATCCTAAGGTCGCCGGCATTCCTATGCCACCTGTGGCTGTTGGAGCTGCTGATATCAGGCCAAATGCAGGCGGCGCTGTTGTCGGTGCAGATGTCGTCGCTACTGGCGGCCCAAAACTGAAAGTGGGAGCAACTGTCCCCACTGGGGCTGCAAATGCAGGAGCAGCTGTTGTTGGAACACCAAAATTTGGGGTTGCTGTAGCCACAGGAGCAGCACCAAACGTTGGTGCTGCCGTAGCAGCGACCGCTGGAGCTCCAAATGTCAGGGTAGGTGCAGCACTAACGGGAGCACTAGTTCCAGTTCCCAATCCGAAGCTAGGAGCCGCACCAAACGCTGGCGGCGCGGTAACAGTTCCAGTCGCTGCTGCTGTTCGCGCGCCAAAACTGAAGACTCCCGTGGCGGGAGCTGCTCCTGTCAGACCCGTATTAGTGGTGGGAAAGGAAAATGAGGACATGGTTATCAAACGATCACCAAATAATTTAGAAATGTGAACAATTTAAAATTTTGATTTTGTTGCCGGTTTAGTTACTTTGTTTGATGCTAATTTAATCAACTTGCCAATTCAGTTACGTTAAGTGTCGTAACGTTACGACACGTAAGCTCATTTTGAGTTCGATAATAACGTGCACTGCTTACGACAATTTACAGTGTTGCCGGACCAATATTTACCAGATTGAGCATCTGGCCACACTGGTTATGACTAGCAAATTCTGTTTGTTTCCGAAAAAATAAGAAGAGAAAAGTTGTCAAATAAGTGCTGTATAATAATAAGTATAGGCTTCCAATACTAGATTAACAAAATGGTAAGTAAATAGTTTGATTAATTAAAGATCTATATCTCCAAAGTGAATTTCTAAATTTTAGGGACAAAACCAATCGGCCCAGGGGGGAACTGGCGACAAAAAAGATGATAAGGACAAAAAGAAGAAATACGAGCCGCCAATTCCTACTCGTGTGGGAAAAAAGAAGCGCCGTGCCAAGGGACCAGATGCGGCATTGAAGCTGCCCCAGGTGACGCCGCATACCCGGTGTCGCCTAAAGTTGCTTAAGCTGGAGCGCATCAAGGATTACCTTATGATGGAAGATGAGTTCATACGTAACCAGGAGCGACTAAAGCCACAAGACGAAAAGAATGAAGAGGAGCGTTCCAAAGTAGACGATCTACGTGGCACACCAATGTCGGTGGGCAATTTGGAAGAAATAATCGATGACAATCATGCCATTGTGTCTACTTCAGTTGGCTCCGAGCATTATGTGAGCATCTTGTCATTTGTGGACAAAGATCAGCTGGAGCCTGGCTGCTCAGTGCTGTTGAATCACAAAGTGCATGCCGTTGTTGGCGTACTCAGCGACGACACGGATCCCATGGTCACAGTAATGAAATTGGAGAAGGCACCCCAAGAGACTTATGCCGACATTGGTGGTCTGGACACACAGATCCAGGAGATTAAGGAGTCGGTTGAATTGCCTTTGACGCATCCCGAATACTACGAAGAGATGGGTATTAAACCACCCAAAGGTGTTATTCTTTATGGCCCACCTGGCACAGGTAAGACTTTGCTGGCTAAGGCAGTGGCCAATCAGACCTCGGCTACTTTCCTCCGTGTGGTAGGCTCTGAGCTCATCCAGAAATATTTGGGCGATGGACCTAAACTAGTGCGCGAACTTTTCCGAGTTGCTGAGGAACACGCGCCATCAATTGTGTTCATAGATGAAATTGACGCTGTGGGGACCAAGCGATATGATTCCAACTCTGGTGGAGAGCGCGAAATACAGCGTACTATGTTGGAATTGCTTAATCAATTGGATGGCTTCGATTCTCGTGGTGATGTTAAAGTTATCATGGCGACAAATCGTATTGAAACACTGGATCCTGCCCTTATAAGACCGGGTCGTATCGATCGTAAAATTGAGTTCCCATTGCCAGATGAAAAGACCAAACGACGCATCTTTACGATTCACACATCTCGAATGACCCTGGCCGAGGATGTGAATCTAAGTGAATTAATTATGGCCAAGGATGATTTGTCTGGGGCCGACATCAAGGCTATTTGCACTGAAGCTGGTCTAATGGCCTTGCGAGAGCGCCGTATGAAAGTCACCAACGAGGACTTTAAGAAGTCCAAGGAAAGCGTACTCTACCGCAAGAAGGAGGGCACGCCCGAGGGATTATATTTATAAGATTCTGTTCTATTAACATTTCAATATTTTTTAATAATGTCCACATACACACGCATTAAACCCCTGATTAAAGCCAGAAAATCATTTGGAAGTGAATAAATTAGTAGTTTCGGGCAATTTTGCAGTACATTGACCCAATAAATTGTCCAAATATTCGTTTTGCTTCTCCGAGACGACTTTGAGGGATTCATTTTGATATTCCAAATATTTAAAATGTTTTTGGTCAGTGGCTTTTCCAATCTCAAGCGTTTGGTATTTTTCTATCTCTTCGTTTTTCGCATTAGCTGTGACAAGTGTGTCAAAAAACGACTTAAATTTGGTCAATTCAAGGCCTGTGGACAATCCATCTGCGTATCCCTGATCAAAGCTGGTTTGGAAAACCTGTTCACGTCCATCCGTTATGCCATCGGCATAGTTAATCTGAAGAATATAGAGTATTTCTTAGTCGCCTTAATTCAATGTTTTTTTTTGAGAAAAACTGATTGGCAACGCCATAAATTGACGATAACAATCTTATGATTAATATTTCTATGTTTTAAATACTTAAATAAAATTAAATTGATTTCATACTTAATATATAAAACAAACAATTAGGCAAATGCAGTCTAAATATCAAAGCATTGTCTTATATTTAATTTTGTGGTTATTGCTTACAGTCAGTTTCTAAGAATCACGACTTTTGTCACTACACAAATTGTTGGTCATCTCTATTAGTTTATGGGTTGCATGCTTTGGATTACCTTTGTTACTTTGTCCTGAATTCTCTGGTAATTTGCTGAACTGATAGTTTTAAAATCATCTTCATCATCAGAGCTTAGTGTTTTTAACATTCTAATTGATCAATCACGTAAGTGCAGTAATTGTGTTGTTAAATTCTAGATAATATAAGTTTCTAAGACTAAACGTGCCGTGTTGTGGTTTCTTTTTTTTTGGTAGTGATGAGCAGCTTTTAGCATTAATATTTTACGCGATAAATGTCACGAACCGCTAATTATATAGCATATTTAAATTTCATAATACACAGATCATTGGCAATGGCAGAGGCAGCAGATATTGCGCAGCTACTTCTGTCTGTAATACAAGGATTACCTTCTGGAGCCACCAATGATGACTTGACCAAGGCCTTGTCCGATATTCCTGCTGCCACGCGAGTGGAAGGTTTGAATATATTACTCCAGCAAGGCGGCATAGAGATTTTAAAGAAGGGTGAGAAACTTATTTACCGTGCTAAAGATCCAGAAAAGGTAAGTGCACTTCCCAAGGATGCGGATAATGAAGAGAAAATCGTCTATGGTATTGTGGAGGAGGGCAGTAACAAAGGCATCTGGATACGTGACATACGCATGAAGTCGAATTTAAATATGACCCAATTGAACAAGATACTCAAAAATTTGGAAACAAAGAAGCTCATCAAAGCTGTTAAATCTGTGAATGTAAGTAGAATTGTTCGCTAAATAATCTATTTGTAGTGGTATTTAAATTTTTAAATATGCTAACAGGCCAGCAAAAAAAAAGTCTACATGCTATACAACCTGGAACCAGATCGCACTGTCACTGGTGGAGCCTGGTATCAGGATCAGGACTTTGAAGTGGAATTTGTTGATGTGCTCAATCAACAATGTTTGCGCTTTCTGCAAATGAAACGGGAAAATGCTGAAAAGAAACGTGAGGGTCCTTTAGTTCTTAGAGAAATGTCCTGCTGTGCAGTGAGTGAAGTGCACAAATTTATCTCAGATCTGGGCGTTAGCAAAGTGAATCTGGACGAGGATGATCTAGAGACCATACTCAAAACTGTTGTTTATGATGGTAATGCAGAGCGTGTAATGAAGTCGGATGGTTCTTCCGTTTATCGTGCAGTAAATTCTCCCTTGGCTCCTACGGGATTAATTCAAATGCCTTGTGGCATTTGTCCTGTTATTAAGAATTGCTCCGATTGTGGTGATGTTACCGCTATTAATTGTCAATATATGAAAGACTGGTTGGATTAAAGATAATGAAGCTGTGTTTTGAAATTAACCTTAAAAATACTGGGAAACGCACACTCACTATTCAGTGGTTTTTCTGTATAGCCGTGACTTGGGATAGACCGATAACGATAACAATATGCGAGCAATCGGAGCTGGTGAATATTTATTCAGTGTGGGGAAAACTTGTTAGGTGGCGATTCTTGTTTTTGAAACAAGTCGAAGATTTTAAAATCATTTACTAGGAAAAGTTGACTCAAAAGTTCGAAAAAGACACTTATAAACGAATATTCTAGTAAAGGAATACAAATCCTAGGCCATCGGTCAACAAACAAGGTTTTGTTTAACATGGCGTTAAGGTCGGATTACGAGGTGAGCTGAATAATTAAGACAGAATTAGTAACAAAAACTAAGTTAATTAGTGACAAATTAAGAGCAAGTGCAAACAATTGTTAGTACGTGACGTCAGCAAAGAGGAAATTTGAAATTAAAGAAAAATCAAGATTGTGTTTGACTCAATAGCAGCAACAATCGCTAAGCGGGCGTTTTTTTTTTTGTGGGAAAAATCGAAGTGTTTCTGTGTGTGTGTATTTTGCTATTTGTTTTGTTGTTGGTATCGTATATCAGCGCAACAACAACAATAAGAAAGTTACTGACAACACCAACGTTGCCGTTGCGCGACGCTGCGCCGCGCCGCGCCGGCGACGCCCTAAGTTTATTAATTTGTTTTTGGATTTAACAGAATATGAAGTATTGGGTCGAGTTGTATTTTTTTTTTATTTAAATCGTTTTTCTTGGAACGTGAATATGAGTTTTTTCTTTAACGCTGCGCAACAAACAACTTCTAATGCTCCAGTGGCAGTTTGAGTGAAAGAGAGTGGCTTACAGACTCTCTCAATATAGTTCTTTCACTCTCTATTCCTGTCTTTGTAATACTCTTCCAGGTGCCACCGTCAAATACACGTTTGAGGCAATTCTTTTGTTGTTGTTTCTGTTGATTAACCCTTAAGCGTTGGACATGCGCAGTGGTCCTACTGGAAATTCAAGCAGCTCTCTTTCTTTTTCTATCTCTAATTCATCCTCTTCTTTGACTCTCGGGAACATTCATTGTACATTTTCGCTTGGAAATGAAAGCTTTATTTAAGTCTGGAAAATTTCCACTTTTCGGCTTACATAACCGGTACATATTCAGTTGCCTGATGGGTTTCTCATGCAATTGCCACACCTCCACACCCTCTCCCGCCGTAATTCCGTAACAATCAAAGATTTCATCTGTTTTAGGTATTGGTTTATTTATCCAGTTAATTTTTACTGTTTCCACAAAATTTTTTATCCTTTTTCTAAAGTATTGGTTATGTTATTAGTGTCATCGGTTAGAATCGTGCCTACATATGTATGCAAATTGTCGATCCTTTCTTTTTCCATTTTTATTGCATTACCCCACACCCCCTTGATCTGATGACGCCACCTAATTATACCGCAAAAGTTAATGAGTTGGCCCTCATGGTTGGGGTAACGTTATATGCCTGACATTTAATTATGACAAACAATTCTCTCCCTTACTGTCTATATATTTCACTCTCCTCTATTTCTCTTTTACCTTGTTGTGTCCAATTTCTATTGATTTCGAGGGTAGGCCACACCTACGCACACATGTATGAACTAGTCATGCTTGCGTATGCCTAAAAGTATGCAAAACAACTTATAACCAACTTCGCACAGTGGTATAAATAAATACATTCCAAGACAAAATATCAGTTATTGTTTACTTGTCAACAAAAGTTGACTATTGTTCTGATTGGATGGCATTACAATTTTGTACAAAATATTAGTAATGTTTTTTCTTAATGTCAACCAAATTATCTGAACAAAAGATGTTGAGATAGAACTTCCATTTAAGACAACATAAGAAAGCTTTTTGCGTTACAAAAAGGGATTGATTAAAATCTTTTTAAAAAATATATTGGCTATATTTTTTGTGGGATTTTCCACAGAATGTGCTTATTGGTTGGTGTGTACATATTTCACGCATAAAATCCACATGTCAAATAGAACAGAATTATATGGCAACCCCAACCCCCGCCATACTCTGTATCCATCATCATCTTCATTTCGTATGCTGAGTCATGTGCTTTCAATTTAAGTCAATTTAAAAAAAAAAGAAGCACAGCAAAAAATCAAGAAACTACAATCTTTTACTATGTATATCTATAGGCATACATACTTACTTGTACTCATAACATACGTCCCGTCCATGATGATAATGAACTAGATGAATGATAAAGAACAGTTGGAACGAATGTGTAGAGCTTGCGAAAGGGTTCTTCCACTTGTATCTTCTCTTATGCCACTTTTCTATTCAAACTAAAGGTTCATCACTTCACAATTAAAGCAATTAACTTATTACTACATTAAATAAAAAAGGGAAAACAAAAATTTATATAGTCTCTGGATGTTATCAGTAATCCCCATGATCGCTGCTAGGACGGGCCTCTGTCACATTGTCTGGTTGGGCGAGCTGTTGGCTTGCCTCCGTTTTTTGCTTGGCGGCGTTAATAAATACCGACAACTGGAAATTCTGATAATAATTACAACTAGAAAATACCAGAAACCTGCTCCATATACTGCTGATTTGTTTGATTTTCGTTGACTTGTTTTAGCCGGCAACGCAATCAAAGCGTGCCAGCAAAATAATAATGCTCGTTTTAATTCAATTATATGCCAATAAAAATCTAATCAACTGACAATGGCAAACGTTTTAAAATTGCCGGCAATGGGAACTGTGGGCTTATTGGGGGTTATATTATATTTTATATATCGAACGAAAATGGTTACGGAAGCCGTTATACATATGTATGTACATATATATAAGTATATACATATATATACGATTATGTATTTTTTAAGGCTACTTACTCTCTTTATTATCGTAATTCTTAAACTAGTTAAAATTTATATTTACTATATATATTTAAATTTATCCTGTGCTCAGGATACATCGGTTTGGTATTTGCTAAGCTCTCCAAGATCTTTCAGGGCGTTAGAAAAAAATGTGATAACAAGCTTTATGTTTGGTGTGACATTGCACAAGGACATTTTGCTGCATCTCGACTTGAGTTTTTCTGTTTCTCAATTCTATGCGATATTTAACACGGTTTAGTTTACGTCAATCGGAGAAGTTTTAATTGTTAACGATTGCATAACCTGCGGGCATGACTTTCATTTCATGTTTATAAGTATCCATTATATATATATGTATATATGTATACATATATATTAATATATATATCTATACCTGTGCGTGTATCTGTAACTGGGTGCCGTTTCTATTTGCCCGGCGACTGCTTATCAGATGACAACAACAGCACATTCAACACTTGTAGATTAGGGTTTTTGGTCGAGACGTTGATTTATTTTTACTCTTAGCCCACTAACACCTCAACTGTTGGTTTGGTGGATGGATGGGTGGGTGGGTGGTTGGGTTGGGTTGGTCAGAACTTATCGATCAAACGAATTGAACCTCGAGACATCGTGTAAGGCAACGAAGCGTCGTTGCGGTAGTGTCTGAGACGCTGTCATGGAACAAATAAGTAGAAATGAAAAATATCAAAAGAAACGAAGGCTACCAACTAACCACGTTTTGTACGTACTCATAAAAGAGACTCTTTGTTTAAGTCGGTGTTCAAGTATGGTTTTGCCGGTTTCACCGAGTTTAAAGCAGTTCCCTCAACTGTTTTAAGCTAAACTAAACTGGAATTTATTGTGACACAGACACGCACAATCCCATTACCCATCCTGAGGGAACAAACAATTACCTTAATTCTACTTAATGCTCATATTGTGGGAGGAAGAGCTTCAAACTGAGAAATTAATGTTTGTCTAGCGTTAAAGGAAATGACATAACTGCCAAATATTTCTTATACACTCAAAGTGTGGTGAGAAAAAGTCGAGCAAATCATCTTTATTGTAAATTTACTATATGTATACAATAAGAGTTCTCATACGTGAAAATCATGAAATACTACTGACCTCGTTAAGTCCATTTCGATCTTTAAATTCTTTTATTTATCGGTACGAAAGAAGCATTGTTAAAAAGTAAATAAATAAATCCCGATCATACTAGTTGAAATCAAATTTTATTGCAATTTGAATTTTGGAATAAACCGGATGCTGTCCCCGATGCACCGGAATTTATATACCCTTACAATGTTATATCTGCATACATATTTTTATTATATTTAAACAATTTTAGTTTAATTCTCTACCACATTGTGAAATCAAGATATTACATTTATAAAAATTCAATTGGAATATAGTTAAAATATAACTTGGGTATTAGCCAGTTTCTTTTTTAAATAATTTACATATAAATTGTTGAATGGAATACGACCCAAACAAATTATCAATACAACCATCCTCATTTAGTTACAATACCCCAATCCAAGTGTTAAAACTCTTTAAAAATTTTCCATACATTCGTTTAATATATACAAACAATGTTCAAATGTGGAAAATATTATTAGAAACAGCTTATGTATGCATATTTGTGTGTTGTTGAATTGAAAAATTAGATATACAATCTATCTTTTAATTTGGGGAACTTGTGTAGTAATTGTACCGGTACAATACATACATATATGTATTTGTATATCTATATATGCATATACGTATCTGTGTGTTGAATGTAACTCAATTGTGCATGGAGTCGATTCGTGTATATCCCACCATCTTTTTATTCGCACTTTATGTTTGTCGTTGATTCTTACTAAATCGTCACAATAAATTTTTATTTAATTTAATGTCATCCATATGTGACGACAATATCAACAATTGTTGCCACTTATATACACTACATACATATGTATGTACATATGCACATATCATTCCACGGCCTGCCTGTAATTTGTTTTAATTTAAATACAATTTAATACACATATTGCTCATGGTGACGATGGTGACAGTGACGCTCCTCTTACCGCTCGGCAATCCATTTGCATTCGTATTTGCAATATTGCCAAGTCAAATACAAACAAATTAGTTACGATTTTGTGAATTGTTTACTCGACATCAATTTCTAGGATTTCGAATTCTGATTTCTTTAATTATTATCGCAATGTTACGTGTATAAATAAAATAACAAGTGAATATCAACATGCGGCTTAATTAATTTGGCGTTTTTGAGCCACTTGAGGCAAACTGGTTTGCGCATTTCGCTGTTGGTCAATGGCGTCAGCAGATAAGCGCGATAAACGTGAGAAGCACAAGTACTATATAAATAAAGTAATACATATAGACTTTTACTTATACAAAAGTAAAATTTATTAATACATATTTAGTTCAGTTTATTTAGTTTTGCCACTGCCGAAGATAGATCCTGTCATCATATTTATATATAGAATGGCATGCCCTTTGAATTAAGAACTTATTATTAAATCTCTCCTTATGAATTTAAGGTATAAATATAATTTCTTCGGAATTCTGTGGTCTCGTTGAATTTTTCCATAAATTATTGGTTGGACCCTTTAGCACTGGGACACTCTTTACGTTGCGCATCAAACGACTGTTTTTCAAACATCCATGCATGGGTCCCCTTATATGCGGCATCGAGATGCTAGTTGATGCCGTATGACCACCAATATCCAATTTCCTCATAAAGTTTTTTTCCCTGCCACATATGGCAAACTCTGTACCCATTTTTCGCATTTTCAATATTCCCAAGAGAGCCAAATGATTTAATGAGGCTATAATACGGCCATCTAAATTTGCAACAGGATTAAGATTTCGCATAGTATATTTAGCTTCTTTTTGGATCTCAGAGGTCAGCACATATTCCTTATTATGCAACTGGGTCAAATAGTTAATGGCCTTTAAAACATGTCGATTAACTTTACGCGGTACATTAAACCCGTCCATTTTTAGAAAATAAATTTAGAAAAGTTTGTTTACAAGATTATGAAATTTTTTCTGTGTTCCTATAAGGGCGAATAGTTTTGAATATATATAAATTTGTTATAACATTTGATATGATTGGCATGAGAAAAAAAAGAAAGATAACTAAGATGTGTTCTTAAAACTTAAAAATCATAAAACATACAAATTTAATTTCCGCTCATACCTATGTTTTTTTTTTTTAGCTGGTCCATATTGAATTATTATCTTTGTTAGATAACCCGTTTATTTATTTTGCTTTTATTTAAAGAATTGTACTATGCTAGCGTGCATCCTGTCTCTCTTCATCTAGTTGTGTATATATGTAGGTATTATAGGTATATTTGTATGTGTATATACATATTTGCATAAATACATCGCAATGACAATGACAAGACTAAGTGTGCACACGCGCTGAGTGAGACTACAAAAATCGCGACTGTTATACTAGAGATACATATATATATATATATATCTAGTTACTTTGCTTACTTTATTATTATGTATATTTTAATTTTGATTAGAATTTATTGCTCCATTTTCAACACACTCATATTACCCATCTGAAACTCAAAGCCAACAAAAGATTTGACCGCCCACAATGCACAGCCTACTTGGGTTATATGCCTGTCAGGCGAATCCGTCTGGCGGCGGTCAGTTAGTTAGTTAGTCAGGCAGTCTGTCTGTCTGTCTATCTGTATGGCAGCTTTCCATTGCTCTACTAAATTAAGCGCAGCATAACAATTGGTTTTTTCCGGGGCATTTCATTTCAACGAGGCGACTGACTTTCCTTCGTTGTCATCGTTGTTGCCGTCTAAGGTTTTTCTGCTACTTGGAGATGGATGAATAGCGCAAATTAAGCGCTCGCTGTACTCATAAATCTATTGTCATAACGCCTACAAGTAGCGACAGAATTTTAGACGAGCAAATTATTCCTGTGTTCAAATGGCATCATACTAACTATGTGCACAAAAAAAAAAAAATAAAATAAAAATACTACTCTAGATGCATATGAAATAATATTATACTAGTAGTACGGAAAAAGATAATAAATTTCTCTCAGTGCATGCTCAAGTAGATACAAATTTGCCAGCTGAGACTGTTCTTCATTCATGTACACACTTTTTAATCAATTCTCAAGTACGAAATCTAGTCAGATCCATATATCAGCCATTTATGCTGATTACACATATACATACATATGTACATATGCTGTACTCTATGATTTGTGCCTCTCACAGTTGCCATGGTCATGAACGCAATTAAAAGCATAGAAAAAATACAAAAAAAAAGGCGTTATGCAAGTCCTAACTTTCCAAATCTAGTGTTCTAGTTCGCTTTTTAACAATTAACATATGCCAGCCAAGGTTTCAGAGCATGTGAAATAAGTTTTCCAACGACTTTGCTAAAAAGGTTCGAATTGAATTTCCATAGTTTTGCATTTGCTAATAATGAATGGTATGGAATTTTCCAAATGTTTGGCCATAGTTTTGAATTTTCCAATGAAAAGCAAATATTTGTAAAACAACACGTGTTTCAATGTGCAATTGAGTAATAATAATATTAAGTCGTCTAATGTGATGTGGTAATGATAGCCGACGACGACGATCGACGAGTCACCCACCACATCAAAATCGATATCAAATATGAGTTTATATGTATGTATATCTACATATATGAAGTGGCGTCTGCATACGTCAGACTGTCAAATCATATATAAATAATACAGCTCGATATAATATATACCCAATCGTAGATACATATGTGAATGTCGACTGTCAGTTGACCAATTGTCAGCTGAACTTATGTTTCTTTTGTTTCTACTTTATGTAAGCATATCATGTATAAACTTTATTGAAGAGTCTTCCTTTCCTTTTGTTCGACGAATCCTTAATGTTAGTTATATGTACTTTCTTTTGGAGTGTGCCAAAAATTTATGACTTTATATCTGCCACAACAACTTTCGCATGGCTGCCAAGTGTTTTAGTCGTGCTGTTACATAACTTTATATTAGAGCAAAGAATGAGCATTACATACAAATATATATATACATATGTATGTATATATAGTTAACTAGGATTTACATTTAGGCCCCCCAGCGCCGGCAAAAACAGCCACTCAAAAGACAGTGGGCCTAGTACTTCCCCCATCAGCTTTCAATTTGGCACAGTGCTAATGGATAATAAAGGAGAATCAAATTGAATTGAATAATTGAATAAGGAGGTATAATCGATAGTAATATTTTCATTTATTTGAAAAGCAAAAAATAGAAATGCACAACAAATAATCGATTTATATTCAATAGTTGAGTTTAAAAGTAAATATTTTAATTCCTAAATATCCTTGAAGATATGGCACAAAGGAAAATTTCTATTTGATTACATTGATTTCCATTTCCTGTATATGCATTTATTTGTTATAGTTTCACAGATTACGCAATAACCTTCAAAATCTCTGTATGTAATCTACATCGCCATCGTCCTGTGGTGACCTTTTACCATGTTGCTGTGGCTTTCAATTAAGCAGCTTTCTCTTATCCTGGCATTTGGAAATTGCCTTGTATACCCGCTACCACTTCATTGCTTCAAATCCCCTTCATAGTTAGTAACTTTTTTGCAGCTTTTACGATGAATTATATATGTATATGTATGTGTGTGTGTTTGCGTGTATGTAAGTGTGTACATTTGTTGGTATTTAGTCTAGTCTATCGATTTTCTGTTGTCGTTTTGTGTTACTTGCCAGGCATTTATTTGTTGGTGTGTAAGTATGTCTCCAATATCATGTAATTAAACTAGACTTGGGGTAGAGGACAAAAGTATACGAGTTGTCTCTAAGCAAATATTAAAAATGTCCTTTAGCCTGATTCGATATTTTATTCAGTGAACTATGTTAGGTAAACGGCATGAATTTTAAAAAATATATAACAACTTTTCAATTTCGGTCCAAATCTCTTATATTATGTATGTGAGTAAATGAAAACAATCTGATAATAAGTGACGTCATGTCATGGTTCCAAATGAACGATTAAAATGGCCAAACTTATGGTGGAATACTCATGGCCTGCCCTTTTATCATACGCCTTGTTTTCGTTATACAATTTATGTAAATTTCGCTCGTCTTTCGTCTTTCTCAATACGCCTGACATACATTCCTTTGCACTACATACAAAGGCGGGCTGCCTGCGCACAACCCCTAAGAGTTGCTCTCTTTAACGCTCTTCCCTCTATCTTTTGGCTAAGGCTTAGCCTTTGCTGCTCCAGTTTCGAAGTGCTCGTCCCACTGTGTATCGTCCTCCTTCTCCTTCTTCATTATCTTTTCCTCACTTGTCACACTGCCATACTTTTGCTATGCTGAGAGTTCGAAACTTTTTTCTGAATGGGCAGGAGGAGGAGAAGGAGGCGTAATATTTTCTGGCCATCAAGAGAAAGCTCAGAGCGCGTCACCATATTCGACGTCGAATTCGGAGCGATAGAACTTTTCGCTGCCGTTCTGTGGTTCTACGAAAGCTTATCCACTCGCGGCACGCTGAAAATTTTCAGTCGAGCGTTGTTACCGAACTGGGAAGGTCGGTCTAACTGTAGTAGCTACTAAGAGCTCTCGTTTTTGTCGGGTGGTACAGCCAGTGTGCTAGTACTAGTACAGCTCCTCTGCTCCGCTCCGTCGCCGCCTGCGTTGCGCTGGTGTGCGCTGCTTACACAATAACTGTGCATCATCGATAAACTCGAAGAAGAAGCACACGGACAGTGGAAAATCAGGATACGAGAAGAAAAACGGAAACTCTTAAGTCCGCTGCGGCTTAACGAGATAAACGCAACGTGTGTGATTTGTAGTTAAAGTAATCAAAAAAGATATTCAGTGCAAAAAAAGAAAAAAATTAAAAAGTTCGCTACTACTGTTTAAAAGGGGTAGTTTTCTTCAAAACCCCCAACATAATCTGCATACGCAAATATTGTGTAATATCACCCGACGTGTAAAAGGTAGAAAATTTGTTTTAAAAGCCCCTACAAATTGAGTATCTGTTCTATATGCTGCACAAGCGGCGACCCCCTATGAAAAGCGACCCGAAAACGTCCTTGTACAAAATCGATTTTTCCAAAAAAAAAAAAAGAGGAAACTTCATGCCCATCGTAATGGATATACATTTGCAACCACATAGAGAAAGAAAGAGAGGGAAGTTGGCTAACATAAGAAAAAAAAACTGTCATTTGAAAATTCGTAAGAAAATTTATAAAATATGGAAAGTTTCATGATTATCCGATTCGATAAATATTAAAATGCTTCTTTTGGAGCAACAAACAAATTATATTGGGTGTTTTTGATCATTACCTTTTCTTACATTTTCATCTATGCGACCGAAAATCCACATACCTACATCCATCTTTTTCATGCCACTGACGTAGTTTTATGGCAATGAAATCGTTTAGATTCAATTGATGCGATTTATATTTTGAAATAGCAGTAATTTCCTGGCAACCCCACTAACATTAGTCGCCCCTACTGGCAAAATGTGGGGATGGGATATAGAATGTTAGGGGTTCGGTTGGTCGGGACGACCACCCACTGTAGGTTATTTCATAATTCAGCAGCATAAAAACGATATAAAACAAAAAAAAAAGAAGAAATCTTGGAAATATACTAGAAACCTCTTGTTACATTTCCCTTGCGTTTCAAAAGTTATTTCTCTCGCTGCGCTGTTTACCGTCAGTTTGTGCTCATTTTCGAAATGATTAGTGCACTCAGAATCACAGATTTCGAAAAGCTATTCTCTCTCTCATGTGCTGTCTGTAATCTTACTCTCTTTCTTTCTCTATCTCTTGCTCTCTATGATCCAAGTGGCATGTGCCGTTATTTCGCATCCCGCCACGGCCTGCAGTTTCCAGTCTGTTTGCATGCTTCCATGTTCTACATATATTCCAATACTTTCCAAAATAATTGGCAGTCCACTTGCTGCTTTGCCGCCTAGTACGTGCCCCCACCCTGCTCCACACAACCACCCTCTTACCCTTCCAGTGTCTGCGTACATTCATATCCCTGCAGAGTTGGTACTTTTGAAGTTCTCTGCATATTGTTGCATAACCGAAAATCAAATCATTAAACAAATCATTTCTCATTTTAATAAATATTTTTTGCGTGTTCTGCTTCTCATTACAGTTGCACTTTTAATTTGTTCTTTTTTGTTTTTTATTTGTAAAACTGTTTTTTTTTTTTCTGATGTTACGTTCATTTTTTTAAAATCGCTTGTCGCTGAAATTTTTTGTGTATTTGTCCAAAAAAAAAACTTACAAAGACATTATGAGTGCTCAGGTGGGTAAAGAGAGATGATGACTCTTCAAAATAATATCACTATTTCTTATTTTAATTATTTTTAGTTTTTATTTAGTTGTAACATTAAGAAAACTTGACCTTATATAAGGTCCTTTATGAAAATCCTTTCGTTAGCTTTAATCTACGAAATTTAAAATTTTTTTTATGATTACGAGCAATTGCACCCATATTTCTCAAGTGATTAACTCATTCCCTCTACCAACTGGCTAACAAAAACCAGAAAAAGTGATAAAAACTTTGTAATAAAATAATGAATCTAACTAAGATAAGGTGGTAAAGGGGGTATGCAAAAGGTGCATATAATAACCAGGCAATTAACATTAAATTGTTAACAAAAAAAAGTCTACAAAATCTGAAAAAAAAAATAATGTAAATCGACGAACGTGTTTAACGCTAGAATTATTAGCACTAGAACTGTTCGTTTTGTGGGATGGGGGTATGAATCTGGATGGGATTTTGTGTTTTTTTCACACAACAAGTCTAATTCGTAGATAGACAGATGTACAAACGTATATAAACAAGATATTATGTATGTATATTATGGATATAACTGCGTTTTTTTTTGTATTATCAAGAACTTGATACGATAAGTACATATTGTGGTTTCAAGCTACTTCCAAAGACTTTCATTCGATATTGAAGCGATGAATATTTCACATTTTCACTTGATTTCCCTTCTTACAACTTGTTCCTACATACACCTGTTGTTGTTGTTGCTGGGTTAGTTTTAAGGGGGTTTGGGGGCGGGGAGGGGGTATCTCATCCACAGTGTTCTGGTTTCAAACTGGTTCAAACCGCACGCACACAAATAAAGCTGCTGTTATATGCATTTTCTCGGATTTAAAATACGTACAATTGGCTTTTGTGTGACTTAATTTGTTCATTTTCGATTACGCCCGCAAGTTTACACGTATGTCAGATAATTTCTGCATTGATTGAACAATTAGCGTGTCAATTCTGTCTCTCTTACACTTTGTCTGTCTCTATATCTATCTCTATTCCTCATCGTCACTTATGCCATGTACTTGCTCTGGCTGGTCTATTTGTTTTGTAAATTGATATTCAAGTTCAAATGCCAAATGATTTGCGGCAAAATTCGCGCAAAATGTTCAGCCAGCGATGGGGAAAACAGCTGGAGTCACACACACACACACAGAGAATATGGATACATACATACATATACACAAATATATTTACTTTTATATATACATACATATGTAAGTATATATACGTATGTATATTTGTATCTCTGTGAATGCCTAATTGGCAATGTGCTGCGCTTCTGTATTTCTGTTCTGACCGCACTTATGTAAGCTTTTTCTATGCGCATTTTGATTTATGTATATCGCCTCCGTTCATCCTGCATTGGCGGCCAGTGTTGACACAATGTTCCCAGCTAGAGAATAACCTCTCCCCAACCCCCACTTTGGTGAACCGACATGTAGTAGTGTACATTTTCTTTGTCTCATGTGAATTGAACCATGAAAACAGTTTAAGCCGTTTTAGATTTTTCAATTCAATTAGTTTGTACGTATTGAAAAATCACGGAACACATCAATGTTAACAATTGGGTGCACTTTGCTCTTTAAATGTATTTAATTAGATAAATAAGTTTAAGTTAAACTAAATCTAACAACTAATTATAAATCTTACCATTCTATCATAGATTTAAAACGAAAACGAAAAAAAAAAAATAACAGAAACGAAATCATAGCAAAATCCAACCAGCGATTCAATTAATATAACTACAGAGAAAAGTTCAAAAAGTGCGTAAGCAAAAATCAAAAATTCTCATATCTAAAAGAGATCACGAAAGCCAACTTTGGGGACCGATAAATCTATGTATATATACCCTCATTTTTAAATATTTAAATGTTAAATAATCATACCTTCACCAGTCCAAGTCCGACAAATTATATAATTTTATAAAAATATGGATTTATTTTATGTTTCTTTGCAGTTTTAAAAGTAAACGATAACTTTTATATACATTTTTAAATATATTTATTTTTTAATATCCGCCCTGCAATTATCAATCCAAAAGCGTATACAATACGTACATTTAATACATACTGATCCCTCTTCTCCACCGAAACACAAACAAATAAATCAAGAATCATGTAGAAGAAAGCAAACAAAATATAAGATTGTTGTATGTATACACATAAGTCCGAAGTCTCGACCAGCCGGTCTCGATGAGAGCGACAGGTTTGCTTCTGCTCTTTCTCTTTCTCTCTCACAATCGTTTCAAAATTTTGTTTGTTGTGTTTTTAATTAATTTAAATTTTGCGTCTGATTTTGATTGCCATGCTCTTTTCAATTAGTAGGCTATGGACGTATGATACTCATTTTGCATGTGCTTTTGTTTTTACAACCAAAAATTATTTGATTTTTATATCTACAAACATACAAATTATAGAACGTTATTGTTATTGCTGACGCTAGTGCGTCGCTCTTTTCGGGTGGGTAATGTTTGCAATACCGTGAGTCAGTCCGACAGACGGACAAAAGATAAGCGAAATAATCAAGTAACCGCGACTCGCCAAACAAAACGCAGCGTCTTTGATTATTATTAAAAGTTCTTAAATAATTGTTTTTTCATTTTCTTTGATAATGAGATGCATAAGAAGGTCTATAAATTTATTTGTGAGAGCTTTAAAACAAGTTCAATATGTTGAAGGTTAATGTCCTATTGTTTGAGATTTGTTTTTCGTCTTTCTTACATTCTAAATAATGATAATAACTTATATTAGTTTTCGATAATTGCGTACTCTAGCCTGCGAAAAGCTTTTCTATATATACACATCCATTTATTATATTACTTTGCAAAGTCAGAATCTATTTTAGGATTCGTATTAACGACCTACTTGCTTTCCAGCTCTCTTAGGAATATGCGTTTTTACATATTTTTATATAAATATATATTCCATTTATTATAGTAAACAAACTCTAGTTATTTTTATTTGGATAGAGTCAAATAAAAGCTAGCTGTATTCTGCTCCAATTTAATTTAAGAATACAATTAATCATAATTATTTTTATTATATACATACATACATTAGTTTAATCTCATATGTATTGTATTTATAGTCGTACATTAGTATATGCATTTTGTTTATACTTCTCTTTCGTTTCATTTTTGATTTTGTATGTACTTATTTCTTTCCGTTTTGTTTTTCTTCATCATCGATATCAACATCAATATCATCATCAATCAATATCCCAACACACCCACAACCATATTGCTGCCCACAAAACAAAAAAAAAACAAAAACCTTTTGCGCATAGCATGGGAGAGCTGACTCTTATCGAGTCGCCACGGTTATAGCAACCGATGACGACAATCGCACAGCCGATGGCCACTACAAGGTAAATCGAATATACATACATACATATATCCCCATTAGATATCAACCATTTGGATTTTCTGTGTTTTAATTCATATTTGTGTAAAATTATTTTTATGACTTTTAAGCTTTTATTTCTGTTTTACTAATACCATTTCCGTACTATTTTCGTTTCTAATCAAAATACTTTCATTTAAATTGCATTTATTATATAGTACCATTATTTATTATATATGTTTCTGTTTATTTGGGCATAGTTCCAACGGATTACATTTGCCTCTCTCTCTTTCTTTTGAAGAGGCGGCTTTTGACATTTCAGCATATTAACCAAAAATCTATTAATATACGTACATAAAATCGGCATGGCCAATTATTCTGTCTTAATGGCTATTTTCAATTTATGGAAGATAATAGGAGAACATCTACGTTATTTTTTAGTCCGATATGTATTTACAATTACATATTAGTTACAACTGTAACTTTCAATAAAAACTTTAAATTCCTTTGGGAATAATTTATATCTGTTTAATGTATTAGTCATATTCTATATTTTTCTGGAATATTGTTGCTAAGTAAAATGAACTATTGCTGTTGTCCGAGTGGTATATACATACTTATGTAGATATATATGTAAATAAAAAAAATATATATTTAGAATTCTTTTTGGGAATCTTAATTGTGACGTCAGAAAAGTAGAGCGTGTGCTCTTCAAGAAGGAATAAAAAAAATCATAACGCATTATATTTGTATGCCAGACAGTAGACAGCTGGTCCCTATATGTACATTTTTTGCTGTTTCAAATCTATATTTTATCTTTGTATTCTTTTAGCCAATTTTTGCTAGACTACCGAGGTCAAGCATTGTTGTTTAAAATAAAAGTCAATGCATAGTAAAAATGTACATTATCTTAAATGTATGTATATACATACATACATACATTCTATATACATACATACATACATAATTGCATAAAAAGAAAATTAAACAAATGGTCAATTTCATTCAGCTTTTATTTAGTTTCCTTACGTATATTATTGTGCTTTTTTTTTGTTTTGTATACATTTGTTTTGTATTCTTTTCGTATATATATATATATGTATATTTCTACATACACTACAAATATATATATATATATATAATTGTGTTCATCACTTTGTTGAATTCATTTACGTGATCTTCACATTCAATACGTTTGCATGTGTATACACATATGTATATATAGAAGGTTTGAATAAAGCAATCAATAAAAATATTCTCACGCTCAGGCGATACATACGTAGGCATTAATTTCTAACTAGACTATCATATATATGTGTATATGGATAAAAAAATACACTATGTAAGTAGGAAACCTGAATTAAAACAATCATGTAACAAATTAATTGGTAAGTAATGTGTTAACCTTACAAACAATTCCCACTTATTTGCTCACTCACTTTATCACACTTCCTCTAAAAATAATTTGGTGAACGGTTATTCATTCTATTTGAAGCATTCTGGTAAATCGAATTTTGTATCAGCTTTCGGGTCTCTTTTCTTCTCCGAATTCGAATCGAAATTTCAAAACATTCAATTAATAAACAATTCCTCTTCACAGTCAAGACGCAAGATGCCGGCCAAAGCAGCTAAAAAGGAGAATTTGGATGATCTCAAGCAGGAGTTGGATATTGACCATCATAAGATCTCTCCTGAGGAGATGTATCAGCGTTTCCAGACACATCCCGAAAATGTAAGTTACCATACATTAAAAACTGTTCGAAGATTATATTATGTTTTTTCTTTTATCAGGGTCTAAGTCACGCCAAGGCTAAGGAGAATTTGGAACGCGATGGTCCGAACGCTCTTACGCCACCTAAGCAGACACCAGAATGGGTGAAATTCTGTAAGAATCTGTTTGGTGGTTTCGCCATGTTACTGTGGATCGGTGCTATTCTTTGCTTTGTGGCCTACTCTATCCAGGCTAGTACCAGCGAGGAACCGGCCGATGATAACTTGTATCTGGGTATTGTACTTTCCGCTGTCGTTATTGTAACGGGCATTTTCTCATACTATCAGGTAAGAATTAAATTCTTTAAGCTTAATTGTAATTTGACTAATTTATTTATCCCATTCACAGGAATCGAAAAGTTCAAAGATTATGGAATCGTTCAAGAACATGGTACCCCAATTCGCCACTGTTATTCGTGAAGGCGAGAAACTTACGCTGCGCGCCGAGGATCTCGTGCTGGGCGATGTCGTTGAGGTTAAATTTGGTGATCGAATTCCCGCTGATATTCGCATCATTGAGGCACGCAACTTTAAGGTCGATAACTCATCGCTGACTGGTGAATCAGAGCCCCAGTCGCGTGGCGCCGAATTTACCCATGAAAATCCATTGGAAACCAAGAATTTGGCCTTTTTCTCAACCAATGCCGTGGAGGGCACTGCCAAGGGTGTCGTCATCAGCTGTGGCGATCACACCGTTATGGGTCGTATTGCTGGCCTTGCTTCCGGTCTGGATACCGGCGAAACCCCCATTGCCAAGGAAATTCACCATTTCATTCATTTAATTACCGGCGTCGCTGTGTTCCTGGGCGTTACCTTCTTCGTAATTGCCTTCATCTTGGGCTATCACTGGCTGGATGCTGTTATTTTCCTCATCGGTATTATTGTGGCCAATGTGCCCGAAGGTCTGCTTGCCACTGTCACTGTGTGTCTTACGCTAACAGCCAAGCGTATGGCATCTAAGAATTGTTTGGTAAAGAATTTGGAAGCCGTCGAGACCCTAGGCTCCACTTCAACCATTTGCTCTGATAAAACCGGCACTCTCACCCAAAACCGAATGACGGTTGCTCACATGTGGTTCGATAACCAGATTATTGAGGCCGACACCACTGAGGATCAGTCGGGTGTTCAATACGATAGAACCAGCCCTGGATTCAAGGCGCTCTCTCGCATTGCCACTCTCTGTAACCGTGCTGAGTTCAAAGGAGGTCAGGATGGTGTCCCCGTGCTCAAGAAGGAGGTCAGTGGTGATGCCTCTGAGGCTGCTCTGCTTAAGTGCATGGAGTTGGCCCTGGGTGATGTAATGAATATTCGCAAGCGCAACAAGAAAATTGCCGAGGTGCCATTCAATTCTACCAACAAGTACCAGGTTTCTATTCACGAAACTGAAGATTCCAACGATCCCCGCTATCTGCTTGTTATGAAGGGAGCTCCCGAACGTATTTTGGAGCGTTGCTCTACCATT
The DNA here is from genome assembly GCA_037075365.1 of Drosophila emarginata. Taxonomy (NCBI): domain Eukaryota; kingdom Metazoa; phylum Arthropoda; class Insecta; order Diptera; family Drosophilidae; genus Drosophila; species Drosophila emarginata. The sequence continues at coordinate 8,720,691 of JBAMCD010000221.1, forward strand.
TTCATTAATGGCAAAGAGAAGGTACTAGATGAGGAAATGAAGGAGGCTTTCAATAATGCCTACATGGAACTTGGAGGTTTGGGTGAGCGTGTGCTCGGCTTCTGCGATTTTATGCTACCCTCAGATAAATATCCTTCGGGCTTCAAATTCAACACTGATGATGTTAACTTCCCCATCGATAATTTGCGTTTCGTCGGTCTAATGTCTATGATTGATCCTCCACGTGCCGCTGTACCCGACGCTGTGGCCAAATGCCGTTCTGCCGGTATCAAGGTCATCATGGTTACTGGCGATCATCCAATCACTGCCAAAGCTATTGCTAAGTCTGTCGGTATTATTTCGGAGGGCAACGAGACCGTTGAGGATATTGCCCAGCGCCTAAATATCCCTGTCTCTGAGGTGAATCCCCGTGAGGCAAAGGCCGCTGTTGTTCACGGAGCTGAATTGCGTGATGTGTCTGATGAGCAGCTAGATGAGATTCTCCGCTATCACACCGAAATTGTCTTTGCCCGTACCTCGCCCCAACAGAAGCTGATCATTGTTGAGGGTTGCCAGCGCATGGGCGCCATTGTGGCTGTCACTGGTGATGGTGTAAACGATTCGCCTGCTTTGAAAAAGGCTGATATTGGTGTTGCTATGGGTATTGCCGGCTCTGATGTGTCTAAGCAGGTAATTAAAAAAATTCTATTGATTTATACATTCATTTATTCATTTGAAATTTCTTTTTAATTTGTAGGCTGCTGACATGATCTTGCTGGATGATAACTTTGCCTCCATTGTGACTGGTGTTGAGGAGGGTCGTCTTATTTTCGATAATTTGAAAAAATCAATTGCTTACACTTTGACCTCCAATATTCCTGAAATCTCTCCCTTCTTGGCTTTCATCCTGTGCGATATACCACTGCCATTGGGTACCGTTACAATTCTGTGCATCGATTTGGGCACTGACATGGTAAGCTTTAACACACCCATAACAACAATAAAAAATAACCTCAATCAATCAGTTATTATTGTTAATATTGTCATTAAGTCGTCGAGCAAGTTAAATATAATATGTAAAGTTGTACCCCCATATCTATGATATTGTTAAACGTTAAGAGCTTAGCCCTATTGTATAACAAATGAACATTTTGAATTGAATTTAAATGGCGAGCAGATACCTGCCATATCGCTGGCTTACGAGGGACCCGAAGCGGACATCATGAAACGTCGTCCTCGCAATCCCGATGTGGATAATCTGGTTAACGAGAGGTAACACGTTAAACCACAAAGCGCCAACTCCAGTTCGTTCCTACAGTAAAGATGCCAGTGGTTAGGCTATCATGTAGTTTATCTAAGTGCTGTAATATTATTATTATTGACTAATATTTTATTCGATTCCCTTGTAAACTATAAACCACACGCACACACAAACACGAGACGAACGACGAACTAAAGAACTGATCCGTATACGGAACAAATATCCAATATGAAATTATGTAAACGAAAACAAAAAAAAAACAGTTGCTAATCTTACCACCTGCCATAATCCAATACTTAGGTGCCAGCCATTTCATTGGCCTATGAACATGCCGAAGCCGATATTATGAAGCGTCCGCCACGTGACCCATTCAACGATAAATTAGTGAACTCAAGGTGCCAATCAAGTCAATTTCTACCCCACACTTACACACACAATCACACACTAAAAATGAAACACTAAATCACACACATTACCCACACATAAACACCCCACCCACCACACTAACTTAAAAAGAGTGCAGTAATTTCTATAACAAAACTTGAAATTACTGCAACGATTTAAAAAAGCGCAAATACGAAAAATGAAACATATAACTATAACATATGTCTTATGTGTATGTGGCTGGATTGTAATTAGTATAAGTACGCGCAAACAACTAACCAAAAGTTCCATGTTTATGAATTTACTAATTATATAATTTACTCTTAAGATTATCATTTAAAATCGCCAAACTATACATATATACCATAAAAACATACATATTACAACATGCATACATATGTACATCTATTTTGTAGCTTATCCATATACATATATACCATATTGACATATCCATTGTTTATCTATTTTAACCGTCTTATAGTGACAGTTCCCCTCTCATGTCACATTTCAATTCTCCTGCTCTCATCTGTTCTGTACATTTCAAAATATGTATCTCCAGTTTTCATAACTTCAACTTTTATTTGTTTTTGGCATCAATCGACGTTTTCCCCTCTCACCTTTATACATATGCGATAGATACGTCTAACCAAAAATTTTCCATCGAAATGAAGGGAAATTATATCAAGAGACGTTTTTCTTTTTTTTATTATCGATTCTTCATTATAATTACCTACTATATATGTAAAATTTTTGAACCACATTTCAAATATAGCTATTACTATACTGCCTATATTCTAACGCTCTAAATGTTAATTGGTGTGCGTCGTACCTACATTTATCGTACATACATACATATATATCGTTTCTCTCACTCAAAGATCAGTTTTCAGTTAACTCCTCAGACTGAGAAACCACTACCTGAAACCTCACATTTAGCAAAATGTTAATTGGCAATATTTGGTTATTTGTTATGCATTTTCAGTTTGTAATTTGGCAAAAAAAAAAGTTTAAAAATATGTTAAATAATAACAAAATACAACAAACTAATTAATTAATTATTGCACACCCACAAAATTTTGTAGCAAAATTTAATCACCAAGCATAACCAAACTCAAATTCCAAAACAAAAATTCTTACATTACCTTTTATATTTTTAAGTTGAAACTTGTTTTTTTTTATATCCGTTCGAAATTAGACCACAACTATAAACAACTAAAATCCCTAAATATCGAGTACTCATAAGTATTAAATCGTGTTTACCCTCGACAAGTTTAAGTTAAATTTAAGTTTAAATCTTTTAGTTAATAAGATATGGAACAACATACAGAATCAGTTTCAGATACAGATATAGAAACAAAAACAGCGGCAGTCAGCAGAAAATCGTACAATTTTCAGCCTTCAGCCAGTGTGCTTCGACGATCAATGATCTGTTTTGAGAAACAATTTACTCTTGTCCCATAATTTATCGTATTTTATTTTCAATTTATTTTTCCACTACTACCATATCTACGAACTTATCTACAACCAACAACATATACAACGCTTGCACATTCAGGTGCCAGCCATTTCCTTAGCCTATGAGACAGCTGAATCCGATATTATGAAACGCCAGCCCAGGAATCCATTTCAAGATAAGCTGGTCAACGAAAGGTAAAGTTTTTCTTTGTGCTGCTCAGAAACAAATATCAGAAAAAGGAAAAAAAAACAACATCCAAACTAAAAAGAAAAGAAAAAAAATACAAATAACCCACACAAATCTTAAGAAATGCAAATGCAAATCCAATTTTGAAACTTTAGTTTCCAATTGCGTACAAAATCAATCTCTTGTCTTCTCTGCAACTATATAAATATCTACTTTTAACTTCTTCTATTCACTAAAAAAAATGCTCCTTTTTTTCGTCACTTTCTCGTAATTCTCAAAAAAAAAATATATATATAAAAAAGCAAATTGAATAAATTGTATTTTTGCGGGCAAATCTGTTAGGCCAAAGATCTGAACTAATTAAGATATATCAAATCATTTTTCTATCTACTATATCTACTAATCAAATCTAAGATATTTTCAAATTAGCTTCAAGTACAAACAAAATACTATATATATCTATTATATATCTTTGCCTTTCTTTCTCTTACTTTCACTCTTTACGGTAAATTGCTAATTTATTATTTTTTTATGTTTTATGTTTAACTTTTTTTTATTGACTTGGTTTTTTTTAAATAAAATAGTTCTATTTTGTTTTTGGCTTTATTTTTGTTAAATGTTTTATGTTTTACATTATTTTCTGGCTTTAACTTGAATGTAGCATTTGAAAATATTTACTTTTCAATTGATATTTCCTAGAGATGTCTCTAGATAATGATACTTTATCTTGATTATTACTTATCTAGGACTTTTTTATATACAATTTCTAAGCACTTTGATTTTTTTTGGTTTTCAAGGGTGCTTAGACCCAATTTTCCGATTATCTATCAACTATATATACTTAGACAGGATTTTTTTTGAATAACTTGAACTGTTCATTTAATCTCTTAATTCATTTTTGTTAATCATTTGTTTTTCGTTTATTATGTTTTACTGAGATTTCTTTTCTATATAAATTTTTTTCTTTGCAATTATGATACGAATATATATACATACAAATATATATTATACAGTTTATATGCGCATAATCGTACTCGTACTACTATCTATAATAATAGCAACCAAATAATAATAATTATAATCATATAATTTCAAATTTATCAACATGAAAACAAAATAATGAAAAACGACAGAACACAAAGAAAAACTCATTTCTCTGGTGCTACTAGTTCAGCAAATTTAAAGATACTTCTGGCACTCCAACCAAAGTCCGAGTTCACATCTGACTCGCTTTTAACCACCAAGTCCTTCTCTGCAAATGCTTTCCTTTTCGCTCTATCAACTGCGTTTATTATGGTGCTTGAAAAAAATATATCGGTGCTTCTTCTACTCTTCTTCTCTTTTTCCTATATCCTTATTAACTTGTTTCTTTTTCTTTCCTAACTTGTTTCCATAATTTTGTATGTCAAATGCAGATTTATATACACTAAAGTATATTGATTTTCAAATCCAAGTATTTCTTTTTAAATTTGTTTCCATCTTTTCGATTAGCTTAGATTCACAAAGGTAAGTAGTCATATTGTTGTTTGTCATCGGAACTAAAAATCGTCTCTTGGAACACGAACTAGAAGATGATAATCTTTTATATAATGCAATTGGATCGACTTGTTGGCTCCTATCTCTGTCTTACTCTCTATTTATTTGCTCTCCAGTTTTTCTCTGTATATTATAGAACAGAGTTTCCACCCATTATGGACTTAAATTTATCGACTATTTATAGTAATTTTTCTTAGTACATAAACATGGTAGTGCAGGTTTACTTTAATCTTAGTGAGTCTTTAAAATATATAACTATATATGTATATCATATTATGTACCTATCTACCTACGTAATTTCTTCACTAAATTATGCTAACTATATAGCTAAATATTATTATAATGAGTAGTGAACGATTTCAATTTGTTCATAATGAAGTGATTTCTATAAGATAGTTATTTTTGATCATAAACAAACTCTTAAAATGTTCATCAAGCTCATACCTACTTACTATCAGTCAACTTAAAGCAGAAACGAATCAGTCAATCAGTCAGTCAGTCATTCAAACTCTCATAGCCCTTTTTTATTTGTCCTTTAAGTTGTAGAGACACACCCACAAACAACACACACATCGAGAAACGTCTTTCCACTAAAATCTTCACCAGAATAAAATCATCCAACCCCATTCAGGGTTACTTACTAGACTTAATGCAATATTATCTACATTTATCTATTTAACAAATTAGTGCAAGTTAAGCTCTAAGCTCTGTACAACACACAGACAAACACATACAATTCCCACCTTCCCTCTCTCTGTCTCTATATATCTATCTCTTTTACTCTCTAACTGTTTGCTTATATACATATGTACATTACATAAATATGTATATATCGAACTTATTATTGGGTACTATTACTATTACTCTATTTCGATATCCCCAAATTGATTTAGTTTTAGCTTCTTAAGTACGCAGGAGCTAAAAATACAACCAAAGCAACTAAACAAACAAACAAGCAACCATCGAACTAACGAACCCACAAGATACATGAAACATTTAACGCAGAGGTTGCAACATGACACACACTCTCTCTAACAACTATTTCTATTTTGTATATGAAACAACTGTTTTAGTGAATATTAATTAGCAATTAACAAGAGACAAACAAAAGTACTTTACATATCTATTATGGTTATCAATTTTATTATTATTCTTACATAATTATATTATATTATTCTCCATCAAGAATGTATAATGTTCTAGTAAACTTTAATCGGATTTTCCTTTTGTATTTCCCCCTTACATTTTTTCAACTCTTATTATGTCTTTCTTTTGTTAAAAAAAAAACAACAACAACAACAAAACTAAACAACAATTTTGCAACTTGCACAAAACTGAAAAAAATAAATACAAAATATCAATGTAATACGCTATATAACGCAAGATTCCGGCCATTTCACTCGCTTACGAGCAAGCCGAAAGCGATATTATGAAGCGTCAACCGAGAGATCCATATCGCGACAACTTGGTCAATCGCAGGTCAGGACAAACTTAACAATAAGGATATAAAAACAAAAAAAAAAACCTTTAAATACCCATATTACCTATGTACTTTTTTATTGTTTTAGTTAATTAGTTAAGAAACTAGAAAATGAACAAACATGCAACCCATTTTAATACATCTTTTCTTTCGATTACCAATTTGTCCTTTGTTTGACGTGTGGTCGCGTTTTTTTATTCCCATCCAATTTGATAAAAACAAAAAAATTTGAGAAAATAAACTAATTTTGGCAAACTAAAGTTTATAAACCCTTGCTCCGATTGTTAAGACACAAAACGGAAAGATATTTCGATTGATTCAATGTAATTTAAGCTATATAAACTTCGAAGTTATTTAACTAGTTATTCAAATCAATATAAAATATAAGAAGCAAGTTTATATAGTTTTTAGAATCGAAAATCTTTTTTTTTAGTAAGGGTATAAACTAATTTATATTGAAAAGTCGGTCCAAATTTAGTGCAATCGAAATTGCGACTGTTTGTTCGTTTGCTGATGCGTTCCTGCATTTTTCATTGTTTTTTTTTCTACCAAAACCTACATTTTTTTCCATATCTTTATACCCCTCTGTCCCTTGTTATCCACACAATTGAAATAAGATTATGCGTTTAAAAAATGCTCCCTCTATCCATTCCTTTTCCATTTGTTTTAATTTTCATTATCTGAACTCTCAATGTGGAATGAAATTAATTTTCTCTCTAAGTCTCTCTTTGTTCATTTTGGTTAACGAAATTCCAAATACAAATATAATTATTCACCTGTTAATTTTAATTTTGATTGTCCAATTTTAATTTAACCAAATGAGTTATCAAATCGATGTGTATTGATTTATTGTGTTAGTCGCACAAATTGCAATACAAAAAATATCACTCGTTTGTGTGTTTGTCTTAAGCGCAAAATCTAAATCAAAATTCCGAACCAATATCAAAATATAATTTTATTTAACTCACAATGAAACAAACACAAAAAAAAAAATATTCAATCAACAGCTGCTGCTTTTAGAAAATGTTTGGCGCTATCGCATCCAATAAATATATATTTATACAACACAAACAGACATTTAGATAGAGAAAATGTTAAAAAGACAGATTTAAAACAAAATCACACAGCAAACAAAGCTTGACAGGATGCATTATATCTTATCTATTTAAACATAAATACATCAACTATCTGAACAGGCCACATAATTAACTCGATCCAAAAAGGCTTTCTGCTGATGTTACTCTTAGTACAGTTTAGTATGTTACTTGTAGTTGAGTTTGTTCAAACTGAAAACAAAAAAAAAACCCCAAAAAAAATTATTTAAAAACAAAAAACATCTAAAAACAATATGCGCTTCAGTTGTATTTTAGAATACATACTTATTATTCTATATATATATATATATATATACATATTTATATATATAGTATATATGTCTCCTCGTAGTCCTTGTCTCTGGTTCCAAGTGCAAGTGGAATTAAGTCTCGCAGTAAGTTTCCTTTTGTATGTGAGGTAGCAACGGAGTTTAATTTATGTATATATATTTTTTTTGTCTTTAATTTGTTTAATCTTCTAAGTTTAAATGTAAGTTTATGTTTTATGTTTTAGTATTTTTCTATATTTATTATTGTTATCTATATATGTATGACATCTACTTTAAACGTAAGTAAATGAAAGTTGTAAAAAACAAAATCATTAGCACCCACCGCCTTGATGAATGTTTGCATGCTTTATCTGTGTACTTATATAAATACATACATATATTAGTTATAGTTGCATGAACTTGTATACTAACCAATTTGTATAGTCTGCTTTTCCCATCACATTAAATGAAAGATATATGAGAATCTCTATGTATATAAGCATATATAGAGATAAACGCTTTTTGCCAAGCATAAAATATACATAGAACGATTTGCTTTTGCGCGCGCTCAAATTTAAGAGATTCGCTCAGACACCACAATCCACGCTGTAAAATATATATTAAAGTCTTTTAACACCATTAAAACTCAATCGATAAACTTAAAAATGCAAATAGCTTAAAGGTAAAGTGGCAATATGATATTTATGATTAACATGACTAACTAATTAAACAATTAATCAGAGTATACAAATATTGAAATACTCATTATGTGAACTGCACAAGCGTTGCAGCGGTTGGCAGGGTTTTTGTTTATATTATATCTATTTGTTATTTTTTGTTTAAATGTTTTCTATACCTTGCTCTCTCTTTCTCTCTCTCTCTCTCTCTCTATATATATATATATATTCTTTATAAATATATATGGAAACATATCAAATTTTTTATTTCATTATTCTCTCTATTATCCTATTCTCTTTAATTGAAATCCTTAAACATTTTTTTTAATTTTGAAAATTAATTTTATTTTGAGAACAAAAACCTTGAGCCAATCGAAGCTCGCGAATTACTCAACAATGCCGCATCTTTACCTAGCTAGTCCAAAAACTGTAACAAAAAGTGTCTTGCGTCCTGCAAATAATGAGAAAACAACAAATTCCCACACAACATTAAAACCTCTTTAGTATGCCCTTAAACATTTTCTAATAAACTATTTCTATCTTTGTCCTTTCCCTCCTTCACACACAAACGTATACACACATACACACACCTACGCACAATGTTTATCTAACAGATTGATTTCCATGGCCTATGGACAAATTGGTATGATTCAAGCAGCTGCCGGATTCTTTGTTTACTTTGTCATCATGGCTGAGAATGGTTTCTTGCCCATGAAACTCTTTGGCATCCGTAAGATGTGGGACTCAAAGGCTGTCAATGATTTAACTGATTCCTATGGCCAAGAATGGGTATATTAAATTATTATCTATTGGAAGATATGTTTTTTAATTAATTAATCAATTTTGTATTAATTAGACCTACCGCGATCGTAAAACTTTGGAGTACACCTGCCATACTGCCTTCTTCATTTCGATTGTTGTGGTGCAATGGGCTGATTTGATCATCTGTAAGACGCGTCGTAACTCCATCTTCCAGCAAGGCATGCGCAATTGGGCATTGAACTTTGGTCTCGTTTTTGAAACCGTATTGGCTGCCTTCCTTTCATACTGCCCGGGCATGGAGAAGGGTCTGCGCATGTACCCATTGAAGTGAGTATTTTGAATCCTCGGCTTAATTTAATTGTGGGAAGGTTTCGAATCCAAAACAATTGCATATTTTTTTTTTGTTAAATAATGTCTTAAATATCATTAATGATAATAAAACAATTTATACAGACTCGTCTGGTGGTTCCCGGCCATTCCATTCGCGCTGGCTATTTTCATCTATGATGAGACACGTCGTTTCTATTTGCGTCGCAATCCCGGCGGCTGGTTGGAGCAGGAGACCTACTATTAAACACACACTCCCCACACGCCTACAAACAACCATACACCACACATACACACTACACACACCAATAGTAATGTTTTATGTACCACAGAACTACACACAACCACCACAGCGAAACGAACCACAACCACAGAATTGTATTCGTGGTACTTCAAGAGCAACCGTAAAAGCAACAGCAACGTCAGCAAGAAAAATTATTACAATATGTTTTATTTTTTTAATTTAATTATTTAAAGTAACAAACAACAACAAAATGCAAGCGATAATTATTTTAAAAGTTTAAGTAAATTTAAATTATAAATTAAAGCTAAAAATAAGATTTAAATAAAGTAAAGAAAAAACAAACAAACAAACGAACAGATTTCGATACCCCGCAAAAGCAAAAACCAACCAATAACTAAATAAAAACATGTTTTTAGTAAAAATAATAATACAAAAGGAAGAAAACCCCAAGCTTAATAACTAATACCAAAACAAAAAAAAAAAAGAAAAAACAAAAAAAAAATGAAAGAACAACGCAAATTGTAGGCAAGACAACTCTACGAAACAAAAACAGAATCTAAGCTAAAGCTAAAATACATTCATAATGTTAACACACACACACAAACACTACCACATATACATACAACGCATGACGAGACAAATTATATGAAGAAGTGTTTAGAAAAAATTATGAAAAACGAAATTAATACAAATGAAAAAAACCGAAAAGTGAAAGAAAGAACAAAAACTTAGCGTAGTTACCAAATAAGCCGTGAAAATAATGATGGAATACATCAATTTTTGCTAATTTGTGTGGCAGCCGTTAAAATGCAAGGCATAAACCAAATGAAACACACAAATACACTTACACACAGACATACAAGATATATAATTGTTTATATATATACACACAAGCATATATATTATATATGGGAAAAATTTGATTATATAAATGGAGCTATACACAAAAACGAAACATAATGAAATGAGGAATAAATATGAATCTACCACAACTGCGTGCGGCATAGAGCCGAGCCCAAACTTCTAGCTAGAGATCAGAGAAAGACTCTCGTAAGAGAATCGATAAATAAAAACCAATTCAACTGATAGGCAACCGGCCAAGCAGCAAAATTAATTTGTTAAAATACCAAGTAAAAGTTTATAAACAAACAGCATCCACCACTAACCATCTGAAATTGTCATGCAATCGGGCTTGTTCTAAATTCCGATTCAAATAAATTTGTTTGGTCCTTATATGTAATGCCCTATTGGAAAATATATATATAATATGATAATATAATAAATTTCTAGTTGAAAAGTTTGAGACAAGTTTTAACAATTGCAAACAGGGCTGTAGAAAAAAGAAGGGCTCTCGATCGAGATCATTACTTTTATATTTCAGATACAAGCTAAGGCGATAACAAATAATTTTAACTCGATCAAAACTGTTTCGATGATGTACCGTAAACAAATCTACATTATAAATGAAAGCTTATTGAACGTTTTGGTGGACTTACGAATCGGAATTTTAAGAACAGCCTTGAATATTTGGCTTTGTGTGCATTTAAGATCCACAGTTACGATCCACACACACACACACATTAAGCACACGCAGAGAGAACAATGTTTGTAATTTTTACACGGCACTTCGCCCCAAAAAATTAGGGGCACGCCCAAGGCAGTAGCTGACAGTATTGTGTTAATCTTTTTGTTAGTTAATTTTGTTTGTCTTTTCGCTGTTCACACTCACGCGCGCGCCTAGATAAACTTAAAACTGTCATGAAACCAATCGATTAACAAAATGAAAATCAGCAAATAGTTTAATTTCAATGAAAATTTCAATCGATGATACGTGATTGTCAGACAAAGAGTAAAGAATACAGATGGTCCACGCCCATTTACACGCATCCAAACCAACCAAAAGACACCCACACAACCATAATGATTCGCTGCCGTTTTTCTAATTGTCCTGTTTTCTAATTTAGTGAAGAATGATAAATGATGATCATTAGCATTGGTTAATAATAATGATTATGGCATGTTAGTTATGAACAAAAAAAAAAAAAACAAATATAAAACATATAAAAAAAGAACTAAACAAAATTATTATTATTAGTTGTTAACAAATTCTATTGAATAATATTGAACGATGAATGCTGATGTGAAAGAGAAACTAAAATAAAATGAGTAACAACAAATATTTCATAATATGGAAAACAAAATATTTATAAACAATGGAGTAAACGTTTAATGGTCAGAAAAACAAAACAAAAAAAAACCAAATGCAAAAAAAAAATGGATAAACAAAAACAACAACTCGAAAATTTGTCAACCGTAAGAAACAAAAGTAAACCAAATAAAAACAATGAGTAAACATTTTTAATTTTTTGTTCTTTCGCCCTCCGCTGTAAATGTATTTGTAGATTTAAACAATGATTAAAATAAAAAACTACATAAATAAAACTTAAAAAACAAACCAACAATGGTGACATTTGAAATACCTCATTCATTAAATTCAGGCAAGTATTTTAAATTGTATTTCAATTATAGGTGAAGGGTATACAAAGCCAGTTAAAAATTCTAAAACAAAATTATTCTGGTAAAATGTTTAATTTAATAGCTAAATAAGTGCAGCCCCTTATTGTATGCAATGGAAAATTTAAGAGGCTCTTATTGATAAATATTTAAATCAAAGGATGTAGCTCTTGGTTGATAGTCAACCCCAACTTAATTAAAGTTAAAGTAGATTTTTACATATGTATGATCACATATTTTGTCCCACTTTGATCGAGTATATAATAAAATAGTTCTGGAACCAGGCATATACTGTAATTACACATGTATATAAATACATTTGGGATAATAACGCAACTGTAAAATGCGGCCGTAAACATAAATACATATACATATACAAATGTACCTACGTACATTTATTTATATGTATTCACTGCGTATAATCAGTGAATGTTTCCCTGTTTCCCCTTTCCCTTTGCCAGATGTATGCATGAATACAAAGAGTGAATTACAACAAAAAGGTAACAAAAGGTTGTAAACGTACATACATATAGAGGCACAAACACATTTAAATGTATTTGTCTGTATATGAATAGAGGAAAAGGGGAAGAAAGGAATGTTTATATTGTTGCCGTTATTGTCGCGTCAAGTCCCATAGGCAGCGAACAGGCAGGTCGTCGTAGTGACAACAGCGGCAACGCAGCAACATTTGGGTCTTATTAATTTCCGTTTTGCTTATTTATTTTTACGATGTTTCAAACAGCTAACACAACCCGAGCTATCGCCAACTCATCGGTCCCACGAAAACGCAGACGCAGTCGAACCGAACATTTATTTAAAGGTTTTTTGGGTTCAGCATTTGGGAATACCCTATCCGGTGGGGGTCGGGCAAAAAATTTCTATACATACATACGAATGCTAGAATATATGTGTTACAAAGGTAACTAAATTTATTTAAAAAAGTATACAATTTTTTAGCAAACTATAAAAAGGAAGAATCTTACATAGATTTCAATATTTTAGTGAAAGCGACAGTACAACGTGTCGTATGAGCAATATTTCTTATTTAGTTTTTAAAGGCGTTAGGACAACATGTCGGATGAGCAATTTTACACAATCTTTAGACCATATTGCCGTTTAATTATTTATTTCAACATATTTATAACAACAAAAACAGACAAAATTATGTAGATTATGTAATTTATTCATTATTAGTCGGTTGATTAGTTCAATTAATGATTTTTAGCAGCAAGCATTGAATATTGTACTTTTGTTTATTACCCGCTGCTGGTCTATTAAAAATTTGCCTTTAATGATTTTCTGGATAAATTACATTAAATGTAATTTGTTTGTTAATTAATGTTGCAAATTAATTATTCTCAAAAAAAAAATCCTGATAGATAACAAAAATATACAGTAAATGTGCATGTGTCGAATTCTATATTATTCTATATATTAATTATAAAAAATATTGTAGTTTGGGAAACGAAAAACTGTAATGAGTACGAACATATTTTTTTCCACCAGACTTAACACGGGCGTCAAAAACTTACGCGCTTGCTTGTCTAAGAAAGCAGGCGACTGGCTGTGCCCGCCCCCTCATTCACATTGCGCCATTGAGACTGCATTTGAGGGCCACCCACCGAAGGAGACAAAGACAGTGAGACAGAGAGTGAAAGAGAGAGTAAGAGAGAGGCCTCTTATCGTTTGGTCTGTTTCATTGCCATTTCGTTCCTTATCCTGTACAATGTTCGTGTTATCTATGGGGTCTGGCATTCGTTTATGTTCGTGTCGGCCCATTGTAGCATTCGGTCTAGGTGTATCGTCGTCGTTAGTTAGTTAGTTAGTCTTTCATTATCCGGCGTGCGAGCGTGTAACGTTTTCGCTTCGAAATTTCGGCGGCGGCATCAACAATCAGCAATAGCAATAGCAACAGCAACATCAAACCCAGCAACAACAGCAGCGGCAAATGTTACTTCTTCTATTTTGAGTGCCGAACAATTTCACTATATATTTTCACTGCACAAGTGTGTGAGAGAATGCGCGACTAAGTATATACTTATTAAAATAAAAAAATAAAAGAAAAAAATAGTGTGTAAAATTTTATTCTTTTCGAAATGGTCTTCCATAAATAACTTGATAGTCGTTTTGAGTGTAGCAAAAATGCAAGGCAATGACAACGCAGCGACAACAAATAGCCAAAAACTAGGCTAAATATCTTTTTGGGTCCTGCGCCTGCGGTCGCCGACATTTGAACCTGTTTTTCTGGCCTCAGCGTTGACTTGACCGGCAGGCAGGTCTTGTGCTACATTTTTACTTTTCTATATTATTTCTGTTTTTTTTTTCCTTGGCAAAGTTCTGAATTGTGGGCTAAGATAAAAAAAAAAAAATATATGTACTATCAAGTGCCAAAAAAGTGAGCAAAACAAAAACAACAACATCAAGACTATCGCGTAAAGAGTTCAGTGGTATAGGAGTTGGTGCAGCAGAAAAAGTAGCAGCAGCTTCAGTTCAACAGCCTCCGGGCGAAAGGCAAGCACAACTACAACTCTTTGAATTTTGGCTAGAGTTGCAGCTCGTCGTGCTCGTAACCGGCTTCGGGTGCGCGCATCCTGTGTACTGATATTGTCCGTGTATGTGTGTGTGTGCGTCTTTATTTGTGCGTGTATTAGTGTGAGTGTGTGTACTCTGCAGCAACCGCAGCAACTCTGCAACGTCGAAAATTGTGTCAGCAACTGGAACTTCTGCAGACGCCCAACTGGCGCCGGGAGTACTTTGAATCTTTCATTAGCCGGTAATACATACAATGAGATACAAGTTGGTTATACATACTTAGAGACTCACCTTTAGGCTTAACACTATATAGTATTGTGTCACCCCTCCATAGGTTTTCAGCTTACCTTGACAACGCTGGATCCGTGACAGTTGTCAGTTTGTTTTGCTATCGATTAAGCTCTTGACGCCACTACTTTTTCTTGGCCGCTTGTCTAGGTCTCCGTCACATTTCGCTTTGGCATTGTCTTTGTCCATGGGTAGCTCATTTGGTACTGCTACTGGGCCTATGCTTTTGTGATGCGCCTAATTGAGTCTTTTGTGCAACTGAAAACAATAAACAAAAGCAAAAAGGAACAAAGCGCAAAGCACGAGTAAACAAAACGAAAAGCGAAGTAGTCGCAGTCGTGACTCCAAGCTCCACAACTGTCAACCTCTTAAAGAGCCTGCCACTTGACTTTCCTTTGCCTTCCCTTCCCTTTGCCATGCCTCGCCTTGGGGTTGGCATGTCATTTGCCTTTTGTCAATATCAGTCAAATGGTTCAATAGTCCAATGGTTCAATGCTTTGTTTCATTTCGTTCGTTTCAAAGTAATACGGATATCTGCATCCTGCATATCAATTCATTCATTTCATTCATGTTCAATTCACACCCATTGACAAATTAAAATATAAAGGTCCATTCTCAATTGTTTGCAGGACAATGAAGGACTCTTCAATCGTTCAAATAGAATGCCAAATACAAACCTCTGGCTATGAAAATGACTGTCCCTTACAAACGATTCGCATTATCTATTGGCTAAAAATTATTCTCGAGAATCAGAATCTATAAAAAAGGGGAAAAAGGCCATTTTGGAATTTAATTAAACTCTTATCGGAAAAATTTAAATAATAAAGAAAAAACTTTAAGCTGGCATAAATACGAAGTATAGAACAAATTAAATATGAATTCGTGACTTTTTCATTTAATATTTCTAAACTATTTTTTGTACATTTAAACATTTATTTCATTTTGCTTTTAACATTTATCAATTCGTCAGCTTTGTGGGGGTTGAAAATATATAATTTGTCAGATTTAGATAAATGGCTATTAATAAAGCATATAAAAGACTATTAAGACTCCATATATTTCTTATCGGATTAAAAGTGTTTAAATTTAATTAACAAATGTTATAATCAAAAAACAAAAAAGAGAACAAAGCTGTCATGACTCAGATAATATCTATATCACACTTCTCTTCAGTTTCAGTAGATGGATTTCAGGGTTTTCTATTTTTGCAGAGTGAAATTTAATCTTTAATTGCTTTAATTGCTACTATAACAATGTCAATTAAATATCAGCATGTGTTGTGTGGGATTTTTGATAAGAGGCAACCACTTTACTAATCTAATGCGAAATTTGGTGTTGATATTTAACTGACCATACACACGTGCTTTATGTTTAAAAAACAATCCACACACTAATGCCACACAAGTGACAACTTTCAACGCTTTGGTGACGCTTAAGTGGCAGGCAAGTAGCAGGCTGGGAGGACACTCAACAGCTTATGGCTTGAATATGCATATGAAAAAACCAGCAACAAACACATAATAGAGTAGGCGTTTATCGTCACGCCCCATGTCGCAGGATGGCAAAAAAGTAAAACTGAGAGTACAACTTTCATAAAAACCACCAAACACAAAACCACAATCTTTTGTCACATACACCAGAAACATAACCACAAGAAATCAGCAATAACAAGATTTTGCCATGTTGTTTTCTTCCCCCTCCCTCTATCCAATGCCCAAGCCACATGGCGTATGAGCAACTTGTGCCAAATTAAACAACAATAGCTAAGGAATACACACAAGAAACACACACAAACAAACAGTTGGACTAGCAGTTGCCATTTTACGTCCATTTGACTTACACTCTGTAGAATGCAGCTGGCAAAGTTTTTTGCCAAAAACTACGTACAATAAATATATATGTATATATATGTGTACATACATATGAATACATTTGGTTGAAACCACAAAAAGGAATCTTTCAAGCGAATGCTTTATGGAGAATTTGACTGCAGAGTTAATCATACGACTGACAGTAAAAAATCACAAGCTTGGCATTTATAGAGAGAAATAAAGGGGCTAGGTGGTAGATGGGGGGGAAGGGGGCTCATGCACATGGTTCCCATTTCTATGGGATGTACGTGTGTGGTTTCAAATTGTGCATACGCCACCGACAAAAAAAGGAGATAAAAATGACCAGAGTAAACTTTCTATTTGTTTGCATGTGTACCGAATCTGGGATACTCTGTAACAAGGAGCAAATATTCTTCATTTTGGAACTTTTAATTTATTGTTATATACATATATGTACATATTTACATATTTAGTCATCGGCTCAATAGCTATGAAATGTCTGCAACAGCAACAAATTGTCTAGCCTGTATCCTAATTATTCACTTTCATCCCTATACCCACAGTCAATGGAAAAAATAAATTGACTCGAATATTGCTGCTGATTTTTGGTTTTCAAAGGTTTTTTTATTCATCTACCTATCGTTGGGGAGGAGGGTATAAAATGTTCAATGCCATAAATTGGGTATATGAAAGCAAATGCTGGAAAATATTTCAAGGATTACTTTAAGCCAGGGCCAAGTCGAGCGGGTAGCTAAAATAAAAAAAGGACTCGATTGCGCTTCGCTGCCAAGGCAGGGCAATTAAATTTTGACTGTGATGATGAAAGCAGCTGAATATAAAAATTAAAAAAGATAAAAATTCCATAAAGTTTGAAGCAAAGCAGCCAACAAAAAAATAAAAGGGACGACAAAAAAAGAAAATATTACCAAAATTAGAAAAGGGCCAAAAAAAAAAACACACACACACAACGGGAAAACATATAACGACAGCGAAGACAGGGATGACTTAAGTCAGCTTTTGTGGTGCTCCTTTTTTACTTTATTTTTATGCGAAACAAAAGACGCGCGAAAAGAACAAGATATAAGGATATCTAAATTGCCGTTGTCACGCACCCAGCTTGTACATATACATACACACACACACGCATACAGACACAAATACACGCATACGCACACATAGAAAAAAACAACCATCACCAAACAAACTCGCATTGTATCGGCACGGAAACCAAAGTGAAAACCTTTGACTCCGCGACAACAAAAGCAAAAGGAAATTATAATTTTCCGTTTAGAATACAGTGAAATTTTCATACGTTGCTTTATATGTTACCCAATATATATTTACATACACAATTTCAAATGGTTTTCAATTAACCTCTGATATTAAATTACAAGCATCAGATGTATGGCTAATTGATCAATGATTTCTTTGTATTAATTTGCACATTATTATCTTACATATGGCTGAATTATTAATGGCCCATTGAGCCATTCTGGAAATGTGGCCAAGCGGAATTTTAAATGCTGATGAATTTCTATGAATTAATAAACACATCATGCATAGAAAAAGTATAGAAAAGTGTTTCCGGATTTATCAAGTAGACCACAAAGTTTTTATTTTATTTTCAATAAAATGTTTCGATAAATTAATCACATATTTTTTTTTATTTAATTTAAGTCAAAATTACTTCCTAAAAATTAAAAGTAAATAAAGTTAATATTTATTTCAATGTCTGATCATAAAAAATAATTTATACAATTTTGTAAGCGAGGTGGCGATTCACTCGAAACCATTTTACTAAGCAGTTAAGTTGCCGTTTGAGAAAACTAGGTCGTCTCTAATGGATTTCTAAGATGAAGCACAACAATTTGTTCTCAGTTGTATAGCATACATTAGGGCTGTGTAGCTAAAGACGATGATGTCGGCGATAATGATGTTGTTGTTGTTGATGATGATGATGCGATAATGTAATTTTTCTTTCAAGCGATTTTAAGTTAGATAATCGCATCATCATTTGGCCTTTTTCATGTCCGTAATATAAATCACATGGCAGCGTCTACTTGACTAGGGCCTAATCAACTTCCACCATCATCGTAATGCTGGACAACTGATTGAATGACTGATTGATTGGCAATAGTTTCTCAAGCCGATGCACAAATATTTGCCATCATCTATCAAAAGCAGCCAACAAAAACAACATCCAAAGCACACGGCAATTGCGTTGCAAATTGTCGAGTCTCAACTCTTGCCATTAACAAGAAAATTTGTTTTTTTTTTTTGAGGGTGTTTTTGGGCAGTAAATTTTCTCATTTAAAGTTTAGTAGGAGTTACATAGTGAATCTAACTAAAGTTTGCTCACTATCGAAAACTGGAGCAACCGCAGCCACAGTTTGGGCATAGTTTGGGTAACAAATAGTTGTACTTCTTGGGTTTGGTGTTGCTTGACATGGCCGAGGCTAAGAACTTTAACCAACAGTGAGCAATCTAACCAACTTTGGCACGTTAGAATTTAGCTTTACCAAGCACCCTCAAGCTGTTGGCCAAGAAAATCAATAACAACTTGCTGCGCATTTCATGTTGACAACAGCGGGCCAAAGCATGCCATACATACCTAAATTCAGACATACATATTTATGTGGCCAGAAGCTTGGCACGTTGCTGTTGCCTTCTTGTCGTTGCTGCTTTTAACAATAAATCATAGCTAGCAAGTGAAAATATTCCCAGGTCCATGGCTCGAATATTTGAGACCTGGTGGAAGTAAAAGAAATATATATGTATATAGTAGTCATAAAATATAAACATATGTCTATATAGAAGTTCATAGGATAACGAAAAATATTCTGCAAATTTTTTGATTAGCTTTTCTAAATTATATATTCTACTTATACTCTCATAACAAAGTTAAATCACAAATATTTTATAAACTATTTGAAATTTTAAAGTTTAAATATTAAAGTTGTTTTGGGTAGAAACTTTTAGGGTATTCATTATGTGACAAATCGTAGTCCCTATAACTCAGATATGTAGCTATATTATATAAAAACCGATTCTTGTTCATGACCATGCCAGACATGTTGACATTTGGATTGCTGGCAACTTGGAAATCAAATCAATGTCAATGCCAGCTTTCGCTGATGACATTTCGCGATGCTTAGTCATGTGCGTGTTTCGTTTAGTGGTGTCGGGGAAGAGTAACATGGATAGGAACTAGCAATGCCGATTGCAATTCAAGATTGTCAATGCCCGATGAGGCGTAGTATCTATCATATGACCGCCGGCATGTGTATGGTTTTATCTAATTGATGATTAGCCTCGGGGATGGACAGCCATCAATTCCTTCCAATGTCAACGAAAACCCACAGTTCACGCATGAGTTGAAGATAAGAATGTGATGCCTACTTTCAGGCGGGTGAGTTAAAGTTAAAGACGTGTTTCCGTGTTCGCACCCTGAGGACAAGCCAAATCAAGATAAAGAGTGAAAATGAGCCAAAGAAAGAGAGAGAGGGAGAGAGAGAGACAAAAGATAAGAAATAGTTTACGCCTTGTTGCGTCCATTGCGTGGCCAGGCGGCACGAACACTTCTACATTCACACCCAACGCCCACAAACAAACACACACACACACAAACACAAGGAATTTGGCAAGCTTATGGTTAGAGCAATGTAAGAACGTGTGAAATACAGTTATAAATAAATAAGAATTTGCACACACACACACACACACAGACAGGAGCTTATAAAAACGAGAATATTGTTAAATAATAAACAGTTTACAGACAATAGGCGTGAAAATGTGAGATAGTAACGGGATACAAGGGGTACAACAGCATGGTCGCTCAACTGTCAAGCACAAAATGATATACATCTAAACGGTTGGCCAAACACACCTATACAGAAACGCACACACACACACACACACACACACACATACACACACACCTAAAATCTTATATATACCTATACGCACACAAAAGTTTGTGACAAGAAGGCATTTCAAATCGACAACTCCTCGTAACGACCGTCATCAAAGTTCCCGTTTGTTTTTGTTGTAAATGTCAGAGAAACGGCAAACCAAATGTCGCCAATAAACAAGAAGAGAAATATGCTGACATCGCCAACTGTTTCCATCACCATCGCCTGCGCGATACGATACATATTAAACATGTCATTTGCCGTTATTGTTGTTACCCTTGTTGCCTTAGTCGTCCCTTCTCTATACCGTTAAATACACGGACAACTGTCAGGCATTTTCTTGTTAGCATAACGAATCTGATATCTATGCTTTTGCAAGCTTTCCATGAAGCTCAAATCAAGCCCCACAAAAAAAAAAAAGAAAACAAAAATATAAAAAAGAAAATACACATACGCACACATCCAAAAAAGGAAAATATTAGCGTAACTACAGTAAATAAACAGTAATGACGATTTTGAATAACCTATTAAAGTATAGATTGCTAAATTAAATAAACAAAACACACTAATTCTAATAATATCCAATCGTTATAATAATAGACTCACTGACATTTTAATTGATTGAATTACCTTTGATTAGAATTCAATTACATCATTTATTATACTGTGAGGTATAAGGAAATGATCTAATAGCCAAAACTAACAGTAAACCATTAACGGTCTTTAACAAAATGAATATTAAATGAAGCATCAATGTATTTGTTTAAAAGGAGTTCCACCTGTACTAGAAATAGGGTAAGCTTGAAGGCTTCAGCTATGGATATGGTTTCGAAAAACGAAACACTTTTCATATGCACATCTGGGACAACTGGGGCCACCTTCAGTGTTTGGTTTCGTAGGGGAAAATTGCCTGTGTGCTATTTCTTGTCATGGCAACGTTAGCTGTGGTTAACGTGGCGTATGCTAAATATTTAATTTATTTACTTTTTAGGCCAAACTATACCCGGTAGCTAAGTGGTTGACTTTAAACCACTTACGCCTAGTCTGTTAGATGGCTTTTGTTTTTGCCAAACTGGTTCTTAATCAATTATATAAACAATTGAATCTGAAAATTTTGCTTTACTATTATTATATGTAGGCATTAAATAAAAAAAAAAAAGTACTGTCAATATATATTTCATTCAATTAGACACATCTATAAGTTGTAGAAAATGAAAATTTGCTTTCAACTGGATCACATAACGGACTACCACTCACTAAATGATAGCGTATCAAGATTTAGAGCACACACAAAACATAGCCTCTTACAATCATAATAGCCCCTGAAACTTATCAAAATGTATTTTAGGTGATAGCTGAGTAACAGTTATCGAATGGCCATATCAGATGCCGGTTTGCTGGCGTCATACTATAAAGGTAACGCATTGAAATTGTAATTTGCGCTACGTCTTTGATGACGACCCACAAATAGCTAATGCTCGTTCACTGATTTATACTTCACAAAAGTGAATAAAATAGAAACGAGACAGAAAATTGAAAGAAAGACAGAATAAGAGACACAAAAGGACGTTGTGAGTAAACCACGGCATCAACCACCTATCTACCTGCACCATCCCCCTGGCCTAACAGTCAAGATAAAGATTGCACCGTTTATCTCTAGAGCCGTCAGAAGTATCGACACTTGAGTGGGTTACCTGAGTGGAGCGTCAGCTCAGTTGGTTGCCGCAAAGCAAACAGGCAAGGCTGTTAGCCATATAGACAGAATCGGGCAGAAAGGCTAATAGTGAAAAGGCAAGCGAAATCTATCTATGAATTATACATCTGAACGAGGCGTTCCCAACAATTTAAAGTTGAAGTCAAAATCAAAGCGGCTGTTCCCCAAACTGCGTTTGATACTGTTCGCTGCAAAATTGAAAGTGTGCTACAAATCCAAGTCAAAGCTAAAATCAATTCAAATTTAACCCAAGTGAGTATGCTATGGATATGTAAAAACATCCTTCTCTTACCACATTGCCCCGTTACATGGGGCCCATGTAAAAGATGGCTAAAAATATCTTTACGGGGGGGCAAAGTGGAGCTGAAGGTATTGAAGATAGAGGTTTTGTGGTTGGAGACAAATCACATGTTGCATGGGGTCCAAAAGCAGCTTAGTAGAGATAGAAAATATGCGAATAAATTATGTCTATGGTATCCCCACACACATACATAGACATAGTGAAACTAAAAGCATAGCATATGTATATATACATATACATGTACATATACATTTTTGGCCATAATCTTCAGTTATTCGCAAATGCTATGTGTGAAATCGGTATGCATTGAAAACGGTTGTCAGAAAAATTTCATTTTCGGCGGTCCAACAAAATCCCAAAAATGAATTTTTCTTTTAAATTTATCTGTGTATCTATAGTACAAAACAGAAGAGAAGAGACTAATAAACAAATGTCAAATGTGCACTTCAGAACCTATAGAGAAAGAATTAAGAGAGATGGAAAGAGAGTGAATGCAAAGCAGAGGCAACGCGAATAAATGAATGACTGAGCAAAGCAAACGAGACGATTGAACGGTTAATAAGACCAGGGGGATACGAATATATACAAACATACTCACATGTAGATATATAAACAAGAGATAATATTTGTGGTTTGGGGATACCCTACAGCCTAGACCTACAATTAATTTGCATTCATCGACTATATCTAATTTTTGTATAGGGTGCCTCATAAATTTAATAGAGCTTCTACCATTGCTACAATTTTAATATAGATTTTTATATAAATTTTTGAGTCTTTGGAGTTTCAGAAATAAGTTAAGGCATAAAAGCTGCTTACCATCTTTGGATGCAAATTAAATATTTATGATCCACAGCACAGAATTATTTTTAAATTTTTAAAATAAACACAAAATGTCTCTTTAAACAAGAGCAAAAAAGATAGTAAATGTTCTATGCTGAACTTAAATTTAATTTTCATTTCTAGTATTTGTTTTTGACAGTTTCTTACATTTTACAAAATTCGAAATAAAGAATTTTTAAAATTTTTTAAGGGAAATATAATTTTAATAAACATTTCGTGTATTTCACTGAATACCATTTCTATGGCCATATAATGGCTGTATTAGTTTTTATTACACGCTTTAACTGGCGGTTGGTTTGGCAGGTAATCCCCACCAGAATACGCGTAGAGTATACAAATAATTGTAAGCTTTGGGGACTCGGAACGCTAGACAGGTGGCGAGGTGAAATGATGGCAGATTAGTCGTCCGTCGGCTGCCAAACTGTATGCAAAATCATATAAAAACCACGAGTAAATAAAAAGAGACAAATCTGTGTATAGCAGTGAATAAACATATGTTGAAAAAAAAAACATATATATGTAATTACTTAACAGCTAATTTGGCACAGCACTTATAAATTCTAGATATAACTGAATTAACTAACGTAAACATTTGCCACGATTTTGCTCTGTACTTGTACTTGAACTTGTCACTCGAACAAAATATTATTTAGTGTTAAATCAAACTAAATGTAAAACTGAAATAAAAAAACACTGAACACTTTGTATATGGCGCCACGTAAGGTTTAAATCGGAACGTAAACAAACCGATTTGTACCCAGAACATATCTACTGCATATGTATGTAAATATTTTTGTAGATTTAGACATTTCATATACAATTTTACTGATTCTATTTTCAGTCCTTCGCCAAACGCCGCGCGCTCTACTTTTGAGTATTCGTTTTGTTCCGTTATTGTTGCTTTCTGGTTTTATTCCTAATTTTAAATAATACATATATTTACGTACATAAATATTTCAAAATTGTACCTACCCAGAAGAAATAAAGAGAGAGTGTGAAATGTGTAAATGTATTATTGAAGCTGCTAGAATTTTAGAACCCCTTAAATCATTGACTCACCGTAAAGTCTTTATTTTCTGACAGACACTTTAAATTAAGAAATGTAATTGAGGGGCAGAAGCGTCTAACGATTACCTAAAGTTAGTTAACATATACATATGTATGTAAAACGTGTGTATGTAGTTCCCAGCTAAAGTTGAATCCAAAGCTTTTTCATTAATTTCCAATCTCTTAACTTGACGTGCAATAACAAAATTTCCAATAATGGGCCAAAATGCAATTTACCACTGGAATGAGAAAAACTGAATGCTGGGGGTCAGCATAATGTATGCACAATATCCATGTTCGTATGGACGTAATACATATTGGCTTCTTTTAGAGAATATGAAGGAAGGGTGTCTGCCTGTGTCTGTTCTGTCTGCCTGCCTGTCTATTTCACTGCCTTTGTTCATTATACATTTTGCCATATCTGTCTGCCTTTTGCTGTAATTGCTAAATTAATGCAAGCGTTGACGATTATCTTTGGCACTGCTCTATGAATTAATGGGTGTATTCGGAATTTAACTAAAGTAAGCGATGAATAACAAGTTGTTTAATCTTTGGTTACGTTCATTTTATTCATTGCCAAATATTTAACTATAGAGGGAATCACGAAGTAGATATTCTTCTATATATTAGAAAATATTTTATTAGTAAAACACATTCTATATATGTGTATTTTATTCCGATTACACTTAAATAAAAATACTTAGAGCGTATACATACGCTGGTGGCCCCCAGAATATACACAAACATAATTTTCGATTTTGGATCACGTACACATGTACATACATACGAATAGATACACACATACATAGGTTTTTTCTTTTTAGTTTGTCTTTTCTACTGGCTTCTCTATTTCTTTTTTGCCTTACACTGCTTGGTCTTGTTCCTTCTTTACGCCATTCTACCGTTATGCTCAGTTCCTGTTATTGACAATTCCCCATTATGCACGGCAACAACAACAACTACCTACACAGACATATATACATATGTGTGTGTATATATACGTTATCGATTTCGAACGTTTTTACAGTTGTGAATTTGTGCACTTGCAACTAAATTAAATTTTTTTTTTCCTTTTTGTTCAGTTATCCATGTTTCTGTCTTTTTTATACTTCTGTTTTAAATTTGATCGGAAAACGTAACGTATTGTTTTTGTTGCGTCCCGTTTAGCTTCTTGCTATTTTTATTGCTGCATTCTGTTTATATTTTATGCTGTCTATTTACGCATTTAATTTCGTTTTTGTATAAATACACAAAACAGCTGAAAAACTTGCACCTCCTAGCTGCCTCCCTCTCAACGTTGGCCCATCCACCCTAACGCTTACCTGCTGACGCTAGCAACAACTATTTGTGGATACAACCTTCACAGTGGCATTGCAGTCTGAGAATTTTATGCGACATTTGTGATGTAATCCACCAGAATAGAAACATTCATAAGCCTGCCAACTAATGTCATACTCTTTGTCTTTCTAAACCACACTCTTCACATCCCACCCTTCTGATCTTTATTCTGCATCTTACTCACTTGCTTGTTATCTATGTGTTCTTACAGGTGCCGAGGTTGAACAGCATCAAAGTGTTAACTGTACCATAATAGCAAGAATGCCGCCTCGTGGTCACCACTAGCCAATCAGCTAGTCAGCCAGCCAGTGCCAGACAATTAAGCCAGTCCACGTCGTTGCCCACGTCAGCCGGCTTTAGCACAAATAGCCAAATCGAACGCAACAAAGCTTCCAAAGATTTACCCATCCATAGTACTTCCAGCAGCAAGACGTCGTCATGCAGTTGTCTCAAAAGCCTCTCACATCGACCATCATCTGCGCATTAATTCTGGTCTTTATCTATACAACAGCTCAGTCACTGGCCAAGACGCAGGATGTGGCGAGAGGCGAATCCTATTCGAGACTTAATGTGACCAATATAAGCCAGAGCCAAAGTCATAGCCGCCGTCTCCGCCAAATAAATCATAATGATGAAGAGGCTGCAGATGAAGACACCAAAATTGACGACCTCGGTGCTGATCAGGAGGAGCTGCGAATATGTGCAGAAGGTCTTGTACTGCCCTTATGGATGCCTCAAAATAATATCTCAATTGGTGACCGATTGATACGCGGTTTCGTCTACTTCCTGTTTCTCATCTACCTGTTTGTGGGCGTGTCCATTATAGCCGATCGGTTTATGGCCTCCATCGAGGCAATTACCTCGATAGAACGAACCGTTGTGGTTAAAGGAGCAAATGGAGAAAAGCAAACAATGCATGTACGTATCTGGAACGAGACGGTGGCCAATCTAACGCTTATGGCTTTGGGCTCCAGTGCCCCAGAGATTCTTCTCTCTGTCATCGAGATCTATGCAAAGGACTTCGAGAGCGGCGATTTAGGACCGGGCACTATAGTTGGATCGGCAGCGTACAATTTGTTTATGATAATTGCAGTTTGCATGATCTGGATACCATCGGGTGAAGTGCGTCGTATTCGTCATCTTCGAGTGTTTACTGTAACCGCTGCATTCTCAATATTTGCCTATGTCTGGTTGTGGCTCATTCTATCCGTCATATCCCCGGGCATAATTGAGGTGTGGGAGGCGATAGTTACATTGCTCTTCTTTCCTGTTACCGTGATTTGGGCTTATATAGCTGAACGAAGGCTTCTTGTATATAAATATATGGATAAGAACTACCGTGTGAATAAACGCGGTACTGTGGTGGCTGGCGAACATGATCAGGTTGAAATGGATGCTGAGAAGGCTACAGTTAGTTTCCCACCAGGACGGACAGCAGATGCAGAGGCATTCGATGAAGCGCGACGTGAATACATTCATGTCTTGTCGGAGCTAAGGCAGAAGTACCCTGAAGCGGATCTCGAGCAGTTGGAGATGATGGCCCAGGAACAAATGATATCTCGCGGCAATAAGTCGCGCGCCTTCTACCGTATCCAGGCTACACGGAAGATGGTGGGCAGTGGCAATTTGATGCGCAAAATTCAAGAGCGTGCCCATAGCGATCTTAATGAGGTGAAGGCTCAGCTACATCAAATGGATGAAGATTTTGATGAATCGCCTACTAGGATTTATTTCGAGCCTGGACACTACACAGTCATGGAAAACTGTGGTGAGTTTGAGGTGCGAGTTGTACGACGTGGTGACATCTCCAACTACTCGACCGTGGAGTTCGAAACTCAAGATGGCACAGCCTCTGCCGGCACTGATTATGTGGGCAAGAAGGGTGTGCTTAACTATCCGCCTGGCGTCGACGAGCAGCGTTTCAAAATTGAGGTCATCGACGATGATATATTCGAGGAGGATGAATGTTTCTACATTCGCCTATTCAATCCATCAGAGAATGTTCTTCTCACAGTGCCACAGATAGCTACCATTATGATTCTGGATGATGATCATGCCGGCATTTTTGCATTCACCGAATCCACATTTGAGATAAGTGAATCAGTGGGCCTCTACGAAATTCATGTAATGCGCTACTCAGGAGCACGAGGAACTGTTATTGTGCCCTATTGGACGGAAGATGACACGGCCATTGCTGGCAGAGACTATGAAATGTCTCGCGGCGAACTAGTGTATGAAAATAATGATACAGAGTAAGTAATTAATCTAACACTATATGTTTTTGCCCCTGATTTCATTTGAAGTTGGCGTTGACTTGTTATTAACAAAGGAAAGAGAAACCTAATTTCGGCGGATTGAGTTCCTGCTCACAGTTAATTCACAAAAAAAAAAAGAAAAGAAAAAAATATGCTACGGAATGCCAATTCCCGTTAGTGTCTTTTGGCAGCACGCAATTTCCGCTCTGGGAATTGCCATTCGGTTGTGCGTGAGACTCAGAGCCACGAATCGATTAAAGTTGAAATAATTTCGGTGCTTTTAATTGCCACATCACATGGCGATGGTGACCTAGTGTCAGAGTTGAAGCCAGAGTCAGCACCAGCACCAGAGTTGAGTTTTATGTATAGCATTGGGCTATGAGAGTGGGGTGGTACGTTGGATAGGAGGCCATGTTGACATTGTCATCGGCATAGCCATTTCAATGCCTGCCCTGACAATGGCTGGAAAATGTACATACATACATATATTTTTTTTTTTGCGTAGTGTGAGAAACCCCTCGTAACACATGAGGAGGAGTGTCCTGGATGCCTGGTTGCTGTCTGCTTCCTGTGCTGCCATTGAACAAATGACATACTCCCCCCTAGCAAATTGTAATTAATTTTGCAAAATTTATTCATTTATACGAAAGGCGGTAGCCGAAATACAGTTAACTTGTTTTGCATATGTTTTGTGTGGTCTTCATTGCGATGTCCAAAGTGGCTAACAACACGCAACATGGCCACAAATGAAAGATGCCAAGGAGCAGCCTACAATATCTGTCACAAAAACATACTGATTAACTTAAATTTTAGTTGGAAACTCCTTAGTCTTATATATAATACAAATCAATTCGTCGTGAAGATAATTAAAAACTTCTGACACATAAATATTGAAAAGTATCTTGGTAAAATTATTTCAAATACTCTTTAATTTAATTAAATAGTTTCTTTTTTTTAAATCTCAAAATATTTGGAGTTTTTGCAGATTATCTCTTAGGCAATAATTTAATATTAATATATAAACAAAAACAATCAAATCCTTTGAAAAGGTAATGAAAAGAGATTTATAAAAAGTTTAAA